>JALPQD010000350.1:1627500-2227500 GCA_023101885.1 Typhlomys cinereus | reverse complement strand
CTGGCTTCTGTGGTCAGGAGCCATTTTCCCTTTCCTCAGTGGGTGAGGCACTCCCTCCTCGCTACTCCCTTCCCTACCCCCCACCTTCAGGCGGGGGTGGCTTGGGAAGAGGGAGAAAAAGAGGGAGGAGGGAACTGGAGACTATGCTTGCTGGCACAAAGAAAGCTGCCTCCTGGCCTTCTCCTCCTGTGTCACTTCTTCCCTATCCCTGCCCAGGAGTCCCTGTGTTACCCAGGCTTTGTGTGTGCTTCCAGCCAGGGAGGAGGTGGAGCCAGATGGGAGGAGGATTGGGAGGGGGAGATGGTGACAGCTGGGCTGATTCGGGCCCCTAGGGAAGGAAAGGCTGCTGACCCAGGAGAAAGCTGGAGAGGAACAGTGGATTGGATGTGGAGAAAGGAGTCTGTCTGGATGCGTACATGAGGTTGGACTGGCAGCTGAACCTTGGCTGGGGGCTTCTGGTGTGTCTGAGCAATGAAAGGGTTTGGACCTAGTTAGGATGTGGTAAGGGTAAACTCTGGTTGTTACCTTCTGGGTAGGCCCTTCCATTTTTATTTTCTGGCTGTGGGCTATTGGTGGCCAGCTGTGGGAGACATGATTCGAGTTCTTTTGCTGGTGAGCTTCAAGCACCTTAATGCAGCTGGACTGGTGAACATAAAAAGTGGCTGGAAAAGTGGGGAGAGAGGAGGCAGGGGCCTGGATGGCTGCCCAAGGTGGGCCTGGTCTGGCCTGGCAGACCTATTTTGGGTGTATACAGCTCTCTGTCTGTTTTTGTACTGAGTATCCGTTTCCTTCTGTGCAATATAGCAGCTCTCTTTAGAGGAATCTGGGACAAGAAGTGGGAAATACAATCTAAACCCTCTGGATTAGGCCTTTGCCTTTTACTATTGCTCTTTTCTCTGCCTGCCATTCTTTGCCGATGTATACAGAAAACGAAGAGGACCCGGAAGAAGATTTATCAGAAGCAGAGACTCCAAAGCTCAAGAAGAAGAAGAAGCCTAAGAAACCTCGGGACCCTAAAATCCCTAAGAGCAAGCGCCAAAAAAAGGAGGTGAGTGGGTGACTGAATATTCTGCGGAATGAGAAGAGTTGAGGGGCTGGGGGTGTTTGTTGCCTTCCTTCCCTGGAGCTATGGGTCAGGTCCCAGGATGAGCCTCAGGGCTGTTCTGAGGTCAGCATGTGTGTAGCATGTGTGTCTGTCTCGCTCTTCCCCCTTCCCTGCTCCAGCGTTTGCTCTTATGCCGGCAGCTGGGGGACAGCTCTGGGGAGGGGCCAGAGTTTGTGGAGGAGGAGGAAGAGGTGGCTCTGCGCTCAGACAGTGAGGGCAGCGACTATACTCCTGGCAAGAAGAAGAAGAAGAAGCTTGGACCTAAGAAAGAGAAGAAGAGCAAATCTAAGCGAAAAGAAGAGGAGGAGGAGGAGGAGGATGATGATGATTCAAAGGTGCCTGAATCTATGTCCTGTTAAGACCTCTGTCCTTCTTCTGCCCTGTCAGTTTCTATCCTTGGTTCCGAGGCAGATTCTTGCCCTGAGAGCAAGAGTTCTCCGCGTTTCCCCTTTAGCTGTCTTAGTCCTGCTCTTGTAAGCTGCAGTTTCAACGAACAATTCCTTCACAAGTGTGCCCACTAGGTGGCAGGTCCTTGACAGTGCTCTCTCTGCAGGAGCCCAAATCATCTGCTCAGCTCCTGGAAGACTGGGGCATGGAAGACATTGACCATGTTTTTTCAGAGGAGGATTACCGCACCCTCACCAACTACAAGGCCTTCAGTCAGTTTGTTCGGTAAACCAGGAGGGTTTTGAGGGTGGGAGAAGGAGAGGGAGGAGAGTCCTAGAATTTCTTCTTGCTTCTTTTCCTCTTTATTCTTATATGTGATTGTCTTTTATATTCCTGTTCATTTCTCCCTCAGACCCCTTATTGCTGCCAAAAACCCCAAGATTGCTGTCTCCAAGATGATGATGGTCTTGGGTGCAAAGTGGAGGGAGTTCAGTACCAACAACCCCTTCAAGGGCAGTTCTGGGGCATCTGTGGCAGCAGCGGCAGCTGCGGCTGTGGCTGTGGTGGAGAGCATGGTGACAGCCACTGAAGTTGCACCTCCTCCTCCCCCTGTGGAGGTTCCTATCCGCAAGGCCAAGACCAAGGAAGGGAAAGGTGATACAGAGTTAAAGGGAAAGGGACCACAGTGGGTGGGCTTGGGAAGTCAAAAGACAGCATGGAATGCTGCACCATTCCTACAGTAGGAGATAGGACTCAAGGGTGAGTCTTGTGTTTAAGAGGGAAATCTAGAAGTAGTCAAGCAAGCTTAGGTGAAGGTTTTATTCCCCCACCATTTCCTCTGTGATATGTATTTAGCTCCATCCTGATTTTAGGTCCCAATGCTCGGAGGAAGCCCAAGGGTAGTCCTCGAGTACCTGATGCCAAGAAGCCTAAACCCAAGAAAGTAGCTCCTCTGAAAATCAAGCTGGGAGGCTTTGGTTCCAAGCGTAAGAGATCCTCGGTGAGAGCTGGCTCATCCCCTTGGGGAGGAGAGGGCTGTGTGTTGTAGAAAGGATGTTGCATTCTGTTAGGGTCTGTCCTGCACAGTGGTCATTTAGCTGCTTAAGTGGGGTGTTGCCTCAGATAGTGTGACTAGCTCCCTCTGTGCAGTTCTTAGGCTCAGTTCTGTATCATTCTCTCCTTCTTGGCCTGTACTTTTAATTGTATTCTCATTTTGCCAGAGTGAAGATGATGACTTAGATGTGGAGTCTGACTTGGATGATGCCAGTATCAATAGCTATTCTGTTTCTGATGGTTCTACCAGCCGCAGTAGTCGCAGCCGCAAGAAACTCCGGACTACTAAAAAGAAAAAGAAAGGTGTGTTTCTTTTCCGTATTTATTGTGATGGACCAGGCGGGAATGGCTGGGGAACAATCTCCCTTAGGAGATATGGGTTGGGGGGAGGTAGTTGTTTTCTAATAACTGGGCTTTCCCTCTTCCTTGCCTAGGCGAGGAGGAGGTGACTGCTGTGGATGGTTATGAGACAGACCACCAGGACTATTGCGAGGTGTGCCAGCAAGGAGGCGAGATCATCCTGTGTGATACCTGTCCCCGAGCCTACCACATGGTGTGCCTGGATCCAGACATGGAGAAGGCCCCCGAGGGCAAGTGGAGCTGCCCACACTGTGTAAGTATCTAGCCACTGTGGCTGTGGGCACCCATATGGGAAAGGGAGGGGTGATGAGCTCCTTTGGACTTGGGTGGAATAGAAATGGGGGTCCTCCTAGCTGTGGGAGATGTTCAAAGGCAGTGGGTTCTTGCTTGGGGCTGGGGGGGGGGTGGTAATAATCTGAATCTCTGATCTTTTACTGCAGGAGAAGGAAGGCATCCAGTGGGAGGCAAAAGAAGAAAATTCCGAGGGTGAAGAGATTCTTGAAGAAGTTGGGGGGGATCCAGAAGAAGAGGATGACCACCATATGGAATTCTGCCGAGTCTGCAAGGATGGGGGAGAGCTGCTGTGCTGTGACACCTGCCCTTCTTCCTACCACATCCACTGCTTGAACCCCCCTCTACCAGAGATCCCCAATGGCGAATGGCTCTGTCCCCGTTGTACTGTGAGTGGCACTTTGTGGGAGATGAGAACCAGCCTTGTGTCGCATAGGGTTTTCCCTGGTGTAGGTATGAGAGAGATTTATCTCAGGTCACCAGGTTTGCCTTTACCTGCGGAACCATCTCCTTGTCCATTGGCAACCATGTTAAAAGGGATGAAGTACTGTTCTAGCTTAGAGTACCTATTCTTTTTGTAAATAGCATTTCACTACATAACTCGAGCTGGCCTAGAATTCCCAATAATCCTCCTGCCTCAGCCTCTCAAGCGTTGGAATAACAAGCACAATCTGTCACACCTGACTCTTTATTGCGTGTGTCTGTGCAAGTGCAGGTGTGTTAGTGCATGTAGGTACATGTCTTTACCTTTAGAAAAATCAAAAAGAGCTTTGCTGTCTACCTTGTTTGAAATGCTGCATGAACCAGGCAGGCAGCCTTCATGCTTCTGGGGATTCTTCTGTCTTCACATCCCATGTCACTGAGGAACACTGGGATTACAAATGTACCCTAACAAACCTGGTCTTAACGTTTGTTCCAGAGATTCAAATTCAGGTTTTCATGTTTGTGCAGTAAGCACTCTACCTACTGAGCCCTCTACCCACTGATTTCTTTCTTTTTCTTCTAAATTTTGTATTTGATTTTATTGGGCTACATAAGACTATTTTGATTCAGAGTATATTTTATTTGTTTATTCTCTTATTTGTGTATGTGTGTATGTGTGCTTGTCTCAAGAGGGCACTGTGTGTCCCTTTGGCGGACCCAAGGGTGACTTCAGGAATCATTCTGGATTTCTTTTACCTCCTTTTTGCTTGGTTCTGGGGTTTCCCAGTCTCTGTCCACCAGGGCCAGAAGTTCAGGCTGCCATTTCCATGTGGGACCTTGTATCTGACTCAGGACCTGCTGCTTGGGAGGCAGAGTCTTAACCCCTGAACCATCTCTCCAGCCCCAATCTGTAGTATAGTCTACTCTGCTATCCTCTTATTTTCTTGCCCTTTTCTCTCCCACTTACTATTAAATTCATTTATCTTTTCTTGTATCTGATCTCCCACAAATTATATAACTTTTTTTTATATAGTTGAAAAACTTACATTGTGTATATAAATTATGTTTTCCTCACACATTCCTTTGTTGGTAGACACTTAGGTTGGTTCTGTAATTTAGTTCTTGTAAATAGTGCTACAATAAACTTTGTTTTTGTTTTTTGTTTTTGTTTTGAGACAGGGTCTCGTAGTCTGGGCTGGCCTTTGAACTCACTCTTTCATTCCTCTCACTTAATCCTCCCAAGAGCCAGGATTATGTGCATGTGTTGCCAAGCCCAGCTCCGTTTCTGTCTTGACACCTTGCCTCAGGTCTTGATAACTTAAACTGTTTAATAGGGCTACTTATATTTTTAAATTGCTTTATATGGAAATACTGGGCTCTAGGTCTTTGGGTTTTCTATGCATAACTATTCTGGGTGAGTGTTAAAGTCTACCTCCTGACCCTTTGAAGTGCTGTGATGGGGTCATACATGGAAGAAATACAAAAACAAGAGGAAAAATTCTAGTATTCTTTCTTGCTTTTGTGTATGTGTGTGTTGTATCTATGTGTATTAGAGGGCACTATGTGTTCCTGTGGAGGAGGTCCAAGGGTGACTTAAGGAATCATCCTAGATTATTTTTCTATTTGCATTGAGGTTTCCCAGGTTCTGCCTTCCATCGTGGGAAGTGCAGGCCACTGGCATTTTTACATGGGATTTGGAATCTAAACTCAGGTCTTTCTGGTTTTGAGGTAGAGGCTAACTAACCCTGAGCCATCTCTCCAGCCTCCTAGTATTCCTTCTCCAAGGAAAGTCATTAGATTACTTGACGTGTGATTTTAATGATCCATTGACAAGGTTGAGACCGTGGGCTCTATTATAGATTAAATTGCCTCTGTTTTTTAGTGTCCTGCTCTGAAAGGCAAAGTGCAGAAGATCCTGATCTGGAAGTGGGGTCAACCACCGTCTCCTACACCAGTGCCTCGGCCTCCAGATGCTGATCCCAATACTCCTTCCCCAAAGCCTTTGGAAGGGCGGCCAGAGCGGCAGTTTTTTGTAAAATGGCAAGGCATGTCTTACTGGCACTGCTCCTGGGTGTCGGAACTGCAGGTAAGCCTGGGATAAACTGTAGATGTGGGGTGACTGCAGAAGTAGTGAGAAATTAGCCTTGTGAATAGGTTGCTGGATGATGTGCCTGGGGGGACTTACTTTCTTCTCCTGCTCACAGTTGGAGCTGCACTGTCAGGTGATGTTCCGAAACTATCAGCGAAAGAATGATATGGATGAGCCGCCTTCTGGGGACTTTGGTGGTGATGAAGAGAAGAGCCGAAAGAGAAAGAACAAGGACCCTAAGTTTGCAGAGATGGAGGAACGCTTCTATCGCTATGGAATAAAACCTGAGTGGATGATGATCCACCGAATTCTTAACCACAGGTACCTCCTGAGATCTCCTGGAGCTATATCCAGGGGTCATTCATGAAGAGATTAAGAAAATGGCTATCTCTGGGGCCTGGAGATGCCTTGCAAGCATGAGAAGACTTCAGATCCTCAAAAACCATGTAAAGCTGGGCATGTGGAGGCCTCATGAGCAAGCTGGCTGGGTGGTTTAGTAAGTTGGCGTGTTCGAGGTTCAGTTCAGAGACCCTTCCATGGTAAGACGGGAGCAATGGAAGAGGATATTCGACATTAACTTTAGGCCTCCACATGCATGTGTACATACATGAACTCATATGTACATATACACGTAAACACACATACACATACATGTACCCCAATGTACTTCACAAAAAGAAAAAAAGTTGCCGTCTCTAATGACTTGGAAGACAATGTCTTCTCTAATTAAGTGACTGAGTCCTGGAATTTGGGCCATAGGATGGTATAAATTAGATCTCTTTGGTTCAGAGATAAGTATAGTAGAGACTCTGAATGCGTAAGGTGTCTATGGCCAATATACAATTTAAGTTTTTACCAGTTTTTAAGAGCAAGATGGACTTGGACTTTACTATGGATAAAGGAAGATCTTTGAGAAATGGTACACCTCCCTGAGAGACTATTGAAGTGTGATGCTGGGAAGCAGAAGGGCAGAAGAAGGGGAGCTTCTTTACTCAGCAATTTGCCCACTATGGGTCAGTTATCTATGTCCCAGTGGTTGCTCAGGCAATTGCCAACATAGAGATCCCAGATGAGATCCAAGGGGGTCATACATGCAGGAAGACTGCAAAGTAGGAGGGAGATTGGCTAGAGAGGAGAGGGGATGGGAATGGGTAGTGACAGGCAGAGACTCTTGGATTTAGTATGTCTGTATGAAAATCTCAATAAGAGGGAAAACAAAACAAAGTTGACTTGGGATGTGAGTAAAGTACCTTCAGGCCCTGAGGGTTTTCTCTTTTGATCTGTAGTGTGGACAAGAAAGGCCATGTCCATTACTTGATCAAGTGGCGGGATTTACCCTATGACCAGGCATCTTGGGAGAGTGAGGATGTGGAGATACAGGACTATGACCTATTCAAGCAGAGCTACTGGAACCACAGGTGGGTGATTGAAGGAAAGAGTAGAATTTGTGTTTTTTTTTTTGACAAAGGACCCCAGGCAATTGTGGTATATCGTCCTTCCCTAGGGAGCTGATGAGAGGTGAGGAAGGTCGACCAGGCAAGAAGCTCAAGAAGGTGAAGCTGAGGAAGCTGGAGAGGCCTCCAGAAACCCCAACAGTTGATGTGAGTTGGGAGAGGAGAGGAAGGTCCCATGTGTTATTGCAGTATATTTTCCCAAGAACTGACTGACAGATGATAGCATTCTAACTGGAAGTGCTCCAGAGTCCACATCTCCACTGTAAATCAGAAGTTCACTGTTCATTAGAAAAAAAATAGGAGCTGTATTTAGTTTATTAAATTATTTGCACGCGGCACGCATATGTATGAATATGTATGTATATATGTGTGTATCAGAGAGCATTGTATGTCCCTGTTGAGGACCAAGGATGGCTTCAGGAATCATCCTGGATTGTTTCTATCTTCTTTCTGCTTCACTCTGGATCTCCCAGGCTCTGTGCATCAGGTTAGAAATGCAGATCGCCACCATTTCTGCCTGTTTTTTTTTATTTTTATTTTTTATTTATTCAATTGTGCGTGTGTGTGTGTGTGTGTGTGTGCATGTGTGTGTGTGTAGAACCAGGGGGAAATCGGGAACCACCATGGACCACCTCCATCTCCTCCTTGTTTACTCTGCCCAGGGATTCACAGGTTCTGCCCTACCAGGACCAGAAACGCAGGCCGCCCCCGCTTCCTCCCGGCTTCTATATGTGGGGTCTAGGATCCGAACTTAGGACCTTCTGCCTGCAAGGCAGAGGCTTAACCCCTGAGCCACCTCTCCAGCCCCTCTGCCTGTTGTTTTTATGGAGATCTGGGATCCAAACTCTGTGGGACCTTCTGCTTATGAGGCAGAGTCTTAAACCCTGAGCCATTTTTCTAACATAGGAGATGTATTTTATATAATTGACAAGTTGTGTAGGGAGAGTGTTTTTTTGTTGTTTGTTTTTGTTTGTGTGTGTGTGTGTGTGTGTGTGTATGTGTATGTATGTATGTATGTATGTATGTATGTATGTATCAGAGGGTGCTGTGCCTCGCTTTGGGACTTTTTCTGCTCTAGAATTTTCAGGTTCTGTCTTCCAGGGCCAGAAGTGCAGGCCACCACCATTTCCATCTGTTGTTTTTGCATGGGGTCCGGGATCTAAACTCAGATCCTTCTGCTTTCAAGGAAGACTCTTAACCCCTGAGCCATCTCATCAGCCCTGAGTGTTTTGTTATTATTATTGTTTGTTTGTGTTTTGAAACAGAGTTTCCTGTGCTCATGCTAGCCTTGAATTCCTGATCTTTTTGCCACTACTTTCCAAGTGCTATGTAGCAGTGCACCTAACCACCTGTTAGGTCTTGACTAGCAGAGGCAGCGTGTTTCTCAGTTCTTTTTAGCGATTTGTGTGTCAAGTGCCTGATAGGTTAGTTGCCTTGTCTTATGGAGAATCCTAAAACAAACACAAATTGCAATAACTAGTGAGGATTCCCCATCCTATTTTTCTTTTATATTTGAGATGGTGTCTACCTTTGTAGCCAACACTAGCCTTGACTGGCAACTTACTGACTCAGCCTCCTGATTTCTAGAATTATTCATAGGTTCTAACATGCCTGACTTTCAGAGTTTTTTTTCTTTTTTTGTAAGTTGCAGGAAAAATCTAGTGAAAACAGGAGGAAAAAGGGGATTCTTTCCCAGGTCTTGACTTCTCTGTTTCATCTTCAGCCGACAGTAAAGTATGAACGACAGCCAGAGTACCTGGATGCCACAGGGGGAACTCTGCACCCCTACCAAATGGAAGGCTTGAACTGGCTACGCTTCTCCTGGGCTCAGGGTACTGATACCATATTGGCTGATGAGATGGGCCTTGGGAAAACTGTACAGACTGCAGTCTTTCTCTATTCTCTCTACAAGGAGGTGAGGATGGTGGGAGCTCTTAAGTTGTTTATTGTGGGTATTTCCTGTTTGTAGTCTTTTCTTATACTTTGAGGAGAAGGGAACAGGAAGAAAAAAGTCTGACTCTGAAGAACACTCTTGAGACTAGTAAGATGGTCCCAGGTCTGCAGTGGAAACTTGAGGGATAGAAGCCATGGTAGAATTAGCAATTGGTGTGTGAGCTCAATCCTGGGGGAGCACATGTGTGTTAAGATCTACAGAATTGTGAGTGGAATAAATAGTAGAGAAAGTTTTCAGGGAAGAATTTAGTTTTATCAAGGTGAAACATCACTGTTTTGAAAGGGAATAAGTATAGGGTTTATCTTACAAATCACAAGCTGTGCGTAGGGAGCAGCGGTGCAGGTGATGGCCTAGGACTTACATGAGGGGTAAGAGTAGACCTGGATGCTGGGATTCAGTTTGGTGGGGCTCTTGGTCCTGACTCTGTCTTTCTTCCTCCAAGGGTCATTCCAAAGGCCCCTTCTTAGTGAGTGCTCCTCTATCCACCATCATTAACTGGGAACGGGAGTTTGAAATGTGGGCTCCTGATATGTATGTGGTAACCTATGTGGGTGACAAGGATAGCCGAGCCATCATCCGGGAGAATGAATTCTCTTTTGAAGACAATGCCATTCGTGGTGGCAAGAAGGCCTCTCGCATGAAGGTATCTCAGTGGCAGGGGAAGGTGCCAGTGGGAAGAGGGAGGGTGTCAGTGTGTGTGGAGGTACCACTGCTTTGGAATCACTGCTTTGGGCTTAGTTGATTTTCCTGTCACTTCTTCCTGGGTGAGGCAAAGGATGTCTCTGGGAGTGGGGAAAACCCTGTGCTCTGGGTTTGCTAATACTGACGAGTGAACCAGTGATGACCAGCCTGTCATCCTGTACAGAAAGAGGCATCCGTGAAATTCCATGTGCTCCTGACATCCTATGAGTTGATCACCATTGATATGGCCATCTTGGGTTCTATTGATTGGGCCTGCCTCATTGTGGATGAAGCCCATCGGCTGAAGAACAATCAATCTAAGGTGAGGGGAAGAGGAAGGTGATAGCCCCCACTTTAGTCTTCTAGTACTATCTAGTTTTTTAGGGAAATCTAGGCAGAGAGAGAAGGGGAAAAAAATCTGTTAACTGTGAGTGGTAAGGCTTTTTAAAAAGATATTGGACGTGGAATGGGAGTCTTAACCTTTGGGCAGTGAACCTTCTGGGGATTCTGCAGAGATGTTGTATTACCCTCACATTGGAATTTCATCTTTCTGTCTACTTCACCAGTTCTTCCGGGTCTTAAATGGTTACTCACTGCAACACAAGCTGTTACTGACTGGGACTCCATTACAAAATAATCTTGAAGAATTGTTTCATCTGCTCAACTTTCTCACTCCTGAGAGGTTCCAGTAAGTGTGTGTTTATCCAGTTACCTCATAACTGTCTTCATTCTTTGTTGTTCATCTCCTACTTTCCTTTCCTCACTTCTCCATGTTTTTCTAAAGCAATTTGGAAGGCTTCTTGGAGGAGTTTGCTGACATTGCCAAAGAGGACCAGATTAAAAAACTGCATGACATGCTGGGGCCTCACATGTTGCGGCGGCTCAAAGCTGATGTGTTCAAGAATATGCCATCTAAGACTGAATTGATTGTCCGTGTGGAACTGAGCCCTATGCAGAAGTGAGTTTGAAAGAACTCATATTATAAGTTAGACATCATCTCTGGACCCCCACTTAGCCTTCTGGCATCTGGTGGCAGGAACAAACAGGGCCTGAAGAAACCTGATACCTGGGAGCTGGAGCTCTTAGTTCTTAGTTATACCTGCCCACATTTAACATGGTGATGGACAGCTGGTGTTTGTTAGGTTTCCTTAGTCCCAGAGTGAGGAATGGTGGGAAGATGGCCTAATGCTGTGGGAGGGTGCATTATTGGTCTTTTAAAAACTCGGTGTCCAACCTCTCCCATATAGGAAATATTACAAGTATATCCTCACTCGGAATTTCGAAGCACTTAATGCTCGAGGTGGTGGCAACCAGGTTTCTCTGTTGAATGTTGTAATGGATCTTAAGAAGTGCTGCAACCATCCATACCTCTTCCCTGTGGCAGCAATGGTATGTCTGTCATGCTTCCTCTTGGTCTGCCGTAGGTGGCAATTCCCCCTGTGGGCATTCTTTCAATACTTTCTTTTTTCCTTTTTTCTTTGTTTCTGTTACCAGGAGGCCCCTAAGATGCCCAACGGCATGTATGATGGCAGTGCCCTAATCAGAGCATCTGGGAAATTGTTGCTGCTACAGAAGATGCTTAAGAACCTTAAAGAGGGAGGGCATCGTGTACTCATCTTCTCTCAGGTATTATATGGGCCCGACTGGAGCTTTTGAAACAATAGTGGACAACCTCAGTAATGGGAGGAAAGGGAATATCACTGCAGTTTGCTAATTAAACTGTTTCTGTTACAGATGACCAAGATGCTGGACCTACTAGAGGACTTCTTAGAGCATGAAGGTTATAAATATGAACGTATTGATGGTGGAATCACTGGAAACATGCGTCAAGAGGCCATTGACCGCTTCAATGGTAAGAGGTTTTGTGCTAAGAAGCCTCATTCTTTAGTATCTTTTTTTTCCTTGGGTCTTCATGAATTGATAGGGAGAAGAAAGCTTTGACTATCTTGATTAGAGGAAAGATATCTCTAGGAGTCAATGCCACTTTGGGGTCTTTGTTCTTTCCCTTAGAATAAAAAACACTTTTATCTAACCTTCCTCATATCTTGAGGCTGAAAGAGGGATCAGATTTGTCAGAGTTCAAAGAAGTGGCAGACGTTATGTCTTAGGAGTTCTAAATTCATCTTTTTTTCTCTCCAACTTATTTTGAAATAGTTTTGGACTTAAAGAAAAATTATAAAACAGTGCAGAGAGAAATCTCCTTTTGTCTGATTCTCTTAACAGTAATAACTTTCTGAGTTTGATGATATGTACTTATAATCCCAACACTCTTAGAGGTTGAGAGGTGAAAGAAAGTAGAAGGATCAGAAGTTCAGAACCAAGTGGTCTACATTAGATCCTGTCTCAAAAATGAAACAAAAGGGCTGGAGAGATGACTCAAGGGTTAAGTCTCTGCCTCGAAGTAGAGGGTCCTGAGTAGAGGGTCCAGATAATGAATCCCATGTAAAGTGTCAGGTGGAAATGTCAGTGACCTGTGTGTCTGACCCTGGAAGGCAGAGCCTGGGAAACTCTAGAGCAAAGCAAAGAGGAGATAGCATACTCCAGGATGATTCCTAAGTCACCTTTGGGCCTCCACAGGCACACAGACAGACACAGGCTAAAAAGGAGGGCCAGGGAGGAAAAAAGGGGGAGGAAGAAAAGAAATAGGGTTCTAGGGATGTACATGTAGCTCATTTGTTAAAGTGCTTGCCTAACATGCACAAGACTCTGAATTCGATTTCTAGCTCTTTGTAAAATAGCACATGCCTGCAATTCAGAATTTATAAGATGGAGGCAAGAATATCAGAGAAATTCAAGGTTATCCTTAGCTACATTTCCTTCATGGTTTTAGTACTTTAGATGGAAACTAGTCAATTATATCATGTAATTTCTCCAGTGGCAAATTTTCTTCTAGTTTTTAAAGAAATAATCATTTATCTTTTTTTTTTAATTTTAGTTTTCATTTATCATTTTTATGCTAGTGTGTTTATTACAGCATATATGTTGAGGTTAGAAGGCAACTTATGGGGATTGGTTTTCCCCATCATGTGGGTTCAGGAGATTTAACTCAGGTTGTTAGAGTTGCGCAGCAAGTGTCTTTATCCACTGAGCCATATTGCTGGCCCCAAGTTCTTGATTTGATTCTGCATTTTGGGCAGGAGTATAACATGTTACGTGTTCTTCTCAGTGTGTTATTTGATGTTAATATGCTCCTACATCCCATTTCTGGTGACCATTGGCCACTGCTGTGATTCTCCACTATAAAGTTACTTAAAAAAAAAAAAAATTGTGCACACACATGGGCTCCTTGCTGTAGTATGTGGAAGTCACAGGCCAACTGTTGGGTTGCTTACACCTTACTGAGGCAAGGTCTCTTATTTTAGCCACTGCACAGTTGTGCTTCAGACTGATTGGCTGGGGGGCTTCCTGCTCCTGTTTTCACCTTCCATTCACCACAGTAGTGCTGGGATTATAGATGTGTACCATTGTATCCAACCCTTTTATATCACTGTATGTCCCAAAATAATTTGAGAGCGAGGACGTGGTGAGGGGGAGAGAGAAAAAAGGTACATGCATACATGCCATGGTGCTTGAGTGAAGGCCTGAGGACAACTTTTGGAAGTCATTTCTCTCTATCATATGGGATTCCGGGGGTCTAACTACTGTGGTCACCAGGTTTTCAAATTTCTTTGCTGGCTTTTTTAAAAACCAAATATGGGGTTCAAGGGATGGAATTTTGATCATTATTTTTGCACAGTAAACACTTTTACCTACTTAGCCATCTCTCTGGGCTTGTAAAGTTACTTTTTCCCATCAAAATTACTATGAAACAGTTTTTGTAAGCAAGGTCCTCCAATGGATGGATATTGAAATCAGCATAGAAGTTTAATAATAAACATGACATTTTTAGCATGACCCAATTACATTCCCTTAAAAGATTATCTACCAAGCTCTCTCTCTGTTTCTGATGTTCTTGTTAATTGGTATTCAGGTGACACCTCTAATGATGCTTTTGGTTTCTTTTAGCACCGGGTGCTCAACAGTTCTGCTTCTTGCTTTCCACTCGAGCTGGGGGCCTTGGGATCAATTTGGCCACTGCTGACACAGTTATTATATATGATTCTGACTGGAATCCCCATAATGACATCCAGGTGAGCAGAGTAGCAGCTTTGGGAAGTCAAAGTAGCACTCACACTCTGAGGGTTCTACAGTAGATTTTTTTAACATGTCATTTATCTTACCAATAAAGCCAGGGAGTTGGGTTCAGTTACAGTCCTGTTTTGAGTAGCATAATAGAGGATGGTGTTTGGGGGGGAGGAGTGTGTGTGTGTGAAAGGAAGTTTCAAATGAAGGCAGGCTTTAGCCCCTTACTAGTATTGGGTTTAAATTCTGGGGAAGTGAAGAAAAGTGTAGAGTAGGAAAATAAGACTGCTGGTTTTCTTGATCAACTCCAGGCCTTTAGCAGAGCCCACCGCATAGGGCAGAATAAAAAGGTGATGATTTACCGGTTTGTGACCCGCGCGTCAGTGGAGGAGCGCATCACACAGGTGGCAAAGAAGAAGATGATGCTGACGCATCTAGTGGTGCGACCTGGGCTGGGCTCCAAGACTGGCTCTATGTCCAAACAAGAGCTTGATGATATTCTCAAATTTGGCACTGAGGAACTATTTAAGGATGAAGCCACAGATGGAGGTGAGCTAGGCAGGAGCTTAAATTTTGGGTGGAGCTTAGCATTTCAAAGGGTGGGGAGTATCCACAATGACAGTGGTTTTGTGGGAACTGCTTTTTCCACTGCAGCTATTAAACTTGACTTTGGGGTCATGGGCCCCTGATTCTTTATAGGAACAGACAACAAAGAGGGAGAAGATAGCAGTGTTATCCATTATGATGATAAGGCCATTGAGCGCCTGCTAGACCGTAACCAGGATGAGACTGAAGACACAGAATTGCAGGGCATGAATGAATATTTGAGCTCATTCAAAGTGGCTCAATATGTGGTGCGGGAAGAAGAAATGGGGGTGAGTATGAATCCAAGGCAATGCTGTGCTTGGTGATTGGTCCAAGAATCGGAATTGAGATCATACAGGTATTTTAAGCAAGGGGAAAAAATGTCTTGCCTTGAAATGAATGTTACGGGACTAAATCACATTCATCTTTGCTTGAAATCTAAGCTAAAATTTTACATAGCAGCTATCCTGGCTCTATTACCACAGTATTATTTTTTCTTAAATATCTTATTCTACATATAAATTTTTGCATGCTACCTTAAGTCTCATTGGAGAGAAAGCAAGAGAATGAAATACATACTTCAGTAATACAACTTTTCCAAAAAACTAGAATTCTTTTGCTGCTTTTCTCTTTTCCCCTTGGTCTTTCATATTGGAAAGCAAAAATCATTAAAGCAAACGTGTGGTCTATTGTAATACTTTTCTCCTTCAAGTAATACAAAATGTTATAAAGCAAATTTGCTTTCTAAGGTGGCCTTTACCATCTTTTTTCATCCTTTCTATTTAAAAGATGTGATTTGCTGTGTTTTTCTGATAAATAACTATTCTCTTTGTTCTTTTTCTTTTTTTTTAATTTTTTTTATTATTTATTCAATTGTGCATATGCATGTGTGTGTGTGTGTGTGTGTGTGTGTCCCGCCTGGCTTCTATACGTGGGGTCTAGGATCCGAACTCAGGACCTTCTGCCTGCAAGGCAGAGGCTTAACCGCTGAGCCACCTCTCCAGCCCCTGTTCTTTTTCTTGAAACAGGGTCTTTTTTATTTAATCCAGGCTGATCTCAAATTTTTGATCTTCTTGACTCAGACTCCCAAGTACTAGGATTATAGGCGAGAGTGTTTTATGTGAAATGCAGTCTGGCCTTAAACTTACATAGCTGAGGATGCTCTCGAACTCCTTATCTTCTTGGCTGTATTTTCCAAGTGTGAGATTTCCAAATACTAGCCACTGTGCCTGGCATGTGTGTCTTTGTGTGTGGGTGTGTCTGTGTATATCAGAAGGCATTGTATATGCCTGTGGTGGCCCAAGGGTGACTTCAGGAATCACTCTGAATTATTATACTATGTCTGCTTTGCTCTAGAGTTTCTTAAGCTCTGCCTTTCAGGACTAGAAGTATAAACCACCACCATTTCCACTTTTTTTTTTTTTTTTTTTAAGTGGGATCTGGGATCTGAACTCAGAACCTTCTGCTTGTGAGGCAGAGGCTTAATCCTCAAGCTATCTCTCTAGCCCCATCAGACTTTTGAGACAAGGTCTCATATATTCTTATTTTGCTGTATACCTGAGGGTGCTTTGCTTCCACCTCCTGAGTACTGGAATAATAGGCATGCACTACCATGCTCAGTTTATTCAGTGCTGGGGTCAAACCCAAGACTTTGTGTATGGTAAGCAGGCACTCTGCCAACTGAATTACATCTCAATCCTTGCCTGTAGGCTGATCTTGATTAGCAAAATTATTGTACTGATAGGGCTTCCTTGATACTTCAAAAAATAATTTTTTAATGTTTTTTAGTGATCTACATAGAACTGGCATCAGTTCTGCCAATTAGGCTTATGGAGCATCATAAACCAAACAGTAATTTCAATGGACCAGTGAGATTCTTCTCTCATATTTTGATTTTCTTTTTCTTTTCTTTTTTAAAATTTTATTTATGTGTGTGTTTGTGTGTATCAGAGGGCACTGTTCCCTCCCTATGGAGACCCAAAGGTGACTTTGGGAATCATCCTGGATTGCTTCTATCTCCTTGCTTCACTCTGGGATTTCTGAGGATCTGCCCACCAGGGCTGGAAGTGCAGGCCAATGCTATTTCCACCTGCCTTTTAACATAGGATCTGAACTCAGGACCTTCTGCTTGCAAGACAGAGTCTTAATCCCTGGGCTATCTCTCCACCCTCCCCCCTTTTTTTGAGACAGTATCTTATATGTAGCCCAAGCTGATAGAATCTCATGTAACTGAGGATGAATTCAATTATATAGTGGAGGATGATCTTGAACTTTCTTTAAAATTTTTTTATTGTTTATTATTTATTCAATTGTGTGTGTGCACGTGTGTGTATGTATGTGTGTGTGTAGAACCACAGGTGAATTCGGGAAACACCATAGACGCCTCCACCTTCTCCTTGTTTACTTGGCCCCGGGATTCACAGGCTCTGCCCTACCAGGAGCAGAAACGCAGGCCGATCCCCCCTTCCGCCCAGCTTCTATACGTGGGGTCTAGAATCTGAACTCAGTGCCTTCTGCATGCAAAGCAGAGGCTTAACCCCTGAGCCACCTTTCCAGCCCTGATCTTGAACTTCTTATCTTCCTGCCTCTACCTCCCAAATGTAGGATGACAGGTTTACGCAGTACTGGGGTCAAACCAGGGCTTTGTGCATGCTAGCCATAGATTCTACTAATTGAACTACAATCTGAGCTTCTCTTTGTTCTTATTCCCCATCACAGTTTTTGTGTAACTGGCCAAGAGTTTTGATTGTAGACCATCAGTATTCAATCAAAAACTTTATCCGATAAGAGATCTCATTCCTTGTAATAGCATATAGTGTTCCATAGAAGTTGTTGGTTGTCCCCAGCATGTGCTGGATGAAATATACACATCTTCTGATTAATGACTGTGGTTCTGCTATTTACTTCTTTTAATTCTTTTTTTTTTTAAAGTGTGAGTGTGGTGCATATACATGGATGCATGCAGATATGCATGGATGAATGTGGGCATATGAACTTATGCCCATGCAGAAGCCAGAAAAGGATGTCCTGCTGTATCACTCTCCATCTTTTTCCTCTGGAACAGGGTCTGTCGCTGAATCTGGACCATATCAATACTGGGGTTGTAGGTATATGTGTGACCATGCCTGGCTTATGTGGATATTGGGGTCTGTCTAATCTTATGCTTTCATAGAAAGGTGCTCTTACCTACTGAGCCATTGCTCTATCCCCTTTATTTATTTGTTTATATTTTATTGGAGAGAGATCCTGAGAGTGACTGAACACATGGCAGTGCGTGCATGCTATGGTACAAGCAGCATGTGTGGATTCAGGAAAACTTGGGGATAGATGTTTTTCCTCTTCCACCATGTGGGCCTCCAAGGATCCATGTCAAGTTGCCAAAGGCTGACTCCAGCCTTTATCTATCTATCCATCCGTCTGTCTGTCTGTCTTGTCTAACTATCTATGGGATGGGGTTACTGGAGATGGAATTCAGGGCTTTATGCATATTAGACAAGTGTTATACTAATGAGTTACTCTCCTACATGCTACAAGTATTCTTTTTTAGTTGTTTATAATTTCTTTTGTTGTAGAATTTTTATTGATACATATTCACTATGCATGGTACTGGGTTCCTAAAAGTTTTTAAAAAGGTTCATTTTGTTTATTTTTTTGCAGGGTCATTCATACTTTTATAGCTCATGCTGGCTGGCCTGCAACTCACTATATAGCCCAGGCTAGCTTTAAACTCATGGATCCTTCTACTTCAGAGGCCTCCTGAGTTCTGGGATTATAAATATGTGTTGATAATTTAAAAAAAAAAGTGGCTTGGACTGTAGAGGTAGCTCAGTGAGGAGGCCGCCTGCTCACAAGCCTGGCAACCTGATTCTGATCACTGAATCCCCATATGGTGGAGAAAACTGATTTCTGCACATTGTCCTATATAACATCCACCTGTGTGCCATGGCATGCTTGTGAACACGTTCTTGGTCACTCATGTTCTCTCTCTCTCCCTTTCTCACTAAAAATAAAAATAAGTAAATACTTTTAAAAAAGAATATTAAGGTTCCTGAAAAAGTATAAATTAAAAAAAAAAAGCCCCATTGTTAGGAGGCCCAGTTATTTTTCCCCTGGTAAAATCGTATGTGTCATGGTGGAGAATGTATACTGAGGAAATCACTTGCTTCAGGGTAATAAGGAAATAAATAAAAAGAAGTGTCCTAGGAGCTCTTTCAAGTATATGCTTCCGGTGACCTACCTGCTGCCTGTGAGGGCCCTACTCCTTAAATGTTTGATTATCTTTCAGTTGTACCATAGGCTGCAAATTTTATCATATTGGGAGACTTAATGTTTATTTGAGAGAGAGAGAGAGGACAAACAGGCATGAATGGAGGTGAGATGACAACTTTAGGAAGTTGATTCTCTTCTTCCACCATGTGGGAACTTCTGGGAATCAAACTCCAGGTTTTTGAGCAGGTGCCCAGTTTCTTTCTTATAGTATGTGTATAGCACAGGCTGGAACTTACTATGGAAATCCTGGTTGTTTGGAGTTGCAGCAGTTCTTCATCTGAATTTCCAAGTCCTGGGATTATAGGTTGTGAACCACCATACCTGGTGCTTTTTTTTTTTTTTTTTGATTATGTCATATGTCTTCGAGAAATACAAGTCATGTATACTTACTTGAAATGTTTGCAGTTGGAATTGTTTTAGATTTGCGAGTTGTTTTTTTGTTTTTCTTTTTGCATAGCCTTAACTATTTTCTTTAAACCAAAGATCGAAAGTCTGAAATTTTTATGCACTGATGTTGTTTAAAAAGCAATTTTGATTTAAATTTTTTTAAAGAAATATTTATTTATTGTGTGTGTATGTATCAGAAGGCACTGTGTGTCCCTGTGGAGGGCCAAGGCTGACTTTGAGAATCATCCTGAATTGCTTTACCTCCTTTTTGCTTGGGTCTGGGATTTTCCAGACTACCCATTAGGGCCGCTTCCTGGCATTTTCACGTGGGATCTGGATGGTAACTCAGGACCTTCTGCTTGGGAGGCAGGTTTTTAATCCCTGAGCCATCTTTCCAGCCCAATTTAAAATTTTTTTTAAAAAAATTAAAATTTAAAAAGTTTTATTTATTGTGTGTGTGTGTAGATCAGAGGACACTGTGTGTCACCAAAGGTAAGTTTAGGAATCATCTTGGATTATTTCACCTCCTCTTTGCTTATCTCTTAGATTTCCCAGGCTTGGCCCATGAGGGTTGGAAGTACAGGCAGCAGCCCTTTCCGTCTGGCATTTTTATGTGGGACCTGAGATCCAAACTCAGGACATTCTGTTTCCCAGATAGAGTTTTAATTCCTGAACCATCTCTCCATCCCTTAAAAAAATTTTTTTCGCATGTGTGTTTTGTGTGTGTCTCTGCGTGTATCAGGAGGCATTGTGTGTGCCCTTAGAGGTCCAAGGGTGATCTCAGGAATCCTGGATTGCACTACTTCCTCTTTGCTTTTCTGTAGGATTATAGGCTCTGCTTTCTAGGCCAGAGGTGCAGGCCTTCCCCATTTCCTCCTGATGTTTTTACATGGGATCTGGGATCTGAGCTCAGGACCTTCTGCTTTCAAAGTAGAGTCTTAACCACTGAGCCATCTCTCCAGCTGGGAAGTTTTGATTTTTGGACATTTAAATTTCAAGTTCTTAGACTTCATTTTGTTGGGTTAGGAATGCTCAAACTGCTGCTGTTTGTTTAGTTGCATAGCCTTAGGCATTTAGACAGTTTCTACTGTAGTTGTACTCTGTTGAGGAATTTAGAATTTTTTTTTCCCAAAACTTCATTGCTTTAAAAGATTTAAAATAGTTGTGTAGGACATAAAATTTGTAAACTACAAATAGAAATGTAACAGTATTTTATAATACTTAAAAAACTTAACCAGGGGGCTGGAGAGGTGGCTCAGGGATTAAGCCTCTGCCTTGCAGGCAGAAGGTCCTGGGTTCAGATCCTAGACCCCACGTATAGATGCTGGGCGGAAGCGGAGGCAGCCTGCATTTCTGGTCCTGGTAGGGCGGAGCCTGTGAATCCCGGGGCAGAGTAAACAAGGAGGAGGTGGAGGCGTCCATGGTGGTTCCCGAATTCATCCGTGGTTCTACACACACACACACATACATACACACACATGCACACACGCATACATGCATAATCGAATAAGTAATAAATAATAAAAAAATTAAAAAAAAACTTAACCAGGGCTGGAGAGGTGGCTCAGGGGTTAAGCCTCTGCCTTGTAGGCAGAAGGTCCTGAGTTCGGATCCTAGACCCCACGTGTAGACGCCAGGCAGAAGTGGGGGCGGCCTGCGTTTCTGGACCTGGTAAGATGGAGCCTGTGAATCCCAGGGCCGAGTAAGCGAGGAGGTGGAGGCGGTCCATGGTGGTTCCCGAATTCGCCCATGGTTACACGCACTCTCACGTGTGGCAGATAAGCACTTTGCCAAGCGAACTACATCTCTGCCCAGGATTTGGAGTTAATTAGTAGTCTGAAGTGTCTGGGGGGAAAAAACGACTTGGAGGGTCATAAATAACACTGGGGAATAAAGATGGGTATCTGTATGTGCGCGCGTGTAAAACTTGTTTTCTTGACAGACAGTTGGTAAACTTTCATGAGGTTTTTATGACAGTAGTTTCTGGTCTGTTTTGTCTACAAAGATCCTTTGCAGCAGTTGGAAGTTCTTTATTCTTCTTGCTAAAACTTTAAACTTAAGTTTTTTTTCTTTCTCTCTCACATTTGGATGTGCATCAGGAGAAAGTTGAAGACCATGTAGTGTCTTTTCACGTTGTCTTTATATTTTTCTTTAGTTTTGCTGCAACTAATCTATATATTTACTTTGTGCCGTGTCCTGCTGTCTTGTCAGTTAAATTTCTTCCAAGTTCTTAGGTCCAAACAGGTACACCAAATGTTTAAGAATCAGCCATGCAAAAAGAGCTAGCAGACTCGGAACTGTGAGGACCAGGGGTAGCTGGTGGTGTTGACTTCAGCACCACTGAGTCCTGGCCCTCCCTCTGTCCCAGGAGGAAGAGGAGGTAGAACGGGAAATCATAAAACAGGAAGAAAGTGTGGACCCTGACTACTGGGAGAAATTGCTGCGGCACCATTATGAGCAGCAGCAAGAAGATCTAGCCCGAAATCTGGGCAAAGGAAAAAGAATCCGTAAACAGGTCAACTACAATGATGGCTCACAGGAGGACCGAGGTGTGTGTGGCCGGCCCCGCCCCCCACCCACGGGCCGTTCCACTAGAGCAGTGGGCCCCGCTCATCTGCCCTCTCTCCCTCCAGATTGGCAGGACGACCAGTCCGACAACCAGTCCGATTACTCAGTGGCCTCAGAGGAAGGTGATGAAGACTTTGATGAACGGTCAGAAGGTGAGAGCTGTGCTATTCTGCCAGTTCTCTGGATGTTATTCGTTTGCTGTCTTTTCAGTGTCACTCACGGATCTTTTTCTCTTCCAGCACCCCGCAGGCCCAGTCGTAAGGGCCTGCGGAATGACAAAGATAAGCCATTACCTCCTCTGTTGGCCCGAGTTGGTGGGAATATTGAAGTAAGTACCCTGTGATCCTGAGGTGGGGTGTGAGGTTGTCTTGTCAGGGGCCTTTGGAGGAGTGAGGCCTACTCCTGCTCACAGAGGTTTCTTCTTCCTTAGGTACTTGGTTTTAATGCTCGCCAACGAAAAGCTTTTCTTAATGCAATTATGCGATATGGGATGCCACCTCAGGATGCTTTCACCACCCAGTGGCTTGTAAGAGATCTTCGAGGCAAGTCAGAGAAAGAATTTAAGTAAGTTGAGGGCCAGACAAGTCAATATAGAACTGTGGTTCCCACCATGTAGTACAGTCTAAAATCCAGGCCATGCAGGGAAAATGGTGTTGCCAGCTACAAGTGGCAGGTGAAGTTGTTAGTGATCTAAGCAGTTTTCCTGGCTTCCCTTGAGACCTTGGCTTTATAGGTATGCTCTGGGCACTGTGGAGGCATGTCTCAGAGTGGAGCGTGTTTGTGGCCTGCAACATGCTTAATGGGGTCTCTGTCTAATGTTCCTCTTCCTTTTCTACAGGGCTTATGTATCTCTCTTTATGCGGCATTTATGTGAGCCAGGGGCAGATGGGGCTGAGACTTTTGCTGATGGTGTCCCCCGAGAAGGCTTGTCTCGCCAGCATGTTCTTACTAGGATTGGTGTCATGTCCTTGATTCGAAAGAAGGTGAAGCCTGCACTTCTTTGTATTTTTCAAAGATTCTAGGGAAACAAGGAGTCTAGAGTTGAAATTGGTGTTTAACTTCTCATTCCTTGCTTATAGGTTCAGGAGTTTGAACATGTTAATGGGCGCTGGAGCATGCCTGAGCTGGCTGAAGTAGAGGAGAATAAGAAAATGTCCCAGCCAGGTTCACCCTCTCCAAAGACTCCTACACCTTCCACTCCAGGGGATACGCAACCCAATACTCCTGCACCTGCCCCTCCTGCGGGTAAATCTGTATGACCTGTTATTTTCTTGTTGTCTTGTCCTTTATTATCTTGTCCTCACCTATACTTTTCTCTGCTCCCCTGTGTTCAGTTCTTAACAGGGTAGTCTGGCAGGACATACAACAATTTCCCTCTCAGTTTAGGAGAGCTGTCCTAAGAGTAGGGCTGGCTCTTAAAGGCACGAGAGGACAATTTAAGATGAGACAAACTAGAAAGGCATGACCTTCTGTGATCTAGGTAGAACTTTCCTAATTGCTTGTTTCCTATTGGTCTGCAGAAGATGGGATAAAAATAGAAGAAAATAACCTCAAAGAGGAAGAGAGCACAGAAGGAGAAAAGGAGGTGAAATCTGCGGTCCCTGAGGCTACTGTGGAGGTAAAAAATGGGTGATCAGGTGTTTTGTCTATAGCAAGTGGCTAAGCATGTCCTCTCCTTGGTGCATTTGTTTCACCTTTTTTCTTTGTTTCCTCTGAAGTGCGCGCAGCCCCTGCCCTCTGCCTCAGAAGATGAAAAAATCCTTACTGAACCTGCTGAGGGAGAGGAGAAGGTAGAAAAGGTAGAAGTGAAGGAGAGAACAGAGGAGCCTATGGAGACAGAACCCAAAGGTATTCTCATTTGGGAGTGAGCATTCCTGGTTTTGTGTGGACTACAGTTCTTTTTCAGTTCAACTGGGCTGTGGGAATGTCAGGAGGAAATGACATACTAAACCTTTGCTTCTAAATCATCGCAGTCCCTGTAATCGTTGAGATTTAGTTGTAGGATTGTTCCAGTTGTGTAGCAGTGTGAGACGTGTGTGTGATTTTTTTTTTCTGCCTTGGTTATGTTCTCAGTGCCTTCTTTCCCCCTAGGTGGTGCTGAGGTGGAGAAGGTGGAAGAGAAGTCAGCAATAGATCTGACCCCTATCGTGGTAGAGGACAAAGGTTGGTGTGTGGAGAAGCTGATTGTGATTTGGAAGGACTCTAAAACCAGAACTAAGGACACAATTCAACCCTCCCCCACTATCCATTCCTATAGATATTTTATTCCTGTTCCCAAATTTAGTTGTCAGAGGGCTAGAAGCACCTTTTCCTGGGCTTGAGAGATTTCTGTGTAGAGACAGAGTAGAGGTAGACAGATATAATGCTATGGGGAAGGACCATAATTAAGCTACTGTCTAGAGCAGACTTTTCTTTGGCTTATCCTGTAGAAGAGAAGAAAGAGGAAGAAGAGAAAAAGGAAGTGATGCTTCAGAATGGAGAGACCCCCAAGGATCTTAGTGATGAGAAGCAGAAGAAAAACATCAAACAGCGTTTCATGTTCAACATTGCAGATGGTGGTTTCACTGGTATGGAAATGCGGGGCCAGAATCAGGGTACAGTGGCAACATGGACTAATTGCGTGCTTCTCTGAGTTTTGTGTTAGGGAGCCAGAAACAGACTATACTTAAATGGGATATGGAGATAAGAACAACTAATTCCTACAGCCTTCTTTAATCTTACCTTAAATTTCTCCTCAGAATTGCACTCCCTTTGGCAGAATGAGGAACGGGCAGCCACAGTCACCAAGAAGACGTACGAGATCTGGCATCGAAGGCATGACTACTGGCTGCTCGCTGGCATCATAAAGTATCCTTGTCTGAGTCATGGCTGGGGTTCTGGACGAAGGGTTCTGAGGACCTTTAGTGTGAGATTCTTGTCTTCTTCCATTTTCCTGAGCACTTTTTCCATAGTCATGGCTATGCTCGGTGGCAGGACATCCAGAATGACCCACGCTATGCCATCCTCAATGAGCCTTTCAAGGGTGAAATGAATCGTGGCAATTTCTTAGAGATCAAGAATAAATTTCTAGCTCGAAGATTCAAGGTGAGCACAGTGGGGGGACATATGTGGTGCTTAAGAGGTAGATTTGTAAACTCTGGAAGGTTCTGCAAAGAGAATTTAATTAGTCACATTGACTGATCGTTTTCCATGGTTTTTTTTCCCAAGTGACTAGAAGCAAAGATCAAGTTATATAGACTTGAAATTTAATTAAGCAGAAACTGTAGGTGACAACGTCTTGAGTGATACAGGCTAGTACAATGGGTTTGATAGGGAACTATAGGCTGGATTATTGAGGAAAGATCAACTGGATCCTTCAGGAGATAGGGCTATTAGTGGACTGGGTCTTTTTTTCCTCCCTTCCTCCTTCATTCCTTTCATCTGAGTCGCACAATATTTGTTTGGGTAAAAGGCAGGTAGGATGCAAAGAGGAAATTTACCAGTGAGCTCTCTTTTCAGTATCTCCCCCGAACTGATCTCATTCAGGTAAACAGCAGATGTCTATCAAGCCAAGTACCATGAAAGTAAGATAGTGATCTCCTCAGCTATGTAACTGGGAAAAAAGAAAATGTATACTAGTAAGCCTTAAGGTATGTAGTATCTAGTGAATGGCACAGGGACTCAAGGACAGATAGGTATGGTGTCTATTCGGTAGCATTCATTTCAAGTGAATGGCATTCCATGTTATTAGGGGAGGCTACTGAGTGCCCTGAGAAAGTTCTGCAGCGGTAGATCATGAATAGCTTTAAGAAGAAGATGCTGCTGAAATCAAATTTTGATGAGTACGATAGAGATTATTGGGTAGAAACAAGGTGCTCGAAAAGGGATTAGACTGGGCAAAGACAGGCAGCAAAGTTCACTGTGTTTGGGAATGCAAATAGCTCAGGTGAGGTATTTAAAAAAAAATCTCTTGGGCTAGAGAGATGGCTCAAGGGTTAATAAAATCCAGCCTTCCAAGCAGAAAGTCCTGAGTTCAGATACCAGATCCCATGTAAAAACACCAGGTAGAAACTGGCAGTGGCCTACATTTCTGGCTCATCCTGGATTCCCAAAGGTACCTTTAGTCCTCCACAGGGTGTCACACACACACATACACACACACTAAATAAGCTTTAAAAAATTTGAAAAAAAAATCTTTTAATTTGCGCAAGCCAGTTTGGGAAGAAAATTAAGAATTTAGAGGCATGGTAGAGTCTTGACATCAGAAAAGAGTCAATTTTATTCCTGTAGTTAATAAGTGTCTATTTTAAAGTTTTTTTTTTTGGGTGCCAGAGAGATGGCTCTGCCTCAAAAGCATTAGATGTTAGATGTTTAGTTTGAATACCAGGTCCCCATATAAACACCAGGGGGAAACCAGCAGCCTGCACTTCTGGCTCTGGTGGGCAGAGCCTGAGGAATCACAGAGTGAAGTAAAAGTAAAAAGGAGGTAGAAGCAATCCAAGATGATTCACAAAGTTACCATTGGGCCTACACAGGGATACACAGTGCCCTCTCTCTCTTTCTCACATACACACACACTGAATGAATGAATAAATAAAAACAAAGTTTAAAGGTTTTTTGGTAGTTTTGATAAGGCCAAGAGAAATGCCTATAATGCTGGTTATGAAGAATGTAAAGGTTAAGGATAAAGGAAACAGCATAGATTTTGTGAGTTACTATAGGGGTCAGCACCCCCCTCTTGTGACACCTCCTGTATTTTAGAGAGGAGGTCAGAGGACAACTTTTCTGAAGTCAGTTCCCCATCACCATAAAGGCTTCCGGGATGGGATTTAGGTCACCAGGTTTGCATGTGGGTACCTCATCAGCTCTCAACCTTTCCTATTAAAGGGCCAGGTAGTAAATATTTCATACAGTATGTGAAATAATCAGCTGCAACACTATCGTGTGTAAGTCCCCATAGATGATAATATAAATCAGTAAGTATAGTTGTGTTTTAATAAAATTATTTGTGGATGTTAATATTTGGATTTAATGTAATTATCACAAAGTGGCATGCATTCCTTGTAGTTTAACCCTTCCCCTCCTGCTAGCCAATTAACTACAAAACTCATTCTTAGCTCTTTGACCATACAAAGGTTGATCCTGTGGGACAGATTCAGCACCTGTACTATAGTTTGTCAACTCTTGATGCCTGGATTTGGTGTCCATAGTAGTAAGCAAGACTCCAAAATAACTGATGTTTTGAGCTGAGTCACTGAGAAAGTTAGGTGATCTTTTAAGAGGTGAGAGAACAGTTTATAGGAAAGAACAATGAATTCAGCCTTAGACAAGTTTTGTGTCATTTCTCACAAGTCAGCACCACCTTTAGCTGCCTATCTTGGTACCATATGCTACGTGTGTGGGGCCTCACCATCAGTGCTTGTGATGCACATTGGAGAAGCATAGTTGTGCTGGCTGACATGGGGGGGGCAGCTTTATAAGAGCAGCAATAGCTGGTAATGTGTACACTTCTGTTACTCAGAGCACTCAGGTTCTGATACAAGATTTTAATTGTAAGGTCAATCAGCAACTTGCACTTGGGAAATGTAGGGAGAAGGATTGGGGAGTCCAGTGTCATCCTTGGTTACAAAGTTTGAGGTCAGCCTGGGCTATGTAAGACCTTATTTCTAACAAGCAAAGCCCTCCCAAAAACAAATAGTCAAAATTTGCCATGTACTAAACCTGGGAAATGTTTATGGTCTGAGACACAAGGGAGTTTGTAAAGGAAACACATAGATTAAAAAGAGATGCTTGGTCAATCTGAGGGAAAATAAGCAGACCCAGGAGCCAAGTCTTAGGAATGTATGGTCCATCCTCAATACCCTTTCTTTACTTGTCTCCTAATGGAGCTAATAGAACCAATGGAAACTGGGTCTGGTGGTGGCCTCATGCCTATAATTCTAACACGTAAGGGGCTGAGGCCGAAGGGTCGGGAATTTGAGTTAAGCTGTCTCAAATAACAACAACAATAACAAAAACAGTTGGTAAGGCCAAATATTTATAGCTTAGTGGTTGAGCATTTGCTTGGGCCCCGAGTTTGATCCTCAGTACAAGGGGAAAGAACCCTCAAGTAGTGGATAGGTTTCAAGATCTAAGAATTGATATTATAATGCCTCTTGAGTTTAAAATTTATTTTGTGTGTGTATGTATCAGGGCACTGTATATCCCTATAGAGGACCAAGGGTGGCTCATCCTGGATTGTTTCTACTTCCTTTTTGCTTTGCTCGGAGACTTCTAGGCTTCACCAACCAGGACTGGAAGTACAGGCCACTGCCATTTCTGCCAGGTGTTTTTTTTTTTTTTTTTTTTTATTTCTTATTTATTCAATTGTGTGTGTGCGCGCGTGCGGTGTGTATGTGTGTGTGTGTGTGTGTGTGTGTGTGCGTGTGTGTATATGTAGAACCACGGATGAAATTGGAAACCACCATGGCAGCCTCCACTTCCTCCTTGTTTACTCTGCCCCGGGATTCACAGGCTCCGCCCTTCCAAGACCAGAAACGAAGGCTGCCCCCGCTTCCGCCCGGCGTCTACACGTGGGGTCTAGGATCTGAACTCAGGACCTTCTGCCTGCAAGGCAGAGGCTTAACCCCTGAGCCACCTCTCCAGCCCCTCTGCCAGGTGTTTTTACGTGGGACCTGGGATCTGAATTTAGGACCTTCTGCTTTTGAGGCTGAGTTTTAACTTCTGAGCCATCTCTTCAGCCCCCTCTTTGGTTATATTTCAAAGAAAACTTATGTGGCTCCAGCAATCAGTGTATATGAATGCTCACTGCAGTAACAGGAAGAACACAGATTCTTGTGAATTAAGCAGTAGAAGCAGGAAAATGCCTGTTGAAGTGACAGAATAAAAAAGATGGGAAATGGGAAAGCTATGAAAAATATATGGATATAGAAAGCATTCTGTTGAGTCATGGCAGCAGATACCTGTAATCCTAGCACTTGGGAGTTGGGAGGCAGGAGTTCAGAGTTACCATAACTCAATTACATAGTAAGTTCTAGGCCAGCTTGAGCTACTCACATATAGCTCAATCCTGTCTGAAAACTCCCTCTTCCCTCAAAAGAAAGCATTCTGTAAATTAGATACGTACATAAAAAATAACAGCCTTTAAGAACATACACTAAAATGTATAGTAGTAAATAATCTAGAAGCGCTGCTTTTAGAAAGTAATTGGAGTGGGACACAGACCTATGATAACAGTAGAAAAGAATGTATGTATTCTTGGTGCTAGGGATGAAACCAAGGATTTTGTGCATGTATTATGTGCTCTAATGCTGAGTTGCACTCCCAGCCTAACAGCAGCACTAATGGCAAAGTCACATATACATACACACTTTTTTTTTTTTTTTTTTGAGACAAGTTCTCACTATGTAGCCCAGACTGGCCTCTTTAATATGCAATTCTCCTGCCTCGGACTTTTGGGAAGTGGAGGTTATAAATAATAAGAATATTTTAGTATTTTATTTATGAGAGAGAGGAGAGAGAAGGGGGTTGAATGCTTGCGTGGTTTATACCTGATGCGGCTTGTACCTGTAATTCTAGCACTTCAGCTAGAGGCAGAAGGATTAAGAGAGGTCAGCCTTGGAGCTATGATGCTGTTTTTAAATGATACAATACTTATGTACTTAGTATGGTTTACCGTTCCACTGTTGAAAACCTAATTCAACTAGGCATGATGGTAATGTACCGCTAGTTCCAGCTACTTGGGAGGCTGAGCAGGATTGCAAGGTGGAGGCCAGCCTGGTCACATAGCAAGCTCCTATCTCCTTTAAAGACAACTCTCCCCTGAACTAGATACAGTAGCACACAAGTATTACCAGCACTACAGGTAAGCAGAGGCAAGATTAGGAATTCAAGGTCATCCTGGGCTATCTGTCTTAGAACAAGGATAAAGATACTCCAGAATAAAGTTTTTTCCCTCCTCCATGGTGTTGAAGAATAAAGGAAACTGCTTGCTTTGTAAGTAAAAATTTAAGTGGTTATATATATAAAACATGTCTGAAATATATATAAAAAAATATGCACACGGGGAATTAGGAGAGAAAAACCATCAAAATGTTAGAATGTTTAGGAAGTGAGATTACGATTTTAATTCCTTATACATTCTGTGTTACTTGTTGCGTTTTTATTATCTTGAATAAAAGATCCAAAGAGCAAAAAAATTATAAAAATACGGAAGAAAAAGAGTGTATATTGAAGTGCCTGAATGTGAGCAACAGTGACAAGAGCTATCCCTGAAGTTCTTTATAGGTCTCTTTATCTGGAAGAAGAGGTGAGCTGAGAGGCCCATCTGAAATTAGAAGAAAAGTGGCTGTTAGTCTAATTCCCGCCTCTTTTCTCCCTGTCTAGCTCTTAGAACAAGCCCTGGTGATTGAGGAGCAGCTGCGCAGGGCGGCTTACCTGAACATGTCGGAGGACCCCTCTCATCCATCTATGGCCCTTAACACCCGCTTTGCTGAGGTGGAGTGTTTGGCAGAAAGCCACCAGCACCTGTCCAAGGAGTCGATGGCAGGAAATAAGCCAGCCAATGCAGTCCTGCACAAAGGTCGCCAGTGGCTCCCCTGCCTCCTGCTCCTTCAGCCACTTCCTCTCTCTCCTTCCCAATACCCATTTATTTCTTGCTTCCAAACTGTTTTCTGATCCTGCTGGGGCACTTAGGATGTGTGCTGAGGGTCTGAGACGCCTTAGAGGCAATCAAGGACAGTAGTTCCTAGTCTAGACTCTTAATATATTCAGGTTCTTGAGATGGAAAGCATAGCAGAATAATAAAATATCATCTGGGATATTTTAGAGGTAACATCAGGTGATTTAAGATCCCTTTAAATTCCAGGCCCTTTCAATATTTAGTTTCTAATTAAAGTAAAATAATATGAGGGGGTGAAGGGTGAAATGAGGAAAAGATGGGTGTTATAGAGAAAGTGGAAGACTGATCCAGAAGTGAGGTTAATAATGTAAAAAAGCTAGGATAGGAATAAGCTGCTGTCAAGTACAAGGCCCTTGGTTGTGTTGAAAATAAAAACCGGGAGAAGTAACAGCAGGCATGGTGGTTTGTGTAGGCGATCCCGGACCTTGGGAGGATCAGGGGGTCAAGATTCTAGTGAGTTGGCAGCCAAACTTAAACCAACTGGGTACTAAGGAGCAGGAGTAACAAAGATGACCTCAAAAGCCAGAGGGCCAGCTAGCGTGACAAGTGCTGTTGTCCAGGTATTCAGGAGGCTGAGGCAGAAGCATCACTACAGCTTAGTTCAGGGCCAGCACTGTAGTGACCATTTTGAAACAAAAGAAAGAGTCAAGGGACCATTGGGACTGAAATAGGAAAGGACAACTTGAGCACTATTAGAGGCCAGGTGTGGTCTCTGTCACTGAGGAGTGGGGCAACTAACTGGTCTACTAGGGTAGGTAGCCGACTACCACAGCTCACCACCTGTTTTTCCTTTTCCTCTGTGCAGTTCTGAAACAGTTAGAGGAACTGTTGAGTGATATGAAAGCTGATGTGACACGACTCCCAGCCACCATTGCCCGAATTCCTCCAGTGGCTGTGAGGTTACAGATGTCAGAGCGGAACATTCTCAGCCGCCTGGCAAACAGGGCACCAGAACCTCCACCACAGCAGGTAATACCATTTGTTTCTTTCTAAGATAGGGAGGGGGAGATTGGAGGCGCATGAGATGAGCATCGGGTCCATGGTCAGAGACAGTGTTCTGGCTCTTTTCTACCCTGCTGAGCTACTGGACCTAGGTTGACTGGCTTGTGGGGCAGGCGTCTTTACCTGCTCTTCATGCCAAGGTTTTCCGCAAAACCCACTCTGGAGCCGGCGCTCGGGCTGTGCGGAGGGTTCTGGCCCTGGGGCGCTGCTGACGCTGCTGTCTTCCCGCAGGTCGCCCAGCAGCAGTGAAGATCCAGCTGATGACGCCACCTCTACGCTGAGCAGTGACTTCCTCACTGTCTCTTGTCCCGCTTCCCCCAGGGGCTGAGAGACCCTCGCCTTCCTTGTGTCCATCTTCCATGTTGTAACGGAACAGCCCCATGCACCGGGGGCGGGGAGGGAGTGAGGGGCCACCGAGCCCTTCCTGCTGGACAGACGGCAGCAGCGCCGGCGCCATCTGCAGGGAGCCGGCCGTGGCCGCCCGACCTGGCTGCTCCCCACCTGACGTCTGTTACTACGTACAAACTGCTGGGGGTTCCTGCCAGGCTTGAAGAAACCATCTGAATTTCTTCCTCTTTTTGGTTTTATTTTGTTGGTTTACTTTGTGTTTTCTCCTTTTGGGGGTATTCAGAGTGGGCCGGGCCCCTGGGCGAGACACAGCTACCTCTGTTGGCATCTTTTTAATACCAGGATACCCAGCGGCTCCAGCCACTGCGCGGCTAACGTGAAATAAAGTGGAAAAAAAAAGGAAAAAACCAAAAGCATAAAAAACCACAGCAAAATTTCTTGATGAAAACTGAAAATAAAAGTTTCCTTGTATTTTAGCGCTCTGGTTCCGCGTGGGTGTGGGCGAGTTGATGTGGCGAAGATGCCCGTTCCGCCCGCCTCCACCCAGGGGGCTGCTTGGGAGGACCACCGCCTTGAGCCGGGCCAGTGCTTAGTGTCGGGCCCCGTGGCGCTCGGCTGAAGGCAGCTGCGGGGGGGGGTGAGGCGGGGTGAACCGGTGCCGGGACCCGGTCTGCGCCGGGGCGAGGCGGCTGGCATCCGAGAGCCAGGTGGGGGCGGCGCGGAGGGGGCGGGGCGGAGCCGGGCCCGGCCCGCTCCAGCGGGGTGGGTCATCCGGTGGCGCTGCCCCGCCCCGGGAGCCGGGAGCCGAGTCGGCCGGCGCGTTCCCACACGGCTTCGCTTCCGGGGCCGCGACCGGAAGGGGCGGGGCCTGGCGAGCACGCTCTGGGCGCTTGCGCGGCTCGCTTCCGTGGAGTCCAGGCGCCTTCTTGCGTGCACGTGGAGCTGCGCCTCGCGAGGAGGGACCCCGAGCGGAGGCTTCGGGTGCGTCTGCAGGAACTGAGGGAGCTGGGTGGCGCGCTGCCCTCCCTGGAGTCTGGGGAGAGAGCTATGGTGCAAGGGTAGTGGGGAGAGGGCCTGAGGAGGTTCGGGGGTCCTGAGCGCGGGTTCTGGTCCGGGCGGTGCCCTTTTCTAACGCTGCAAGTCTAGATCCCGGGTGCCTTGTCCAGCTTACAGAACGCCGCCTTCCCTTGGTTTTCTTTATTTAGGACCATGGGGCGTAAGTTAGATCCTACGAAGAAGGAGAAGCGCGGACCTGGCCGAAAGGCCCGAAAACAGAAGGGCGCTGAGACGGAACTTGTCAGATTCTTGCCTGCAGGTGAGGGTCGTAGCTCCCTGATCGCCCGCTTTTATACTATTTCGTTTCATGAGCCCTTGACTTTTGAGCCTCTTTGTCCAGGGGGAGAGTTCTTGTGTGAGTATTAATAGGCAACAAGTATGAGCGAGACACCAGCGTTAGAAGGCAAGGAACACGGCCTGGGCATAGGTACCCATACTAGAAGAGGTGCCACTGACCTTTGTGAGAGTTTTTAGGAAGGGGATCTTGTGGAGTTCAGAAGTTAAGCTTGATTTTTGAAAGGGCTTAAGATTTTAGCAACTGGCAGTTGGGACTGGGATAGGCCATTTCATGAGTTGCACGGTGGAAAGGACGGAATTGAAAGCAAGGTCTTTCTCTGTCTGAAAGACTGCTGGGAAGGAGCACCGAATCGAAATTCTTTCGGGGCTTTGGATGCAACACGAACTTAAAACAACCCTAAATCTGGGATAGGGTTATCCTTACCGCTGTATACATGATGCCACGTGGTAATCATAGGTGCTGAGAGGTGGGTTGCAGTTAATGAATGATAGGGTGGAGATTTGTGCCTGTCTTTCTTGTAGATTGCATTAAAAACAAGTTAAAATCTACAGTTGGTACTTAAGTGGAGAATAAAGAAAAGATGTGTATTATTATGGTGAGGAAGCTGTTTATTGAAAGTTTGAGAAAAACCCAATATGAATTTGATTGTCAAACAAGATGAATGCTTTATATGACCTACCTCTCTTTTTTTTAAGTGCCGGGGCATGGAACCCTTTCCTATGTTAAACACGAACTCTCTCACTGAGCCTTACCTCTCTCCTTTGCATCTTCTTCCCAACTCCAGTAAAGTATTGTGGAGTGAGTTATAGTCTCCTCCCTTTATTCTGTAATTTTACTTATTCCAGAATAGTGGGGCTTGGATGTGGAGCCTTGCACACACCTAGTACACACTGAGCCACGTTCCCAGCTTTCTGCCTCACACTTTAGAGTACTACTTATTTTCCTACTTACGTTTCTGTTTCTGTTCCTGTTTTTTTCCCCTTCCTATGAATTCTAATTTGCCTTTATTTTCTTGAACAGCTGGTGATGAAAATTCCAAGAGACTGTCTAGCCGTGCTCGAAAGAGGTGAGTGTGGGTGCCCAGACCGATGTCAACAGGAGCCACTCTTCAGTGGTTGTTGGTGAACCGTTGTGCTGCCTTTCAACGGGAGCTGCAAAACTAACTTAGAGGAATGTTCTCTTGTTTCTCTTGCATCTTTTCAGGGCAGCTAAGAGGAGGTTGGGGTCTGTTGAAGTACCTAAGCCAAATAAGTCTCCTGGGACCAAATTATTGCCTGGAGAGCAATCAAAAGGTCAGTGAAAATAGGAGCAGAGTGCTGCTGAGAGTCTTCTAGGTGCTAGGCAGGGCCAAGCATTCTGGAGTGGAAGGAACAGTCAAAAGGACGTTCTTAGGAATAGAAGGTATAACGTTCAGGGGCGTGATTGCCATTAGTCCAAGGCTCCCTTTTTTTTCCAGGAATGGTTCAGACACCCATTAAGAAGGGAGCCCAGTCCTTATTCAGCACTGCTCGAGGCAAGAAGCGCCCGGCACCAGCGCATAGCAGTGATGAGGAAGAGGAAGACTCTGAAGAAGATGGTGTGGTGACTCAGGAGGACCTCTGGGGCTCTGAGGACAGTGATGCTGATATGGTGGATGACTACGGAGCTGATTCTAACTCTGGGGAAGAGGAGGAGGATGAAGATGAAAATGTGAGATTCTTTTCTCTGGGTGTTCACAGATGGGTTAGTTGGTTTGTTGGGTACAAGGTCCCATGTGTATGTAGCCCTGGTTGGCCTTGAACTCACTGTCACTTAGCTGACTTTAAACTTAACAGCAGTCCTCTGGCCTCATCCTTCCAAGTGTCGGGCTTAAAGGCGTGCATTGTCTCTCCCAGCTCTGACGTTCGTCCTTTTGGTCCCTTCTCTTTTGGTCCCCAGACTAACCTAAATTATTCCTCTTCCTCTAGCCTCTCAGGAGTTGGGGGATTGCAGTGTGTGCCACAGCGTTCACCTTTATTTTTTACGTTGTTTCAGATTGCTGAGATTGTGGCAAGTGTGACAATCCTGGGGGTTCAAGTCTCACTACTACTTCTTTTCATCCATCCTTTCTCAGTACTCACAAGTCAGAACATTTACAAAAAAGTGAGAAGGTTCTTGCATGGCAAAGATGTGAGAACTCGGCCCCTCAAGTACTCTAGCCACAGTGTCCATGTGCACTTTTACTTAAGATTTGTTTATTTTTATGAAACATTTGCTGCAGTACTGGAGATGTAGCTCAGTAGTAGAGCACTCAGAGCGTGTGTGGCATCCTGGTAGTTGATCCCTGCATTGTTTAAAAAGAAGAAAGAAAAGGTTTCATGTCAGGCATAGTGTGCACCAGTAATGCAGGAATTCAAGATAACCTGAGCAGTGTAGCAAGATACTGTTTCAAAAGAAACCCTTTCTTTTGATTTAATAGTTGTTTGTTAGGAAAGTGATCTTTTGCAAAATGATCCTGTATGTAATCCTTTATTGGAGTACAAAGAGTTATACAATCAGGACATAGTGTGTTGTTTAAAAAGCTCAAACAATTAGAATTGTATACAAGGAAAATCCCATTTATACTTTCCTACAACACCCTCTTCTATGGACAGTTTTTGCTAAGGTGTCAAGCACTCTGGAACTTCTAGTATCCTCAATGTTTAAAGTAAATTACTTTATGCACGTGGTAAATTAACATTGGCTGTTCCATCTATGAAAATACTTCTTGCACTAACTAAATATTTAAAACTAAGATGCAAATTTGAAAGTGAATTGTGATTTGAACTGTGTGAAAGACAGTAATGTGTAGAGTGAGTCTAGAAGAAAATTTGGCAAATCTGGCTCAATATTTTCTGTCTCCTTTATTCATACAAGTATTTCTTCTGTTTCGTAGCTAAGGCTGCTCTCAAAGTCTTGATCCTTGTGCCTTGGCATCTAAATGCCAAGCATTACAAGCATGTGCCACCATACCTGGCTTCAATTTTATTTTATTCTTTTATCAAAAGGCATGGTAATTCCCTTGCTCAGGAGGTAGAGAAATGGTTTTTAGTTCAAGGCCAGACTGGGCTACAGAGTATTGAGATCCATTCTCAAGGTGGAAAAAATGAAAAGGAAATATATATATAAAGAACCTGTTTAAGAATATTGTTATTCATGAGAGAGAAAGAGAGAACTGCATTCCGTGACATGCAGGTGGAGATCAGAAGACTTGGAAGTCAGTTTTCAACTTGTACCATGTAGACCCTCTTGTCTTCAGGTTTGTGAGTGGGCTCCTTACTTGCTGAGCTATCTTCTAGCTAACTCATAAAGAACCTTCTAATCAATCTCTTAACAGAAATAAAACTTTTTGGGGCACGTTTGTTTGAGGCTTAGATTTAGGGCCTCATGTAGACTGCAAATGCTCTGTTGTTGAGCTATATCCCCACCCCCTTTGCAAACTTTACTGATTTCCTTCAGCTTCCATATTTGCTTCTGAGAGTAAGGGTTAGGTGTATATTTAGGGAAAAGCAAACCACTGGGGACAAAAGCATGGATGGACGGAGCGAAGTGCAGTTGGGCATGATGGTCTCTCTTTTCAGCTGCTGCCCATTGAACGAGCTGCTCTGAAGCAGAAGGCCCAGGGAGCTGCAGCTAGGTGAGTTTGGCAACTTACACCAGAGCTTTGCCAGCAGCTGGAACAAAGGAGGCTGTGTGGAAGAAGGGGTTTCTGTTTTGGTCAGTGAATCACTGTTTCTGGACCTGTTTCTAGGGGCCAGTGGAGTGAAGAAGAGACTGATGAAGAAGATGATGACGAAGTGTCCCCTGGGTTAGGTCCCACAAAGGATGATGAGACAGAAGGGGTCTTGCAGATCAACGTGGATGAGGAAGAGCCCTCCGTGCTGCCTCCTGCTGGGCAGATGGAGCAGGATATCCTGGCACAGAATGAGGGGAGGGAGGGAGGGAGAGAGGAGGCGTTGTGGGTAGATTTCCCAGTCTTCAAGCCAGGGTTCCTTAACTGGCCCACATACCCAGGCTCCAGACCTGCAACGAGTTCATAAGCGGATCCAGGACATTGTGGGAGTGTTGCGGGATTTTGGGGCTCAGCGAGAAGAAGGCCGGTCTCGGTCTGAGTATCTAAATCAGCTTCAGAAGGATCTGGCCACTTACTATTCTTACGGCGACTTCCTGCTGGGCAAGCTCATGGAGCTCTTCCCTCTGTCTGAGGTACTGATTTGCCAGTCCAGTGCCTGCTCTCCTCCCTTGCTCCCTCCGACTGTGCCCTCTGCTGGCCTGACTCACCACTCCTTGTTCTCCTGTCTCCAATGCAGCTGATAGAGTTCTTAGAAGCGAATGAGGTGCCCCGGCCCATCACTCTCCGGACTAACACCTTGAAGACTCGACGCCGAGACCTTGCTCAGGTGAGGAATTAGTGTTTGTCTCAAGATGTTATCAATGTTTGGTAGCTTGGGGATTACCCTGCCCCATCCTGATTGGGTGAGTTCTTAGAATTTAGTCATGATCCCAAGCAGAGAAGCCGTGAGAGCCCGGGACCACTCTGGGAAGTGATCCTTGCAGACTCTGCTCCCTGTGACTGGATGGAACATCCGTATCTTTCCTTAGAGACCTGTACTGGTAAAAGTCACTAGGAAGTTGGGGAACTGATTCCTGCTCTTAGAAAAAGACATTTATGACAACATTCAATTGTCCAAGGAGTCAGGGACCCAGGCTTAAAAACTTTTGTTCTAAACTCAGTAGTATAGTTTTGTGTATTTCCTAGTGTAACCATAGACCCAATAGCGGGGTTTTTTTCTTTTTTTCTTCACATGTGCGTACATGTGTGTAGGGGGGTGTGTTCTGTCTGGCGTTTGTACATAGACTCAAAGTTGAAATCAAGTAACTTTCTGTCACTCTCCATTTGTATTATTAAGGCAGCTTCAGTTGAACCCAAAGCTTGCCCGTTGTCTAGCCAACCCATCCTGAGGAGGCCCTGTCTTTGCCTCCTGGGCGCGCTGTGATCACAGGTGGCTGCCATGCCTTACCCAACTTATGTGGGTTCTAAATTCTGGTCCTCATATTGGTGGGGCCAGCACCTTATCCTTAGGCCGTTTCCCCAGCTTTCTTCCTCACATCCCCTTTGAGAAATGTTCTTACGTGGCTGAAGCTGGCCTTAAACTGGCTATAAAATTGAAGATAAGGTTGCACTTTATTAAAAGAGGATTTTATTCAACAAGATTTCTTAAGTCTTGTTTATTTATTCACTTAGTTAAGAAAAGAGAGAGGGGTGCACTTATGTAGCCATGGTGCACAAGTAGAAGTCACAAGAAAACTTTCAGAAGTCAGTTCCGTGCACCTTGTGGGATTCTGGGGATTGAGGTCAAGCGTTTGCAAGCAGGCACCTTCACCCACTGAATCATCTTACCAGCACAATTGAAGTTTTAATGTTCCTCCTCTACCTCCTGTGCCACCATGCCCAGGTTCATGTAGTGGTGCAGATTAAACCCAGGGCTTTTTACATGTGGGCAAGCATCTACTAATTAAGTCACATCCACAGTCCCCGAATAATTTTTTTTTTTTTTAATTCAGTTGTGTGTGTGTGTGTAGAACCACTGGGGAATTTGGGAACCACCATGGACCGCCTCCACCTTCTCCTTGTTTCTTGTTTACTCTGCCCCCGGATTCACAGGCTCCGCCCTACCAGGACCAGAAACGCAGCGCCCGCCCCCCCTGCTTCCGCCTGGTGTCTATACGTGGGGGTCTAGGATCCGAACTCAGGACCTTCCTCCTGCAAGGCAGAGGCTTAACCCCCGAGCCACCTCTCCAGCCCCCCCCCCCATAATTCTTTTTACTGTAGTATAACCACTAAGTTTTAGGATGAGAGGATGCTGAGCTTCAAAAAAAAGAGTCCACTTTTAGGAAATGAAAAAACAGGAAGTAGTAGTCTGTTCCCTAGGGACAGAGTGAATGAAGCAGACTTGGAGTTAGGAACCTGGGATTAAGAAGATTGGGAGCAAGGGGTTGGGAGAGGGTTCATCGTAAAGCCCTTTGCCCTAACCTAGTACACACAAGGCTTTGAGGCCAGTCCCCAATACTGGAATGCAGGGAGCCCTGGTGTGGTTGTTCATATCTGTAATTATAGCAGGTAAAGCTGAGGCAGGATAAGAAAAGACACCTTGGGCTGCATAGCAAGTTCTTCTGTTTAAAAAATGTGGGGTGACGAGGCTGGAGAGGTGGCTCGGGGTTAAGCCTCTGCCTTGCAGGAGGAAGGTCCTGAGTTCGGATCCTAGACCCCACGTATAGACACCAGGCGGAAGCAGGGGGGGGGGTGCTGCGTTTCTGGTCCTGGTAGGGAGGAGCCTATGAATCCCGGGGCAGAGTAAACAAGGAGGAGGTGGAGGCGTCCATGGTGGTTCCCGAATTTGTCCGTGGTTCTACACACACACATACATACATACATACGCACACGCGCGCACACGCATACACGCACAATTGAATGAATAATAAATTTTAAAAATTATAAAAAAAAATGTGGGGTGACAAAGGGTGGCAGCGCCTTCGCTCAGCACGACCACCTGAGTCCATCACCAGCACTGTAAAAAAAAGCCTGTGGGTGGGGGGCGAGGAGAAGGCCTGCCAGCAAATCTTCCAGTGGTGAGTGGTGCTAGGGGAGTTTTGGTGCCGTGGACCTTCTGGTAGACCAGCTTCTCATATGTGTCTGTTTTCTGGATCGGATACCGTGATATTTCACAGTCTACTATTCCTGTTTCTTTCAGGCTTTAATCAATCGTGGAGTTAACTTGGATCCCTTGGGCAAGTGGTCAAAGACTGGACTTGTGGTATATGATTCTTCAGTGCCCATTGGTAAGTGTCCCCTGTCCAGTAGCCCCCCCCCCCCCCCCCCCCCCCCCCCCCGTCTCAGCGCATCAACATGGTGTGCCTCTTCCACAGGCGCTACGCCTGAGTACCTGGCTGGGCACTATATGCTTCAGGGAGCCTCTAGCATGTTGCCTGTCATGGCTCTGGCACCCCAGGAACATGAGCGGATCCTAGACATGTGCTGTGCCCCAGGAGGAAAGACCAGCTACATAGGTATGAAAAGGACAAATGGGGTGGGTGTCACCTCGCTCTGTTTTAGAAAAAGAAGCAGGCTTGATGATTTTTTTAAGGCTGATAGAACTTTGTATACCTGAAATTAACAGAAAAGAAAAAGAAAAGAAAAACATAATCCTTCACGGCCAGAAATATAGTCCGTAAAAGCAGAGGCTACACAGTAGCCTGCTCATCAAGGCCAGTGCAGGCTTGGCAGGCCGACATTGTAGGCAGAGGGGCGCTGGTCTTTTCAGGAGCTGGTCTTCTTAGCTGGCCTAAGAGGTTGAGATTCTTAAGCTGGAGTGCAGGTAGCAAGTGTGAGGCACAGGAACCTCTGCTTAGCCCTGGGACCCTTCTTCCTCTGCCCCCCAGCCCAGCTTATGAAGAACACAGGTGTGATCCTTGCCAACGATGCCAACGCTGAGCGGCTCAAGAGTGTTGTGGGCAACCTGCATCGGTTGGGAGTCACCAACACCATCATCAGCCACTATGATGGGCGCCAGTTCCCCAAGGTGGGCCCTTGTAGATTCCTGAGGCTTCTAGCAGGTTACCTTCTCTTGACATCACAGCATTTAGCCCTGCCCTGAGGAAATAAATGGTACTGTGTGTTGCGGGAAGCATCTGACTGGCCTGCCTTTTTCCCCAGGTAGTGGGGGGCTTTGACCGAGTTCTACTGGATGCTCCGTGCAGTGGCACGGGAGTCATCTCCAAGGACCCAGCTGTGAAGACAAATAAGGTGAGAGTCCAGGTGGGCTAGCTGGGAGATCTTGGTGAGAAATGGAAGAGCACCCTAGGTAGGTAGGCAGGCACTTGCCGAACTGTCTTAAATTCCCACTGGGTCGGGTCTCTTTGTACCAGGATGAAAAGGATATCCTGCGCTGTGCTCACCTGCAGAAAGAGTTGCTTCTCAGTGCTATCGACTCTGTCAATGCTGCCTCGAAGACAGGAGGCTACCTGGTTTACTGCACCTGTTCCATTACGGTGAGACCTCTGGAGGCAGTGCTGGGAAGCTGTGTGGCCCTAAGCGTCCCTTCAATTCCTTCCTGTCGACTTTGTCTTTCCTACTCATGCAGGTGGAAGAGAATGAATGGGTGGTAGACTATGCTCTGAAAAAGAGAAATGTTAGACTGGTGCCCACAGGCCTGGACTTTGGCCAGGAAGGTTTTACTCGATTTCGAGAAAGGCGTTTCCACCCTACTCTGCGTTCCACCCGACGCTTCTACCCTCACACTCACAATATGGATGGCTTCTTCATTGCCAAGTTCAAGAAGTTCTCCAACTCTGTCCCTCAGGCTTCTGGTAAGTGTATCTTGTTGCCATGTTGTGCTTTTTCTGTCTTTTTAAAGGCTGTAGCAGATTGCAGGGAAGCCAGGGATTGAGTTTGTGCAGTTGTGGGGTCCTGACCTCTTGAACAGGCTGAGATAGATGGAAGTCGTTCTGCTTATTCTACCAGGTGCGTGTAGTGCTTCGGCGTTAAATGCATTACAATTGCAGTTTGTGGTTTCTTTTCCTTCTTCTGGTAATGTACCTCTGCTTGTCCAGCATCTCTGCATAGGGTTGGCATACAGCTCTACAGAACTCTCAGCAGTTCTGAACCTATTGCACTAATTGCAGATGTTTTTTCAGCCATTAGGATCCTGGCTTGGATGTTCAGGGAAAGGGTGAGGTTTTCTGAGGATTGAGAGCTCTGAATGATGGTTGTAGCCCAGGGTTAGCTGGGAAATAGAGAAGAGCTTTGATTATAGCGATTGGAATGGATAGGTGTTTTCTCTGTTCTGTTTCATTTGTGGTAGCTCAAGAGATTGTCCATGCCAAGTACTTTTGTCACTGACCTGAATTCCAGTCCTGTTTTGTTTTAAGCAACATCCCTTACAAAAGTTAATATAGAACAAAAATCTTAAGAAATTGCACGTTTTAGGGTTGGAGAGATGACTTGGGAGTTAAGCCTCTGCCTCACAAGTGGAAGGACCAGAGTTTGGATCCCGGACCCACATAAAAACGCCCGGTGGAAATGGCAGCGGCCTGCACTTCCATTCCTGGGAAGTGGAGCTTGGGAAATCCCAGAGCAAAGCAAAAAGGAGATAGAGCAATCCAAGATGATTCCTAAAGTCCCTTAGTCCTCCACAGGCCCACACAGTGCCTTTTGATACATACATACACACACACACACACACACACACACACACACACACACACGCGCGCGCGCGCGCAATTTAAAAAACAAGTTTTTCAATGGTTGAAGTATATACTTCATATCAGTCTTCATTGTCTGACTAGCTTGTTGGTAGTTGTGATTATGCTATCATATTTTCCTGAATTTCATGAAAATCCATGTGAGGGAAAAAAACTCTTCTCTGATATTTAAAAATGAAAAAGAAGTCTAGTGAGTGGGACTTAAAACTTTCCCTGTAAGATGTCTTGTTAAAAACTGTCCTCACGGGGATACATCTTCCTGTAAAGACATTTTGGACTGAGGATGGACTGTTTAGCAGAGTGCCAGTTGAGCCGAATAAAGGGTAGTCAGATGGATAATGTGAGTCTAGGTAATAGCTCTCAAGGACTGTCCTGACTGTGTGGAATACTTGGTTTGGAGGTAGCAAAATAAACCTAGTTTCCTAATGATCCAACTGTTTAATTTAACCCAGGAAATTCTACAGCTGCTACCCCTACAGAGCTGCCTGAACCAAAGGGCCAGGTCACCCCCAAGTCTGAGAATAGCACCAAGAAAGCCAAAGGGGCTTCAAAGGCAAAGCAGCAGTTGCAGAAACTGCAACATCCTAAGAAGCTGAATGGCCTCTCCAAACACACAGACTCAGAATCATCTCCTGGGCCTTCTGTCACAAAGACCCAAGCGTCTGCCAGGCTTCAGGCCGACAGCAAGTCTGCTGGAAAAGCTGAAGGAATCAAGGAACCAAAGATGGCTGGGAAAAAAGCGCAGAACACCAAAAAAGTTGCTCTCAGGAAACAGAATGGGCTCCAGGGTGCAGACACAGGGCCGCCTGCTGTGCTGTCCTGCCCTGGGGTTCAGGCCATCTCCAGGCCTGAGGACTGTGCTCCGCCCCCTCAGAAGGTGAAAAGGGCCAAGAAGGTAAAGCAGCATTTGCCAGAGCACCCTTCCAAGAAAACCGCATCTCTGAAAGAGAACGGCACCCCCAGAGAACTTCCAGGCCCCCCTGTGTCTCCCCTCAGTTCCACCAGGCCCCCACCGGCAAAGAGGAGAAAATCTATATCCAGAGGCAGCCCTGGGCCTCTGCTGTCGAAGACACAGACTGCACTAGCTCACTGATGGCTGTCACTGTCCTGAAACTCTCTCCACTGTGCATTCATAAGAAATTTAATTACATACTACTTTAACCCCTGGCTGCTGTGTGTTTTTTGAGGGAACTGGCTGCTGGCAGCTTGTGGGACGGTGGGGCTGAGCCCTGAAGAGGAAACTGGTTAAGCATCGCTGAGATGCTGCTTTTGGGCTCCTCGACCCTTTGGTCTCCCCAGGGGAAGAATCTGAGAGCTGGGGGAGCTGGGAGGAGTAGGGTCTCTGGCAAGTTTTGGGCCCCTCTGCCCGAATGTGAAGGAAGGGTGGGTGGCTGCTCCTCCGAGTGGCTCTGCTTTCTGCTTCAGACCCGGAAAGGTCCAGGGCTCAGCCTCCAGTTAGGGCTTTTCATTGGCTCCCTCTGCTCCCGCCCTCCTGACCTCTGCTCCCCTCCTGAGCCATCTGATTGGTTGCCCGTGTGGTCCAAGCGTCTGATTGGCTCTTGTCCTCGTCCTCCATCCCCGCGGCTGCACTGGTCTTCATCTCCCAGCAGAAGGCGCAGCCATGAATCCGTTATTCGGTCCCAATCTCTTCCTCCTGCAGCAGGAGCAGCAGGGCTTGACCGGGTCGCTGGGGGACCCTCTGGTAGGTGACCACTTAGCCGGGGGAGGGGACCTGCCCCCGGCGCCACTCCTTCCGCCGGGCCCCGCTGCCTACTCGCCTCCCGGGCCAGGCCCGGCGCCCCCCGCCGCCATGGCTCTCCGCAACGACCTGGGTTCCAACATCAACGTGCTCAAGACCCTGAACCTCCGGTTTCGCTGCTTCCTGGCCAAAGTGCACGAGCTGGAGCGCCGGAACCGGCTGCTGGAGAAGCAGCTGCAGCAGGCGCTGGAGGACGGTAAGCAGGGCCGGCGGGGCCCGGCTCGCCGCGACCAGGCCGTGCAGACCGGCTTCATCAGCCCCATCCGGCCCCTGGGGCTGCCCCTCGGCGCCCGGCCGGCCGCCGTCTGCCCCCCCTCGGCGCGCGTGCTGGGCTCGCCCGCCCGCTCGCCAGCCGGACCCCTGGCACCCTCGGCGACCTGCCACTCGTCACCCTCCACCTCCACCGCCGCCGCCTTCTCGTCGTCGGCCCGCTTCATGCCCGGCACCATCTGGTCCTTCTCTCACGCCCGCCGGCTCGGGCCGGGACTGGAACCCACGCTGGTGCAAGGGCCTGGCCTGTCGTGGGTACACCCCGACGGGGTGGGAGTCCAGATCGACACCATCACCCCGGAAATCCGCGCCCTGTACAACGTGCTGGCCAAAGTGAAGCGGGAGCGGGACGAGTACAAGCGGAGGTAGGGGCCTGGAAGGTGGGATGAGGTTGTGTTAGTGGGGGTTTCTGGCCCAGAGCCGTGGGGGCGCAGGAGATAACCTAGTAAGAGTCAAGTTCCTGCGCTCGCAGGGAGGACTTGCAAGGAACTAGATCCGAGGTCTTAGAATCCACAGAGAATGCCAGTCAGCTCTGACAAGAAGCGTCTAAGACACTCAGTACTTCTTCCCGCCTGTCCCCCCTGACCATGTAGGGCTGTAATGTTTAAATGGCTCTGTTCGCTGAGGGGTTTTTGTGTGGTGTGAAAGAAAGGGGAGCGGTGTGAGAGGGCACCACATCTGCTGGTCTTCATTACCCCCTCCAGTCTCAGCCCTTGAGGAGGTTTTAGGATGAGCTTTAGAATGTAGCTGTAATTTGGGGAGACTCAATTAAAAGGAACTGGAACGGAGTCCTGAGGGAGAGGCTGCCCAGGGTTTCCCCAAGGTTCTCCAGAACCTTCAAGGTGGTACTTGGGTGGGGGCCCAGTGGGTAGGGTGAGTGCACAGAAGCAGTGTGTGTGGGGGAATATTAAAAGGAATTTTCTAGAACATGATGAAGGGAATGGCAGTTGTCACAGGACCGGTGGGGGACTCTGCAAGGGGAGGAGCAAACAGAAAAAGTTGGGAAGGTGGGCACATCCTACAGTAGAGTAACAGGGCTGCTTACTTCAGATTAAGGGCTAGCTCTCTGAGAGGAGCTGTGTCCCCAGCAAGGTAGTACCAGGGAAGGGATGTCACGCTAGAGTGCTGGCTGTGTACCCAGGAGATTCCTTGGAGGGTTGGTAACTGGGCCAGTCGGATAGGAGGGGAGCATAGGCAGAGCTAGTGCTTTTGCAGACTGACCAGGCCATGTTGACGAGGGAGGAGATGGCAGAGAGAGGGGCTAGGCTTGCAGGACCCGTTTTATTTTGGTTAAAATGGCCCTTCAGGAGCTAGCCTGTACCACCTCTCGCAGGCTGGGGAAGCAGGGGTGGGTGTCTGGTTAGCAGAGGGTGAGGACTGGCTGGGTGTTGTGGGAAGTGACTGTCGGGTCTGGGGACAACTGTCAGGGGTCAGTGACTTGCTGGGGTCGGCAGCTCACACACACCAACGGCTCCTTGAGGTTCAGTCCTGTGCTCGTGTTGGCTCCTGTGGTTATGCTCCATGCTATGTCCCTTGGGCCTTTGGTCATCTTAAAATCACCATCTGGGAACCGCCCGGAGCTGGCCTGCTCCTGTCCCTGTAGGGGTTACACAGTCAGTGGAACATGGACAGTTCAGGAGTTCTTCCAGACCACGAGAACAGCTGTTCTCCTCGGGCGAAATCTTTCTCAAATGAGAGAGCATTTGTCCTTGGTCCAGCTGTCCAGGGCAGCAAAGAGTTATTCCTTGGGGATTGATTAGCTCATCGCTCTGCAGCACACTTGTCTGCAGAGCCCCGTGGCTAGCATTGCGCGGTGTGTGCCACAGGCACAACTCGACATGCATTCTTCCACTGTAGATCCCCTGCCCTCTTCCGGTCCTCCTCCCTTAGCCTGGGCAGCATGGGGAACGTGAGTGCCCAGCTGGGACACAGTGGAGGCCTCACTTCCTTGTGTGACTTTTCCCCTGGTCTCAGTTTTTCCAGCATAGCAGTGGCTCCTCCTTCTTCTCTTCAACCCAAGGGTACAGTTTATGTGGAAAGAGTTTATTTGGCGAATCCAGGATACATAGAAATTGCTTAAATTCTGCCCACTGGAACCTTGTAAAAAAGGTGGAGTTTAAATGAGGTCATACTGCACCTATTTATGTGTGTCTGGCTGGAGAGCAAATAGAATCTTCATGAATTTCCAGATGATTTATTTTCAGTCTTTTTACCCTGTAAGATCTCATTAGTCTTCATCTTTCCTTGACTTTCTAATGTTTCACTTGAATTTGTTGAGTCCACTGTCAATAGTACTTCCTCTCCCCTCCCCTCCCCTGAGGCATGTCGTGCAGGGCTAGTGACCTCTTGTCAGTCTTGCTGGCTTCCTTTGGGGGCTCATGGCCTGTGGGCCCACAGAGACAGCATCCCACACCTTCAACTTGCAGGTGTAGAAACTAAAGTCCAGCAAAGGCAAGGGTCTCATGTAAGAAAACATATAGTCTGAGTCCATCAAGTCCTGAGTAGATGGAGAAACAGATGTGGGGGAATAGTGGGGAAGGGGGCAGGGAGTGAGGAAGGTGGGAAGCTGAGCTTCATGGTGAGCCTCAGGGAGGTGACCGGGCTGGCTGCCTCTTCTGCCAGCCAACTGGGAGGGGCAGCCGGGGTGATGGCAGGAGTTATTATTAGGAACACTGCAGTGCGGCTGTGGGTGAGGAACACCAGACAGAGCAAGGAGGCACAGGACCGAGAGGGTGAGGGGCAGGTGAGGAGGGCGAGGCCGGAGGGGCTCACTCCCTCTGGCTGCAGAAGCCAGTTCCGGCATCCTCCCTCCCTCTGCTGCTTTCTTGTCTCTAGTCTGTATTGAGCCTTCTCCTGGGGCGTTCACCATCTTTTCTTCAGGCCACAAGACGCCTGTGACCAGAATGAGACCAGAAGTGATAGCTTATGTGAACAGGCTCTTAGATGTGCCGCTAGTTCCAGATTCGGGGGTGGCCAAAGGGGAACCCCATGGCTAAGTCCCAAACACTGCTTTCCACAGTACCTTCCAGCTCTGTGATGGAATGAAATGTGTGCCCAGCCCTGGAATAGTCCTGGGTGCCCTCCCCAGAGCCCAGCTCTTGACCTCTGAACTCTGGGTTGAGAGGTACTGCCCTGGCTCCTACACCCCTGTCATCAGGTGGCTCTTCATGCTCCAGTCCCCTCTCCCTTGGGGTTTGGGTGCTTAAGTAACCTGCTTTCTGAAAGCCTCTGCTGTGGGGGGTCAGGAAGGGGGGCTTTGGACTTCACGGCCAGCCCCGTGCCCTTTCTGTGCTCACATCAGGGTTGCAGGTGGTAGAAGGGCTTTGTCCCTTACAAGGCTGCTGAGCAGCTCTTGACCCGGCCTGTGTCCTGCAGATGCCTTCACAGGTTTAAATGGTGCCCGGGAGGCAGGGCAGCGGGCTAACAAACTGTTCAGTGCGGGCAGGAGGCAGGAGACCGGATCTATGCCACTGAAGGTGGGAGACTGGGTTGGGGGTGGGAGGATGTGCCTGGTTGTCTGGTGTGGGCCGGAGGTGGGGGATGAAGCCATTCGGACAGCTGGTGGAGTGGGATGGGTACTGCAGAGGGTCAGAGTGGTGGCAGTTGCTCTTAAATATAGTTTCTGGTGCATGGCTCAGAGCTTCCGGGGAGACAGCTGGTGAGCTCAGCCCTTGCCAGGAGGTATGGAGCCGCCCGACAACTGCCGCTGACTGTACATTCTTGTCTCAGCAACGTATCCCCCGTTTAGAGAGCCAGACCTAGGATCTGAGACCTAAGCCCAAGATCAGGGGGACATGCACTGAGGTTAGGAGAGACTCTGGACCTGTGTTCTCTCCCCCTTCCCGATGTCTGTCAGGTGGGAAGAGGAATACACTGTCCGGATACAGCTGCAAGAGCGAGTGAATGAGCTACAGGAGGTGAGGGCGGCCACCCCGCTGTCCCTGCTTCGCTTCGGGCATCATCAGACCCTCTCCCTGAGCCCCCATCACCTTCACCCTCTTCCTGTGTTAGCCCGCGTACTGATGTCACAGTTTCCTCCTGACTGTAGGAGGCCCAAGAGGCCGATGCCTGCCAGGAGGAGCTAGCCATGAAGGTGGAGCAATTGAAAGCTGAACTGGTGGTCTTCAAGGGGCTCATGAGCAATGTGAGTTCAGCCTTCCCACCCACTCAGCCCTCGGGCTCCTCAGGAAGCCTGCTGCTTCTGGCCTGCTGCCGTCCTGCCCCCCCCCCTCCCCTCACCTTGCCGTCTTCCCAGGTTTTTAGCTCTTGCCGTGGTCTACATTTGTTAGACAAGGCAGGAGCAAAATGTTCCTGTTCTGTCACAGAGGCATTATGGAGGGCCTTGCTATTTTAAGAGGTCTTTAAGCAGTAGGAGCACAGCTCTGAGCTAAGTGTGATAGTCCATGCCAGGAATCTCACCACTCAAGAGGTGGAGACAGGAGGATCAGGATGAGGCGCCCAGGCTAGCATGGTCTCAGGCCACATAACAAACAAATGGACAAACAGTGTCTGTCTCTGGAGCTGCCTGTCAGATCCTGGCTCTGCCACTTGCTGGCAACATGGCCCTGGGCCAAATTCTTCCCCCATCATGTGCTTCTCTCTATAAAGTCTTCTGTAGACTGGAAAACAAAGGCATGAACTTAGCGGGGTTGTCTTGAGGAATGTAAAGTCTTTGGACAGTGCTGTAGTGTCAAACAGTCTAGTACTTTGTCCACACATACCATTCTTAGTGGTCTCTGCAGACGTCAGTTCTAGAAGGATAAGGACAGCTGTTGGTGTGAGGGAGTTTGGCTTGTCTTTGCACTGGTCAAGTCCTCCTGGGTCTGTGCCGTGAGCAGCCCGGCAGATATGCACAGTGTGCCAAAGGGACGACATCTTATCAAGACTCATTAGCCCCGGCCTAGGGTCCTGGGTGCCCACTCACTCTCCCTGGTGCTGTTTCTGGCACAGAACCTGACAGAGCTGGACACTAAGATCCAGGAAAAGGCCATGAAGGTGGATATGGACATCTGCCGTCGCATCGACATCACCGCCAAGCTGTGTGACTTGGCTCAGCAGCGCAACTGCGAGGACATGATCCAGATGTTCCAGGTGCGAGACCTGCCGTCTGCAGCTCTAGGCGGGGGAGGGGGGTGGGAAGAGGCTGGGGCAGGCCGAGAAGCTTCTTTAGATCCCAAGGTGCTTCTCCTCAGAGCTGTTTGAAGCTTGGCCATGGGTGCTCTAGGTGGGACTAGACTGAGAGGCGAGGAACAGCCTCAGGAGAGATGTTGTGGACGCTGTCTCTAACGCCATCTCCCCCTCCCCTCCTCTGTCTGCTTCTCTCCTCTCTGTCCTCTCATCTTTTCTCTTGCTCTCTCCATAGAAGAAGCTGGTTAGTGCGACCTCACGCAAGCTTACCCCTCCCGGCCCCAGCCTCTCAACTGCCCCGGCCTTCTGGCCGTGGGCTTTGAACCTCTGGGCTCTTCTCTTTCTGTTTTCCTTGCTTCCCCCACCCCCATTTTTTAGTCTCTTCTTCTTTCCTTTTTTCTTCCTGTCTTTCCTCCCAACTGGCCTTCCAGATCTGGATGAGACCCAAGTTCTCCTTAGTGACCACGAAGCCCGCGTTTCCCTAACAGCCTGAAATGTCCTTTGTAGTTGAACCCTTTCATCAGAAAGACATTTTTTTAAGCAAAAATAGTTCCTCTTCAACCACTAGCCACATCTGAACGTGGTTCTGTAACAAGCCATTTCTCCCGAATCTTACTGCCTATTTCTCCATTTCTCCTTTTTCTTCTTTGTCTGCAGCCCTGCCCTGTGTGTGTGTCTCAGTGACTCTCCACGTGTCTGTTCCTGTCATAACTGTGTCTCCTCTCTCTGTCTGCCCCACCCTTCCTGCTTGCCCTGCTCTGCCTGCCGCGGCCTCCCTGCCTCCTGGCCTCCCTGCCTCCCCTCTCCTCATGCACCCGGCCTCGCCTCTGTAGTCTCTACACTTGTCTCCCATTAAGGTCCCAACCATGGGGGGGCGGAAGCGGGAACGCAAGGCTGCGGTGGAGGAGGACACCTCCCTGTCGGAAAGTGAAGGGCCCCGCCAGCCCGAGGGGGACGAGGAGGACAGCACAGCCCTCAGCATCAACGAGGAGATGCAGCGCATGCTCAGCCAGCTGTGAGTCCCGGAGGCCTGTCCCAGCTGCCCTGGCGACACCCATTCCACCCCGAGGCCGGAGCTCCCGCAGCGCCCCTCACACCCGGGTTCCCTGTCTCTAGGAGGGAATATGATTTTGAGGACGACTGTGACAGCCTGACTTGGGAGGAGACTGAGGAGACCCTGCTGCTTTGGGAGGATTTCTCAGGCTATGCCATGGCAGCCGCAGAGGCCCAGGGAGAGGTAACCTCCCCTCCCGGCCTTGGGCCCTCAGGCTCTGCCCTTCTGACCTGCTCCCCAGTCTGCCTCCCCTTCCCTCGCTCGTCCCCCATGTGGCCTTCATCCTTCTGCTTCTGCCGCTTCCTGTCTCCTTTCCTTTTCTCTCCTGTTTCTTCTAACCGGACTTTCTCTCTCTTCCCGCCTTGGCCTGTGGAATGATCCTGTTCTGTCCCTCCCTGGTTGGCCTCCCCTCGCTTCCCTCTCTCCTCCAGCAGCAGGAAGACAGCCTGGAGAAGGTGATTAAAGACACCGAGTCCCTGTTCAAAACCCGAGAGAAGGAGTATCAGGAAACCATTGACCAGATAGAGGTAAGGGCGCGCCTTGGTGTGGAAGGACTTCTGATGGACCCCAAGACCAGGGCCTGTCACTATTGACAGGAAAGACCTTCAGCTGTGGTAGCTCTGGTGGGTCCTTGAGATCTCACGCTCTGGAGGCAGATAGATATGGGTTCAAATCCCGACTGTCGCTTACCATCAAGACACTTTGAATAAGGTTCTGGCCCTGTTCTAAGCACCTGGTCTTTTCCTTTCCTTTCTCCTTTCTCATTTCCACTTTCCCCTCCCCCCTTTCCCCTCCCCCTTTTTTCTTCCCTTTCCTTCTTTCTCTTTCTTGTTTTTCCCCCAAGGTCTTTCTTGCCTCATAGTCTAGGCTGGCCTGAATCTCAGGATCTTCCTGCCTTTGCCTCCCAGCTGCCAGGATTATGGGCCTGAGCTACTGCACTCAACTAGGCCTCTTTATTACTTTTTTCTGGACTGTGTGTGCGTGTGTGTGCGTGCGCATGTGTACACATGTGCCTGCTTGTTCTTGTGTGTGCTGGTATACATGTGTTTATGAGTGCATGTGTATTGTGTGTATACAGGCATGTATGTGTGTATTCATGTGTGTACTGGAGTATGTGTGTTGTGTGTACATGTGTGTGCCCGTGCTTGTGTGTGCATGTATGTGGTGATACACATTTGCATGTTGGTGGGTGTATGAATACATGTTCGTGTGTGTGTGTGTGTGTGTGTGTGTGTGTGTGTGTGTGTGTGTATCACAGAACAATCTTAGGGGTCGCTCCTTAGGCATCATCTACCTCTTTTTTCCCATGAGACAGGGTCTCTCATTGGCTTGGAACTTGCCATGTAGGTTAGGCTGGTTGACCAGCAACCCCCAGAGATCTGCTGAGATTACAAGAGTGTGCCAGCCACATTGCGCAGCCTGTGTGTATGTGTGTGTGTGTGTGTGTGTGTGTGTGTGTGTGTGTGTGTGTGTGTGTACCAGAAGGCACTTGAGTGTGTTTGCCTGTGGAGGTCCAAGGGTGATTTCAGGAATCATCCCGGATTTTCCCACCTTCTTATTATTTTGCTCTGGAATTTCCCAAACTGCCTTCCAGGCTGGAAATGCAAGCCACTGTCATATCTGTCCAACATTTTTATGTGAGATCTGGGATCTAAACTCAGGTCCTTCTGCTTTTGAGACAGAGGCCTAACTCCTGAGCCATCTCTCCAGTTTTACACAGCTTTTTCATGTGGTTCTGGGTATCGAACTCAGGTCCTTATGCCTGCAAGACAAGCACTTTGTTGACTAAGCTGTCTCCTCAGTCTTCCTGCTTTCCTTTCCTTTTCTCACCCCCCCACTCCTCTTTCTCTCTCTTTTTGGACACAAGATCGTCTAAGTAGCCCTGGCTGGTCTTGAACTCCAAGCAATCCTGTCTCAGCTTCCTGAGTGTGGAGCTTACAGGTGTGTGTCATGACGCTGGGCCCATGTCTGTTTCTGTCCTCCTTCTTTTAATATTTTATATATTTATTTGAGAGAGAGAAAGGCGAAAGAGAGAGAGAACGAGCCCCCACATGCCACGACGTCGTGTGTAAACGTCAGAGACAACTTCTAGAAGTTTATTCTTTTTTTCCACCACCTGGGTCCTGGGGACCAAACTCAGACTGCCAAAGTTTGCACGCAGGCGCTTTTGCCAGCTGAACCATCTCTTTGGCTCCAGGTCCCACCCATTTCTTTATTGTCAAATGTAAAACTGAATAGTCTCTTCCCATTGGATTATTAGAACGATCAGATGAGACAGGTGGAAAGTGGGGCTCTGGCTGCTAGTTGCTAAGCCATACTGCGTGTTGTTTACTACCCTGATTGCCTAGGGACTTGCCTCCTGGCTCACTTCCCGAGTTGCTGAAGGAGCATCCTTTGCCTTTCCCCTGCCTTGGGGAGCTCTTTATAAATGACAGGTGGAGCTGGGTTTTACTGGTACCGTGGCCCTCAAGGGCAGCAGACAGGTGTGTGTTTTGTAGACTAGGGATCGCCAGAGCAGGGTTGAATGGGACCAACACAAGGGCTTGGTCTTCAATACTGGTTTGGAGATGAGACCAGGGACTCGCTTCCCTCTAGCCATGTGGTGTATTTCCCTTGCAGTTGCGCTCACTCTGCTTGCATTTTGAGAAAGAAGTTGAGAAGTTACTTCCCTGTACAGTGTCTCAGCACATAGCGAGTGGTCATGCTGTCTAAGCAAAACCAGATTTTTGGCTTTTTTGATTTGAGCCAGAGTAGGTGAATTCTGAGTTTCAGAGGCCCAGCTGGTGTTTTGCTGCCTTGGATCCTTGGAGCTTGCTGGTCAACCAGCCCAATGTACGTGATAAGTTCTAGGCCAGTGAGAGGTGCTATGCCAAAGGGAGAAGGGGGTAGATGCTGCCGAAGGAATGGCACTAGGGTTCTGTGGCCTCTCCACGTGTTCCTTTCTTGGTGTCCTCTCTTCCCCTCTCCTCTTCCTGGGCTGCACTTCTCTCCCCTTGGCTGGCGAATTTAAGGCTCGGTGTTTCTACCATACCTTCAATCAGCTGGGACCTTAGTGCAGCAGTCTGGGGCTACTGATGTGCTTGGCTTGTCCCTTGGACCACAAGTGCATAGTGAGACAGAAAAGATCCTGGGCTGGGAATGTAGCTCAGTTGGTAGAGTGCTTGCCTAGCATGGGCAAAGCCCCTAAGCTTGATTCCCAGCACCAGGTGTGGTGGTGCGTGTCTGTGATTCCAGCACTTGGGGCTGGAGAGATGGCTCAGGGGCTAAGACTCTGCCTCACAATTAGAAGGTTCTGAGTCAATTACCAGGTCCCACATGAAAATACCAGGTGCAAACAGTAGTGGCCTGCACTTCCAGCCCTGGTGGATGGAGCCTGGGAAATCCCAAAGTGAAGCAAAAAAGAGACAGAAGCAATCCAGGATAATTCCTGAAATCACCCTTGGGCCTCCACAGGGACACACAGTGGCCCCTAACACACACACACACACACACACACACACACACACACACACACTCTCACTAAATAATTAAAAAAAGATTCCAGCACTTGGCAGGTGACTGCAGGAGGATCAGAGGTTGAAGGTCATCCTTAGTGACGCAGCATGTTGAGGGCTAGCCCGGACTACATGAGACCCTGTCTCAAAACAAAGCAATAACAGTAAAAATTCATCAGCATCCTGAAGAGAATCATAGCTTTGAAGCTGCCTCCAAGTTGACGGACTTCTGTGTTCTCCTGGCAGATGAGGGCAGGATGAGGGGAGTTGACTCGGTGGCTTTGGCGACAGGTTGCTGACGATCCACCTGGAACCGTGAAGCATCTGTATGTGTTTGAGTTTAGATCTCTTGGGGCCGCTGATGTGGAGGCAAGGGCTGGTCTTATTCGCATGGGACAAGGCCCAGAGTGGTGGGTGGGAGCTTTCTTCCATACCGCCTGGCCTCTCTCCATCTCCCGTCTGTACCTCCACCCTCTCCCAAACACGGAATCTGGAAGTGTGCCTGCTCCCTCTATTCACCCTTGGGTGTGTGATTAGTATGACAGTGAGACATGCAGAGGCCATTTCTGGCAGTACTAGCCTTGCACTTTGATAGGCCATTTTTAAATTTCGTATTTGTTTTTTGTGTGTGCCTGTGGGTATAGGTGAGCCCAGTGCTTGTGGAGACCAGAGGACAACTTTTAGGAGTCAGTTCTCTTTTTCCCATGTGGGCTATGGGGATTGAACTCAGCTTAACTCAGGTCACTGGGCTTTCCTGGAAAGCATCTCTACCTGCTGAGCTGGCTCATAGCCTTGATAGACCATTTTTGCCTCACTTCATTCTGCCCTGTTTCCTAGAATGATGGATTCTAGGCTATTTTCCCTGTAGCTGTTTTAAGGAGGAGGAACTCTGTGTGTGTGTGTGTGTGTGTGTGTGTGTGTGTGTGTGTGTGTGTATGCGCGCGCACACATGCATGTGTGTGTCTGCATTTTTGTGTGTCCATCTGTGTGTGTAATGTTGAATGATGTGTCTGTGTGCACATCTGTGTGTATGTATATCTTGAGTGGTGTGTATATGTGTGTGTGTAGGCATTTAGCTGATCTGTGAGCTGGAGCATGTTTTCTATTCTGAGGGTCAGTGTGTCCTTCTTGTCCCGCTGCTGTGGGAACAAGCAGGCCCTTCAAGCCATCTTCACTAGGGCTAACAAACCAGCTGGCCACTGTCTGACCTGGAGTACCAGTGTCCTGGCTGTCTCTTTTGTCTGGTTCTGTGGCCCAGCTCCCACCCTCTCTGCCCAGCCTAGATTTGTTTCAGCCACTTTGCCCTCTTTCCTTTGCTCTCGGGCAGTCAAGCGAACCTCCCAGCAGTCTGAGTCCCCTTTCTGGCCCTGGGCCTTTGTGCCCCAAACAAAGAGAGGCAATGGATTGTTCCTGGCCCAGATACTTTTCTGCCTCCTAATTTTCTGGCTATACAATTGGCTCTAGGAGGGACACTTTCCTTCATGTAGTTCATTTGGAGATCCGTTTCTTCTTCCATGCAGAACCTTTCAGAAGTCAGCGTACATTTTGTAGTCAGTGGTGCACTCAGTGTATCAATCTTGGTTTTTGTGTCTGGGCGCACGTAGGTTGTGAGTGGGAAAGTGAAGTTGGGAGGAGGACGTGTACGAGGAGTGAGCGAGTCTCCTGCTCGGGAATCTTTAGCTACTTGGGTTAATTAGCTTCTACTGAGGGCGCCCTGGGTGGGCAGAGAGGAGCAGGACTCTGTTCATGCTCCAAGGAGCTGAATTCGCAAGTCAGTCAGGAGGCCAGTCCAGCTGCGCAGGACCACACAGGGACAGGGTGAGCGGCACCTGAGGGAACCTCAGCGAGCAGCTGGTCATAGGCCACTGGGCACACAGGCTGGAACGGGCCGCATCCTGCTCTTCCTTGTTCTTATCTGAACCTGTCTCTTTTCAGGGTGGGTTGAACCCAGGACTCATATACAGTAGGTTCTCTGGCTGACTGAACTGACTGCCTGAACTGTACTTATAGCTCAAAAAATTTTTTTTGAGACAGAATCTTTCATACAGTTCATAAACTCACTATGTAGCTGAGGGCGATCCTGAATTTCTGATTCTCCTCCTCCTCCTCCTTCTTTTTTTTTTTTTTTTTTTGAGAATTAAGGTAGAGTTTATTAGAAAAGAGAAAGGTTGGAACTCACAGACTCCAGACGTGGAGTGCCATGAGGAGCTAGGGCGCTTCCATGGAAGCAGAAATAAAACAGAGCTCATGGCAATAGAGTTCCATGAGGGGCTAGGGAGCCCATGAGAACTCACAGTGCCTAGGCCTGGAATTCATGAGGAGCAAGGAACAAGAAACAGACTCATGGCACTAAAGGGCCATGAGGGGCTAGATCGCCGCCTCCTCCTCCTTCTAGTGCTAGGAATGCAAACATGAGACACCACACCTTGTCTAGGTGGTTTATGCATTGAACTCAGGACTTTTGTGCATGCTAAGCAAATACTCTACCAACTGAGCTATATCCACAGACCTATCCCATTCTATTTTTATTTTTTTAATGTGTGTGTGTGTGTGTGTGTGTGCACGTGTGCTTGTGTGTGTGTGTGTATTGCAGGGTACTATGTGTCACTGTGGAGGACCAAGGATAACTTCAGGAATCATCCTGGATTGCTTTTGTCTCCTTTTTGCTTTGCTCTGGGATTTTCCAGGCTCTGCCCACCAGGCCCAGAAGTGCAGGCTGCCATTTCTACCTGGCGTTTGTATATGGGACTTGGGATCTGAACTCGGATTCTTCTGCTTTTGAGGCAGAATCTTAACCCCTGAGCCATCTCTCCAGCATCTATTTGTTTGTTTGTTTGTTTTGAGACAGTGCTGGTCTTGAATTCAAGACTCTCCTATCCCAGCTTTCTGAGAGCTGGAGTTATGGGTATGCCTGCCATACTGAGCCCTTACTATCCTCTTGGAAAGAATTCAGACAGGCTGATGAGATAGCTGAGCAGGTAGAAGGCTTGCCATATACAAGCCTGAAAAACTGAATTCAAACCCTAAAAGCCCCATGAAAGGTAAGTGGAGAGAACTGACTCCACAATGTTGTCCTCTGACCTTCATAGGTACACCTTGTATGTGCATGTACACCATTGTATGTGCATGGCCACAATGGCATATATGCAACACACGCACACACACACACACACACACACACACACACAAAATTTAAAACTTAAAGAAGCCTCTTGCATTCTTCTGTAAGTAGAAAGTTTCGGGAAAGGGCGGGGAGTGTGGCAGTCAGTGGCTAAGTACTTTTTGTCAACACTGGCCAAAAAATAAAGAAATAAAAATAATAATGATCCTAGGGAAACCAGAGGACATTGTAGTGTATCTGGTGCTTTGTGCCACCTTCTGATTTCTGCTGCCGTGCAAGCCCCAGCTGTGGCTGCCTGGTCCCTAGAGCCCAGTGGTGTTGTCGTGTTGGTTTGCTCTTGCCCTGCCTGCTAACCCTGGTGTCCTGCCCTGCCCCTCTGCAGCTGGAGCTGGCCACGGCCAAGAACGACATGAACCGGCACCTGCACGAGTACATGGAGATGTGCAGCATGAAGCGCGGCTTGGACGTGCAGATGGAGACCTGCCGCCGGCTCATCACCCAGTCGGGAGACCGGTGAGAGCCTGCCCTGGGGCATGCTGGGAAAGGAGGTGCTGCAGATCCCCCAAGGCCTGTGCGCAGTGACCAGGTCACCGCTTCATGTTGAGCTGCCCGTCGGAGCCATCTGTAGCAGCAGCCAGACTGACAGCTTCCTCGTCCCTTGGCAGTCAGATGACACCTGCCAGCATCCCTAGTTCTGGGCTCTCCTATGAGAGGCGCCCTAAAACTGACAAGGAACAGAGAGATGTGAGGGTGAGGACCACAATGTGTGCCCTGACTCTGTGTGACCCTATAAGCCAGCTCTGGTGGTCCATGCCTATGATCCCAGCACTTTGTGGAGGCTGAGGCAGGAGGATTACCATCAGGACAGCCATCCGGAGCCATCACAAGACCTTGTCTCAAACAAAGCATAACTAAAGTAAAAAAAAAAATACTGTAGCAAACCAGGTGTGGTAACATGTACTTCTGATCCCAGAGCACAGGAGGCAGAGGCAAGGGACAAGCCACAAGTTCAAGTTACAGTGTAGCCAATTACATTGTCTCAAGGGAACCCAGAAACCAGGCTGGAGAGATAGCTCAGGGGTTAAGATTCTGCCTCAAAAGCAGAAGGGGTCTGAGTTTGGATCCCAGGTCCATGTAAAAACTCCAGGTGGAAATGGTGGTGACCTCCACTTTTGGCCCTGGTGGGTGGAGCCTGGGAAATCTCAGAGTGAAGCAAAAAGGAAGTAGAAGCAATCCAGGATGATTCCTGAAGTCACCCTTGGCCCTCCACATGGACACACAGTGCCCTCTGACACACATACACACACCCTCACCCACACCCACACCGACGCACGTGCACACACACACACACTCACTAAAAAAATGAATAAAGCTTAAAAAAAAAGAAAACCAGAAACCAACCAGTTCCCCCAAACAAACAAGAAACTACAGTTGGCTGGATGTAGTGGCCGTGCCGAGCATCCAGCTGCTCTAGAGGTGGCACGGGACTGCTGGTACCCAGGAGTTTGGGACCAGCCTAGGCAACGCAATGAGACTCTGTCTCAGCCTTCCTCTCCATTACAGCCAGGGCAGGCCTGGCATCATGGCACAGGCTCAGCTGACTCAGACTTCTCCGACCTCTGAGCCTCTCAAAGCCCCAAGATAAAGCAGGACTCATTCTTCCTATCAAGTTGGGGCAGGAGGTGGGAGAGCCTTTCCCCTTCCCCGCTTCTCTGCCTGTGTCCAGCCTTCTCACCTAGAGGACGAGGGCCAGCAGCCTCCTGTGCCTTCCTGCCGCCCCAGGTTATGGATGTTTGTTCTTTCTCTAGAAAGTCTCCTGCTTTCACTGCGGTCCCGCTTAGCGACCCGCCGCCACCAAGCGAGGCTGAGGACTCCGATCGAGATGTCTCATCTGACAGCTCTATGAGATAAGGACGGCAGCTCTGCCCAGCTCCCGAGCGAGTGCTTGGGGCACAGTCCACGCCGTTCCTCTCTCGGACCTTCTCCGGTGGTTCTTGGCCCACCCTCCCTGGACAACTCCCACCAGTTGGGACTCTCTGGGTGTTGGCTACTTCTCCACCTTTAAAAACGCTGCCAGAGCATGTATGGTCCCTCCCTTCTCCATGTTGCAAGGAATGTAAATGTGGGGCCTGCCTGCCCTCCTTGGGGGTCTAGAAGCCCCTGGCTACCTTGGACTTTGTACTGGTGCTAACTGGGTCAGGCACTGGTGGTTGGGGGTAGGGGGGGCCTAAGAGCTTGTGAACCAAAGTTCAGTTGGAGAGGGCTTCACCTGCTAGTATGGTACAGACAGTAGGGCTACCGAGAACATCCTGTCCTATGTGCCCACCACTGCCCATTGGAGAGCCAGGCACATTCGGCCTAACAAGGGCCAGTTGTGCTTGTAGTCGCCCTTGTGGATGTCCAGGGCCTGGTGCTGGAAGGAGCCTTGGTGGCCTGGGCTGGAAGCAGGGTCTTGGTTGTGTCCCCGTCCCCGCTGGGGAAAAGGGGAAGTTGCTGTGTGCTCAGGGTCTGTTTCCCCAAGTCTCAGCTGAAGATGTGCCTCCACGGCACTCACAGAATGACCAGACTAAGATGTCCTTGGCTGGGAGAAGTGGGGAGATGCAGTCAGAATACCTCAGTGCCAGAGGTGACGTTTGAATAGAATCTTTAATAATAATGGTGGCAAATATTTGCAGAGCATTTGTGTATCACTGTTTCAAGCACCCTCCAACAGTAGCTAGAATGTTAACTCCGAAGCTCTCAGGGACACCCTTCACCTCCGTAACAGATGTGCATACCCTAGAGAGGCAATTACTCGAGTTGAAGCACCTATACATGTCTGTCAACCCAGCTCAGCTCTTGGCCATTAGGGGAGTAAGACTTCCAGCACATATCCTCGCCTGCCAGGACTGATGATAAAAGTAGCGACCTCACCTAATACATACTGATGACTTCCAGTTTTACCGAATTTGTTTATAGACCTTGGGAACAGGACATATTCCACCTTGTTTTGCAGATTAAATCCAGATAGCTTGTTCAAGAGCAACCAAAAGCCCTGGAATTTGTGTGACAGGGTCCTCTGTATAGTTCAGCAAGTCAAGGTCATGGAAGTCTGTCCTTTACTTCCTGTTTCAGTGTTACCTGTTAACACACACAGGCTGCTGGCAGCTCAGCTTCCTGCAGAACCAGGTCAAGGTTATTCTCTTGGTCCTAGAGCAGGCAACCTTGGCTAGCATGTGGCAACAATGTGATCTTGTCTTCTGCAGTCCCCAGCCAACGAAGGAGACAAAAGGAGGCTGAAATTTGGCAGTAACTATAGTTTGACATGCCAGGTTCCTCTTTGGCACCAGCCCAGCCCCTCTTTCCCCCTAAATTAAAACACAAAGAAGTGGTTGGGTGCAGTGAACTTTATTGATGGTAAGTGAGAGAGTAGGGCTCCCTAAGCCCCTCCCCTTCTGGGGGTCTGGGATGGAAACTGTGAGGGGAAATACTCAGTATGTTGGGGTCTGAGTTGGGGGCAGGGACTCCCCAGCAGCTGAGGACCTCTCTCTTCCTCTCCTGTGTTCTTGCTGGGGTGATGGGCGAGGTGGTCCAGGGCTTCTTACTCCTTGGAGGCCATGTAGGCCATGAGGTCCACCACCCTGTTGCTGTAGCCGAATTCATTGTCATACCTAGAAGGGATCAGGAAAATTGAAGGGTTGCTGCTCGGAGCCACCACGAGGGGGCGGCACACCCAAAGTTACTTCCTACACACATACCAGGAAATGAGTTTGACAAAGTGGTCGTTGAGGGCGATGCCAGCCCCAGCGTCAAAGGTAGAAGAGTGTGAGTCGCTGTTAAAGTCACAGGAGACGACCTGGGGAAGAGACAGGGTTAAACTCTGGAGACCCAGCACTGCTGAGAAGCCATGTGCGCAGCCAGCCTGGTGATGTCCTACCTGGTCCTCCGTGTAGCCCAGGATGCCCTTCAGGGGGCCCTCCGATGCCTGCTTCACCACTTTCTTGATGTCATCATATTTGGCGGCTTTCTCCAGGCGGCAGGTCAGATCCACAACAGACACATTAGGGGTGGGAACGCGGAAGGCCATGCCAGTGAGCTTCCCGTTCAGCTCTGGGATGACCTTGCCCACAGCCTTGGCAGCGCCGGTGGATGCGGGGATGATGTTTTGGGCAGCCCCACGGCCGTCACGCCAGAGTTTCCCAGAGGGGCCGTCCACTGTCTTCTGGGTGGCGGTGATGGCATGGACGGTGGTCTAGAAACACGGAGGAGGAAATGAGGGCACCCATCAGATGCCCAGGTCTCGGTGGGAAGCAGTTATCTATGCAGGGAGAAGGATCTGGCCCTGGGTAAGAAACAAATGAGCTCTGTCCCATTTCCCACTGTCAACGTACCATGAGCCCCTCCACGATGCCGAAGTTGTCATGGATGACCTTGGCCAGGGGAGCTAAGCAGTTGGTGGTGCAGGAGGCGTTGCTGAAAAGGAGGAGGCCAATCAGAAGAGGGACTCCCCAGCCTGTAGCCTTGTCCTGACTGCCCACTGCCCCACAGTCCTTACCTGATAATCTTGAGTGAGTTGTCATATTTCTCGTGGTTCACGCCCATCACGAACATGGGGGCATCAGCAGAAGGGGCGGAGATGATGACCCTTTTGGCTCCACCCTTCAAGTGGGCCTGTGCAGGAGAAGGTTGTTAAAAAAACAACAACCAGCTGATCTCCCCTCCCTCCCCCCATTCAGGCTATACCAGATCTCACGGCCAACAGCTCTCATCTTGCAGCTACTCACCCCAGCCTTCTCCATGGTAGTGAAGACGCCAGTAGACTCCACAACATACTCGGCACCAGCATCACCCCATTTGATGTTGGCGGGATCTCGCCTACCGGGGAAGCAGAGTTCAAGGCCATGAAGTACCACTGTGCCAGATAGGAGGGGAGGGGGCTCTCCCGCTCTCCAGGCCTCCTGTTCTGACTTCCACACTTACTCCTGGAAAATGGAGATGGGCTTCCCATTGATGATGAGCTTCCCGTTCTCAGCTTTGACCGTGCCTTTGAACTTGCCGTGGGTGGAATCATACTGGAACATGTAGACCTGGGGCCAAGCGGGAATATTAGGGCGCTGCTCCGTAGGCTGCCCCTCCCACCATCTCCAGGGGGAGCACTTACCATGTAGTTGAGGTCAATGAATGGGTCATTGATGGCCACAATTTCCACTTTGTCAGTTTGGAAGGCAGCTCTGCAGACCAGGCGTCCAATACGGCCAAATCTGAGCGATCGAAGGAACAAATTAGAACAGTCTCACCACCACCCTGTGGACAGCCCGAGGCTGACTTTCCTTTGGCAGCACAGTATACAGTTGCTCTTCCATGAATATTTTGCAGTTTCCATATATGCTCCCCTGTATGTTAAATCTTTAGATTACTTAACAGTGACTTATATAGATAGATTCAGTGAGGCATTAGTACTTTGACAAGTAGATAGGAAATAACTTTTTGTTTTAAAATTTTTCCCGCTGAATGTTTTTGATTTCATGAGTTCAACACTTGAATGCAGAACCCTCACAGAGGGCCAGGTGTACAGAATTCCCTGCCTCCCAGAAGCCCAAGAGGTCTAATTTTATCTTCCTGGCTTTTACAACAGTCATAAAGTGGAGGTTCCTTTCCTGTCCAAGAGGTGATTAGGCTCAAGGCCCTGCCCAACCCCCAGCCATTTCAATCATTCAAGAAGTGGCAGTGTGGGGCTGCATAGCCACCCACAGTCTGGGCACCAGCTTGGCACATAGCATTCATCACTGTCCCCCCCCCACTACCATGTCCTGGGAAAGCTTGTTTAGCCTGGCCCAGCTTCAGGCTACACCCACTGGACAGCAGAGACTTGTGCACTCAGCATCACCAAGCTCAAAGGGCAAGGGTAAAGATCACAGTCAGCTGGACAGGGTTAGTCCAGCCACCCCTTCTCCAAGTCCCTCCTACTAAAGGGAAAATGAGGCCGAAAAAACAAGCAGGCAGCTAATCAGAAACTCCTGATCCCAGGGCTCTAATTTGATAAACTACCTGTCCTTCCTAGCTAAAAATCCTGAGCAGGACCAGGTGTATGGGGGAGAGAAGGGTGAGGCCTGCATAGCCCGGACCCCAGCTACAGAAAGGTCAGGCAGCTAAATTTAACCTCAGGGTGGAGTGGGGAGATCTGGTTTCTGGAGGATGGGATGGGAGAAGGGCTGGACTCCGAGGTTTACGGATACTCAATCCTCCTAGTGACCTTTGCAGCTGGCCTATAGGGGTGAGGTCAACATTAGGAAGTGGAGGTCAACGAGTGAAGGGGCTCAGCCACCAGAGCCATTTTGTGGTGGAAAATTTCTTTTCTTGCCATCATGACTCAGCACTAAGCCGTAGCTACCACACCTCTGGGGTTGGAGGAACTGACATGAGGGCCTCCATTAAGTGCGCTTGGATTCTCAGAGAATTACCTAGAAAAAAAAAGCTCCACGCCCAAGGAAAATCAGGCCTGGGAGCTGGTCTCCGGATAGGTTATAGGGTTAAGCCAGACGGCGAGGTCTCGCTCTTCTGAGAGCACGGAATGGGGAAAACCTTGCTTCACCTGGCTTGCTGGATGAAGGAGACTCCACCCGCCGAGGGAGGAGTGGAAGGTTAGTCACAGGATAGGAAGGAGGAAGGCAGAAGGGCGAAAGGAGGTTTCCTAACGGTGGTTCATTCATTTCCTTCCCCGTTGCAACATGGCGGCGGGTTACCGCAAGGAAAGGCCAAGGCTGATGGTGCACCAAAGCATGCATTTTGCACCCGGGGGCCACCGGCTGGGAGGACAGGGGCCGGAGGGGGGAGGGGCTCCCCTAACACGTGACCCCACAGGGCGCGAAAGGAAAGAAAGCCCCTGCCAGGGGATTAAGGGACAGATCCTGAGCAAGAATGCGGGCGGGGGGGAACGTTCTTTTCGTCCATCCTGATGGCGAAGACTCCGGCTGCGCATCCCCGCAAGGGCGGAGTTACAGGAGGCGCCACAGCTGAGCGCAGGGGACGCCAGGCCTCGCGGGGAGCCTTAGCTTGGTCCAGGGGCTGACCTTGAGATCTCCTTGGGGGCCTCTGTCCCCCACTCATCTCCCCCCATGCTACTGCAAAGCCCACGGCCCTAGCCAGACCTGTAGACTCAATTCAGCAGCGGCCGCGGCTCAGGGCCCCACCCTTGCCCAGCCTCTTCTGCTTACCCGTTCACTCCGACCTTCACCATGGTGTCTCAGGGACGTAGCTGCGGAGAGAGGAAGAAGAGCATCAGCAAAGGCCGAGGGACCACCGGGTGGCCGCGACCCTCCCCCTCCCCCTCCTCGGCCTCCATGCCCAGCGCGCGCCCCATCACGTCCTCCTCCCGCATCTGCAATGCGGAGCCCCGGATCTGGCCGCGGACCCCGCCCCAGCTTCAGCAGAGTCTGGCCAGCGCAGGGTCCCTCCCGGTCCCTAGCTGCTGAACGCCCCGGATCGCCTGCGGCCCACTCTTCGTCTTCACCTGGCACAACACGAGAAAGTGCGGCTGTCTGTAGAACGGGCAGGAGCAGAAAGCACCCAAGGAGGGTGCAGGCTCTATTTATAGGAACCGGGGTGATGAGGCGCGGATGACGTGGGCCCCGCCTCCCGCCCGACTCCGCCAGTCCCGGCTCAAGGGCGCCGCGGCCTGAGCTACGTGCACCCGTAAAGCCGCGAGTAGCTGAGCCTTCTCGCTTTTTTTTTTTTTTTTTTATTTTCTCCACTTTCTCTTTGGGCCCGCCTCGTTCTTGAAATGTGCACGCACCAAACGTGTGGGCTCCGGGCGGAGGGGGGGATGGGGACTCAGGTTGGTCTGCTGGCGACGTGACCGGGTGACCGTGCCCAGGATGGGACCGAGGGGGATACAGGAAGCAGCAGGCTTGAGGACGAGGGCCTGGGACGCATCGAGGGGAGCCTGGGGCATGAAAATGGCTGCATAGAGAAGCCGAGAGAATCTGGGGATCTGTTGGAGGGTGGGTCAGCTCACGGTGGTACACCCCCTTTCCCCTTTTGCAAAGACTAAAAGCCGGAAAGTTGGGGAACTTCTCGCGGCTCCTCTGTAGTGACACAGGAACTGCTGCAGCCAAGGCTGAGAAGGAACCAGTGTGCGTCCTGAGGGGCCATTCCAGCCCCTAATCCCCCTTCCTGGCTCCAGGCTTCTGGCCTCTTGGGAGGAAGGGGGCCTTGGGCTGGTTACTGAGCCTTGAGAGCCTGGAGGAGGCTCGGAGCGGCGTGAGAGGGAGGTTCCTTCATGGAAGGTCTGGGAGACATGATAACTGGGACAGACAAGTGGTCCTGTGTTCACTCGTGGGGCCCCAGGGAGAGGACCGTGGGGCTCCTGGGAACCTGAGGGCTGCACCGCCCAAGCTGGGAGAGACAATACTCCTTTCACCCAGAGGTCCTGGGCGGGGAGCTGGACCTAAGGGCGGAAGTCCCTCCCCATTCTGGGACGTGCAGACTGGTCCTGGAGTTAGGGACGCCTCTTTCTGGAACGTTGGGGGAGGGGGTTTGCAAAAGGGAAAGAGGGAAGGGGAAGGGGAGAGTGAGTGAGGGAGGGAGGGAAAGAGAGAGAGAGACAGAATGAGAGAATGAATCTGGCACTAGGCGGGAACGGACAAGTCCCAGTTCCCATTCCCTGGGGAAAGGAAGAAAAAGTTTTTTTCCTCTCCTGAAGGATAGAGAGCCGGGATGGCCCCATTTGTGATCTGAGGATGGAGGAAATGCACTTGCAAAGAGGTGTGGTCGTGGGTGGGTACTGTGCACCATCAGGTATTGGACAAGGGGATTCTGGGGTCCTCTGTAAGCCAGCACAACCTGAGACCAAAAAGCTCCTGGTCCTTGTAGCTGAAGAGCCTGTGGCTAAGTTTAGCCAGCCTGATGATAACCTTTGCTTAAAAGGCAGGGAGCACTCAGAGCTGCACCTCTGCTCCAGCCCCTACAACTTTCCTTTCTGAGATTGCCTCCTTTTGGGCTCAAGCCAAGGCTGTGTCCGGCTGGCAACTGTGTCCATGGCTTATGCCCAGTTTTTCGTAAGCAGCAGGAGCAGGCCAAGTGGACAGGATGGAGAGGGCGTGGCCTCAGGGCAGTGCTGGGGAGCAGGCTGGCTGTGTCCTTCCTCCCTCCTGTTGAGGCTTGGCCAGCAGCAGCAGCCCTTTCCGCTCTTGTCCTCAATGTGATTCTAAGGTACCATCTTCCCTTTGCTGTCATTTGTCATCCCTGCCCCCTCCAAGAAAAAAAGCTTCTGGTGCAGCTTGCTGTTGTCATGGCAGCCTCCTCTTCCAGGTGACTCAGCAGATTGAATGTAGGGGGAGAAGGCGGGCAGCATGTGGCATGGCTGGACTGCCTGCAGACCCTAGAAGAGTCACCTGCAGCGTGGGAGGAGCTCAGGATCTGTGCGGTCAGCCTGAGCAGGTCTTTTCAGGGTGGGTGGGGCAGGGCACGGGGAGGCTGTGGGGCTGTCTAGGATATTTAGCAACATTCACTGACTGTGGCTGGCAGCATCCTCACCCAGAGGCCACACGAGTGCACCTCTAGGCAAATGCCTTCTGGGGTAGAAGTCACCCCGGGCTGAGAAGCACTTGTATGGATCTAGAATCTGCCTAGATCTCCACAGAAGGCCTTGTCGCTTGTGCAAGTTGAAAGATGAGGGAGCATGGCGCTCATGCAGGGGTTTGAAATTTTCAGGACGCCTTGGCTCATTTCTCTAGACTGGTAGCTATTCTGAATCTGAGCTAATGCGAGATGAAACAAAGACTGATGTAGAACGATGCTTAAAAGTATTTTAAAAACATTTATTTATTATAAAACAAGGTGACTGGCAAACATTTACTACAAAGTGAAAGCTCAGCACAATTCAGCTGCACTTGTTAGAGAAGGGTCTTGCAAGAATTTCAACGTCTGCTTAAAGACTGTTGGTGTGTTAAAAAGAGAGGGAACAAACATTTTACTTGAATTCCAGACCATCCCACAAGACGAAGCACCTGCACAGCAGGGATGGTAACAGGTGGACACCACCTAGGACCTGTGTCTCCGGGCAGATGCTCGGCGGATGGGGGTGGTTTTCTTAGGCGTTTCATCATCCGTCATTTCCGCTGAAAGCTCTGTGCAAAGAATCAGATGTACAAAAGCTGAGTCACGAAGATGGTGCAAAGCAGATCTGAGAATAAATAGGCCCGCCCCAGGCCACATTGCAAGGAAGCCTAACTACAAGAGAAGATGCCACCAGCTCCACACCCAACCAAGTCTCATGGCAGTGGGTGGGGCAGAAGGGAGAAAGAGGAGTTGGCCAGCAGTGCACTACAGCAGGGTCACTAGCCTACCTTCCTCACTGGACTCATCACTTGAAAAGACAACTTTGGGTTTCTTCTTGGATGTGCGCTGCTGTCTGTTTGGAAACTGACGAGTAGTACGACGAGGAACAGGTGTAACAAAGTCACTGTCTGAACCTGCAGAGGTCAGGGGCTGCTGCCTAGAGACTAGAAACAGCATTGAGATGTGATTAAAAAAAAAAAAGATGTCAACTGTTTGTGAGGAGGCCCAGGGACAGCCTGGGCCACAGGGCTGCCTCTCATACCAGTGGACGGTTTCTTGGCTGACAGGGCTCTCTGGCTACTTCCTTGTTCAATCTCAAGCTCTTCCATTCCATCCAACCCTCGGGTGTGGCAGGCCCGAAGCTTCTGTTCGAATTCATCTATTGCAGCCTGGGTGGAAAACACAGATTGAAAATAGGTCTGGAAACATTGTTATCTCCCTAGTTAAAAAGAAGCATGGGGAAAAAAAAGTACAAGTACCTCAAATGTTTACTAAAATAGCTACTATGCAATTCTAACAAAATGACAACTCTCTAGGCTAGGCAGTAAAAGATCAGTGTGGGGGAATTTAGAGCAGTAATACCCTATGATTCTTCTTACACTGAAATGCCAGTTTAAACTGTGGACTTGCAAACAAACTGTTGGTATAATCAGTCAGTCATTCATATTTACTTATCCAGCTGAACATAGGCTGCAAAAATTCACACCCAAGGGAAGAAGTTGAGGGGCAGGGTAGGGTAGAGGAGTGAGGCCTGTGTGTGTGTGGGGGGAGATAGGAGTAAATGTGAACTCTATTTACCATTCAGTTTTGCTTCAAACATGAAACTACTCTGTAAAAAGAATGTGGGAGCTAGATGCAAGCCTGATGGTGGGAGTTCCAAACTCGGCACCCACATAAATGAGGTGAAGGGAACCTGGCTCCACAAAGCTGTCCACTGACTGACCCCTACAAAGCTGTCCACTGACTGACCCCTACATATCCTCCCATTCCACACACACCACACCATTACTACTAATAATGGTAATAATACAAGACGACCTAGCAAAAAGGAACTAGAATTAGAAAGATCTAGTTACTTAGTTGTAGAGAAGCTACAAGCAAGGCTGGAGAGTGACTCAGCACTTGCAGAGACTGTGTTAAGTGGCATGGGAACCCACTAGGGCCAGGGCCCCTGTGCCACTCACCTTGCACTCGGGTTTGGCCCCACGCCGCAGCTTGCCCACAACAGACAACAGAGCACTGAACACAGACTCATCTGACAGTTTATCACCGAAGCAGTCAAAGTTGTCTAGCATCTTGTGGAGACCCCGTTCTGTGAGGGGCAGCTGCGATACACAGTAGGCCAGGTCCCGGTACTGCCGCTCGGTTCTACACATGGAAGGGACTTCGTGAGGCACATCTCAAGAGGCATTCTTTCCCTTCTTCCTCCCTGGTCCAGGGCACCACCAATGGCTCCCTCCTCTGCAGGATGCCTGTCCACAAATTTCCCAGGGAGGCAGCATACCGGGCTGTGCGGAAGCGTTGACACAGCTTCTCTACCAGGCTCTCAGTGTGCTTATCCTTGGTGATATAGGAGAGGAGTTGCCTGGGAAGAGGGAGGGCAACTGTGTGACTGGCCAAGAAGCTGTCCTCATCCACGAGGCTAGACCCAACCCCCACCCCAGCACTACCTTCTCTGTCCTTATGGACTTGGCCAGGACCCCCCCCCAAGTGGTGCCCTTTCTCCAGATACTAGACAAGCCCTTCCCCAGAAATTTCACTGTGAACGAAAGCTTAAGAACAGCTGTTATTTGTTGAGTGCTACTATGTGCCCATGCCTCAAGCCTCATTTTGCAGAGAAGCCAGCAGACAAACAGAAGTCGTTACTTCTGAAAGTGTGCGGCTACTATGTAACAGAGTCGGGACTGAGTGCTGCCCAGCATGTGAAGGCCTTGGGTTCACTCGCAACATCGTAACCAATCAGTGAACCAGAGGTGGGATTCAAGGTTATGTGGTTCCTAAGTCTGCCAGCCACATGAAAATGTGCCTTGAGGGGCTGGAGAGGTGGCTCAGGGGTTAAGCCTCTGCCTTGCAGGGGGAAGATCCTGAGTTCGGATCCTAGACCCCACGTATAGACGCTAGCGGAAGCGGGAGCGGCCTGCATTTCCGGTTCTGGTAGGGCAGAGCCTGTGAATCCTGGGGCACAGTAAACAAGGAGGAGGTGGAGGCGTCCATGGTGGTTCCCGAATTCGTTCATGGTTGTACACACACGCGCGCGCACACACACACACACATACACACGAGGACGCGCACAATTGAATAAATAATAAATTTAAAAAAAAAAAAAGAAAATGTGCCTTGAGGCCTAGAGAAATGTACTTCATAATGGTGTGGAAGGATTCCTCCTCCACTCCACCCTCAGGGTCTGACAGGCGGCTGATCATATCTGGAAGGATATTATAGACAGCATTGCCCTGTAGGGGAGAGAAGAGAGATGATGACGATGAGCTAGAGAAGCAGAGATGACCTACGTACTCCCTCTGCAGCAGTCCCCAGCCGCCTCTCCTCCCTGACCTTGTGGGAGAGCTCGTTGAAGAAGTTCTTGGCTAGGGCAGCGATCTGAGGCACAGGGTCGATGAGCAGCACGGCCATCTCGCTGACCTGCCCCTTGACCTTAACCATGTCCTTCAGGATCAGGTGGGTCATCACCAGTCCTGCAGTCTTGCGCACTTGCTGAGCTGGGTCTCGGAGACTACAAATGAAAGCTCCAGTCATGAGGGCCAAGACTTCTTTCTCGATTACACCCTACAATTGATGCAGAGGCACTCTGCAAGGATCCATCACCCCACAGCATGCCATTACAGCAGCATGTAGAAGGCTATCTTGCATTGAGAGCTGGAGTGAGGGACGGAGACAAGGCTTTGAAAGCAAGCTTCGATTCTTGCAGAATCTATTGAGTCAGGTGCCTGTCTGCATAGGGCCAGTGGCCAACAAATGCCAAAGGCAACGCCACCAACCAGGGTAAGAATCTTGCTGACTTATAGGACTCATTCTAGCACTCTGGAGTGGAGCTCTGGCCCGTCTAAAATGCTACGAGGGATTTCTTACCGAGCATACAGATGAGGCGTCCAGGGGTCCACCAAGTTGGGGAAGCGGATGGCCAGATCCCCTGTGGCAACCATGAGATTAGACCGGACAGTGGGTAGTGAAGATTTTTCGAGCATGGTGAACAGGAGACGAAGCTGGGAGTCACAGAAGGTGGCGCTAGGGGAGAAAGGACCATCAGAGCAGCAGGAAAGCTGTACAATCCATTCTCTCTGAGGCGGTCCCAAGCTGGGCCTACCTGATCATGCAGAACTTGCCGAGGGCAAGGGACGCGGCCGCACAGAGGTCTGGATTGTTGTACAAGCCAGGGTTGTTGCAAACTTTAAGCAGAAGTGGAACGAAGGCAGCCAGCACCTGTTTGCCTGTTGGAAAAACAACTCTAGGTTTAGAGCAGATTCTGTCAAGTGGGAGAAGTCACACAGCAATTCTCCTTACCGTCCAGCAGTTCCATTTCGCAGATATTACGGATTAGCTCTGCCTCTGGGTCATCGGCAGTGGCTCCGACCAGCCCCAGCTCTTCCTCCATAGTCGTCTCAGAGCTTGTATTCTGAGCGGATAAGAGACACGATGGGATAAAAGACACTTTTTTTTTTTGAGACAGGGTCTCATGTATCCAGGCTGGCCTCAAAGCCATTATGCAACTGAGACCAGCGTTGAATAGTTTTTGACTTCAGCCTAATGTTGCATTTTACATGAATAGATGTAAAGAAAGATAAAGTCTACAAAACCAATCACAGACTTGTCTTTGAAAAGAATTATTGAATGAAAGGGGATCTGGGCTGGCAAAATGGTTAAGTGGGTAAAGGTGCCAGCATCAACCAGACAACCTGAGTTTGATCCTGGAGCCTATGTGGTAGAAGAAGAGCCAACTAGACGTTGTCTTCTGACCGCCACACGTACACACACGTACATACACGTACACACACACACACGTAAATAACTAGATCCCCATCTACTGTTTTTAAACCTCTGAGGCAGGTTTCTACACCTCTTAAGCCATCATCAGAAGATATAATTTAGGGCTGGAGAGGTGGCTCAGGGGTTAAGCCTCCGCCTTGCAGGTGGAAGGTCCTGAGTTCGGATCCCAGATCCCACGTATAGACGCCAGGCGGAAGCAGGGGCGGCCTGCGCTTCTGGTCCTGGTAGGGCGGAGCCTGTGAATCCCGGGGCAGAAGGAGGTGGAGGCGTCCATGGTGGTTCCCGAATTCGTCCGTGGTTCTACACACACACAGACACACACGCACGCACATACATACGCACACACACACAATTGTATAAATAAATAAAAAAATTCTTTAAAAAAAAAAAAAAAAAGAAGATATAATTTAGTGTATAGGGTAAATAAGTGTATGTCAGACAATGGCTTAAGGTCAGAGGTCAAACTTTATCTCATTGCTGCAAATGTTCTATGTCCCATTTGTTTGCAGAAAACTGCCTCTAACAGAGAGGACATGACATCATGTCAAGTGACAGGGCAGTAGCAAAGGATGATGGGAAGAAGGGTGGATATAAGTTGAAACCCACTGCCTTGGAGCCTGTATTTTAGGCGGAGTAAGAATTCTGTCTGTATTTACCTAGCACCCCTTCCTGAGTGAGCATACGCAAACTGCTCCATTTTCTGTTGACCCTAATCTTCCTCAGGGATGACCCACGAAGATTTACTAGTAGAGAAACAGATCTTAGAAGGAGATGCCCTGACTCGAGATCATGAAACTATCTGGGAAATGCTCCGAGCACAAACCCATCCCCAGGCACTCCATTCACCTTCTCTTTGGGGTCTTTGGTCTTGTGTTCCTGTTCTTCACGAAGAACTCGCCGCCGACCCAGCTCTCCGCTCACTGCCTGTTCCAAGTGCACCAGTTGTTGTAGGGCCACATCCCCGGCCAGGGAGAGCAGGTTCATTAGCAGGAATGTGGGGAGCATCGGGACAGTCTCCTCTGTGGGAAAGGAAGGCAATCAAGTCGCATCCAACCGAGTCATCTTTCCCTTGTTCAAGCGCTACTCAAAGTACAAGTAGGAGATGGGGGTGGAACGATGGTGGAAGTAACAGGCCCAACGTCAAACTGAACAAAAATGACAGTGTGGACTAAAAGAAAGTAGAGTTCGTTTTTCCCGCACTCTGCACACTCACTGGGGTCTTCCTGGGAAGTGCTTTTCTCCTCCAGCTTCTCCAGGGCTTGCTGTGCACAGCCCTGCAACATCTGGGCACAAATCACCTCAGGGCCCTCTGCCAGTTGGTAGGTGAGGGTCACTGCCACCTCTTTGAATGGGATCCAGAGGGAGTCTGGGTGTGTAAAGCCTAGAGGAAAGAGAGAAGTTGAGTACTGCAGACAAAGGACCCAGATCGTCTCAAAGCTCTTCAGCATGGATCACCTTTGTTTTTATTTTTTCTTTTGCACGCATATACGTGTGTATGTGTATATGGGTACATATATGTGTAAGGGAAGTGTACAAGAGAGTGCTTGAGTGTGTGTCTGTGGAGGTGTAAGGCTGACATCAGGAATCATATTGGATTACTCTGGATTTTCCCAGAGTCTGCCTTCTAGGGCTGGAAAATTTTTTTTTAACTTCATTCATTCATTCATTCATTCATTCATTCATTCATTCATTCAGTGTGTGTGTGTGTGGGGTATGTGTATCTCTGTGGAGGACCAAGGGTAACTAACCTTGGGAACCATCCTGGATTGCTTCTACCTCCTCCTTAAAAAGCTGTGGGATTTCCCAGGCTCTGCCTACCACAGCAGGAAGTGCAGAAAGTATAGACCACCACTATTTCCATCTGGCATTTTTAACATGAGACCTGGTATCTGAACTCAGGACCTTCTGCATTCTTTCTTTCTTTTTTTAAAATTATTTATTCAATCGTGCATGCGTGTGTGTGTGTGTGTGTAGAACCATGGGCGAATTCGGGAACCACGATGGACCGCATCCACCTCCTCCTTGTTTACTCTGCCTCGGGAATTAACAGGCTCCGCCCTACCAGGACCAGAAACGCAGGCCGCCCCCGCTTCCACCTGGTGTCTATACGTGGGGTCTAGGATCCGAACTCAGGACCTTCCGCCTGCAAGGCAGAGGCTTAACCCCTGAGCCACCTCTCCAGCCCTAGGACCTTCTGCTTCCAAAGCAGGGTCTGAACTCCCTGAACCATCTCTTTAACCCGACAGGCCAGTTTTTATGTGGGAGCTGAACTTAAGGTTCTTTTGCTTGCACGGCAAAGGCTTTAACCATCTCCCTAGCCAGAACAGCTCACCTTTTGTGACCATCTCCTGAAGTCGCTCAAACAATCTATGTTCCTGAGGCAGCCGAAAAGGAGGGTGACGTTTGCCTAGAGAAGGCTGAGGAGAAAGAACAAAATAAAGTGTGAAGAGTGGATGGTAGACAGAAAGACATCCATTTTCCTCAGCTGAGGTCCAAGCACCCATACTGCATACCTTCCTCCTGTCTGAGATGTTGGCGATGGCATGGCACACCTGCTGGGCCAGTCTGTAGTCCTGTGGAGACTTCTCAGCCAGCCCTACATTCACCAGCATGTCTAAATTGCTTCCTATAATTTCTGGTTTTCCTCTAGGGAAAGAAAGCCATAGAGTTAAAGACCTACCTGACCAGGAATATTTGGGGGACAGCGTCATTATAGGTACCAGCACTCAACGTGAAGTTTCTAGGGCCCTGGAATACACTGGAAGGCTCTGACCCGGGGCCAGCCCCTGGATTCCTCTCAGGCTGCTGACTGTTTCTCCTAGGCAGGGAGGCTGGTTCTGTCTAGGCAGCCAATCCCAGAAAGCTCAGGTGGCCTGATGGCGGCTGCTGCTGCAGAAGGAGCCTTCTCCTGTCCCACTCTGCCCCTGCTAGACCTGACCTTACCGTGCCATCATGCCAAGAAGCATGACGGAGCAGCAGCGCTCCACGGGAGAGCAGGAGACCTTCTCGGTGACTCGCTCCCACAGCAGCTGGGTCACTGCCGGCTTCAACTCATCCTTCTTCACGAACTCACAGAGCTGAGGAGAAAGAGAAAGGGCTCAGGCCCCACACAGCTCCTCCTCTTGGTCTGTTTTAAGACAGTGCTGAGAGCCAGAAATGGAAGCGCTACTTTGGAATGGAAAAGGAAGGAGGCTCGACTCTAGAGACAGGACGTGCCTTTCGCACCACCCTACTTCGGCGTCCACCATCACCTCACAGCTTTGCCTGCATCTGAGATTTCTGGGAGGTTTTCTTGCTGGCTGCTACCCAAACTCAACTTACCTAAAATGGAAGCCATTGGCTTTCCCTGCTTTTTCATTTTGCCAACCAGCACGCTTAGTTACTTACACTTGAAATTTCATTACCTGCTTTTTTATGAATTAGTCACATAGTCCTAACTATTTTTTCTTCACAATTTGGCTCCCAATAAGCTCCATTCTGTAGCTATTTCTCCAAGCTCGGGTCTTACCATCACCGCACACCTTCATGAGCCTCTGGTAACCCTCTTGACCTCTCTCTAGCTGTAGCCCGGTCAGCCTCTCACATGTTTCCAGATCTCCCAACAGCAGCCAGCCTAGGTGACCGTAGGTCAGAAACTGTTACCAGGTTCTCTCCTTTTTTCCGTGAGCACCAAAGTGAAGCAGGTAGCAGATTCCTCTTAGGTCCTGCCGTCAGTACCACCTCCCCTGTTGTCTTTACAATGCACATGTTCTAAAAAGTCCACCCACTGAAATGCTGGAGTCTCTGGTTAACAAGATTAAAGTTCTTGACTCCTGAAGGTGTTCAGGAATCTTTACAATTTAACTCCAGTCTATACTCCCAACTTGATTACCTTCTTCAAATAACAGTTTTGAGCCAAATATCAACTTCCTCCTTCTAACTGGGGTAGGGCACGTTCTCTTTCTCTCTCTCCGTCTTCCTCTCCCTCTCTCTGTCTTTCTCAACCCTACTCACCTTTCAGAACCCATGTGATGTTTCTCATCTCGCCCAGTCTACCTCTGATGGCTCTTTCGCACAGCATACAAGTTAAGCATGTTTTCTGGAGCTCTTACAACCCTAACTAGCTGACACTAGGCAGGTTCCTTCACTCTCCCAAGCCTCATAGACTGCTTATTCTAAAACGCAGGAGCAGCGACCTCAAAGGATCAAGGACGCATACAGCAAACGACAATATGCCCAGCACATTAGTACTATTGCAGTTATCACACTTGTTCTAACAATTATTCATCTGCTACATTTTTCTAAAGATGTTTTGTGTTTCTGACTACAATGAAACTACTGGTTCCTTTAAATTTGGGATTCTTAGCCAGGCCTGGTGGCATATACCTGAAATCACAACACTTGGGAAGCTGAGGCAGGAGAATAATGAGGTCAAAGCCAGTCTGAACTATATACATAGTTAAGACCAAATCTCAAACAAACAAATACAATGAATCTTAACTTCTCTATGGGGCTGAGTGGATCACTGAACAGTTAATAACTTGCTAGTTGTAACTGTTGAATGAACAGAGAAACACAAAGCAAGGAGACTTACGATTTCTTCAAGACACTGAATGGTCCCAACTGAGGCATCCACTAGCAACAACGAGAGATTCTGAATCAAGGCCTGGGCCTGGGCTCTGTGGGAACAGGAAGGTCAATGGTCAGTAGCAAACTGGCAAATTATATCTGGCAAATTACATCTGACCATGGTGCTAAACAAGCACTTAGGAGGACAGGCTTCAGTAGAACCCCCAGTCCTGCTATGGACCTATCTGTGGTCTCAGAATTTCCCTACAAAAACACCCCTCTTCCCTAGGACACCAAACAAATCCTGGAAAAGCCAACCCTGAAGTCAGCAAAGATAAAGAACACCATATACCTGGCAGAGTCACCCTTGGGGTTGAGGTAGAGTTGGCGGTAGGCATTTAGCACAGCTTCCCGAACACCAGGCTCCTTAGACCAAATGAGAGGCAGCATGCGGCGCACCCCAAACAGGGCCTGAGGTACCCCAAATTGGAATACCATCACAAAGAATTCAATCACCTCCTGCACCACTGAAGACAGATACAAATGTCACCTATCTACTTGGCAAAACACTCCAATACCTAAAGCTATAAAACTCTTGCTAACATGGCAACATGCAAGAGGCCTTTGTCATTTTTCCTGAGAAGGATTACCTACTATAATGACTCATCATGAAGTAAATACTACATGTTCTACACCATGCGTGCTGTAAAAAGCAAACACAGAACAAGAATTCCAGCTTTTTAAAGCAGCAGGTTTCAATAAGATATGGACGGGGGAGTACTTTCTGCCTCGAGACCAGTCCTTACTGAAGAGATGCTGCCTACCTGTACTTGTGTTTTCATACATCATCTTGCTGATGATGCCGATGGCCTCTGTGATCTTCTGGGAGAAGCTGTAGGCATCCTGCAGATACTGCACCAGCATCTCCTGCTTCACCAGCTCATCGCTGCCCGTGGAGACCTCAGGCTGGGACACACTGGGAGTGTCTTTACAGTCCACCTGTCCTAGGACCGTGTTCCCAGGGGCCTCCTGTGTGGAAGCTGCAGGGCCTAGGCATCAGATGTATAAAATGGTTTTGTTCAAGTGAACATAGTTATCGACATTCCTGGATACATCTTTCTACAGTGCAAAAGTATGAAACTAAAACCTATTCCAAAATACTCTGGTTCATATCTCAAAAAAGATTCCTATAGACTTCTACAGTGTGGACAGTCACCCTGTCACTGGGCTACTCCCAAGCCAGAGCAGAAGCAATGCCAACTCCCCTCTGGCCTGTTAGTCCAACACTCTGCTTGCTGAGTGAAAGGAAAGGATTACCTTTGAAGATAATTCCTAAGAGATTCAAGAACCTGGTTTCTTCTGACTCCTGAGGGTCTGTATGACTGAAGGGTTCGGACTCCTGGAAGTGATCTATGGCTTTTCGAGTGAGAAGAATGGCTTGCCTGGAAGAACAGCAGCCTGTCACCAATTCAGCACCCCGAATCGTCACCGCAGCCTTTAGTAAGGAAGCCCATCTTATGAGTGCCTCGTGCCACTGGACCCAGTACCCAAAGGCAATGAACATGTTTCATGCTTAAAAAATTGAGCAGTACCAACTAAGACATGAAGTTCTAAACACTAAGTCTTACTGCAGTATTCGAAAACTTTACATAGGCTTATTTAAAAAAAAAACAAAACAAAAAAACAGCTGAAGAGATGATGGCTCAGGGATTAGGCCTCCACCATGCGAGCAGAAGGGCCTGAGTTTGGATTCTGGATCCCATGTAAAAATGCCAAGTGCAAATGGCAGTGACTGTATTTCCAGCCTTGGAAGGCCTCAGAAACTCCAGAGCAAATCAAAGAGGAGGTAGCAGCAATCTAAGATGATTCCTCAAGTCACTTTGGGCCTCCTGGCACACATAATGCCCTCTTACACACAGATGCACACACAAACCCACACGAAAATTTACAAACTACTCTTAAACACCTGTTTAAAAACTTTCTGTGCCTGGAATCCACCCTTCACAACAAACAAAAAATGAGAGAGCTATTTCTGTACTTTTATTTGAGTGGAGGAACGGGAAGGTACATGCATGCCACAGTATGTATATATTCAATTTTTTACTTGAGTGTGTGCCCTGGATTGTGCTACCTCCTATTTGCTTTGCTCTGAAATTTCCCAGGATCCACCTTCTAGGATTAGAAATACAGTCCACCACCATTTCTGCCTGGTGCTTTTACTTGGGACCTGGGATCTGAATGAAGAACCTTCTGCTTGCGAGACAGAGGATTAATCTCTGAGCCATCTCTCCAGCCCAAGAGAACAACTTTCTTTTTCTTTCTTTTTTTTATTTATTCAACTGTGCGCGTGTGCGTATGTATGTGTGCGCGCACGTGCGTATAGAACCACGGACGAATTCGGGAACCACCATGGACGCCTCCACCTCCTTCTGCCCCGGGATTCACAGCCTCCGCCCTACCAGGACCAGAAGTGCAGGCCACCCCCGCTTCCGCCCGGCATCTATACGTGGGATCTGGGATCCGAACTCAGGACCTTCCACCTGGAAGGCGGAGGCTTAACCCCTGAGCCACCTCTCCAGCCCGAGAACAACTTTCAAAAGTTAGTTTTCTCCCTCTACTATGTGAGCTCTGGGAATGAAACTCAAGTTGTCAGGTGGAATGTGCAAGTCTTTTACCTGCTGAACCACGCTGCTGGCCCAAGAGCCGTTTACATATAAATATTTTCTTTTAAATTACTGACCCCTAATTAAATGAAAAAAAGATAGCAGACAAATGGGTTGAGAATTTCATCACTTCTTTAAAAGATGGGAAAAATCTTAACAAATTAGTATTATTGCTTCCCGTGGGAAGAACTAAGTGTTAGGCTTGTTGCAGTGGTTCATCCTGTAAATTTGAGGATAAATTTGAGGATAGCTAGGGCTACACAAAGATGCTGCCTCAAGATTGAAGGGAAAGAAAAAAAAAGGAATCTCGGCTGTGCTATTTACTAGTTGGTTGCAATGGTTCAGATACCCAACCTGTCCTCTAGTTCCTCATTTGCAAAATGGGAAAGACAATCTAGTAATACCAGCTACCCCAAAAACTGTGGAGAGGAATCACAAAGAGTTAGAATTTCTGAAGGAGGGGGAGACATCTTTAACATGAGAAGAAACCTATAATTGATGGGAGAAAATACTAGTGTTTGGAGGAAGACAGAAGCAGCTACAAAATGAAAGTCTAAGCTTCAAGTAAAATAATGTAAAGAACTTTACAAAGGAATTCATAGGGTGAACAATCACTCTGTTTAGTCTTATGTGTACATAAATGTTCATGGTGGAGGGTGCCAGCAGAAGTCTTCCTTAAATGCTCTCTACTTTGTTTGTCAAGATAGGGTCTCTCATTGAAACTGGAACTCACCACCCCAGCTAGACTGATTGACCCACCACACCTAGAGTTCTTCGTGTCTCTGCCTCGCAGCACTGCCGCATCAAGTGTTTTTCCACGAGGAATCAGACTCGGGTCCTTTGCAGAGTAAGCCATCTCCCCATTTTTTTCCCCAGTGTTTCCAGCCTTCTGTGTAGCTGGGATTATAGGAATGAGCCGCCAGTCCTAGCTCTTCATAGTTTAAAAAAATACTTATACCACATGAGATAGTGAGGACCTATAATCTCCACATGTGGGAAGCAGAGGCTGGGGGATGAGAAGTTTGAGGCCAACCTCATACACACAGTGATTCAAAGTCAGTTTGGGCAACATGAGATTATCCTGTAAACAGCAATAAAAGCAGGTGAAAGCAGTAGTTGTGGATGCACCTTTGGTCGAACCATTACTACACTGACGAATGCTGGTGGCAGCATTCTCAAGCACAATTCATTTTTAAGGAACACTGTTTAGTTTCCCAAAGGGTGACTCTACACCTGCCCAAATCAGTGTGTTCTCTTCTTTCACATACTTGTAACTAGCTTTGGCGAGCAGTTGTCGGATGCGTCCTTTCACTTCCTCTGCCGTCACAGTACCAGTGATTTGTGGCAGCATCTCCTCCTCTTCCTGGTGAAGCTTCAGAAGCTGCTGCAGGGTAGACTGCAGTTCTGGCAGCATGGCCTCCCACTCCTCCTCTGGGTCTAGGGCTGCAGCTGAACAAGAGTCGCTTAGTTGGATTGCAGGGCAAAGGCTAGCTGGGCAAAGGACTCCAAGGCAGTGACTACTCACAAGCAGCTGCAGTTCGCCTCTGGGCTTTTAGTTCTTGTAATTTCTGGATCTCCTTCTGCAGGGGTCCAGCCAGGTCAGTGTCACTAAGCTGTTGAAGCAGGATATCACATTGCTAAATATCTCATCCATTTCCATCCCAGTCCTCTTTTGCCTGGTCAAGGTTTACTTACCTTGCAGGAAAAGGGGTTATTGGCTAGGAAACTGGCCAGTAGTTGAATGGCATTTTTACATACTAGAACTGACTTGTCAGCCAGACGTCCCACTGCCAAGGCCACCACTGCCTGGAAACGTGTCAGGGGGAGAGCCTGGATGGATAAAAAGAGAAGGATCAACTCAAACCCAGTGTCATCCATTCTTTTTAAGAGGATCCTAAAATACACTATATTAAGCATGTCTAATCTGCAGCCCACAAGCCACATGTGGCCGAGCATAGCTATGCATGAGGCCCAACAAAAAATTGGAAACTTACTTAAAACATGAGACTTCCTTTAAAAAAATTATTTATTTGGGGCTGGAGAGGTGGCTCAGGGGTTAAGCCTCTGCCTTGCAGGTGGAAGGTCCTGAGTTCGGATCCTAGACCCCACGTATAGACAGTAGGCCGAAGCGGGGGCCGCCAGCATTTCTGGTCCTGGTAGGGCGGAGCCTGTGAATCCCGGGGCAGAGTAAACAAGGAGGAGGTGAAGGCAGTGGTCCATGGTGGTTCCCAAATTTGCCTGTGGCTCGCGCGCGCGCACACGCACACACACACACAGACACACACACACACAGACACACACACACACACACACACAGTTGGATAAAAAAAAATTTTTTAAATTATTATTTGTGTGTGTGTGTGTGTGTGTGTGTGTATCAAGTGGGGCCCTGTGGGTCCCTGTGGAGGATCAAGGGTGACTTTGGGAATCATCCTGGATTGCTTTTACTTCTTTTTTGTTTTGTTCTGGGATTTCCCAGGCTCCACCACCCAGGCCAAAAGTGCAGGCCACCTCCATTTCTGCCTGGTATTTTTACCTGGAACCAGGGCAGGGATCCAAACTTAGGACATTCTGCTTGGAAGGCAGAGTCTTAAACCCTGAACCATCTCTCCAGCCCTGAGACTTTTTAAAACTCAACTCATGGTTTGAGTGTGAAGTTTGCAGACAACAATGCCAGTGAAACTAAACTAAGCTCCAATTCGCTCTAAAGGAACTTTCCTAAGGCATCATAGGATATGTGAGTATCACTCTCTACTGGGACAGAAACATTAAGGTCTTAAAAGAGCAAGAAATCTCTGTACTTGGTGAAGAAAAACTTTATTACTGGTAGTAAAAATTGGAAACTTAGGAGCTTGTGAGATGACTAAGTGAGCAAAGTGCTTGTTGTATAAACCCAATGACTTGAGTTCAACCCCTGGAACCCATGTAAAGGTAGAAGGGGAGAACTGACTCCATATATACATTGCAGCATCCGGACACATTCTCTCACTCTTTTTTCCTATCTCCCAAATAAATAAAAACATAAATATTAATAAATAATTTTAAAAAATTTATTTATTTATTCAATTATGTGCGTGCGTGCGTGTCTGTGTGTGTGTAACCACAGGCAAATTCGGGAACCACTATGAACCGCCTCCACCTCCTCCTTGTTTACTCTGCCCCGGGATTCACAGGCCGCACCCTACCAGGACCAGAAACGCAGGCCGCCCCCGCTTTTGCCCTACGTCTATACGTGAGATCTAGGATCCGAACTCAGGACCTTCCCTGCAAGGCAGAGGCTTAACCCCTGAGCCACCTCTCCAACCCTGTAATAACTTTTAAAGCAAGTTTACAGACTCTGAAATCTAGACCCTTCATAATTGAGAAAGGTTATGTATAACCCAAATGGGCCTCAAACTTGCTGTATTAGCCAAGGATGCCCTCTAATCTTCTCTTCAAGAGTACTAAGACTATAGGAGCATGCCTCAACACCCAGCCAGACACGCCCCCTTTTATTTAGCCTGCATACAGAGTAATATCATAGAACATGTTTACCTTCTGCTGAACAATTCGGGTGAAGAGCTGCAGAACACGACTTCGAACAAAGGAGTTGACGTCATGGCCATGGGCTTGCAAGGTGTCCAAGAACTGATCTCTGGTTTCTCGGGCTGCTTCTTCCAACTGGTCTCCATTTAGAACTTGCAGTACCATCTCCGCCATAGCCGCTAGCACAGCATTACGCATCATGTAATTCTAAGAGAGAGAAATAAAGTTGGGACAAACCTCTGTACTTTCACACTAACAGTGTTCTCCCTAAATGTTTGTGCCAATCAATCATAAAGTGATACCAAGTCTGTAACTCAAACTTTTCTTGTGCTGAACTGTAACTTTTCGGTCCAATGCCTAGGTATTCATGCCCAAGGTCACAGGAAAATTCTAAATCCCAGGGGGGATTTGTTTGCTCAGAGTATAACGAAGAAAGAAAATAAATAATAACTAGATCTAGTTCTTCCCAAGGTTGAATTCTCCTTATTTGAAATGCTAGGGACAAAGTGTTTTTATAATGTGACTATCATGAAGATGGGAACCAAGTCTAAACACAAATTCATTTGTGTCTCAGATATACCTTACCTATAGCCTGATGGTAATAATTTACAATATTTTAAAAATTCTGTGCATGAAAGAGAGCTTTCTTTTTTGGCAGAGGCTTTCTTTTTTAATATTATTTATTTTGCATGCGTGTGTGTATCAGAGGATGCTGTGTGTCTCTGTGGAGGACCAAGGGTGACATCAGGAATCATGTTGGATTATTCTACCTCCTTTTTGCTTTGCTTTGGATTTCCCAGGCTCTGCTTGCCAGGGCCAGAAGTGCAGGCCACCTCCACTTCTGCCTGGTATTTTTGTGTGGGACATGGGATCTGAACTCAGGACCTTCTGCTTCAAGGCAGAGTTTAACTCCTGAGCCATCTTTCCAGCCTGAAAGGGAGTTTAATTGTGTGAGATCTACTCAGAGCAGTTTACCCCAAGGATTATGGATACACATTATACAATAGATTATAAAATCAGATATACCCATTAAGACACATCTGAAAAGCTTTACTCTCCACACGAAGCCTCAAAGCTTTTTATCCTCACAAATAACCATTCTCTTTCCTTCTTAGTCCTTTAAAGACACAAGGGAGCAGAAATCAGCCCTGGAGTGCCAAGGAAGTCCATTACGTAATTTGGCTGAGAATAAAGTTTGAGATGTTTTGCCAGGTCAAGAGACAAGAGAATGGAATCTTACATAAAAGTTAATTAGATGAACCAAATGTCTTAAGACATTCACCTTGGAACCCCTAATATCAGCTGGAAACAAGCCGGGTTAGTGTCAGGGAAGACAGAAGTAAGAGAAGTGACATGGGTTAACTTGACAAAGCTCATTGTTGAGAATAAGCAAAGCTCGCCAGATGGAAGCAAGAGGCTTCAGTCTCAGGAATGGCTGGGACTGAGAGCCACAGCTGAGTCATTTGCAGTGGACAAGTCATAGAGCGGTCATCTGTACCAGACCCAGAGAGAAATCAGTGTGAAATCAAAATTCAATTCATAAAGGGCTCTTTATTCAATGATCTTTATCTAGGGAATCCTACAATAATAAAACTAGACAACTTGTCTTCATGTAAGAGATTTTTTTTTTTTAAACAAATTGAAGTAGCACTTCAATTGTACCATGTATGCATGTGTGCGTGTGTGTGTATGTATGTGTAAATCACGGGCGAATTTGGGAACCACCATGGACCGCCTCTACCTCCTTGTTTACTCTGCCCCTGGGATTCACAGGCTCCGCCCTACCAGGACCAGAAATGCAGGCCGCCCCTGCTTCGGCCCGGCGTCTATACGTGGGGTCTAGGATCCGAACTCAGGACCTTCCGCCTGCAAGGCAGAGGCTTAACCCTGAGCCACTTCTCCAGCCCCAGATTATTTTTTTTGAGACAGGGTCTTGTGCCATGTAGCCTAAGCCGGTCTCGATTTCGGGATCCTCTTGCCTCAGCTCCTGAGTGTGACTATGTGTGACTCTACCTGCCTGACTCGAAAATTACTTTCCTTTTCAGGAAACATGCTGAGAGCCAGTCATAGTGGCTCATACCTATAATCCCAGATGTTCAAAGCAGAAGCTGAAGTTCAAGGCTGGCCTCAAGTACACAGAGAGTTAGACAGGTTAGTCTACACTACACAAGACTGTCTCAAAAAGTAAAATTAAATTTAAAAAAAATCCAGAACTTTAGGTAGGTATGTGGTAATATGCACTTGTAACCCTATAACCTGGGACCAGTCTGGGCTACACAGTGAGACCCCGTTTCCTTCTTATGTGTGTACAATGTGTATGTGTGCAATGGCACGCACATACAATTTTACATACACGTGTCAACCTCAGGTGTCAGTTCTTGCGTTCCACCTAGTTTTTGAACAAGAACAGAGTCTCTTGTTCCCTGCTATGTATATCAGGCTAGCTGGCAGGTAAGCTTCCAAGGATTGTTCTAACTCCATCTCCCATCTCTTCATAGGAGTGCTGGGATTACAAATATGCACTACGCTGCCTGGATTTATTGTTTGTTCACTCATTCATTTGCAGGTGCACGTGTGTCACAGCACATGTGTGAAGATAAGAAGAAAACTTCTGAGAACAGTTTCTCTCCTGCTACCATGTGGGCTCCAGGGATGGGATTCAGATTGCCTGGTTTGCGTGTGAACACTCCTGCTCAAGTCTTCATGCTTCAGCAGCAAATACTTTACCCACTGAGCCATCTCCCTTGCTATGCCCTGCCTCTACCTCCTCTCCCCCAGGCTGGCTTTGAACTTAGTATATAGACGATAATGAACTTGAACTTCTGATCCTCCTATCTCAAGATCCTGAGTACTGGGATTACAGGTATGCACCATTACACCAAATTCATATGATTCTGGGGACTGAACCCAGAGCTTCTTCATGTATGCTAGGTAAACACACTAATCAAAGGAGTTTAAGACCCTGTGTTCCCCATCACCACCAAAAGGAAACAACTTAAAATTCTTTTTACTTTTTTATTTATTTTTTCTATGTCTTTGTGTGTTTCTCTGTGAATCAAAATACTGCCTATGCCTATGGAGGCCCAAGGATGATTTCAGAAATCACCCTGGATTGTGCTACCTTCTTTTTTCTTTGCTCTACAGTTTCCCAGCTCTGCCTTCCAAACTGCTGCCATTTCCACCTGGTATTTTACATGGCATACGGAATCTGAACTCAGGACCTTTTGCTTTTGAGGCAGAGACTTGACCCCTAAGCATCTCTCTAGCCCAGAAACAACTTCTCAATTAGGTATGTAACTCTCAACTCAGGTACAGAACATGTCGTATTCAGCATTATTGCATAAGACCTAGGTCTGATCCCTAGCACCAAATAACATAGGAAAGAGAGGGAAAAGAAAAAGAAGCAAGTGCTTTAAGTGTCTCAAACGCCCTACTGTCCAACTACCTCTCCATCCAGATGGTCCAGCAAAATGCACATGCTGGACATCAGGACAGCTGGGACTCGTTCCGCCAGCTCTGTGAGGAAAGCTGCAAAGCCTTTGGCCCCTGAAGTATCCCGACTCAGCTCCTGGGGACACTTCTGTCCAATCTCTCTGCATAGGGAAGGAAACACAGACATGGCGAGAAAGCTCAATCAGTCAGTTTCTAGTAAGGGATGGTAAAAAGGGTATCTAACATCAGACATAGAACCTATTTCTAACCTTTCTTTATTCCCTCCCCAAGGAAAACAAGAAACAGCAACTGAGCAGGAAGTGCCACCTTATGATCTCTCCCACGATGCTCTTCATCCCATAGTTGGTCACCCACAGACTCACAGCTGCTACCAGTACAGAAGGCAGGTGCTCGAAGTGCTGCAGCAGCTGGATGATCTTCACGGTGGCACCTGTGGAAGTATTGACCGTGAGGAACTGTGGGTGAAGCAATGAAGCAAAGCAAGGTGAAGGAAAACTTACTGAGCATGTGATTATAACGTGTCAAGGCCACACCAAGCAGATGTGTTATGGCTTCCCGGGTGGGACGATTTTTCTGGTGACTAATGGTGGGATTCTCCAGAAGACGGTAGCAACAACCAGTAACCAAACTGAAAAAAAGGAGAAAAGAGAGAGAAGAGTGGATCAGCTTTCTGGAGTCAGGTTGTGTGGGATGGAAATGAAGTGTGTGGGGGGCGGGGAGGGGCGCTTGCTCCACTTCATTCTGTACCTAGTGAACATAAAATCAAGGTCTTACAGGATTTTTATTCTATCATTTTCCACACCAAGGTGTTTGCTGACTTAGGAAAGTATTCTTTTCTCCAGGATTAGCAAGTTCCAACAGGGTATTATGTCAATAAAGAACCAAAAAGTATGACTAAATGATATGCCACAGACTTCTTGCCACATACTCGTTGAGTGAAGGCACATGCACATATGCATGTACGTGTAGAGGAACACACATTAGGAGGTCAGAGTGAGATGTTGGGCATGTTTCCTTGAGTGCTTTCCATGTTCATTTTCCTATCTTGGGACTCTTCAGGAGCTAGGTGGGATGACCAATGAGCTTCAGGGATCTCCTGTTTCATCTACTTTCTCACCCCAGCACTGGAGTTACAGGCATTCCATCCCGCCCAGCTTTCTACACAGGTTCTAAGGATATGAGGTTTTCCTGCACATGTGGCAAGCACTGACTTGCATCACTGACTGCATCATTTCCCAACTCCAGTTCATTCTTCAACAGACCTTTTTGTTGCATGTTATAATTCCTTTTGTTTTCTGTTATGTGTGTTCCTGTGCAGGTATGTGTACATATTTGTGTGTAGGTGAGGCCACCTTGGATGTTGTTCCTCAGGAACCACCTACCTTGGAACCTAGGGCTCTCCAATTTGGGTAAGCTGGCTGACCAGGCCCCAAAGATATACCTGTCTCTGCTTCTCCAGTATTGGATTGCAAGCATATGCCACCACATTTTTTTTTAAAAATTTTTTTTTTTTATTATTTATTCAACTGTGCGCATGTGCGTGTGTATGTGCGCGCGCTCGTGTGCGTGTCTGTGTGTCTGTGTGTGTCTGTGTATGTGTAGAACCACGGACGAATTCGCGAACCACCATGGACGCCTCCACCTCCTTCTGCCCCTGGATTCACAGGCTCCGCTCTACCAGGACCAGAAGCGCAGGCCGCCCCCGCTTCCGCCTGGCATCTATACATGGGATCTGGGATCCGAGCTCAGGACCTTCCGCCTGCAAGGCGGAGGCTTAACCCCTGAGCCACCTCTCCAGCCCCCACATCTGATTTTTAATACTTCCTGGAGTTCAAACTCAGGTTCTCACGCTTACACAATAAGCACTTTAATGACAGAATTATTATTTTTGCAGCCTCATTTTATTTTTTGAGACTCAGTCTTGCTATGTAGTCTTGGCTGGCCTGGGACTCATTATCTAGCCCAAGTAGACCTTGAACTCCTGGCAATCCTGCCTCAGCCTCCCAAGTGTTGGGATTATAGGCAACTCCCCACAGCAGGCAATTTTGTACTTGAAACACACTTCATCTGGCTTCTAAAACACTTGTTCATATTTTTTGGCTGCCTCCTTATCTCACTCCCATGATCATGGAGTGTACTAGTGGGTAGTCCCTGGATTTTTATTTTCTTCTATGCATACTTACAGACTTAGTGATTTCATTCAATCTTTATAACTTTAAATACCATTATATTCCAAAGCAAGTATCTTTAGATCGATCATGTCTTGCATTGACAGTTAAATCTAACAACTGTAGTCAGATATCTTAATAAGACCTTAAACTTTGTATGTTCAAGCAAAACCTCTGAGCTTCCCTGCCAAATAACTCACCTCCCACTCCTGCAACCTTTCCATACTTCAGTTTCTTGCAGCTCCTTTCTTCCAAATGCTCAGGCCATGACTCTGGGACAGTCATCTCTAACTGCACTCTCCCTCAAACCTCAGTACATCCTGGCACTTCTACAAGAGAGAGAATAGAACTCTTCTCTCCACCTCCAGTGTCACTCCATGGTTTTGCTTGAGTCATTGGAACAAGTACCTGGTCTCTCTTTAACTTATTTTGTGTGTGTGATGTACACCTGCCATAGCATATATGTAGAGGTCAGAGAACCACTTCCAGGAATTGGTTTGAGGATCAAACTGAGATCATCAGGCTTGCATAGCAAACACCTTCAACCACCAGGCCATCTCACTGGCCTGGGAAACTGGTCTCTTATTTCCCTCTTCCCTCTTCAGCTCATTTCAAATCCTACAATCAGGAAGATCCCGTGAAAGGACAAATCCACCCACTGGTCTGCATGTGAGTGACTGTCTCACTCTAAAGACATACAAATCCACCATGATGGCTTACAAACTCTGGAATTTGGTTCTTCACCACTCCCCTGACCTGCTAGCCGACATTCTCACCTTCTCTCAGCTGCTGTCACTCAGATTTCACTGCTATTATTGTTACACACGTCCTCCTTGAGGTCTCTGTATTCTATCCCTTTTTCTTGTTTATGCTGTTCCTCCAAATCTTCTCGTATCTTTCATTAGCCTCCTCTTGATCTTGCCTAAAGCATCACCACCTCAAACTTCCCAGGTCCTCCTCTACTCTGCTCAACAGTAACAAGTTGTACACATACCACACCTTTTACTTATTTTAAATTTGTCACCCAGGTGCTCATGACTATAATTCTAACATTTGGGAAGATGAGGCAGGATTCTGCGTTGTAGGCCAGCTGGGGTTACGCAGTGAGATCAAGTCAACCAGGCTACAGAGAAAAACTCTCCATCTTGAACAAACAAACCCTGCTCTAACATATAAACTCTACTGGGGGGGTAGATTTGCTTCTAGTGTCTACAATAATACCCACCACCTAGAGGATCCATAGTAAATACATTTCCAAGAATATACAGAGGAGAAATCCTATCTGTTTCTAACATATCCATGTATGATAACACTTCTACATATTACAAAAGAATTGAGGCGTGAAACACTTAAAAGGCAAATCTAGCATGGAGCCCTCATTCTTTGTAGCTCAGTATTATTCGAAGACACTATAACTACCTACCTGACAAACTCCTCTTCAATCACCGAGTGGTTCCATAGGTGACGGATGTCCAGCTGGAGGAGCTGTGTTAGCAGCTGAAGAACTGGCTGCCTCTCTTCTTCCCAGTCAAAGCCATGGGCTGCTTTGGTTCGGGCTTTCTTACCCTAAAAATGATCAGAAATAGGGCTGGAGAGGTGGCTTAGGAGTTAAGACTCTGACTCACAAGCAGAAGTCTTGAATTCAGATCCCAAGTCCCACATAAAAACTCCAGGTGAAAACTGCACTTCTGGCCCTGGCAAGCAGAGCTTGGGAAATCCCAGAGCAAAACAAAAAGGAGGTAGAAGCAATCCAGGATGATTTCCAAAGTCACTCTTGGCCTTCCACAGGAATACACAGTGCCCTCTGATACACACACACACACACACACACACACACACACACACACACACACAAAGTAAATAAATAAAATTAAAAAATGATACAAAACACATTTTTTGGTGGAAGGGTGCAAACAAGCAAGGTACACATCTTGTAGTGTGTTCATTCTGTCCAGTATCGAGACAAAGTAGAAGGCAGCACAGAAGCATTATCAGTTCTGAAATGTAGACTTTTCTCTTTGGTACTTGGGTCCTCCCTCCTGAACTCTAAATGAGGACAGTAAGCACCTCAACCACGAGACTCCCCTCTTTCTGTCAATTCTCTTTATCTCCACTGACCTTCCCACCTGTGTCCAGGTCAATGAGGCTTTTCTGGTTGGTCATAGTTTCAAAGGATTCCAAGAGGCGAATCAGGACATAGCAGTTCATTTTGAGGGCGTTTAGATGGGCGCTTCTATCTGATACACTCAAAGTTGTATCATCCAGAATGGCTGGAAGCTCCTGGGAGTGACGGGATACCACTGTGAGGGACAGAATTTAGGAGTTGATTTCCTTTGTCTTTTTCATATAGCCAAATCTCCAAACACTTAGCACTTGCAGCCATCAGATTACCAAAGATATTGTGTTTCACCTCTCAGTGGCCATATTACAGCTAAGTCCTTTGAAACCCCTGACCTTGGTATCCGAATACGCCCTGTTCCTACTTTCATTCCAGTTACCACAAATTTTCCCTGGCAACTGGAGGAATCACCAGCACTGAAGTGAGGTGCTTCAAAAGTAGGAAAACCTTTTTGTTGGTCTGCCCTTACAGCAAGCGCACACTAACTCTGTATCGCCCACCAAGATTACAGACCTCAATAGGTCAGAGGTCCCTGGGTTTAGCCAAACCAACTGAATCACAACAGCCTTGATATCATCATATGGCTGAGAAAATGCAGGGAACACTAAACAAGACAAACAACAAACACCTTCCAACCCCTTACCCCCTGACCTTTTATCAGGAATTCCAGAGTGTCTTCCTTAAGGTCAGGATCTATACTTCGAAAGTGACTATGAGGGAAAGAAAGTGAGGGGGTGAGACAGGAACCTGCAGAGTCCATCCCAACACATCAGATCTAAGCTGAGGAATCGACCTAGCATTTCCAAACACAGGTGAAAATTGTGCAACTGAATAAATATAGCGACAAAATGGATAATGCTCATTACAGAGAGAGAGGTCAACAACCAGAATCATCTATCAATGAATCTATAAACTGCAAGTTTCAGAACCAACATGCAAAATTAGAGCGAATAGCTGCCAGTTCTTCTGAAAGTAGCAACTGAATGTTACTTACTGCAAAATGCTGTATATAGTATCAAAGTGCTCCAGTATGGCAAGGGGCCCCTGAGCTCGAAAGGTAGCTTGAAATGCTGTGAAAATGAAAGAAACTGATTAAATTAGGGGCAGGAAGGGAGGCAAGTAAATTCTGTCCAAATCTGTCCTATCCACAGTGCATTTAGTTTACATGTCTCTTTTTGCATTTTGTGATCTTGGATTTTTTTTTGTAGAGCACTGTTCAGTCATTTTGTAGGATGTCTCTCAATGCATGTTTGCCTGACGTTTTCCCCATAATTGTACATTTCTGGTAAGACTATCATAGAAGAATAGTTGTAACTCATCACATCAAGAGATACATGATGAGCCAGGTGTAGTTGCACATGGCTATAATCCCAGCACTCAGGAGTCTGAGGCAATAGTTCCAGGTTAGCCTGGGTTATATGGAGACCCAGCCTCAAACCAAAGTAAACAAACACACACATGATGGTGATGTGTCAGCATTAACTTTGGTTGCTTAGTAGTGTTTGCCACATTTCCCTACTGATTATTTTCTTCTCTGCACAGCCATGTACCACCTGTTTCAGTCAACAAAGGACTTACACTACATGACAGATGTTATTGTCAAGTGATGTACTCCTGTTTATAAAAGAAGCTTACTGTCAGGTCAGGCACATATTATCAAAGACAGAGTAGATGACGCAGTGGGCCCTACAAATGAAATGATTTGAAAATAGGAGGAAGTCTGGCAGGTGAGATGGAGGATTGTAAGGGAAAAAGGAGGAGAATGGGATTTGGGACTAAAGGGTAAAAATATTAAAAATTCACCATGTTCATGTATGCAACATTAAAAAAAAGAGAATGAAAAAAAAAGTTTACCATAAAATGGTAATGCTGCCTTATATACTTTATCCCTTGATTGTATGATTTTCTCTGGTGCTTGATTTAATCTCATGTTATTTTCACCACAACCCTATGAGCAACAGGCTACACCATGTACAGATACTACTTAACCTAAACATGTAGTAAGCTATTCCACTTAAGCTTGTGATATTTCCATAATAATGAAATCATGAAAAGTTTTTTCAAAATATATCTTTGTATCCCATTGGTTATTTTAACAAGAAACTGTATTTTGTATAGTACAGTTGTACAGTTTTTCTATTATTGTACATTGTGGTGACAAGATCTAGACTCTAAAAGTGTTACCTAAAAAAGGCAGGTCAAGTGGTCGACAACATGAGAAAACTTATCATTGCCTAGAGCTCTTAAATCTATCGGAACTTTGGCATATAGAAAGTGGTAAAGATCTAAAAAAAAGAGTTTTCTCCCAAAGAATAATTATGTTAACCAAGATTGTTTATTGAATAATCCAGCCAAAGAGTGTATTCTGTGTCAAGAATTCCATAGTGCTAGGGAGAAGACAAGAGGGGATGGGGAACGTGCATTCCGTGCCCTTATGGAGGGTCCTGGAGAACAGAAATAACAATACAATAGTTACAAGGGGAGGCTTGCTTAAAGGTGAGGTATAATATCACTGTGGAATCTTACCTCTAAGCTGAGATGGCAGATGCTTGATGGGCAGTACTTCTTGTACGACATACTGATTCACACCGCCACTTTTCAACAACTCCTCTGGGGATAAGGGCAGATGAAACTCAAATTGTTGGTGAGCCATCCTTCTACTGCTTCACAGAGCTAAAAACCAAATAGCAAAAAAGTCAGGATCATATCTAAGAGACTTTTTGTTTTAAATATTTGAGGAAGGGCTGAAGAGATGGCTCAGGGATTAAGATTCTGCCTCACAAGCAGAAGGTCCTGAATTCGGATCCCAGGTCCCATGTAACAACACCAGGCAAAAACAGTGGTGGCCTGTAATTCTGGCCCTGATGGGCAGAGCCAGGTGGTGATCCCAGAACCAAGCAAAAAGAAGGTAGAAGCAATCCATGATGATTCCCGAAGTCATCCTTGGTCCTCCGTAGGGATACACAGTGCCCTCTGACAGACATACACACATATGCAAAATAAGTGAGTAATAAAGTTTTAAAAAATATCTGAGGAAAAGCATCTAGCTTTTTTTGGCTGTAGCTGGGATCACACTCACAACTTGAGCATGCAAGGCCAAGTGCACTCCACATCTCCATCTAAGAGGTCTTTTAAAACATTTTTCAGCCATCTGCCCACATTCAATAAGTTTACTGTCTTTTTAGAGTGTGTGTGTTCGCGCGCATGTGCCTGTGGAGGCCCAAGGGTGCCATCAGGAGTCATCTTGGATAGCTACTCACATTAACTCTGAGGACGTTGGATCAGAGCTGGGTAGGGCTGTGCTGGCCTGTATTCTTAGCACTTGGGAGGGGGCAGCAAGAGGTCCAGGAGCTCAAGACCAACCTCAGCTGCATGGCCTGGGCTGTATGAGAACTTGTCTCAAAATAACCTTCACCAGCCTCCAAAAAGATTAACCCTAGACTAGAACCTACTTATCACTCTGCCATTTGGTCACTTAAGCCCGCTGGGCCTTCTCTGTAAAACTGTTCTTAATCTCTTGATCTCTTGAGTGTTGATCTGAGGGTGTGATGGTGCACGCCTGTAATCCCAACACTGGGAAAGCTGAGGCAGGAGGATTGAGGAGTTGGAGGCTAGCTTCACACCAGGGTTATATAAGGAGACTTTGTCTCAAACACAAAACCAAAACAGTTTAAGGAATTTAAAAGTGACATATCAGCATGCAAAGACAGCATCATTGTTTCCATTTTAATGTGCAAAGACCCTAAAACACAAAGGAAATGTCTCAGCAGCCTGGGCTAGTGGGCTTTTGGCTGCAGATTGGGAGAGTATTAATATCTATTGATTCATCTTGTGCCTAGTTCTCCTATTCATCATCTACGACCTAATTCCTAAATCTCGATCTTGGAGTAAATAACAATAATAAAAAAAAAACAGTTTACAGGGTAGGTGATTAAATTACGCGACTTGCCCAAATTGGACATATTCCGTTTCGGATGTTGCATCACACTGAACCCCAAAGGTACCCTTCCTAGCCCTGCCTGCCGACCGCATCTTGCTAAGGGTGCGTCGGGCCCCACACCTGATATTCTCGGTCTCTGACCGCCCCTTCCTACCCCCATCACACCTCACCTGCGTACCTCTCCCGCTGCTCCGCAGACTCGCGTCGCCCCGCTGAAATGGAGAGACAACACGAGGGCACCATACGCACCAATCAGCGAGGCAGTTTTGAAGCCGATGGAGAAACCGGCCAATCGCCGGCAGGCTGAGCCAGAGACTCGCCTCCCCGCCAGGTTTCGCGCGGGCAAAGCCAGCGACTCCGCGTTCAAACCACAACGGCTGGAAGGGAACCAATCATAACGCCGGCTAGGGAGGCCAGCCAATCACAGCACGGGACTCCGAGCGGGCCGGCGAAGGGTGTAGCCAACCTCCGGGCGTGGCCAGGCTTCGGGTGTCCAACGCCGAGGGTCCCCCGGGCACTGGTGTGGGGGGAAGGAATGCGAAGACCGCTTGCTGGTGTCGCCCCCAGGACAGGAGGCAAGCGTCCAAGTGGGAGCTAGAGGTCATGGGTTCTAATCCAGCTTCTGCCATATTCGTCCAGCGGGTCCCCGAACCTCAAATCCCCTCCTCTGTGATACGGGGGTCGCGGAGGCGGAGAGGACTGGGCCTCTGAGCACTTCCGCCGCTGTGGCCTCCAGGTTCCCGTCTTCCGCTTCCCTCGCAGCTGACGATGCCCACGGAAACAGGAAAGGGTGAACTGCCCTCCAAGTTCAGTTTGGGAAAGTCGTATGCAGCCGCGAGGCGCGCCCCCTGAGCTCTAACTGCGCTCCAGAACTTCCGGTAGGCAGACCGGAAGCATGCGAGCAGAATGGGGGGAGGGTCTGGGAGAGCGGATGTTGAGGGCGGGGCTTATGGCTCCGCGGGGGCGGGCTCTGGCGGATGGTGCGTGCGCCCGGGGCGGGCCCTGCGCCCGGGACGGGCTGGGTAAGGCTCAAGATGGCTGTTCCTACTGCAGAGCGCGTGTGACGCCAGCCGGGACCGTCTCCTCTCTTCTGTCCTTGGAGGCCGCGCCGGCTCCCATCATTCCGCTTCGTTGGGAGTAGTTTAAGAGAGGCAGAGCTATGGCAGGGGTTCTCCCTTGGTTGGCCAGCAGGCGTCTATGGAGCTGGGCGCCCTTGGCCTGCAGAAGCTTCTCTCTGGGTAAATGGTTGATGTGGGTAAGACGTTTCAAGCACTGTTAGGAAGCAGCTCTGATTCGTGCTTCCTTCGTTCTGTTCCTAGGTGTCCCCGATTGGTCCCGCGTAAGGGTTACTATGCCACCCCTCAAAGTAGTTGATCGTTGGAACGAGAAGAGGGCTCTGTTTGGAGTGTATGACAACATCGGGATCCTGGGTAAGGATCTACTGAGTCGGCTGCATTTCTAGCGCGGGTATGCGGTAGCTATCATTTTCCGTTGTGTAGAGTAGCAGCATGCGCGGGTCGGTCTTGGGAGCTCAGGCCTGGAACCCCTGCTGTTTGGGAGGCTGAGGCAGGAGGATGAAATACTCAAGGCCAGATTGACTGGAGAATAGTAACGTGCCAATGAAGACACTATGGGACAGCTCTCGCTGCGTTGTGTTCTCTTCTGAGTATCCAAGGCTAGTAAATGGCAGTGTCAGAATTTGTACCCAAATCATCGTGGTTTCCAAGTCTCTTGATACTAAGCTGTAATGTGTAGGTTCTGCTCAGAAGATGCAACTGTGGATTGGAGGCTTAGCTGGTTTAGGCTGTGTTCTCTTCGTGAAACTGTTCTCTTCATTTCAGGAGGCTTTGAAAAGCACCCAAAAGAACTGATCAGGGGTCCCGTGTGGCTTCGAGGCTGGAAAGGGAATGAATTGCAGCGTTGTATCCGAAAGAGGAAGATGGTTGGAAAAAGAATGTTCGCTGAGGACTTGCATAACCTTAACAAACGTATCAACTATCTCTACAAACACTTTAACCGACATGGGAAGTACCGGTAGAATGCAAAACTGGAAACTGTGTAAAAAGCACATTTGTAACCTGGAGACAGGGAACAGGACATCACTAAAGGAGAGCTTTGTGTGCTCTCTAATAAAATAGGCCTTATTTAAAATGTGATCCACACTATTTTCCTCTAAGATTGTTTCTATTCTTTCGTGTAGACTGTTTTATCATCTAAATCTTAGGTTTAGACTTTATGCATCCTTCTCAATCTAATTATACTTAGGCTTTTGAAAGTAGAAAAATTGGTGAGAAGAGTTTATTATTGGCATTTTCATACATGTATTTAACTTTCTTAAATTTTATTTTGTATAAACTTGGAAATTAAACCCAGGGGCTTTCTTGTGCTAGGCAAGTGTTGTACCACTGAGTTATATCCCCATCCCCTTGAAGGTGGTAATAGTGCTGGTATTTCTAAAGACCTATACTGAAATGAAATATAATAGAAAAATGACATTAGATTGCCATCATCAAAAATATTTATTAGGTAATTTCTCAGAGTAGAAATTATAGGAAAAACAAAAAGCATATTCTCATTTATTTATTTAGACAACATAGCTATGAGGGTCTCGTATAGCTCTGAACTTGCTGTGTATCGAGAATGACGTTGAACCACACTCAGTTTTACAGGGTTTAGGGCATCAAACCTAATTTTCTTACATATGAGGCAAATACTACCAAGTGGGTTATATCCCTAATGTCTCCTTCTGTTTTTCATAGATGTTTCAACTACCATATCAGTTATATACATGAGTATGAACCTTATTAGTCATCAGGGTCTCCTGAGTAGTTTAATATTTTAGAAGCCTAGTCTCAACCTGTAAGGACTGTGATGGCAGAGATGAGCTGAGTCTTGCCTGTCAGTGTGAGATTTTTGTTCTTTTAATAGTGATGCTGAAGATTATACATGCGAGGCAAGTGTTGTACTTAATAATACCCTCAACTGTTTGTTTTTGTGATTGTAAGTTATATAAAGTAATGAGTTTCATTATGAGCATTTCTTTTACTATTTTGAGAAAGCAGATGCACATGCCACATTATTTATGTATGTATGTGCGTATACAAGATGGTACTTGATTGTGTATGCTTGTGGAGGCCCAAAGCTGAGGCTATCCTGGACCACTCTACCTCCTTATTGCTTTGCTCTGGGATTTCCCAGGCTCTGCCATTCAGGGCTGGGATTACAGGCTTCTCCTTCCCCCCTTACCTTTTTACCTGGGATCTGGGGATCTGAATTCAGGTCCTTTTGCTTTTAAGGTTAAGGCTTTAATCCCTAAGCCATCTCCCAGCTCCCCAGTATTTTTTAGTTTTTAAAAATCCATATACAATGAGAAGTTAAACATTACAAAAGTTAGTTAGATGGAAACTTCCCACAGACCATTCTTGCACTCAATATCTTTTTTTATGATATGTAATCTTTATTTGTTTACTTATTTAGTGTGTGTGTGTGTGTGTGTGTGTCTGTCTGTCTGTGTGTCAGGGCACTGAGAGTGCCTTTGGAAGTCAAAGGTGGCATGGGGAATTATCCTGGATTGCTCTACCTCCTTTGTTCCGGAGTTTCCCAGGTCCTGCCTTTCAGTGCCAGAAGTGCAGGGTGCCACCATTTCTGTCTGGCATTTTTACCTGGGATCTGTGATCTAAGCTCTAGTCTTTCTGCTGGCAAGGCAGAGGTTTAACGCCTGAGCCATCTCTCCAGTCCCGTGAAATCCATTCTGACTTGTGCTGACTGAAAATAACATTAATTCATATTCTTTGGGTTACCTGGATTCAGCTGGTTAATTCTCCATTTTGTTGTCACAGGCTGGGTTCAGCCATGAGCTTGCCTGGAGCCAGCATGTCTAAGATCTTCACTAAAGTTGTTTCAGTGGGTAGCTGAAGTTCTGTGTCCACAATGTTTTATTCTTCAATAGTATGTCCCAGCCTTATTTGCATACAGGTCCAATTTCCAAAGGGCAAGGCTTGTTGTAGTGAGGCCAAGAAGTCATGGTATTGTCATGTTACATTGAGAGTGTAGTAAGCTAGTCTGCACACAGTTATGGAAACACATACGGCAGCAGTAAGAGGAATGTGAGAAAGTGTTGGGGACGTGTTTACAGTCTACCATAGTTCTTGTGTCTCTTGGGAATTTTCTGGTATGTTCAATAAGTGAAGTTAGTGCTTGTTAAATGAGAGAATTAGAGAATAGACTGATGGGTATATGCAGAAGTATGCTATGACTCTAGGTTTTCAGGAAATACACAGAAGAATAAGTGGCTTCACCTGTAATCTTAGTCCTCAGACAGTTGAGGTGGGAGAATCGCTGGACATTTGGAGCCATCTTGAGTACATAGTGGGTACTAGGCCAGCCAAGGCTACAGAATGAGACCATGTCTCAAACAAACGAAAGTACGTTTTCAGAGGGACGGGTTAATGTGTGTGAGTGGCTGTGATAGAAGGCCTGGCATGTGGCCAGGAGCAGCTAGGAATACAGCTCGATCCAAAATCCAAACACAAAGCATGATGTGGGTGAGCAGTACTGGGGGTTAAACTTGGGGTATCTTGTGTGCTAGGCATGCACCCTACCACTGAGCTTCAGCCTTGGTCTAATGAGATTTTCTTGGTTAGGTTTTTTTTGTAACTGCATCTTACAGTTCTGGAGTGTGAACTTTGAAGATGACAAGGTCGTGTTGCAATGTCAAAAGGTTGGTCAGGGGTTGGGGACTTAGCTCAGTGGTAGAGCGCTTGCCTAGCAAGCGCAAGGCCCTGGGTTCGGTCCCCAGCACCAAAAAAAAAAAAAAAGGTTGGTCACGCGCTGGAGAGGTGGCTCAGGGGTTAAGCCTCCGCCTTGCAGGCGGAAGGTCCTGAGTTCAGATCCCAGATCGATGCCAGGCAGAAGCGGGGGCGGCCTGCGCTTCTGGTCCTGGTAGGGCGGAGCCTGTGAATCCCGGGGCTGAAGGAGGTGGAGGCGTCCATGGTGTCGAGAATTCGTCCGTGGTTCTACACACACACGCACGCACGCACGCGCGCGCGCATACATACGCACATGCACACAGTTGAATAAATAATAATAATAAAAAAATGGTAACAACTGAATAAAGGAAATTTAAAAAAAAAAAGGTTGGTCACACTGCATGATTTTCTGGCACTGAAATGGAGAAAATAAAACTGTAAGGAGCGTAGAAGAAGAAAACATCATTTAATAAAATACATGATTGTTAGTGAAGAGATTAACTCAACAGGCATTTGTAAGATACTTCCTGCTATAAAGAGACAAAAGGTCTTGTCTTTGAGGACAGAACAGTATTGTTTGGGATATGAAATATTTTTCTTCAGTAAACACTGAGACATTGTGTATCAAGATATTTGGAGGACTGTAAATCACCAAAGCGGGTTATCTTCTGCCTCTAGGTAGAGTTCATGCTTCTGGTGTAGATAGTATGTAAACAAGACATGAATTTGAATATGAATATTATAATCTCATGGGAAAACTAGAGTTACATGAGAAAGTTTTGGAAGGTCAGAAAAATATGTTTATATATGAATGTGGTATATGTGCACGTGTGTACATGGGCACTCTATGTGTGCAGAGACCAGAGGATGACACAGAGTCCTGGTTTGTCGTTCTCTGCCTAGTCATTTGAGACAGAATCTCTCAGTGAATTGGACCAAGGATGTTAGCTGACAAGCCCCAGGGATTCTATCTCTGCAGCCCTGGTTACAGGTGTGTACAGCCATGCTCAGTCTCTTACATGGGTGCTATGATCTGAACTCAGGTTCTTGTGCTTATGGGTTCTGGAGATCAACTCAGGTCTTCAGGTTTGTGAGGCAAGAATCAAACTGCTGAACCATCTTGCAGGTCCCTCCTGGCCTATCTTTAAGCACACTTGCCCCCTGAGCCACCTTCCTATCCTATTTATGTCTTTATTTTCTGGTACCAGGGATGAAACCCAGGGTCTCATGCCCTAAGAAACATATCATAAGCCCAGAAAAGGTATTTTTCAAAGAGATAGTACTTGAAGTAGGCCTTAGCTAATTCAGCTGCTAGAAACTCAATGGGAAAATCAGTATATAATTATAGAGAGGAAATACTTACCCTTTCTGGGTTGACCTAAAGGAGTGGAGAAGGCTCCCCAAGCACATAATGTAGGAAAAAAGACCCAGAGGTAAGAGATGTGTGTAGGAAAACTATGAGTGTATTTGATAGTTGGAACTACTGGGTGTGCTTAAAGATAGACTAACAGGGACCTGCAAGATGGCTCACCACGTTAAGGTGTTTGCCTCACAAACTTGATGACCTGAGTTCAAGCCTCAGAAACCACAATTTGGAAAGAGAACTAACTCCCAAAACTTGTCTTTGTGACTTCCACGTGCACATATGTTCCCCATTCCCTCCCCCTCCATATACTGTAAGGAAATGGAGGCAAAAGTCAGTCGTGAAAAAGACTGAAGAATTATTATTTTTTTTAATTTTTTTATTATTATTATTTATTCAACTGTGCTCATGTGCGTGTGTATGTGCGCGCGCGCGCGCGCGCGTGTGTGTGTGTGTGTGTGTGTGTGTCTGTGTAGAACCACGGACGAACTCGCGAACCACCATGGACGCCTCCACCTCCTTCTGCCCTGGGATTCACAGGCTCCGCCCTACCAGGACCAGAAGCACAGGCCGCCCCCCCTTCCGCCTGGCGTCTATATGTGGGACCTGGGATCCGAACTCAGGACCTTCCGCCTGCAAGGCGGAGGCTTAACCCCTGAGCCACCTCTCCAGCCCATATTTTTTAAAGTATTCTGTATATCTGAAAGAGAGCACAGGCACACATGTGCCACAGTGTGAGTGCCAAGGTTAGAAGACAACTTTCAGAAGTAAGTTCTGCCCTTCCACCATGTAGGATTTTGGGGTCAAACTCAGGGTGTCAGGTTTGCATATGGGTACTCCTTGAGCCATCTTGCTAGCCCTAAAGAACTATTAATATTTAGCATTTAGTAAAAGTGCAATCACTTTGGTAAAGCCACCATTCCATAAAAAGTAAATGTGGAGTAAATGATCCAGTAATTCTACTTCTATGTTTAAAACCTAAGAAAGAATCAAAAGCAACCAGACAGGTGGGAGGGAATGGAATGGATTCATAAGGGGGAGGGTAATGGGAGGAAGGGGGGGATGGAGATAAGTAGGGATTAGTACTCAATATGCTTGTAAAACAAAACAAAAACATTTTTAAAAAGAATCAAAACTATGTTCACACAAAGTCTTGTCCACACATGTTTACAGCGGCACAATTTATAGTAAGCCAAAAGAGGAAAATTCAGAGGGAACAACATAAACTCAAATGTCCATCAGCTAACTAGGTCTAATAGTGTATCCATATAATCCCAGTGCTTGGGAGGTGAAGGCAAAAAGATCAGGAGTTCAAAGTCATCCTTAGCTGATGAGTTTGAGGCCAGCTTGAGACATATAAATAAGATCCTATCTTAAAAACCACAATGTAGTGCTTTTTTTAAATCCCAGCACTGGGGAGACTGAACTGAGGCAAGTGGATTTCTTGTCAGTTTAAGGCCAACAAGGGCTACATAAAGAGTTCCAGGACAGGGGCTGGAGAGATGGCTCAGAGGTTAAGACTCTGTCTCTCAAGCAGAAAGTCCTGAGTTCCAGAGCCCAGGTTCCACATGGAAACAGGGGCTTATACTTACAGCCCTAGTGGGCAGAGCCTGGGAAATCCCAGAGCAAAGCAATAAGGAGATAGAGAAATACAGAAAGATTCCTGAAATCACCCTTGGGCTTCCACAGAGACACACGGTGCCCTCTGATACACACACGCACACACACACATAAAAATAAATAAAACATTAAAAAAAAAAGTTCTAGGACAGCCTGAGCTACCAGCTGAGACCCTATCTTCAAAATCAAAAAATAATACAGGACAAATGTTCAACAGCTGATGAATGGGTAATCGAAATGTATATGCACACAATAGAATAAAAAGAATGAAATTCTACATGGGTACTTTGCTACATGGATGAATGTTGAAAACGATGAATGAAAGAAGCCAGTCACAAAAGTCTGCCTGATTATCTGAAATGTCTAGAGTATACAAATCTAGAGAAACAGACAATAGATTAGTACTGCCCTTGGGAATAGGAAGAGGTAAGAAAGGAGTGACTTCTAACCCGTACAGGGCTTTTCTGAGGAGAAAAATGGGTTGGAGTAAACAACTCAACCCATAATAGTCTTGCATCTTTTTTTTTTTAATTTTTTTTATCATTTATTCAATTGTGTGTGTGTGCATATGTATGTGTGTGTGTGTGCACGCACGTGTGTGTGTGTGTGTGTGTGTGTGTGTGTGTGTGTGTGTCTGTGTGTGTGTAGAACCACGGACGCCTCCACCTCCTTCTGCCCCGGGATTCACAGGCTCCGCCCTACCAGGACCAGAAGCGCAGGCCGCCCCCCCTTCCGCCTGGCGTCTATATGTGGGATCTGGGATCCGAACTCAGGACTTTCCGCCTGCAAGGCGGAGGCTTAACCTGAGCCACCTCTCCAGCCCAATAGTCTTCCATCTTATTACAACATCTTTATGCTTTATGCTTCCTTGTTACTTCTTGTGGCTTCTACATGCTCTCCATGTATGATTTTATGTTATTTTGTGTGTGTGTGTATGTGTTTTATCTGCGTTTGGGGGAGGTGTGCATACCTGTGAGTGTGCCAGAGGTCAAAGTTAGGTGTCTTTCTCCATCACTTTCCACCTTATTTTCTGAGACAGAGTGGCTGGCCATCGAGGGGCCAAGATCTTCCTGCCTCCGCAGCCCTAGCACCGCAGCGATGGGCATGTGCCACCATATCTGGCTTTTATGTGGGTTTTGGGGATACTAACTCAGATCTACATGCTTACAAGCAGTTTATCTATTAAAGCCATCTTCCCAACCTCAGGTACTTTTTTTTTTTTTCCAAAAAAGTATTTTATTTGAGACAATGAAAGAGATAGTTTTCTTCTTATATCATGTGGGCTGCAGGTCTTGAATTGAGGTCACCACATTTGCTTGTAGATACTTTTATTTTATTTTTTATTTTAAATTAATTTCATGTACGTGTGTGTGTGTGTCCACATACGTATGTAGGTATACACATGCCATGGCATATGTTAGGATATCAGAGGACAACTTTGTGAAGTCTGTTGTACCTTCAACTTTTTTTTTTAATTTTTTAAAAAAAAATTTTCAATTGTGCGTGTGTGTGTGTGTGTGTGTGTGTGTGTGTGTGTGTGTGTAGAACGATGGGCGAATTCAGGAACCACAATGGACCGCCTCCACCTCCTCCTTGTTTACTCTGTCCCAGGATTCACAGGCTCTGCCCTGAGTGCTTTTATTTGCTGAATCATCTTGCTGGTCCTGGATATCTCAATAAATTGTGTCACACAAAATTTGGGATCATGTGGGACTTTTTTTTTTTTTTTTTTTTTTTACTTAGCAATGTTCCCCTTGTTGTAACAAACTATTCCCTCATTCTGCCAAATAATATTCCAGATACAGATATATTACATTAGACTCTTTACCAATCTATCAACTGGTAGACATTTGGGTTATTTCCAATTTTAGATTATTCTAAATTATATTATGAACATTCATGTTCAAAGTTTTGTGAGAACATCTTCATTTTGGGGGGTATATATCTAAAATTGGAGTTATATGGTAATAGCTATGTTTAAGTGTTTGAGCATGTGCCAGATTCTTTTTAAAACAGCAGATCTCCAAATACACCAGTTTGCATTCCCTCCAGCATGCATGAGGGTTGTGATTCCCCCACATTCTTGGAAACACTTATCTTTCTAATTTTTTCGCTCTTGCTGCATGATGATTTGCATTTCCTTGATGTCTAGTGACAGGAAGCATCTTTTTGTGTGTGTGCTTATTGGCTACTGTCTTATCTTTGGGAATATGTCTAAGGAAATCCTTTGCCCATTTTCAGATTCACTCATTATTGAGCTGCAAGGGTTCTTTATATATTCCAGAGAGGAGTTCCTTACCAGATATATCATTTGCAAATGTATTTCCTCCCAGTGAGTCTTTTCACTTTTTTATTTATATCCCTTGAACACAAAAATTTTGGGGATAGTGAAATGGCTCAGTGGGTAAAAGTGCTTACTGCACAAGTCTGACGATTTGAGTTTGATCTCTGGAACCCATATAAAGGTGAAAGGAGAAAATCGACTCCTGAAAGTTGTCCTCTGTCTTCCACTTGTGTACCTGTATGCACACACATGTAGTAAATATATTTTTTTAAAAAAGACAAAAGTTTTAAAGTTAACTTTTTTTTTTCTTTTTCTGCCTTTTCCTTCTTCATTAGCCTTTTCTTTTCTTTTATCTTTTCTGACAATGTTTTGCTACACAGCCGGGGCTAAACTTGAACTTGCATTTTTCTCAGCTTGCTACTTATTCTGTGACTATGGGCAAAGCTCTATCTCCTCATTTCTCTAGGTAAAAGTTGACCTTCTTACAGAGTAAATTGCATGCTGCAAGAAATTCACAGTCTCCTCATTCCCATGTCCTTGTATTCTGCTCATGGACTGGTTTGTCTAGAAAATAAACACACTTGGGCCAAATGGTTTCTGCTATACTTCATTAAAGCTAGAAGCCCACCTGATCCCGGCCTTTTCTGTGTCATGCTTTTTTCTCATTCTTTTATCACCAACAGAGCAACACTGTGTGGTTGAGGGAATCTAGTATCCTATGCTGTGGAACTATTTGCCTTTCTTTTTCCCATTTACTAGAGCCCATCTGGAAATAGCCTATTTAGATGGGGGGGGGGGTAACATTTTTTGTCTCCTCACATATCTGAAAGAAGTTTTTCTTTCACTTCCATCTTTTTTTTTAATTTTTTAAAAATTATTATTATTATTTATTCAACTGTGTGTATGTGCGTGCGCGCGTGTGTCTGTGTGTGTGTATGTGTGTGTCTGTGTATGTGTAGAACCACGGACGAATTCGCGAATCACCATGGACGCCTCCACCTCCTTCTGCCTTGGGATTCACAAGCTCCGCCCTACCAGGACCAGAAGCGCAGGCCGCCCCCGCTTCCGCCTGGCGTCTATACGTGGGATCTGGGATCCGAACTCAGGACCTTCACGCCTGCAAGGCGGAGGCTTAACCCCTGAGCCACCTCTCCAGCCCTCACTTCCATCTTTTAAAAAATACTTTATTCTTATTCTTATTACGTATTGATGGGAGGCACTCCCTCCACAGTGTGCATTTTAGGATCAAAAGGACAACTTTGTGGGGTTGGTTCTCTCCTTCCATCTTTACCTGGAACTCAGGTCGCTGGCTTACTGGCAAGCGTCTTTACTTACTGAGTCATCTCGTTGGCCCACTTCCATCTTTCTTTCTTTTTTTTTAAATTTTTTTTATTATTATTTATTCAACTGTGTGTATGTGCGTGTGTATGTGCGCGCGCGCACGCGTGTGTGTGTGTGTGTGTGTGTGTGTGTGTGTGTGTAGAACCACGGACGAACTCGCGAACCACCATGGACCGCCTCCACCTCCTTCTGCCCCGGGATTCACAGGCTTCGCCCTACCAGGACCAGAAGCGCAGGCCACCCCCGCTTCCGCCTGGCGTCTATATGTGGGGTCTTGGATCCGAACTCAGGACCTTCCACCTGCAAGGCAGAGGCTTAACCCCTGAGCCACCTCTCCAGCCCCACTTCCATCTTTCTTGAGGCAGGGTCTTGCTGTGTTGCCCAAGTTAGACTTGATCTTCTGAACTCAGATGATCCTTCTACCTCAGTTTCCCATATTTGCAGGTGTATGCCATCAAGCCCAGCTTACCCTCATTTTTTTTTTTTTACCGAATTCTGTTACAGAATTCTAGGTTGATAATCATTTTGTCCTCAGAGTCCTTTTTAGAGACTTTCTCATGTCTTCTTGTATTGCAGTGCCATTCCTGTGTTTTTGTTTTGAAAGATGCGAGGGTCCTGTATTCTCTACTGTTCTGAGATAACAGAAAGACAAGACCTTGATGTGATTCTTTTTCTTTCACTGTGCTGAATGTAATGTGCTGTTTAAACTGGAAAGGATCATTCAATCCAGAAAATATTTGTCATATTTCTTTTTTTTTAATTTTTTTATTTATTATTTACTCAATTGTGCATATGTATGTGTGTGCATGTGTATGTATGTGTGTCTGTGTGTGTGTAGAACCACAGACGAATTTGGGAACCACCATGGACACCTCCACCTCCTCGTTTATTCGGTCCGGGGATTCACAGGCCGCCCCCGCTTCCTCCTGGCGTCTATACGTGGGGTCTAGGATCCGAACTCAGGACCTTCTGCCTGCAAGGCAGAGGCTTAACCACTGAGCCACCTCTCCAGCCCTGTCATATTTCTTTTATATTCAAGACACACACACACAGAGACACACTTTCTTTTCCTTTTCTCACATATCCTGTTTTCCTCCTTTTAGCTGCTTTATTAATCACACATTAGACGATTGGCTTGATTTTCTAATTTCCTTAATTCTTGTTTCTGTCCCTCTGGTTCTTATTCCTGGCACTTTTTCCTTGATCTGTTTGCAGTTTATGACCACAATTTATTTCTCCTGGAACCGGCTCTGTGGAAATTCCCCAAGGCCCAGACAAAAGAGGAGTTCATCAGGGAGGTTTGTATTGGGCCTGGTGGGGCTTGGCAGTACTGTCAACCCCACATCTCTTTATATTCTCACCATCATGTTTTTAGGAATAAGAGATCTGAAAACATTTTCAAAAGAAAGTAAAACAACGATTTTGTTCAGAAAGAGACAATAACAATAGCTTGGTATTTTGAATTTTCTTCTAATATTTAAAGGGAAAAAAAAGTTCCAGTAGCCAGCAAGTTTGCAACTTTATGAACCCTGGGAACAGTTTGGGCACTAGCGTTTAAATCTGTTTTTACATGAGGATAAGATGCTTTGAGGCTCCGACTTTATGTCAGACCTTCTATTAGATTTCCAACCTTGAGGAAATCCTTCACTTTGTGTGCTACAGTGGCAGCTCCTCAGACTACCATGTTCAAGGTCAACTTCCTGTTCCCTCTCTGGGCATCCGCTTAATTTAGTTTTACTGGTCTTTAGACAGACATGATCTTGTCAGAATATTCTTACAGTGTAAGTCCTCACATCTGGAAGCTGAAATGGGAGTATCACTTGAACTCAAGAGCTCAAATTCCATCTCAAAAACAAACCAAAACCCTCCATGAGGTAAAGGAACTGTAGTAGCTAAAACACTTCTGAAAAAGAAGAACGATAGCAGATTGGAGATTATTATACTTGGACAGATCACCCTGGAGACTTCTTGTAGGATGGAAATGAAGGAGAATAAACTGGAAGCGGACTTGATTCTAATGCTTCTTTTTTTCTTTTGACATTTTAACATTCCTAAATTGGCATGTTTTGCTATAGCTATTCGTCAGATAGTAGTCATACTGTATTTGTCATATCTACCTACGCAAAACTTGGAAAAAAATGAGGGAGAGAAACAGAAAGAGAGAGAGAGAGAGTCTTTGCATGCTACAGCTTACCAATGGAGGTTAAAGGATAGCTTTTGAAAGTCAGTTCTCTCCTTCCACCATGTGAGTTTCTGGGGGCTGGAACTCAGGTTGCCGGGTATGCAGACGGGCACCCTACCTTACTGAGCTATCTTACTGGCTGAACTGGAACATTTCCCGTCTTAAGAATGCTGGACTGTTGAAGCTTTGATGACATGCACACAAGACTACATCCTGTGAAACTAATGGACATCTAAAACTGAAAACCATGAATCATTAAGAGTTGAATTTTGGAGCTAGAAGGTTGGATCAGGGATTAAAGCCTCTGCCTTGTAAGCAAAAGGACCTGAGTTTGGATCCCAGATCCCAGGTAAAATGGGTGGAAATGGCAGTGGCCATCACTTCAGGCCCTGGTGGAGGGAGCCTGGGAAATCACAGAGCAAAGCAAGAAGGAGATAAAAGCAATCCAGAATAATCCCCGAAGTCACCCTTGGTCCTCCAGGGGGACACACGGAGCCTTTTGATATACACACACGCGCGCACACACACGCACGCACAGGCACACACATAACACCTGTTTAAAAAAATGTTAACTCTCTGTGGAATGGAGCTTAGCTCAGTTGGGAGAGAGGTTGCCTCATAATTAGAAGACTGTGAGTTCAATCCCCAGTGTAGCATAAATAAGGTATAGCATGGAGGCCAATGGTTGTAATTCCAAAGCTCAGTAGGTAGAGATAGCAGGGGAATCAGAAGTTCGGGGACATTCTCAGCTACATAGATAGTCTGAGATCAGCCTGGGCTACATGAGATCCTCAAAAAACAAAAGGAAACAAAAAACTTGTGGATTGTAGGTATGATGTTACCATGTTAACTCTTCTATTTTTTTTGTATAGATGCCTAAAAGCGAGACATAAGCATTTATACTGTGTACAAGCCTGTACTTTGAATAAATGTAAAATAAATAAATAAACAAAATGTAAAGGGAGCAAGAGAGAGCTCAGCTGGTAAGATGCTTGCTTGCAAATCTGAAGTTTGTTCCTGGAAGTCCACATGTTGGAAGGAAAGAACTGATTTATGAAAGTTATTATCTGAATCTCCAGGAATCCTCCAGCCTTCAGCCATTGATTGGACTTCTGGACTGAGCAGTTACTGGCAGCCATTGTTGGACTACCTAGGCTGTATCTCATAAGCCAATCTAATAAATTCCCTTTTTATATATTCATCTTGCTGTTGGTTCTGTGGTTCTAAAGAACCTTAATACATTTATTTATAAATGACTGTATAGATGTATAGTGTCTACAAGTGATTGAATGTTTATATGACTTGCATGGTACCAAACTAATTTACAATTGCCAAATTAAACACACTTCATTTCTTTTTTTTTTTAAAGTTGTTTTCTGACCTCTACCTGTGTATGGATTGCATACTCAAATAAATGAATGAATAAGCATAAAATAAAAGGTCTAAGTTGTAGCAAAGTACAATCACAACTATTTGTAACTTTTTTTAAAGGTGATTTCCTAGACATTAGATGTCTAGGAAAGGGATGATAGAAAAGGGAAATCTCCCATCCAAGTACTAACCGGGCCCAGCTCTGCTTAGCTTTAACGAGATCAGGTGCGTTCAGGGTGGGATGCCACAGAGGCCTGAACTCCTATGAATGTAGACAAGCCAGAGGGAACCCTGGGGCCCATAGAAGTGGACAGACAAGAGGGTGGGAGAGAGTGGGATGGATTGATGAGGGGGCAGAGGGGCTGGGAAGGAGAGGGAGGCAGAGATAAGTACTCAATATGCTTGTAAAACTAGGAAAAAAATTTAAAAATTATTAAGAAAATTCACTTAGTGAATTGTAAATAGGGCGGGAGATGAAATTGGAGAAGTCTAGGTTGGCTTCTAGGTTTCTGAGCTAAGTTGATGTAGTAACCCCAAGGCGTGGGGTTGGAGGAATAAAGTTTAGGTTGAAGTTCAGTTTAGAACAGATTACATTGAAAGAACAGATGACTGTGGCCTTTGTATTAGCTTTGGGCGAAGGGACCCCCCCAGCCCTGGGATTTGACACCAGGGCTGCGTTCTCAGAGCTACTGATTAAGGGCAGACCAGGCCCCACGAAGGGGCACACAGCTGAACCTAGTGCGGGAGTCCAGCGTCCTGCCTACCTGCGCGCGGGCGGCGTGTGATTGGCCGGCGTCGCCAGCTCAATGCCGATTGGTTGGGAGCCGAAAAGGCCGTACTCAACAGTTGAAGCCGCCCCCCCAGAGGCTAGAACGACACAGGTAAGCAAACTGCCGTTGTATTGGTCGTGAGGCTGCTCACCGCAGGTGCTCCTCTCCGGAGTCGCCATGAAAGGAGAACAGTGATTGGCCTGCTTCAGGGGGCGGGGCGGAGCGGACATTCCCCGCGTGGGTTGGACGGCGAGGCTGTCGACCTTAGCCGAGGGGCGTGGTCATCGCTAATAAAGCCGGGCCCCGCGCGGCAGCTGCAGTAAGTTCCGCTGCAGCTAGAGGTCCCGGTGGTCAGCGCCAGGCGGTGCGAGGCAGTTCCGTCCGCTTCAGCCGCAGCAGCGTCTTCCTGCCGAGCCGCTCTCCGCATCCTCCGGACAGGAGACGGACCCCCACGCCCTCTGTCAGAAAAATGTGAGTTGACTCTGGCGTGCGGGGGGCTCGACGCCTCCTGTCCAACTCTCACCCCCTAGCGTCCGACGCTGCGGGATGGAAAATGGCGCATTGCAGCAGCTGCGGCGACGCCGGGAACCAGCAGCTCACGCCGCCCGGAGACCGGGCCACCCTGGGGATGAGGATGGCGCTCCATCCCTCACCAGCCGCAGCTAGCATTCCGCAGCTAGCTGGAGCAGGGCGCAGGGGTCTCACGGCCTGCGCATTCTCCCCTCCCCTCCGCCCGGCTCCGGGTTCTGGTCTTAATGTAGTGGAACCCCACAGGGGGCGAGAGGCACGTGGAAACGGACGGGTAGGGAAGTCGGGGACCCTTCTCACTGAATCTGCTCTTAAAGCTTCTGGAAAGACTTCCGTGAATGCACCTATCAGTGCGTAACTCGGGTTGCCCTGCAGTCTCTGGGCTTGTGCATGCTCCTCACCCGAAGTGTGGTTGTACCCATCTCAGGGCACAGCGCAAAGCGGCACAAACTTAACCTGCCACTACGCACTCTGGCGCCAGGTGAGCAGCTTAGAAGTGTCAGGAAGTCCCAGGGGGCAGTGTGGCTTCTGAACCTATGCAGCCTTTGATGCTGAAACCACCCGTTCAGGAGGTGCTTTCTGGTCATCCAACCCCAGCTAAGTTTTGGAGGAGAAATTGATAGAACAGAGCATTTTTTCCTTTCTCCAAAAGCACCCAGTTTAGTCCTCGCCTGTCTTCACCATCATCTGATTCTTACCAAAGTCTATAGCTAGATAGGTACTTTCCCTTCAGGACCACGCTAGGTTTAACGGAAAATTTTCTCACCATTTACTACCTGGATTTCTGGCCTGATTCTAAATGTATTCGTATTGCTTCTCTCAGTGACAAAAAAGGAGGAAAGGTTGACTTGCATTACATAAGAATTAACCAGCCTTGACTGGGTTACTATTCAGTGTTTCCAGCTCTCAAGAAGTAGTAAGTGAAGTGAGCCAAGCCTCCAAAAGCAATGAAATCATTTCACTTTTTCCCACCTCTGTGAGTTCTATGGTTCTAGTATTCTTTGCATTTTGGACAAGCCCATCGACTTCCAGTTGTTTTGTTTTGTGCTGGCTGGCTTCACATAGCATCCATATTCGATGATTGGAAGCAGATAGAGAAGGCATGGTGGCTAGCAGGGAATCACGAGGTCTCTGACCTTAATCTTGTCATTGGTGCCACCATCCTGGACTACTTCCAGCACTGTCACCTACTCATTGAAATTTCTGCCTTCAGTCCAGAACTGGACTGCTTAGGCTAGCTCAAAAGCAGCAAAAGAGTCTTGGCTCCCATGGCTTTGTATCTATCTTTTTCCCTGTTGTGTCTGGAAGGAAAGAAAAAGTGGTTCTCTAAAATGGGGAGAAGCCACAGTGCAATTGCTAAGGTCCCCTCTCAGAGGGGCCCTTCCATCCTGTTTAAACTAAACTATTTACACTTTGTTAAGGGAGAGGAGATTCTAAATATTAGTTCTGTTGTGATTAGTCAAGGAATTTCCTTTATTGGTGACTTTGTGATGGTTTAAACTCTAGTGCATTTGTTCTTGGACTGCTGGGGTGAAGATGTTGTGTGGAGTTCTTCAGGAAATCCCTTCATCAAGTTTTAGAAATACTCCATCCTCTGCCCCCTCCCTCCACCACTTTTTATTGGTAGAGAATGTCTCATTTTTTAAGTTTGATTTTTGAAAATTCATTTCTTAAAAAGATTTTATTTGCTTATCTTGAGAGAGTAAGAGAGCGAGAGCATGTGTATCAGCCATAGCCCGCATGTGGAAGTCAGAGAACAATACTTTACTCCCTGAGCCATCTTGCTAGCCCCAGGCTTCTGAGATTTTTTTGGGGGGGGGCAGGTGAATTTAGTCTCTATTTGTTGGGACTTTAGGTGGAAGTTTATCTTAAAGAGGCCATATTGGATTATCCCCTCCTAAGGAAGGCTTTTGGAACCTTTTGCTTTGAGTGGTACCAAAAGAGAACAATCTTCACATGTGTAGTAGTATAGATCAAAATTTTCCTTTGGGACACAAAGGACTAGACTGGGAGAGTCTCCTGAGATATTGCCAGGTCTGAAGAAGAAAGGGACAGACCGTCTATAATGCATGTACATTGAACTATTTCTAGCATTTTGTTTTCTGACTCTGCTCTTGGAACCATTTCCACAAGTAATGCAATTGTTTTAAACCCCACATTCAATTTAAGTGAAATCCTTATCTTTGCCAAAAAACAGAAATCTTGTTCTACCTACATAGACTTTGGTGAGTCTCCAAGTTGTCCTTATAGCAGCCCTAATATACTAAGCACTCATAGTGAAACCTGAGTAACTGATTCCAATAGTCAGAATCCATTAGCTTGCCCTTTTTATATTCAAACTTTGCAGTTCAGTTGTCCTAGGGGTTTAATTTTTACCCCCCACGTTTCTTTTATCCCAGACTTTTGTTCTGTTTTATTTCATGTGGAAAGCTGATCATGATCAGAGAAGTGCCATTTAGGCCAAGACTGGTAATTTTTCCCTTGTACTGCAAGATCTATTTTAGTTTAGGTCGGAGAATAGCCTAGACAAGGTCTTCTTTCCCCATTGAATATTTATCTAGAGAGGCATGGAGGAGAGATGATGCCTGCATGTCATGGCACACGTGGAGGTCAGAAGACAACTTTTGGAAGTTTGTGGTCTCCTTCCACCATGTAGATTCCAGGGTTTGAACTCAGGTCACTAGGTTTTCACATAAGTGCCTTTACTGGTTAAGCCATCTCACTGGCCCCTAAACAAGATCTCTTAATGGCACCATGAGCCCCACTTACATGTTGTTCCTAGATTGTTCATCTTTTGCTTCTTCTAAGCTGCATCTTTTCACTTGGGATTGCTGGGGAGCTAGATTGACTTCTATTTGCATAGAAGCCAATCAAGATTGTTTTGACAGAATGAGGCACAGATGTGTGAGATTCTTTTCTTGACTTGGTTATTTCATGTATTCTATATGCTTCATTCCACAGGTCTGCCCCAGCTCAGCCACCCGCTGAAGGGACAGAAGGGGCTGCCCCCGGTGGGGGTCCCCCTGGTCCTCCTCCTAATATGACCAGTAATAGACGACTGCAGCAAACCCAGGCACAAGTGGAGGAGGTAAGTGGATGGGCCACTTTGAGAGTTTCCAGGGCTTGAAGTTTAGAAACTGAAAGGGACATCTGGTCCATTTTCCTTTTTACAGAGAGCTGGAGGTTCTGGAGGCAAAACAACCCTGGACAACAGGTCCAGGCTTGGTGCATTTCCTCTGGCTTTAGTGGGGATATCTCAGCAGCTTTGTTTCTGCACTCCCTCAGGTGGTAGACATCATGCGCGTGAATGTGGACAAGGTTCTGGAGAGGGACCAGAAACTGTCAGAGCTGGATGACCGAGCTGATGCCTTGCAGGCTGGCGCGTCACAATTCGAGAGCAGTGCCGCCAAGCTAAAAAGGAAGTATTGGTGGAAAAACTGCAAGGTGAGTTTCTCTGTCCTTCCTGCTTCTTTTCCTAAGGCTCACTAGTAGAACGTAGCTTTTACCTCCTTTCCTCTCCTGCCATGTTTCTTCAGAAGAAATCTGAAAGCCTTTTTTGATATACATTACCTCCACTGGCCACCAGGGTGGGCTAGAGTATTCAGAACCACTAATGGAGAAATAGTCTGAGGAGCTGAGTGATTATTAGTTAAAAGTAGCTTTTCTCTACTGGAGTCTTCTGCAAAAATTCCCACCTGGCCCTTTCTCAGATACCCAACAGCAGCATAGTGGCTCAGTATATAGACTTAAAAACTTGTAACTTGTGAAAATACACTGAATACTGTTGTAACAGTTATTATTTTACTATTGCTGTGAGAGAACAAAGTCAGATAACTTAGAAAGGGGAGATTTATTCAATTTACAGTTCCAGAGGGGAAATAGATATGGTCTTTCACGGCAGTGGAAGTGACATGGCTTGCTGGCTGAAGCTGGCAGGCAGGCTAAGTCACAGCAGACCTCCACATGACTGGAGCATTCCTGGGGCGTCTCTCCTCTTCCACTCTGTATTCTGTTCTGTGGCTTTTATGTGGTCCATTACTGAGGTTCCTGTGAGATCTATGGAGGTTCCGACAGGATCTAGGGCTGGTATAATCTCTTCAGGTGGTGTCAGCTGATCTTAGTTAATACCAGGTGTGTCAAGTTGACACCCAGCATTAACTATCACAACTGCCTTTCCAGTGGAATCCCTTAAGAAATGGCAGGAGAAATGGCTCAGAGGTTACGCCTCTGCCTTGCAAGCAGAAAGTCCTGAGTTCAGATGCCAGGTCCCACATAAAAACACCAGGCAGAAACAGTAGTGGCCTGCATTTCTGGCTTCTGGTGGGCAGAACTTGGGAAAGTCTAGAGTGAAGCAAAAAGGAGGAAAAACAATCCAGGATGATTCCTGAAATCACCCATGGTCTTCCACAGGGACACACAGTGCCCCCCCCTCTCTCTCACTCACACACACACACACACACACACACACACACACACACACACACACACACGGTTGAAAAAAAAAACTAAACAGCAAAATAAACAAAAATAATAATAAAAGCAAAGCAAAACAACAGAACAGGCCACAGGAACTGAGCAAGAAGGTTCTATGATCCTATGGGAAGTAGAAGTTTGGAGTCTCACCATGACTTCTGGCTGCGGGTGATGGTTGGTTTCTTCTACCGTCTGAAGGATGTGAAAGAGCTGTTTTCACATTTGTCCCAGCTCCTTTCCTCCTCCGAGTCCAAGGGCTCATGTTATGCCCATGTTTCCTCAGATGATGATCATGCTGGGAGCCATCTGTGCCATCATCGTGGTAGTTATTGTAAGTAAGTATCGCTGAGGCTGCTGAGGGGGTGAAGAGGTGGGAAGGTCCCGGAGTCTTCTCCCACCCTGCCTGCCTGCCTGCCTGCCTGGGGAGTGGGGCTGCTGTGACTGAGGTATGGAGACTGCTGCAATGGGATTATTGCCTTTTGGGGAGGGAGGAAGGGCTAAGACAAGGAACTTCCTTGGTAGACAAGCCTTCTCCCTGCAAGGAACTGTGGGAAGATGGCCTCTTCTGAGCGGTGCTATGCTGTTTGTCACTGGCTTGGGTCAGAGGGAGACCTTGGGGCTGGGGCACCTGTAACTGAAAGGCCCTAATGTCTAGTACTCATGTAATTTGCCCTCTTGTTTTCTCCTGTCTCTTTCTCTTCTCCGTCTGGGACTTCCTGATTCCTGTGTCCAGTCTACTTTTTTACTTGAGAATGTGCCACCCCTCTCCTGTCCTCCATTACCATCCAAGCTCATGTCCTTTTCCCTCTGTTTGCTCTCTCACACACTCCCCCACCTGCCTTCCTCTGTCCCAGCCTGGGCTTCTCCATCATCCAGTCCTGTTTGTGTTGCATTTTGCACTCTTCCTCGGCATTAGAAATGCTGCTCGTGGCACAGTCTTGAAGTCACTACCTGAAGAGCAACAGTCGGCACCTCCTCCCTGCCCACTTGTGTACCCCAAAGCAGAAAAGAATTGGTGACAAAGGGAAAGAGAAAGGGAATGGCTGAGGTAAAGTGTCCAAGCAGTTGGCAAAGTTAGGATATGAGAAGGGAATTTGTACCTGTGGTGTCTCCTAAAAAGACTGGCCTCAGCCGGAGGGAACTAGTGAACAGTTGGGAAGGGGTGGCTGGCTTACCGCTGCCCACATATAGAACTTCCTTTCTGTACCAGGCCCACAGAGGCTTCCACGGGTCTGTTTGAGGCTGACTCTGAACCCTTTTTAGAAAGTCATGTTGTATTTGATAGTTGCTGCTTATCTGTTAGTGCTAGGCTTTCTGTCTTTAGGGGATCTTTTAACCTTTTACTTGTTCTAGTTTACTAATTTGGAAGAAATTATTCATGTTTCCTGCAGCATTCTTTGTGTTCACGAGGGCACCAAGTAACTTCATCCAGCCAAAGTTTGGGATTTGGTTTATTTTGATTATTGACATAAAGAGGATATGCTTATTACATACAGAGTGACAGTGAGCCAGAGACTTAATTTGAAAATAACAAGCCTGTAGGAAGAAGCTTCTTGACCCTTGTTAAGAAACGGTTCTCTTCTCTCCTTGTACTGCTGAAGAAGAGTGGGCTTTTTGAGGTGAGACCATTAGGCTTCCACAGAATTCATTCCTCCACACAAACCTGTGCGCTTGCCTAAGATGGCAAGAGGTCTTTCCCAAGGCCTGGCTCACCCGAGAGTTTAGAACAGTCCCACAAACCCACCAACTCACTTGGGCATGAGGGGTGCCAGCTTGTGGCAGGTGTGTGCGTGCACTGCTGTGCTGTCATGGGCCTCACATCTAAAGCTGCTTGTTCTTCCTCCACTACACCCTTCTTTGGAACCAGCCTCCCCACTGAGTTCCCTATCGCCTCCTTTGTTTTCCTCTGCATGCTCTGTGCATATGGATGGTGGAACCTGAGGATGGAGCTGCTTGGTCTGTCTTGGGCTTCAGGATAGGATGCTACATGGGATTAACCCAGGTGCTAGGGGAGGAGGAGGACCAGGACCAGGATGGGAATATCCATGGGCCTTTATATCTTCCGTCCTCTGGTCCACAAGCTGGAAGAGGCTGGGGCCATGCTAAGCTGGACTGGATGCCTCCTTTTCATGCAGCAGCATTTCATTGTGCAAAGCCATCTCCTTCCCTTTGCCCTGTTTCCCCCTTCATCCTGCCCCAAGGCAGGACTGAAGAGCTGGAAGAAAGCAGTCAGTGAATTCTCCCAGCATCCCCTTGGAGGTCTCCTTCTGGGCTCCTCCTTACCTAACGCAGGGTGTCACCGCTGGAGAAGAACCACTACTGTCCTCGATGTGTTCCCAAGCCTGGAGCAAATTCACCCTCTTAGCCCACCCAGCCTTAGGGCATTGTTTCCCAGGTTTCTGTCCCTCTGAGGTTCACCTGGTGTAATAGGCTTTGTTCTTTTGGGGTCGTTAGCCCTTCTACTTTCTTTCTCACCCCACTGTGAACCCTATTCTGTGTCTCTGTGTCCTTCTTCACTCCCACTACCCATATGCATGAGCAAATATGCAACTAAGCCCCAGGACTTTGCAGTCAGTTGAAGCAGAGCTTCCCACATCCCCTTCTTTAGTTTGCCATGAGATGATGTGGGGTATCCATTGTGTGTCTGTCATTACCTCTTTGTCTTTTTCCTAACCCAGAAGTCACACTTTATGTATAGAGTAACAAGAGTTGTACTTCCATCAAAGGCATGTGACATATTTATCAATTTCATGTATCCTGAACAAAGATAAAAAAATACAAATTCCTACCACTAAACTGACTTGGTCCTTGTTTGTATTGGAGTGCTGGGGGGGTGAGAAGAGGGTATCATCTGATGTTGGCAGTAGGCCAGAGGAACTGCTTTGTGTGTGTTCTATGGACTTCCTGGAGATTAAAGTCTGTGTATTGGCAGAGGAAGTGGTCTGGGTTCTGAGCCGCCTTACCTGCAGCAGCCCAGTGCTTGCAGGTGCTGGCGAGAGGATGTGGCAACAGGAAGCGGAGTGGGCATCGCACGCTGACAAACAACTGCAGTCTCTACCTGTCTGTCCTGTCCCAGATGTGCCTCGGGCCTCCAGGCCCCTTCTCACACACAGTTTGCTTTTCTTTTTCTTTTCCCTTCTTTTTTTCTCTTTTGGATAATACCTCATGACCCACAATTTTCATAGCCACCAGGCACTGTAGAAATGAGAGCAGAAATCTCTCCTTCCTGTGGACATGGTGTGTAGTATCCTGAAACTCCTGGCCACTGTCTGGCCATTGTAACCTTCATGTCAGCTGGGTACAGAGGCAGCAGATGGAGCCCTGGCAGGCCTCTGAGGGCCTCTCTTTCTCACTTTAAACACGACTGGGAGCACAGGTTCAGTTTTGAGCAGCATGGAGAGAGACAGGAAAATGGAAACACTTTATCTGTGGACAGGGGCTTTTATTTTGACAGGGCTTAGAGTTTAATGGGGGCCAGTCCAACCCTCTTTCCACCTTTTCCCTCATTTATGCCTCTCTTGATTTCTATTTTTGTACTTATGTACCTCAAATGTATCTGGTCTTCTGGCGTTAGGCTTCAACCAGACACCCTGCCTTCACCCAGACACCCTGCCTTCCCATAACCCCCTCACGTGTACAAGCCCAGGAAACCAGTATAGGAAGGGGGAGACCTGTGAGGCCCAAGGCAAGTATTCCTCACTCCCAGATCTGGTGGCTCCTTCTGGTTTTTCTCAGCTTTTGCACTTGTTCTACTTTTTGCCAGCGGCAGGAGACTGGCTATTCAAAGCACCTCAGAGTTTAGCAGACCTTGGTGAGGAAGCTAGGAGAAAACAAAGGGAACCAGAATGTTTCCACCATTCCAAAAGCAGGAAGCTGTCTGAAGAGGTGGCATCTGATCTCAGGACATCTGGGCTTCCTCCTGGTGGTGGGGGGAGGTGCGTAGAGGGACCTGAGGACAAGCTTACCTTGCTGTCGGTGAAGCCCCAGGAACAGCAGGGACAGTACAAGAATGAAGAGGCTGCTGGCCAGGATGACTCCAAAGACCATTCTCTGCTCTGTGGTGTGAACAAACAACAGTCATCTCCTGTGCTGAATCCCGGGACCCCTCTACTGTGTCCCTGCCCCTGAATATACCCTTCTTGTGGGGTGTTTGGTATGCATGCTTCAGGAGTTTGTACCTTGCCCACAGCTATGTGAATTTACACAAGGTTGTTAGATAATATGTGTCAACTCCATACAGCATTCTATGCCTCTTGCCACCTCAGGACTTCTGTTGTTATGTTAAGATAGTTTCTCACTATGTAGCCCAAGCTAGTTTTGAATTTACAATCCTGCCTCAGCCTACTAGCTCTGAGATTGGAGGCACACACCACTACTCTCTACTCTACCTCAGGACATTTAAAAATTGCTTTGCAAAAGAAGATTTAGACTAGTGATTGACAGTTAAGCTGGGATTTTATATATAGGGGAATGATGTAAATCAAAACAAAACTAGTTTTTTGGAGGCTGTCTAGTGAGCTATCATCGCATTCTGCACTCCTGGATATTTTGCATTTTGAGGTAGAGTCTTTCCTGTCCCTTCTATTTCAAACTTGGCAGCATTCTGTGGCTTCCAGGGGGAAGTTCCAGTTTGAGGCTCACTGGGATTTCAGGGCTTGAGTTTTTAGGAGGTGTCAGTCTGCCTGTTGGTCATATTTTCTTTTTCTCTGTCTCCAAGGAGCCTTAGCAAGTTACTGTTTCTGCAATACCAGCTTCCTCATCTGTTGCGCTGGGCGTGGTGATGGCTGCTTACAGTCCCAGCTACTGGGGCAGCTGTGACAGAATGACTGCTTAAGCCTGGGAGTTTGAGGCCTGCCTGAGCAAAATAGTAAAAATTTTTATCTCCAATTGTAATGTGTGAGATCATACTTAAAATTTGGGGAAAAAAAATTTTGGAGGGGGGAGTACTCAGCGCTTGGTTCATGTCAGTGTGCAATAATATTGACCTTGACATTACAGGGCCTCTTCCCTCTTTTTTTTTTTTTTTAATTTTATTATTATTATTATTTATTCAACTGGGTGCATATGCGTGTGTATGTGTGTGTGTGCGCGCGCGCGCGTGTGTGTGTGTGTGTGTGTGTGTGTGTCTGTATCTGTGTATGTGTAGAACCACAGACGAACTCGCGAACCACCATGGACGCCTCCACCTCCTTCAGCCCCGGGATTCACAGGCTCCGCCCTACCAGGACCAGAAACACAGGCCGCCCCCGCTTGTGCCTGGCGTCTATACGTGGGATCTGGGATCCGAACTCAGGACCTTCCGCTTGCAAGGCGGAGGCTTAACCCCTGAGCCACCTCTCCAGCCCATCTTCCCTCTTTTTTACATTGTAGCCTTGGCCGTAGTCATGTTTAACTACTGTTAGTTCCTTAAATTCTCTCTAGGTTACTGTATAATTTTTAGCTTCACAATGTGCTACATTTTCAGTCTTAAGGGTTTCCTTCCCCCTGCACCAGCTCACCGGGCTCAGTGTCTGCTTTTCCCTGCTTGCATAGACTCATCTCTCCCAATGGACAAAGCTTTTAGTGGCCAGGATCAGGAGTCCTTCGACCCTGTTTGCAGCCCAAGTATTTTACATAGAGGCTGGATCGTAATGAACTAGCAGGAGGTGCATGGAGGAAGCAGTAGTGGCTGCTTTATCTCTGGGAGAGAGAAAGTCAGGAGCAGGAAGTTGGACGAGGAAAGTATAAGAGCTACAGCCAAAAGTCAGAGAAGACCTGGAGGTAGGAGAGCCCAAGCTCAGGCAGAGAGGTGGGGGAAGGACAATCCCAGTACCTGTGTGTGGGACAACCCTTGTGCTGACTCTAATGGGCTCCTCCAGGGAGACGTGGCTGACTTGGCAGATGTAAGTGGTGCCTGTGGGACTGACTTCGGCTGTCAGAGTGGACGAGATGCTATAGGTGCCCGCCATGCTTTGCCTGAGGCTGGAGAAGGAAGCACCAGAGACTTGAGCTGGGACTCCGCTCAATTCGTCCTCTCGGATCCACGTCACCACCGCATTCAGCGGATAGTAGCCAGTAATCCTGCAGATGAGGGTGGGCAGCACAGCCTCATTTACCAAGTTCAGCTGTACTTTTGGGGGAGCTGGAGAAAGAAGGAGGATTAAGATTCTAGAAGCATCTGGCAAAAACCAGCAGAAGAGGCTTCTCTTTCCATTGAGGATAGGTTACAGAACAGTAGTACTAATAATAATGAGGTTGGCTTGTTTTCTTTTTTTAAATAAAGCTGGGGATTGGGCCCAGAGTTACACATATACTAGTACCAAGTACTGTGCCACTAGGCTATACCTTTGGTATAGCTCTTTTGGCCATACCAAAGCTTAGATCCTTTGGTTTGTGCTTGATCACAGCCAAGCCAGAGATTACTTACTCCCTGTGGTCAGAACCTCTGCTTCCACCCATCCATGTTTGGCTGCTAACTCTCCCTAGGCAGGATTCACCAAGGTGGCTGTAGACGGCCAGGCCAGTAGAATCCTAGCATGCTCATTTCTTGGAGGAATTATCAAAGGGACCTTTATCCAATGTCATCTGAGTTGACATCTAAAGCCATTTAGGTTGTGGAAATGTACACTTTCTCAGGAAAGTGTTTTGGGGGTTTGGATCCCGGTCAGGAAAGCATTTCTAATAGGCATCTCTCTCTCCCCAGGCCCCAGAACAACCAAGTCCTGGCTTCACCTTGGATGTTGAGCTGGATGATTTGTTGAGCTTGGTACAGAGAGGTGGTGATCTGGCAGATGTAGGCTCCCTCATCCTTTAAAGTGAGGCCGGGTAAGGTGAGGGAGGCATCCCCAGCTGAGTGCAGCTGTTCCAGCTCTAGGGTAGCACCCTCTCGCTTGGCCTGCCCTTGCCCGGCCTTCCAATAGTACACCATCTGGCCACTGCCCTTATGCTGTAGCCGCCACTCCACACTCATGAGGTCCAGGCCTGGCATCATGGAGAAGTCACAGTGTAGAGAGGCCGAGGACCCCAGCAGGTGATTCAGGGTCTGGGTCTGTGTCGTCACCTGGAACTCCACTGTGGAGAGAGAAAGGAGTGACTGCTTCTTGCTTGAGGTCACGTGGCCTCTAGTTGAGGCTGCACACCTCCTTGCACTGGAGGACGGAGCCAGAGAAATACATGCCAAGCATTTGATCAAAGTTATGAACTAGAGAAAATACATGTAACATTAGGGGTTGCTATTGACCCCCCCCAGGTGAGACCTACCAGAGTAACAGATGAAACTCTGGAATCCTAATTTTCCACAGACTGGCTGTACCACTAATAGGTCTCTCAATGTTGCCAAACTCACGAGGGTAATCAAAGTTGCTTTGAAAACTAGGACTGAGTGTTTCAAAGCAGCTGGGTACAGTGCTACAGCCTCTGACCCCAGCACTTGGAGATAACAGGCAGGGGCTCTGGTCTATATACGCACATGTGCACATACCCCAGAACAAACGAAACAAGCTGGAAAACTACACCTTGAATCTGTCATCCCAGCACTTCAGAGATGATGCCAAGAGAATCAGGAGTTCAAGATCACCTTGCAATACAACAAACTGATTTTTTTTTTTTGCACATGTGTGTGTGTGTGTGTGTGTGTGTGAGAGAGAGAAGTTACTGTGTGTGTGTGTGTGTGTGTGTGTGTAGGCTCAAAGGTGACTTTGGGAATCATCCTGGATTGCTTCTACCTACTTTTTGCTTTGCTCTAGGATTTCCCAGGCGGCACCTACCAGGACTGGAAGTGCAGTTTCCACCTGGCATTTTTTTTTTACATGGGGATCCAGGATCTGAACTCAGCTCCTTCTGTTTGTGAAACAGAGTCTTAACTCCTGAGCCATCTCTCCAGCTCCCACATACAGAGTTTGAGAACAACTTGAGCTATATGAAACTGTCTCAAAAACCCCACAAATCCAGGGCAGCAAGATGGCCCAGTGGGTAAAAGTGAGTGCTCACAAACTTGGTAACCTGAGCTTGATCCAGGATGTGGCTGGTGTTCTTTCTACCCCCATAAATGACTGAAATAAAGTACTGAAAAAAATAAAAGCAAAAACCAAATGGTTTTCAAATACACTCTAATCAGCCATGGTGGCACACCTGTTTCTCAGCGTTGACGTGGCAGAGGCATGAGGATTGATTTGCTGCTGCTGCTGCTGCTGCTGCTGCTGCATGTAATCCTAGTGTTACAGAGTCAGAAGACTGTCCTGAGTCTGAGAACAACTTGGTTTACCTAGGAAGTTCCAGGTCTGTCTGGGTGTAAAATACTATCTGTAATAAATGAGTGAATGAATAAATCAATACTTTTTTTTTTCTCCTTTAAAAAGGTGAGGAAGAGGGAATTGCTCATCCTTATTTGAATGCTGGATTGAGAAAAAGCTACAGAGACAATTGGAGAAAAAGAATTGGGAATTTATATTTGAAAGGAGTAGTATAGCAACTTAAAATATCTTTAAAAAATTATCGTGTATGCGTGTGTACCTGCACGCTACTGTGTGCATGTGAAGGGTTGGTTCTCTCCTTCCATCTTTATGCAGGTTCTAGAGATGGAACTCAAGTGGTCAAATTTGTGTGGCAAGCTCTTATACTTGTTGAGCCATCTTGACAGCCCCGAAAAAAATAAAGTATGATATACAGCAGCAGCTTGCAAAGCAGTGGAGGGTTGTTGTAGTTACTCTGCATGCTGCTGTTAAAGTCATGACCAAATGGCACGAGGGAACAAAGAGTTTTATTTTGGCATAAGCTTTTTGGTTACAGTTCCTTGTCTAGCTTGGCAGGAGAGCTCATAATAACACTGAGAGTCAAGGGAACTGGTCTCACCATATCCACAGGCCCACTGAGAGGAACAATGCTCACTTGCCAGGGCAGCATGTCTGACCAAGTATATTGAAGAATGCCAACTTTCTTAGTCAACTTATCTCTACTTTATTCACCTACCCAGGGGCTACCTTCACCCACCATGGGGAAGGGTTGGACCTTCCCCATCAATTAAGACAATCTTCTGCAAGTTTGGCCCAGGCTTAATTCAACTACTAACTCTTTACAAATATGCCCAGAGCTTGAACCTTCGACTATCAAATTAATTGATACCTATATCCAACTATGACAGGAATATGGGGATTATACCCTGGCAGAGACAAATACCTTATTACTGTTATGACTTATAGCTTCTGATGGAAGGTAATGTTGGGATACAACCGTATACTTTTAGTTGACTTTATTATTACTTCTAAATTCTTTTTTATTTCCTTTTTTTTTTTTGTTTGTGAGACAGGATCACATTTTATAGTTCAGGCTAACCTTGAACTCATAATCTTACAAGTGCTAGGAATTCAGATATGCATTACCACATCCAGCTTTATTGATAAATTCTTTATACACTGTATCCTTTATTACCTCCATGAGTAGTAGACCACTCCCCCAACTTGGTGTGACTCTGGATTAATTAGCTTATGATTTTGAAGCAGAATGGCTTTGACTTGCATCTGTAAGCTATAGCTATAGAGAACATTTGGGGAAGAAGTGTCATGATTAGTTCTGGTGGGGGAAATAAGTATGTATTTTAGTGGAGTAAGAGAAAAGGGAGGAAACAAGAGAAGACAGTGTGACAGAATGGTAGTAATTGATGAATCTAGGTAAAGGGTATAATGGGTAAATACTACTTCACCTTTTTCATAGGTTTGAATCTCAAGAACACCAAGCCATGTAAGACCTACAGGATAGATGTGAAGATTTGTCTTTTCTGATGTGGTGGGGTACATTCAGGTTGGACCTTCGAGTGAACAGGCCTAGTTGTGTATGCCTGTAATCCCAGCTAGTTAGGAGGCATAACAGGAGGGCTGCAAGTTCAAGGCCTGTCTGGGAGCTGTGATGTGACTCTTGTCTCAAAATAAAAACTGAAAAGGAGAAAAAAAAAAAAGACTGTAGCTATAGCTCAGTGGAGCACTTGCCTAGCATTGTGAGGGTCTTAGGTTCAATCCCCAGTACAAGAGCAAAGGAAGTAAAGGTTCATGTTTTAGGGTTGTCCAAGAAAAGGAGAGGGGTCTTCATCTTCCCTGATCATCTCTTCTTGGAGGCAAAACATTAAACTAGTTGCCTTTCCAGAAACAAGCCATTGAGCTCTCACTTTCTTATGCCCAATAGGAAGTGCCAAGTTGGAAAGGGCTTACTAATGTTCCATCTCCCTGGGCGGTTAGAGTCCCATTTTGGCGATAACATATAGGTGGCTTTTACGCTTTGATCCTCACTCAAGTAGGCACCTCCCAGCATTCTTCTCTCTGGATGCAGAAGTGTCTGAAAGGTGTACTAGAAAGAAAAGACCAAAGTCTGTAGAGTACCCTGAAAACATCTGTGTGCCAGATGCTGGATTTCTTCCTTCTAGCTTCTCCATCTCTCACTGCTTTTAAAAGAAATAAAACCTTTCTTCTGCTACCTGCTTTTTATTTTCTCACCTGCAGTTCGCACAGTTCCTTGGAGGTTCAGGGGAATGTTCTGCATGAAGTGCCAGGCAGCTCCATCCTCAGCATCCTTGAGAGTCTTCATCACCATGGAGACACTGGGTCCCCCTCTAGACACCTGCGCGTTGACGATGAACCAAGCTGCTGTCTGGGCAATGGCCCCTTCTCTGGCCTGGAGATAATACTGGGAGATCTCGCAGGTGACGTCCCTTCCGTTGCAGTCGGCATGGAGGAAGGCCTCAGCCTGTGGAATCTGCACCTGGCCCACTAGGGAGAGGAGTGGCACACAGGAGTAGAGTTGGGTGGAGAGAACTGGGCACCTGGGGAGCAGGTGTGGGTAGACAGACCTGGGGACTGGGCTGGGTCAGTGGAGGGGATACAGGATGGCAGCCCTTTACCTGAGGCCTCAAAGATAACAGGTGGGTCATCTTTGGTCACTGTGTCCCCTTGGAAGTCAGTGATGCCTTCTAAGGAGCCGTCATCGAGCACAGGTACCTGCCGGAGCACAAGCAAGGCCTTCTCCCTGTTCTCGCTGCCGGCAAAGGCCCCTCGTCGCCCATCTTCTCTCACCAGGAAGCAGTCTAAGATTATGTCCACGGGCCGCCACTTTCTTTCTGTTGCGGGGGGTTCTGCGGGGGAAAAGGCGGGGATGAGCGACCTCTTTGGCCTGTAGAGTTGCTTCACAAATGGCTTCCTGCAGCTCCCCAAACGTGGGCTGATTCATCAGAGCTAAAAGTTGCCTTGAGGGTCTGCCCGTCTGCATCCCTGTATTCTATCATCCAGGAAGCACGTTTTCTGTGAAGCACCTGCTACTCCAGGCAACCACTGGGTGTGAATGATTTGTAGTCCCAGATCTGTCTTGCTCAGAAGGGTTATTAAGGGTTTTTAAAAATTATATCAACAATGTAAAAAAAAATTCCTAGTTTTACAAGCATATTGTGTCCTTATCCCTGTCTCCTGCCTTCCTCATCCTTCCCTTTCCTCCTCTTTCCCTTCTCTCCTCTTTTTCCTCCCTCTTCTTTCATCAATCCATCCCACTCCCTCCCACCCTCCTGCCTATCCACTTCTATGGACCCCAGGGTTCCCTCTGGCTTGTCTACTCTTGCGGGGGGTTCAGGCTTCTGTGGTATATACCAAGTGGCCCCTCCTCAGGCCTCCCCGCTGCATTCTCTTTCACTCATCCAACCCTAGTCCCCAAGGTTTCCACTGCATGTTTATCTCTCCTGGGATTCTTGTTAGTCTATGGGGCATGTTGGTATGTCTGTTTTCATGCAGGTCTGGTAGGGACAAGTCTCATTGCAGTGAATTCTTGGGTGCAGGGTCATTAAGTTTTTATTTATTTTTTTTTGTGGTGTGTGTGTGTGTGTGTGTGTGTGTGTGTGTGTGTGTGTGTGTGTTTGTCCCTGTGGAGGACCAAGGGTTACTTTGGAAATCATCCTGTTTTATTTCTACCTCTTTCTTGCTTCACTCTGGGATTTCCCAGGCTCCGCCCACCAGAGCCGGAAGTGCAGGACATTGAGGTTTCTGCCTGGTGTTTTTTTTTTTTTTTTTGTGGGACCTGGAATCTGAACTCAGGACCTTCTGCTTGCAAGACATTGTCTTAACTACTGAACCATCTCTCCAGCCTAAGTTTTTATTCTTAATTCCTTGGAACGAATTCTCAGTTAAAAAAAAATCACAAACAAGCAGACACTGTCTTTGGGAAGACAACTGAGACCCTTCCTGTTGCTTTGGGGTGCTGACAGCTGCCTTCTGTTTTCGGTCACTGATGTGACCACCCCTCCCCCACCAGAGTCACTTCCCCAGTGATTGTCTGGCCTGGGGAGCTCCTTCCTCTTCCAAGGGCTCAGCTCCCAGGCTCCTTACTTCTATGGGACCAGGCTCCCCGCTCCTTCAACAGAGGAGGTCCCTTCTTCAGTGCTGGGGTCTCAGCCCACCCCCCCCAACCCCTTCCACTTGGTTCCTTATGTCACCGGAGTTGAACTTCTCGTCTGATGGGTTTAGAAGGCAATAGGAAACCATCCCTTTTGTATTTCTGAAAATCTCTAGGTTAGGTGGCTGCCTGGGACTTCATTAGCTCAACAGTCCTTCCCCTTACCCCCAAACAGTTCTTCCGACTTACCGGTTCCTGCCGCAGCTCCGGAGAGAGCCAGGCACAGCAGCAGACACCACCCGGGCTCTGAGCCCATGGAGGCTGCTCTGCGCCCCTCCCCACCCGCTGGCCTCTTCACAACCCCCTTGTCTGGGAGCCCTCGCTCAAAAGGGGGCTCTCTGAACACCCCTCACTTGGCCAGCCGCCTGGAGCACCTTGTGTTCTCTCGCCTGCTTCTCTTTCGCTTTCACTTGGGGAAAAGTCACCTCCACGGCGGCTGCGAAGCATTCCTAGCAGTTGCCTGAACCCTGCGTCCTGCTCTGCTCTCGCTCTACTCCGCACCCCAAAAAGTCCCGGGTGATTTCAGGACCTGCTTTGCCTCTCACGATCCGAATGTCTGTGAGGATGGGGTGGGGAATGGGGTCTGAGCGGGGTACCCAGCAGATCAGGACCTTCCTTTTTCTGTCACCACATTCCCTGGAACCCTGGAGAAGGCTCCCTGCCTTGATTCCCGATTCCACAAACGCAGCTGGATTGTTGGGATTTCAGGGAGAAAGCTGAAAGCTTCAGCGTGGAATCTATCACTTTCGTTTTACTGATTTTGTACGCAGCTGCGAGGACGGTCCCGGCACTACAGTCCCTTAGCCACAAGCACCTCTGAGTCCCAGTGCTTACCTACTTTGAGAGAAAAGGACAAAATATAATGAATGAAGTGGAGAAATGAATTTATTTACAGTTTTGGCCAAAACAGAAATTCTTCTGTCTTCACCTTGCTCGTGGGATGTGTCGCAACTTGTAAAAAAGACAAAACTGAAAGCTAGGAGATGTGCAAAGTGTGTGTGTGGTCTCTCTCCTGGGAGAGCGGTCTCCGGCACCAGGGCTTTGTAGGTAGCCGTCACACATTCACCCCAGGGACAGTATCTCCCTCCCCTCCCGTCCTTTACAATGAGTGTGCTTTTCAGATGGCGCGTGGGCCAGGACACTTCCAGAATGCTGTCCTTGTCACTGTCCATCTCAGGTACTTTGTCAGATGTGCACAGAAAAGGGTCGTGATGGAGTAGGTAGTGGAATAAGCCCTCCAGCCAGGCGCCTCTCTGGGTGGCGCCCAGGTGGAATGGAGAACAAGGCTGTACAGCGCGCATGACCCTCTCTTCCACGCGGCCCCCCACTGGCTCAGGGACAGGAAACAGGCTCTGGCTTTCTGTAGGCCTCCTGGACGGGGATGGCATGGCCCTCCTCCTCCTGGGGGCAGCTGTAGCAGCAAGGCTCCTCAGGTCCCGCTGGGCTTCCCCCTTTGTCTGTGGAAGGAGAATCTGGGCTAGCTGTGGGGAGAGGGGGTGAAGGTGGGAAGAGGGGAGCAGCGGGAAAGCGCAGGGGAGGGCGGTGAGGAAGAGAGCGGGAAGCAGGTGCGTGAAGAAGGGCTGCGAAGGTCTGAGGCAGGGCGGCAGGGTTTAGGCAGTGGGGTGGGGGGAGGATAGGAGGCCTGTGTTCTGTCTCTTACTTGATCCATGTTTTCTTCGGCGCCAGAGGAACAAGATTCCACCCAGGGTGAAAGCAAGAAACATTCCAGAGAAGATCACAAAGATGCGGATACAATCTGAGCCGCAGGCAGACCCTGTGGCTGTGACAGCAGAAGCTCTTGGGAAGAGACTTGGGAAGAGGGTGCAGCCCTGACTCTCTAAGCCAGCACCCCTCCTGTCACTTCTGCCTGTCGCTCCCCTCTCCTCCCATCTCTCCTTCTCTACCTGGACCAGTGCCCTCCTAATTTCTGGCTAGTTTCTGCTTCTCTCTCCTTTCCTCTCTACTAATCGCTTTCTGGAGCATTCCCCCTCGCCTCTCTTCTCTGGACTTTCTAGCTGGGTTGGGGGATGAGGGAGGAAACTCACATGCCGCCTGGATGGAGCGACCTTGGGTAGGAAACTGCCTGAAGTCAGCTGCAGTCTGCACAGGCGAGAGGGTGCTGATCTTCCAAAGCTCTGGAAAAACAGACGGAGTGGCAGCAGGAAACCCCACAGGGTGCACTGGGCTGAAGGCTGGTGGCTCTGGGGGGAGCTGGCCAGGAACTTATCTGGGGTGGGTGCTGTAGTGGGCAGTGCTGGGGTGGGGGTGGACATCCTGCCCCCAAGAAACTAGACGTAGGGCACTCTGGTACGTACTTTTGGTGTAAGGTAACTGGGTGGGCGGTGGGGGTGGACTGGAGTCCTCAGGTAGATGTCTGGTTGGCGGGGAATCTGGAGAGGGATCACACTCGGTACACTCCTTGTCTCTGCACTGCCAGCCCTTAGGGCAGGCACATTCAGCATTGGCAGTGACCGTGCAGTTGCGACTGACAAATCCTGGGGATAAGAGGGTCAGGAGAATGTGGGACACTCAGGCCTTCAGAGACCCACAGAGTCTATTTGCCTGGCCCTCATCATAGGCCTACTTAGAAGATGCCTCTCCCCCATTCCTTCCATCTCACCCCTCCCTCCTCCACTGTCACCTCCCACTTTAGTGCTTTGCCATTAGCGTAGCCGGGCCATTCAGAAAATTCAGACTCAAATAGAATCTGAAAAGTAGGAACTTGGAATAATTCCTTCCCAACTCACTGACATTTTAATAACTTTGCTGGCATATAATATATACATACACACACACATACATACATATGTGTATGTGTGTGTGTGTAGCATTTATGAACTAGTAGAGATTAGACTAACATCACATCAAAAAACAGGAAATGGCCAGCACCATTCTTGTCTAATAACTAACCCCTGTGTAACAGCCAATACCCTGGTTTTCTCATACATATCAGTTGTGCCAACATTTATCCTGTGTGGGCAGAATCATTACAGAGGGACTTCCTTCTGCCTGGCTCTTTTACTTAACTCTTGCTGAATTTCACATGTGCATTTGGCGTTAACTGCAGAGCGTCCTCATTGCTGTATAGTATACCATTGTGTAGACATACCACATAGATCCACCCATTCTATTGCAGTGGGCATCTGAAGAGTCTCCAAGTTTTTAACCATTAGGAACAGTGTCTCTAGAATACATGGTATTTTTCAAACTTTACTAGAGAATAACTTGATTATAGGCATCCTTTGTCCTTAATATATTGATTTCATTGTGAAATGGAGGTGTTGGGGTGGCCAGTAATTTGTAGCAAAGAGTGAATGATAGGGATGCTGGCTGTACTTAAGGTTCTTGGGATTAAGAGAGGAGGTGACTCAGAGGAGGGTGACAATGCCCAGATATGGGGGCACTCTTGGGGATCCAGGTAGCTCTAGGAGCCCTTAAAGGTGGAGGAGGGAGGATGGCAGAGATACCATCAACTATGACAGTTTTGTTTTTCCTTCTGTTGAGACAGGAAGAGAGACAAATTCCTTCTCATCCCACGGGCAGAATGCCTCTTTTCTGAATTCTGACTGATTTGCTACTAAACTTACTTTCTTTGTGGCTTAGCAGGAATTATGAGCCAACTTGGACAAGGATCTGCAAGGCAGGTGTGAGAGAAGCCCGGGAAACGTTGGGGAGAGCAGAGCGGTGGTGGGATCATGAGTGTGTCTGTTGCAAAGGAGGGTCTGGGCTTCGGAAGCACCCGGCTGCTGACCACTGTGTCTGGTGTGAGTCCACAGTGACCTGGGGTCTGGGTCACCAAGCCTGATTTGTGGCACACTCCAGACTCATTTCCGGCACTGTCCTCTTACAGAAGGGGACACTGGGCATCCAGACTATGCCCTCCGCCTCCCTCTGGCTGCTTGAGCTCCTTGGGATCTTTAGGCTCAGATTCATCGAGGAAGGTCATGCATGGACTGGACCAGCCCGGGTCAGAGGAAGGACTGAGAAGGCTTCGTATTCTGAAAAGGCCCTCTCATGAAGCTTGCAGAATGCGAGGGGGAGACTGGCAAGAAAGTTCCCACCTTGATAAAGCTGCTGCCAGGAAGCAAATCACATTTTTAAGTCGCTTGGGGAGTGTTTCTTATGTATTAAAGATCATGGTTTTTAAATGTTGTATTCTTATTATCTAGCGTGTGTATGTATGTGTCTGTGTCTGTATGCATCAGAGGGTACTATGTGTGCCTGTGGGGGCCCAAGGGTAACTTTGGGAATCATCCTGGATCGTTATACTCCTTTTGGCTTTGCTCTGGGGTTTCCCAGGCTTTGCACCTTTATTATTATTTTCATGGGTGTACAAAAATGTGGAACATAGGAATCGGGAGGTATCTAAGTGGTGCAAGACTATCCTTCACAAGCAAAAAGATCTGAGTTTGGATCCTTGAGCCCCACAGGAGGATATGACTGCATCCTGCAATTCTGACCAAGGAAAATAGAGCCTGGTAATTCCCAGAGTAAACCATAAGGACGTAAAGCAATCCAGGATAATTCCCAATATCACCCTTGGACCTCCACAGGCACACACACTCGAGTGCCCTCTGGTACACACATGCACAGACAGAGGCAAAAAAAAATGTGGAACACTTCATGAATTTCATGTCTCATTTTTGTACAAGGGCTGTGCTAACTTCTGCATCTTACCAATTTTAGCATATATGCTGCCAAAGTAAACTTTTTCTTTTTTTAAAAAGTGATACTAGGGAATTAGCCTAGGACCTATATGCTACAAGATGTTACTCTTTGATTCACAGTGGCAACACTTTAGTGTTTTGAAAGAATACAGTATTGAAAGACTTTGTGAGCTCAAACATTTTGCAGTTATATATTAATTCAGTAATTACAGCTTAGGTCCTCAAAAGTGTCTTGCTGGCATGTAGGAAAAAATAATACTATATGAAACTTTATTCTGCTTGTGAAAACAATTCAATCTGGTTTAGGCACGATATAAAATTTCTTCAGGAATTCTCTGAAATTCCCAGAGACAAGGTTATTATCCTCACTAGAGTTGGCTTCAGCTGACCATCTGGCACTGCTTGGTTAAACCATTTTCAGAATTTTACATTCAGGAACTTATACTTTCTAGAACATAATCTTTTGCTTGTTTTTCTTTTCCCATTTTCATGTATGTGCATATATGGTGTGTATGTGTGCACATGTGTGTGCAGGGGTGTTTGCTGGGCATATTTGTATGCAAGTGCATGTGAAGGCCTGAGTTGATACTGGGAATCATCCTTGATCACTCTTCCACTTTATTCTTTTGAGGCAGGATCTCTAATCAGACCCAGAGCTCATTGATTGGGCTAATCTGGCTGGTCAACTTGCTCTAGAAATTCCCAGTCTCTGCCTTCAGAGGCTAGAATTACAGACTGGTGGCCATACCCACCTGACATATACATGGGATCTGGGGAATTGAACTCTGGTCATCTTGCTTACATGGTGAGTGCTTTAACCACTGAGCCATCTCTCTGACCCTTGAACATATTCTCCACTAATATTACTGACACCAATTTCTATTTCATATAGATTTTTTTTCTTTCAATAGCAATTAAAGTTTTTCTTTTATACACAAAACAAGTCTTTCTGGAAAACATTATTTTAAAGGGGCCTCTTTAAAGTAAGTGGCTCATGTACACTAACACAAAATTTCTGAATTCTTAGCAGAGATGGAGAGATCATAAAGTTTAGAAGTAGACCCAAAGATATTGCACATCTTGACTTTAGAAAGTTGAAATTTATGAAGCAAGAGAGACACAGGGTACAAACATTTCTGTTACCCCCAAGTGATTTTTTTTTTCCAGAAAAAAAAAATCTGACTTGTTATTTCCTTAGAAAGAAATACTCCAAGTTTCAAATAGCCAACCTGCAAATGTAAATTCTGGGAACATAGTCAGTTCATTGGTTGGAATTGCTATTTAAAAATTTGGGATTCTATAGATAATTTTCCTTCTTTCTTTCTTTCTTTCTTTCTTTCTTTCTTTCTTTCTTTCTTTCTTTCTTTCTTTCTTTCTTTCTTTCTTTCTTTCTTTCTTTTCTTCCTTCCTTCCTTCTTTCTTTCTTTCTTTCTTTCTTTCTTTCTTTCTTTCTTTCTTTCTTTCTTTCTTTCTTTCTCTCTAGCTCTGTCTCTCTCTCTTTCTCTCTTTCTTCTCTTTATAGGATCTTTCTTTTTTCTTTTTTCTTTTTTTTTTTAGATAGGATCTTGGTATACTGCCCAGGCTAATCTTGACTCCTTCCTCAGCCTGCCCTGCAGCTGGACTACAGCCACTCACCGTGCGCCTGACTGCTCCCTTCTTACTGTCTCAGTCCTCACAGACTCCTCACTGGCCATTCAGATTCTGCTTAGACACCATGAAGTTCTAAATGTCTCCCCACATTGACTGGCCCTGTCCAGAGCACTCTGTTTTCCAGCTTGGGCTCATGACCCTTGAAGTAGCTGAGGCTCTGGCTGTTGCCTTTCTTTCTTGCTTCTCCACCGCTTTACTCCTCCAGGCACTGGCCCAGTGTCACTACTGTACACCTTTGCCCTTCTCACCAGAGTTGCAGTGCCGGCAGCTCTCACAGTGGGGCCGCGTGTGGTAGTCCGGAGAGAAGGAGATCCCTGGTAGACATGGATCGCACCGAGCAGCCTTCCCACTCTGGTCACAATCCTCCACAAAGAATGTTCCTGTGAGCAGAGGGCCCAGAATCAAGAGCCCAGCAAGGCCACTTTCCTCTTTCTCCTCCTCCTTTTCCTCTTCTTCGTCCTCCTCCTCCTCTTCCCTGAGGCAGTGCCTGCCCTTGTTTGAGCTCACCCTGCATGACCTTAGCAGATGTCTATCTCCCCACTTGCCACCCCTGCAGACCCCACTCTTACCTGGCTCACACATTTGGCAGCACAGCTCTCCCCGAGCCCAGTAATGTCTTGCTGGACAGCTCTTGGGGGCTGGGGTAGCTGGGAGCCCTACCAGGATCCCCAGGAAACAGAGCCAATAGGGAAGTGGCCATGCCATGGCTCCTGCCCAGGGGCCCTTTGCTGTGCCCCAGTTGCCCACAGTTGGGTATTGGTGCCCCTTCTTTGCACGTCTACCGACCACGGTTCCTCCGCTTTGGGGGCAAGCCAACCTTTGATGGCAGTCAAAGCTCTTTTGTGGGTTTTTCTTTCTGTCAGCAACCTCCGCCCCTTTTCCTTTTCCACGCTGGGGGGGAGTATGAAAGGGTAAGCCCAGCCTGTGCGCATCAAGGAGACCTGCTCTCTTTGGCTTCTGTCTCTTGTTCATGGGTGTCTAAAATGTCTACATCTGCTGCTTTTACAGATGGGGGTCAGCTATGCCCTGCTGCCCACCTCTCCTGCTCACAGGGCAGCCGCTGAGACGCCCTCGTCTCTCCCCTGACACAGCCCCTCTCTGTCCCTTTCAGAGATGACCAGTTTAAAGAAGGAAGGAAGCATACTTGAGAACAAGTCCACAGACTTTTCTGAAACTTTTGAGGTCAGATTAGTTTTGGAACTGGAATTTTTCAATTTGGGATGAAACTACTACCATGAAACATCTTCTTGGATCTGGAGTGGCACTTAAAATCAAATTTGACTTTGTTCTTTTTTTGCGCCAGGGTCTCATGTTTTCAAGGCTGGCCTAAAACTCACGATGTAGATGAGGGTGATCTTGAACGTCTGGTTCTCCTGTCTCTGTCTCCTAAGTGTTGGGATGACAAGAATGTGCCACCATGCCAGGTTTATGGAGCGCTGAGGGTTGGACGTAAGGTTTTATGCCTTCTAGGCAAGCTACATCCCCAGCCCCAGATATATTTATGTGATAAAACTAGTGTGTGTTCACACACAGGAAGAGTTGTGCTTACAAGCAGCTTCGTACCAGTCAAGATAGAGTTTCATGGCCACCCGAGCTGCTCCACCATTGATCATAATCAGAGGTGGGGATTAGACCCATGTCTCTGTGGCGTTCTCTGTGCTATGAGATGATGTGTGATCTCTTTTAACCTTCTTCATGGGTGTATGGGTGAACGTGTGCATGTGTGGAGATCAACACTTTTGGTGTTGTTCCTTAGGTACCTCTACCTTTTTCTGTTTGAGACAGGATCTCGCTTAGAATTCACAAGTAGACTGTGCTGATTAGTCAGCGAACCCCAAGGGACCCACCTTGCTCCATCTCTGAGCTGGTTCATGTGTTCCTGAGATTTCAATATCCCCAAAACTGACTTCCCAGAGGAACTGGGCAAATAGAGTGAAGATGGCCCACACAGGTCCCCACCTTTACCTCTCCAGTGCTGGGATCGTAAACACTTGCCATGGTGCTTGTTTTTGTTTTTAAGATAAGTTCTGGGGATCAACCTCAGGTCCTTGCACTTTACTGAATAGGCTACAACCCAGCCCTATATCCTTTAACCTTTTATTTCATTTATTTTTTATTCGTATGTGAGTGTGTCTGCCTGTGTGTATCAGAAAGCACTGCGTGTCCCTGTGGAGGCCCAAGGATGACTTTGGGGATCATCCTGGATTACTTCTACCTTTTTTTTGCTTCGATCTGATATTTTGTAGGTATTTCTGCCTGTCAAGGTTGGAAGTGCAAGCCCCTCCCTGCCAATTCCACTTGGCACTTTTTTATGTATGATCCAGGATCCGAAATCAGGTCCTTCTGCTTTTGAGGCAGAATCTTAACCCCTGAAATATCTTTCTAGCCCCTATGCTTTAATTTTAGATTAAATCTTAGGCACAGATATAACTAGCTACCCATCAGACTTTGCCAACACTCTCCTCACCCTAATGCCATCTTCATCCTCCCTTCCCACCTCTGGCTGAGTCTTTTATCACGTGAACCATTTTACCCTGGCCTTGGGATTAAAGGTGGGTTTTTATGTGTGTCAATCTTCATCCTATTGACCCAGTTCCTCTGGGAAGTCTGATTTGGGGACACTAGACTCTCAGTCCTGGGGTCTCATGTGCTAGTTGAATTCCCCTTACTCTTTCCCCTGTGACCCCGCTCCAGGGTGACATTTCTCAGGGGTACGTCTCATTCAGGGTCTTTGCAAGTTGTTTCCACTGCTAGTGAACTGTCATAACCCTGCGGTCGCACCTGGTGGATCTGTTAGATCTGCCCTCTCTATCTCAGTCTGCAGTTTCCTTTCTCTTCATTTTTTCCACACTTGGTCTTTTCCCCCAGTCCCCTCTACACTCTTCAGGGGTCCACTCAAGTGAGGCACCGCAGAATATTGTGAATTGAAGAGGTGCTCAAGGGAAACCATGTTCCTCCTGTGTGTGCCCTCCTTCCTGGTGGTGCCTTATGGCTTGAGGGATTTTCTGAGGGTCTATCAGGAGATAGGGCTAAGTTAGAAGAAGCATGCCTTTGAAGGGTATATCTTGTCCTCGGACCCTTTCCTTTTCCCCAACTCTTTGCCCCCCCCCCCCCGTTCCTGGCTTCCATGAGGTGAACAGCTTTGCTCCACCACACCCTATGTCCGTACAGCATGGCTTTACCAGAGACTCAGAAACAACGGAGTCAGTGAATCATCGACCAAACCTCTGAAACTGTGAGCCAAAATAACTGCCCTCATTTATCTCATCATCTCATACTCTTCTGATCTTTTTTTAGGGGCCAGGTTAATCTTCTCTGATCGTTCCCATTTTAGAGTATGTGCTGCTGAAACAAGCACTCTTCTGATGTTTGTATTTATTTCTTTTAAATTTTATGAGAAGGCACGTGCGAGCATGCGAACCACACTCATGTAGAGGTCTGAGGACAGCTTTTGGAAGTCAGCTCTTCCCTTCCACTACATGGGCTCCGGGGATTGAATTCAGATCACCAGGTCTGCTCACAGCACCTTTACCCGCTAAGCCATCTTGCCAGCCCTCTTTTTTCTTATAAAATCAAAACTCAGAAGCTTGACATGATCACCCACATACCTGTCTATAGTTCTAGGGGCTCAGGATGTCAGAATGAGAGATCACTTGAGTCCAGGAGTTTTAGACCAGACTAGGCAACACGTGAGACCTTATTTCAAAAAATAAAAACCCATACCCATTAAACAGCATAACTTCCTCCCTAGTCCTTGGCAATCATATTCTGTTTTCTTCCTCCATGATTTTCATTACTTGGAATCTTATTGTAGATGGAATTAAGGCAGGTTTAGAGCAGATGTGTTGGGACCCTCTCTGAAGGTCTTGGAAAGTCAACCCCCACTGCTGGAATTACCCTGAAGGAACACACCCTTCACCAACTTCCCCCCCACACTAGCTCTCCTACACAGAAACAGCCCCACCTCCAACTGGGTTGGGCCCAAAACCAAACCTGGGCTTACCTAGGTGTAAATAGTCCACACCCTGGCAGTCATCTTTGGCACTTGCCCCACGTGGCACTCCACATATGGAGTCCGTGAGTTTGTTTCTAGCTCCTTGCCTCTCATGGATTCCATGCCCGGAGTCCATGAGTTCTCCAAGGGGCCTGCCCCTCATGGCACTCCACGTCTGGAGTCCGTGAGTTCTGTTCTTTCCTCTAATAAACTCTACCTTAATCCTCTCCATGTGTTCTGGTTTCAATCTTCGACTCCGAACACAAGAACCCTCCAACACTGGGACAAATCCATCGCTGCAACAGAATTACACAGTATTTTTCTCCTTTTGACTCACTTACTTCATTTAGAATCATGTTCTTAAGATTTACCCATGCTCGCTGGAGAGATGGCTAAGGGGTTAAGACTCTGTCTCTGCAAGCAGAAGGATCTGAGTTCTGATCCCAGGTCCCATGTAAAAACTCCAGGAAGAAATGGCAGCAGCCTGCACTTTTGGCTCTGGAAGGCAGAGTCTGGGAAATCCCAGAGCAAAGCAAAAAGTATGTAGAAGCAGTCCAGGATGGTTCCTAAAGTCACCTTTGGGCCTCCACAGGCACATACAGAGTGCCCTCACACACACACACACACACACACACACACACACACACACACACACACACAAATTAAAAATAAAATTTACCCATGTCATTTTATGCGCTGCAATCTCCTTCCTTCTGAGAACAAATACTATTCTGGTTTACATATGGCCACTACATGTTTATCCATCCATCCATTGGATTTCACATTTCAGCTATTCTGAATGTAGAAATGGAATCTCTTGATCAGGTGGCATATATATATATATATATATTTTTTTTTTTTTTTTCTTTTCTGGTGCCTGTGTTTGATTGAACCAAGTGCTGTGTTTTCTACCTTTGAACTGCACACTCAGCCCCTTTACGGTTTATTTTGAGACAGGGCCAGGAAGTTGCGGAGGCTTCTGAGTAGCTCAGGTGGGTGCCAGAATGCTGTGCTGGTAATTCTAGTTTTACATTTTTGAGGAATTTTAGTCTACCATTTCCCACTGAACTATTCTATATTTCTATCAACAGTGCATTAGATTTAAATTTTTGTATGTTTTTGCCAGGACTTTTTTTTGTAGTAAGCAATGTGAGGTGATATTTTACTGTAGGTTTTGTGTGTGTGTGAGAGAGAGAGAGAGAGAGAGAGAGAGAGAGAGAGAGAGAGAGAGAGAGAGAGAGAGAGAGAGATAACACTGAGAGAGAGAGAGAGAGAGAGAGAGAGAGAGAGAGATAACACTATGTGTGCCTATGAAGGCCCAAAGGTGACTTCAGGAATCATCCTGGATTGCTCTAAGGTTTCCCAGATTTTGTCTTCCAGGACCATCAGAGTGCAGTCTGCTGCCATTTCTGCTGGGTGTTTTAACGTGAGACTTGGGCTCTGAAGTCAGGTCTTTCTGCTTGGGAGGCAGAGGTTTAACCCCAGAGCCATCACTCCTCCTGCTCCCCTCCCCATTTTTCTTACTTTTTCTTTGTTGTTGGACAAAATATGTAAACAAAAGCAATTTAAGGAAGGAAACCTTTATTTTGGTTCATGGTTTGAGAGGACAGCCCATCATTGGGGGAAGGCTTGGCAGTGAGAGTATATGGTAGGGGAATGTGTGTGGGCTGGGCATCTTTTTTTTTTTTCTTTTCTTATTCCCTCTGGGACCCTAGCCCACAGGATTGTGTTATCTACTGTCGCAGTTACTCTGCATTGTTGCCAATAAAGCCATGATCAAATGGCTTATAGGAGAACAAGGAGGTTTCATTCTGGTTCATAATTGTCCAGTTATAGCTTTTACTCTAGCTGGGCAGGAGCGTCCATACCACCAGGGTTGAGGGAACTGGTCACACCATGTCCACAGGAATGCTGAAAGAGGGGCAGACTTCCTTTGCAGACAGCACGTCTGTCCAAGCATGCCAAACTTTCTTAGCCAGCTCCTTCCATTTTATTTACCTGTCCAGAAGATGGGCTACCCACCATGGATTGGGGCTCCTTATTCAATTAGACAGTCTCAGCAGGCTTGCTTAGGGCTTAATTTATTGATTCTTTACAAATGTGCCTAGGACAATTGTAAGTTGTCAAGTTGACATCTGTATCTAACTATAATACCTAAATTCAGGGTTGTTTTTTCCACTTTGAACCTCTTGGAAGCATCCTGGCAGATATACCCAGAGGCATATCCTCTAGATGATTCTAATCAAGTCAAGGTGGCAATGAAGACCAACTCTCACAAGTCCACTTTTTGTCATTACTTGCATAGCAGTCCAGCTTTGGTTCTCAAAGATATGTGGTCATCTCTGATTGATCTTAGCCAAAGGCTGAGAAGCAATATCATGTCTATCTTATAATGCAAAATGCACTTAGCACATCAATAGGAGTCCCCATCTTAACAGTGCTAACATTATTCAGAAGCCCAAAGTCCACGAAGTCTTCTGAGACTTAAGGCAATCTCTTAACCGTGAACATTAGTAAAAGAAACATTAAAAAAGAAAATCACATACTTCTAATGTAAATTGACACGGAGTAAATATTCGTAGTCCAAAAAGGGAGGAATGTGCATATCGCAGGAAAGGCAGAACTGAAGCAAGAGCAAACCCAGTAAGACAAATCATGCAACTCCATGCCCTGTATCTGGGGCTCTTGGTAGCATCATCTGGGCTGCTCTGTCCTACTGAGGGCACAGGTCGTCTCTCTGTTGGGCTACCTTCTCCCCATGCCTGCAACTTTCCTCAGTGGTCGTCTGTGATAGTTCATCTTGGTTGTCAATTGACTATACCTGGGACTAACAGATCAGTTGCCAAGCCACCCCAAGAGATTATCTGGATCAATGTATTTGCAACACAAAGACCAACCCTAATTCTGGATGGAACCTCGCAGTAGCAGATTAAAGGAATAGTAAAACCAGAAGAGCTTCGGGGCTCTCTTGCCCTGTGCTGGCAAACTCATCTCCCCTCCTGCCACCATCAGAAAGAACCCAGCTTCTTCCAGCCTCCATGATGGAGGTAACTTAAGCCACCTCCAGCTTCTGCCGCCTGCTGCGTCCTCTCTGCCACGATGGACTGTACCTCCCCTCTGAAACTGTAGTTTAAATAATCTCCCTTTCTTCCCTTAAGTTGCTTGAATCTGAGTGTCGTCTCACAGAAGCAGAAAGAGTAATGGTGACAGTATGTTGGCATCTCCAACATCCCGGGGTCTTCGTTGAAACTTAAGCTTCATTTCACAATGTCATTCTGTGGGGCCTGTTTTTTTTTGGGGGGGGGGATTAAGGTAGAGTTTATTAGAGAGAGAATAGAACTCACAGACTCCAGATGTGGACAGCCATAAGGAGCAGGCGTCTAAGATGGCTGCCAGGGTCAGGTATATTTATACGCAAGTGTACTTGGAGGGGGGAAGAAATATGGATTTTCCTCATTGGTTAGTTCATATTGAAGCCTGACCCAGTTGACTTTGTGGCTGACCTCAAGGTGGGGCTTATCTGTAATTGAGGACTAATCTCCATATTGGTTCATAAGGGCTGAGGGAAGCTAGTGAAGGGTGGTCTTTCAGGATAATCCCAGCCCCAAGGATGACCTTTTCAAGACCGTCAGAGACAGTCCCAGCATGGCTGCTCTAAAACTGCCTAATTCCCCCCCTTAATTTTTATGAAGACTTGACTGCTCAAGAGATGAGGGGCAACGACTGCTCTGGCTACTTCTTGCTGAGCTGGGGTGAAGGAAATGTGAGCAGTCAGTGGTACTCATCTATGAGATGCTGGGATGGTCCAGAATTTGAAGCGTTATGGGTATTAATCTTAGCTGTTGGAATCTACCTCTCTAGTCTATCTCCTGGCTGTGGTCATCAAATGTTGCAGATGGTGAGATTTTTGTGTGTCCCAGAGGTTGAAGCAGAATTCTCCACGAGGAGGATTAAGGTAGAGTTTATCAGAGGAGAGAAAGAACAGAACTTCATGGGCTCCAGACCTGAAGTACCATGAGGGGCAAGGGCGCCCTGGAGAACTCATGGACTTTAGGCATAGAATCCATGAGGGGCAAGGAGCTGGAAAAGAACTCATGGACTCCAGATGTGGAGTCCCATGAGGGGGCAGGTGCCTCATGTGGCCTCTTAAAGCCTCTGTTCTGCCCGGAGAATGAGCTACAATAGGAATATTTTTGCTTTGGAATGAGTGAGTTTATTAACCGTGGAGCAAGCAAAAGAACACAGCAAGCAGCAGACTGATCCAGAGCATCAGATTAAGCAAAACAACACTCAACAGAAACGACTGGGTTTATGCCAATCAGTCATGGCGGGTAGTTCTGAACATGAGAAGCTCCATTCTCATTCTCATTCTTGTTCCCATTGCACGAATTTTTACTTAGCCTCAGTTAGAGCTTTCTAGCTATTCTCAGGGGCACATTGTTTTTGATACCTTTGTTTGCTGCTTGCTGCTATTCCCTGTGATAGTGTTGGGGGGGGAGCCTGCCCAGAGCAAGGAGCTCAGAGGACTCAGATGAGCACGGTTGAGACTGAGGCAAAGACCCAGGGCTGCAGGCCTTGGTGTGTTTTGGAGTCTGAACCTGGGAAGACACATCCCTAGGTGGTTCTTTTGGCGCAGTGAACCCTTGTGATGGAATTCTCTGTTTTGGCTTCCTTCTTTCAAATTAATTATAATCTGGAGCTTCCAAAAGTAGGTTCAGGACACCTTTCCTATTGTCCCAATGCACTAATTTAAATAGCCAAATATGTAATAAATAGCTAATTCGAGCATCACATTACCTTTTTAAAATTGGGCTGCAAATTCCTTTCAGGAATTTCCATGGAAATTCCCTCTTCCACCTCCTGACTTATTCTGGGTTGGGGATCAAATCCAGAGCTCTGTGCATGTAGCCTTTTGATATTTCTAATTTAAACTTGATAAGTTCATGAGCAGTAGCATTTTGTTTGTATAAATAAGCTATTTTTCAGTCTGTGCCTCATAGCCTGCGCTGGACAGATGGGGGTAGTTTACTTACACAGGAAAAAAGTTGTGGAGTCAGGGCCAGGAAGATGGCTCAGCGTGGAAAAGCACTTGCTGCACAAGTCTGATGACTTGAGCTTGATCCTGGAACCCATGGGGTCAATAGCACGCATCTGTCATTCCAGCCAATGGTGGGAGGTGGAGGCAGGGGGATGAGCCAGAGCTCAAAGGACGAGCCCGGCGTGTGCACTCCTGACTACTGGGGGAGAAACAAGAGGAAAGGTGAGAACTAACTATTGAAAGTTGTCACCTGATTTCCAAACGTGCTGTCACAGTTGCGGGCCTGTACTCACACATGGGTTACACGTCTTACACACGCGCGCACACACACACACACACACACACACACACACACACACCATGTGGAGTCATTTTGCTTCAGCATTTGTACTCACAAAGAAGCATTTAAAAAAACAAGAGTTGCTCGGGGCGCAAAGGCCCAGTCTGAAAGCTACTGTTCTCTGCAATGTGGAATGACTTAGAGCAAAACACAGTCGATCTTACATACATTTCGTTTACGGCTCGAAGCCTTGTGTTGCTTTTTCAGTTTGTCACTGAAGTTGTTAGGGTCGGAGCCTCGGCCTTGCCAGCCCCAACAGACAGGCTGACCCACCCACCTTCAGTAGGCCAATTAAAGAAATAGAGAAAAACAGAAAAAAAGAGATTTCTTCAATGTAACCACATTGCAAAGAGAAGCGGAGTTCCGGTGACCTGCCATATCCATCTTCGGAGTCCTGACATGAGGTTGGGTGTAAATGGGAGGAAGGGGCAAGCAGTGCTGGTCAAGGTGTGCTCACGGCCATCGCTGACCCGCCATTGCCTAGGTCTAGGCTCTAGTCTCTCCTGCACAGCGGTCTGGTAAATTGTCAGATTCTGGGAAGCAGGTGTTCTTCTGGCTAGAGCCAGGCTCTGGTCTTTTCCTTCCTTCTGCCAGTGTGAGATTCCTGGGGAAATTCCAATTTTTTTTTTTTTTTTTTGACAAGAGAAGGTTCTTTATTCTTTGTTTCTGTTTAAAAAAGTATCCTTCAGTATTAAAAAAAAACTTTAAATATGACACTGAATAAATAAAAATAATCTGTCAGTATGAAACATTTCCACAGAGTACATTCATCAAAGAGGAATGTGTTGCTGGAGGCCAACTCCTTTCCAGTGAAATGAAGGAGGGAGACATCTGAGGTCTCAGGCTGAGCTAGCAGTGCGGAAGGAAGACCAACCCAGGAACAGGGATTGGGCTGGGAACTGGAGACTGTTCAAAGGCAAAGGCACCTACCATCTGAAGGGAAATCACTACTTTGCTAGATTCTGAGGCTCTGGAGAGCCAGCTAAGCAAGCTGGACAAATTTTTATCAGAGTCAGGGACAAGAAGGAGGAGAATGAGGAGAGCCAAGTAAACTGTCAGTGTTTTTGATTTTGAAATAATAAATAAAGGCCCCAACACTTCTGTCTTGATACACTGCAACTTGACAGTTCTACCCTGCCCTCTGCAAATGTCCCATCTCTCCTCCTCTGGCCCAGGCACACGACCCATCATACCAGGTGGGCGTCAACACTAGCAGGTGAAAGGCAAAGAGGTGCGTGGTTGCCTGCCCCCAGAGCATTTCCACCCACACGTTCCAGAACTCTATGAAGTCAAAGTCCCATTTAGGTAGGTGATGGCATCACTGAGTTAGGGGTTGTTGCAGGCAGAGAAAGAGTCGATTGGTCCCTGAGCCTTGGAGATTGCCAAGAGGATTGAGCCATGGGGAATGCGTGTCCACAGGGAGATGAGGTGTTGGCAAGACCCAGCCAGTCCCAGGTTGTACAATCATCCATCCTTGCTTGCAGATTGTCATTCTTGCATCTCAGCTTGGAGATTGGCTGCCAGTCCTATGCTGAGCCAGGAGCGGCCGGGGCACCCTTCCTGGACAAGGGCGTGACTCACGTGCAAACAGCAACTCTGCCACGCATGCCACATCTGACTTTCCTAACTGGATGTCCCACTTGGCTTTTCAGACCCCAGTCTCAGGACCTGCCAGTTGCCTGTCTACCTGCCACGCAGATAAAGTGCGTACAGAATGACTGAGAAAGGTACAAACTGTGTGAAGCTGAATTCTGCAGCTGAACTGCTCAGGATCGTCCTACTCGGGCTGAGAGGCTGCTGTAGTCAGCCACAGCTTGGCTGCCTCGCTCCCTCCCCTGCTCGCAGACCGGAGGGCGTTTCTCCACTTGCCTGGCCTCAGCACAAAGGAGAGATCAGATGGAGTTCCCTGCCTGGAAGTCCAGACATGGGTGGGAGTGGGAGGGAGGCGGCGGAGCAGGGACCACAGCTTCCTGGTCTGTGTCCCAGGCGTCTTGGGCCTCACACTCTCCTCTGGAGCACCAGGTAGATGTTCAGTCTCTGCACTGCCCCAACGTCCTGCATTCACCAACTGTGGGTGTTGTGGACACCCCAGGAGCTTCCATGCTGGGTGGGAGCACCCCCCCACCCACCCACCCCTGGTCAGGATAGATCCAGGGCCCTTCAGTGCTCACTCAGAGACAGGAATGAGCTTTACCCAGAGCTCCAAGGACAATTATTTCAACCATGACTGGTGCCCCTGGCAGGAGGAATCCAGGGGGCACCAGAGAGGAGAGTGAGAAAGAGTCCCCAAGAGCCAGCAAAGGAGAAAAAAAAATCAGTCATTTTACAAACTGACTCAGCTCCTGAGCCCCCTCCCCCAAAGTCCCAGTGTAGGGTGGGAAAGTTAGCCAGTCCAGTCTGATCTTGACCCTTCTCTGAGCTTCACCCTTGAGGCGGAGCTGAAACATCAACTCCCATGCCTGAATCCATCATTTTACCTATGCTGGACAGAAAGCAAGGAATGGGGATTAACTTTGCTATACAAAGCACCAATAAGTTAACAGAAACAGGACATTATAGTAAATAGACTGCACTGGGTCAGACACAGCATCTGACCTCAAGTTCTGCTGTGCTTGCTGTAGGGACCTGAGAGCCTCTGGTCCCCCTTAAGTATCTCTGCGTGACCTCCAGGGTGTCCATGACCCCTGGCCGTGTGAGCTTCTGCTCTAAGCTACCTGTCTGCTCAGGGGTGATGAAGCTGGAACCATGCTGTCAGCTGCTGCCCCAGCATGACTGTCCTCACCTCCTCCTGACTCCCAAGCCCTTTCAAGACCCTTCCCTAGAAGGATCCAAACCTCCGCATCCATCTGCTTCTTTCCACCTATACACACCCACATACCCATATTTAGCAGGCCTGCAGGCCCCAAGCTATAAGAAATGACTGTAGAGAAGTGAGACAATGACCCATCAGGCTTTACGGGGGACCCTTTCCCCTTCTAGACCTGAAGGTGGACTCTCTACCCCTCCAAAAGCCTGTACACTAGTAACCTTCTAGAACCTTCAATTGCAGGACAGGACCGTCCCAATGTTGTAGGGTTCTTGTGTTCCAGAGTTGAAGATTGAAACCAGAACACGTGTAGAGGATTAAGGTAGAGTTTATTAGAGAGAAAGGTTGGAACTCATGGACTTCAGATGTGGAGTGCCATAAGGGCTAGGAGGCCCTGGAGAACTCATGGTGCCTAGGCATGGAATCCATGAGGAGCAAGGAATGGACTCATGGCACTAGACAGGAATGAGCTTTACCCAGAGCTCCAAGGACAATCATTTCAACCATGACTGGTGCCCCTGGCAGGAGGCACTAGAGTGCCATGAGGAGGGGCTAGGGTGCCAAAGATGGCTGCCAGGCCAGGTGTATTTATACACCTAGACAAGCCCAGGGAAACTGGGTTTTTCCCATTGGTTAATTCCTATTGGGGCCCAACCCTGTTGCTCTAGGGCCCCTGTGGGCTAGAGGTCAAGTTGTTTGATATGGAGAGTTCATTTCCATAATCCCTTCATAGGGAAGTTGGCCATTTTATCTCTGGGAGGATTGGAGTCAGTTCCTCAGCAGGAGTGTTCCCTGAGGGAGATTCCAGCAGTGGGGATGACCTTCAGGAATTCCAAAGACCTTCAAAGACCTTGAGAGACCCATCTCGGCATGGCTGCTCTAATCCTGCTTCACTTCCACTTGTCAATCTCTGGGCCTGAACTTTCTAATCGGAGCATTTCATTGAAAGGCCCATTCTCTTATCTTTTTCCCACCAAACTTCAAAGGAACAAGGAATTCTTCTGGATTCCAAACCCTCTGACCCATTTGTGTTCCAACTAAGCTTTCCAAAGTCTACCTAAGACAAAATAAAGACCTGGATGAGTCATTCCATAACCATCCCCCCCACCTGCCGGCAAACCTCCCTTCCCTTGCTGACTGCTGTAGACAAACTGGATAACTTGCTCACACACAAAGAAAGCAAGGGGCTGAGGGGGCAGGTGAGACAGAAATCCTGCCCACACTTCTTCCCTTCCCAGTCCAACACCCTGTTTGCCATCACTAGTCAGCATAATAGCTCACCCTAGAATGGAGTGAGGGGCTGAGAATCCCTGGGAGTCTGCCAGCAGTCCCCCCCCAACACACTTCAAGCCTCCCTCCCTCCCCACATCTGGATCTCACTTCTGAGATCCCTGTCTTTGGCACGCTTTAAGACCTTCTTTCTAGAAGGCCCGAGTCACTACATTAGTGACCATGTGCCCAAGAGCTGGCAGCCCAGCTTCTTCTGGAAGGCGTCCTTGTTGGAGGCGTCAGGGCCGCCGGCTACATCCACATGGCTCTCATGGTACTTGTTACAGAAACGGCAATGCACGTTGCTGAGAAGCCCCTCCATGATGTCCATGGTGGTACTGAGCTTGCTGGGGAGGCTCACGGCATTGGGGTTCAAAGTCTTCTGGTCCCAGGTGACATTGCCTAGGTAGGTACCCAGGTATGCAACCATGCGGTACAGCTCCACCAGCTTGGTCTTCTCTGTGCCATTGGCGTGGAAGGAAGGGAAGTCCGTCACGTTTGGCCCACACAGCTCTCCCTGGGCTGTGTAATAGGAAATAAAAAGAGCATTGGCACTGCCATTGAGCTGTGCCAGCTGGTTCCTGATCTAGCTCATGAGGTTGTTGTGACATGGGTGGCATGTGACACAGGTGACGTTGACAGGAGCGATGGGAAGGGGGCTCCCTGCCCCGTGCTTCCAGTGCAGAACCAGGTACAGAGGCACGACTCCTGCAGCCAAGACCTTCATTATGGGCTGGACTCCAGAGGGCCTCGGAGGAGACCTTAGATGTCGGCCGTTTTCGTCGGCTGTTTTCAGTTCTTCATCGGAAATTCCCATTTCTTGAGGGCTATTGTTTGAATAGCCAAGGAAAGTGCCTCTTGACAGTATCTTCACCCCTGCCAAGGTGGTTAGCTTACTTCCCATTGTTTCACAGGAGTGTAAGGATGCCCGGCAGCCAAAGCAAGCATCTAGGAACCAGTGTGTGGCCTCTAGCAGCAAGGGCTTCTTCCACTACTGGCAGAACCGGAACCCAAAGGGTGACTGATCAAGTCACACCTTGACCAAGACTACTTAAGTATGCACACCCCCTGTTCAAATTCTTCTTCCACTTGAAACTAGGGTTCATATCAGTACTTCAAAGATGAATATGGTGTTGCTGGACCCCTTTATCTGTTCCTCTGCTCAGTGGGTTTTGACGCTCTTCTTTCTCTGCTTTTTACCATCAAACTTCAGATACAGTTAGAGAAGGTGGTCTCTATGTGTGGTAGGCAGAATAATGATCTTCTGAGTGCTGGCATTACAAGCACATGCATAGCAATATATAGTTCTAGTTCAGTGGTCTACAAAATTTTTTGATTTAAACTATATAAGACAATTTTCAGTATATATCCCCTCATATATTTATTTTTTAATTTATTTATGTGTATGTATATGTGTATCTGTGTGTCTATATCAGGAGGCACTATGTGTATCTGTGGAGGTCCAAGGGTGACTTCGGGAATCATCTTGGATTTGTTCTACCTCCATTTTGCTTTGCTCTGGGATTTCCCAGGCTCTGCCTTCTAGGGCCAGAAATACAGGCCCTCACCATTTCCATCTGGTATTTTTACGTGGGATCTGAGAACCAAATTTTATACTTTTAAGTCTGAACCACTTCTTCAGTTCACTCATGTATGTTATATATTCATATTCAAACTTATATAAGTATGTATGGATATTAAAAGGGATGAGACACAATTACATAGTCACAGTATAAAAATATAAAAAGGATGAGATGACTATGAGAAAATAAAAATTCAATAAAGAATACTTTCTGCTTAGGACACGAAAGGCCTATTTATTGTCATTAAAATATTAATGTATAGTAAAATTGACACAGTATGAAACATTAGCACTAATATAGTTAGTGAGAGGAATGCGACTCAATGGATTTCATTGTTTAAAGAAAATCTTGGTGCTCAAAGTCATGGCAACAGAGGCAATCCAGATGAATTAGATTAATAGATTAATAGATATCAGAACTATGACTGTGGTTAAAATAAACATATAATTCACCACCTTAATCATTCCTAAATGTATAACTCAGTGGCAGTAAATGTATTCATATCATTGCATATTTTAATCAATCAGTAATGAAAAATATAAGTTTAAGAGACTGAGTAAAAAAAAAAGCAAGTTATTGAAAGGTAAGAAAGATTCCACAGACATAAAACTTAAAAAAAATATGATGCTAAACTATTTGCTATTCAGGGTTACATACATTAATAGCGATACTGAATTTCTTGGAGGGTTCTTGTGTTCTGGAGTACAAGATTGAAGCCAGAACACCTGGAAAGGTTAAAACAAGATTGAGAGAGAGAGAGAGAGAGAGAGAGAGAGAGAGAGAGAGACTCAGCCATCATTTGGCCTTAAGGAGGTGGGAGAGAGTTATTAGAGCAGAGGCGATAGCTTAGGGTCAGAAAGAATAAGGAGAGAACTGCTCTGACCATGACCTCATGGTGGGAGGGGGTGGGAGAAGAAAGAGAACTACAATATTTTGTAGTCTGGCATTTCTAAGGAATGGCTAGGAGTTACTAGGGAAGTGAGGTAGTAAAGACTGGAGCTGTGGTGGGGGTGGTTCCCACAGGACCAGATATTGCTAACTACACCAGCAGCCATGCTGGGATGGCCTCTGAAGGTCTTTGAACTGGGATTACCCTGAAAGAACACACACTATTTTAATCCTCCACAGAGATCCACAGAGATAAGGTTGCCAACTTCCCCCAACCCTCTGTTCCTGAAAGGATGTGGAGCTTAGTTCTCCATTGCAGATAAACCCTACTATGAGGTCAGGCACAAAATCAACTAGAATGGGGCCATTATGAACAGAACAATGAGATGTAGAGAACCAAAAGCTCCTATCAGGTTAGCAGAAACTGGAGCTAACCAATGAGGAAAAGCCATTCTCCCCCTACCTTGGGCTTGCCTAACCCTATAAATATACCTGACCCTGGGAGCCATCTTTGGCTCCCTTGTCTCTCACAGACTTCATGTCTGTGACTTGCTTTCATTTCTCTTGTCCCTTATGGATTCCATGTATAGAGTATATGAGTTCTTGGGGTCTCTCTTGCCCCTCATGGCTTCACATTCCATTCTTTCTCTCCTCTAATAAACCACCTTAATCTTCTACTTGTTTTCTGGTTTCAATCTTCAATTCCAGAACACAAGACCCCAGACACATAAAGACCCCAGAGGGACTCTATAACAGTAGAACCAGAGAGAAAAGGGACACACCCCCGGGCTGGTTCTGCCTGGCTGGAGAGGGAAGAGTATGGTCAGGAGTCTCTAAGAGTCTAAAACTGTTCTGATCTCACCATTGTGGGGATTCAAATTGTAGGCAGATTCAGAATGGTGAGCATTCTTCTAGAACTTTTCTAGACAAAATAAATGTACACATGCATTTTTGAAGAAACCAGGTATGGAAGCAACATGTTTACCGTCCTAGTACTAAGAAGCTGTAGACAGGAGGATTAGTCATCTTCAGAACACACAGTTCAAGACCAGTCTGAGCTACGTGAGACACTGCCTTAATTTTCTTCTTTTAAGGGATATTCAAAGTTAAAAATAAAAGGAGATTCCTTCTCTTATTATATGCATAAGCAGATTATGTATACCTATTATAAAATCAGAGCTCCCAAGATCACTCATCTGTCAGAAAAAAATCAGATGGATTTTCAAGTCAAGTCCCTTTTATCTTCTACTTAAAATATTAAGCAATAATTAAATATGCTCTGATTTCTCAGACTCTTGCCTACTGAGCACTCTTTTTTATTTGTTGTTGTTTTGTCTGGCCCTGGTGGGTGGAGCCTGGGAAATCCCACAGTGAAGCAAAGAGGAAGTAGAAGTAAATCAGGATGATTCCTGAAGTCATCCTTGGTCCTCTGCAGGGACATACAGTGCACACACACACACACACACACACACACACACACACACACACACTAAACAAACAAACAAACAATTTTTGAGACAGGGTCTAAGCCTAGACTATCCTCAACTTAATATATAACTAAGATTGACCTTGGACTCCTGACAATCCTGCTTCCACCTTGCAAATGTTAGGGTTACAAGGGTATGTTTTGCCCCACTGAAATAACCCCTGAAGAACAAATTTCCATGTTGGTTTTTTCTGTTGGTTAGTAACATGTTGGGGAAATTAAAGTTACAACTGATTGACATCTTTGACATGTTATTGTTGTTGTTGTGTGTGTGTGTGTAATGCTCTATTCTTCCAGATAAAGAAAAACAAAATGAAACAAAGCAGTATTTTATTGGTCTACTTTCTCATCTTGCCTGGAAGAATTCCTCATATTGATGCAAGAACAGTCTTCCTCTGTTCGCAGATATTCCTTCTAGGTTACCAAATGTTACAGGGTCTCTGTTCAGGGGCCAAATGTTACAGGAATGACTGTCCCAATGATACAGGGTTCTTGTGTTCCAGAGTCAAAGATTGAAACCAGAACACGTGTAGAGGAGAGAAAGGCTGGCACTCATGGACTCTAGATGTGGAGTGCCATGAGGGGCTAGGGCGCCGGAGAACTCATAGACTCCAGGCATGGAATCCATGAGCAGAAGGAACAAGAAAGAGACTCATGACACTGGAGTGTGCCACCACACCCAGGTCTGTGTGCAGGCTTTTAAGTTCACTATTCATGAATATTGAGGATGCTCCCAACCTTTCACTGTTGTTAATGGTGCTGCGTAAAACACCTCCATTTCCTTGTGCCTATGGGAGAGAATCTATAATTAAAAACTGGGCACTGGACTCGCTGAGTCACAGGGAACATTTTTCTCTTTAATAGACAAGAGTTGCCTTTTAAAAGGACTATGCCAGTTCCTATTCCACCAGTTGTGCCAACGACAGCATGCTTTAAAAACCCCTTCAGACAATGTGATTGGTGAAAAATGTTGTCTGGTTTCAGTGTTTGTTCTATCAAAGGTGAGGCCCAACCTGTGGCCAGTGACCGGAGAACAGGCCTCTGGCAGTCCTGTTAAGGCAAGTTTAGAGCAGCCCTGCCGGAAGGTCTCTGAAGGTCATCCCCCCACTGCTGGGATTACCCTGGAGGAACACCCCTTCACAAGAGAGAAAGTGGTCAATTCCCCATCCTTAGCTTATGAAAGGATATGGAGATTAGCTCTCCTTTACAGATAGGCCGCTTTGAGGCGACTCAAGACAGCTGGGTTGGGGCCCCCATGTGAGCTAACCAATGAGGAAAAGCCATTCTTCCCAAGCTTGTCTAACCAGTGAGGGAAAGCCATTTTTCCTGGGCTTATCTAAAGGCATAAAATATACCTGACCTTGGCAGCCATCTCTGGCAGCTGCCCCTCGAGGCACTCCACGTGTGGAGTCAGTGAGTTCTTTTCCAGCTCCATGCCCCTCATGGATTCCATGCCTGGAGACCATGAGTTCTCCCGGGCACCCCAACCCCTCGTGGCACTCCATGTCTGGCGTCCATGAGCTCCAGCCTTTCTCTCCTCTAATAAACTACCTTCATTCTTTAAACATGTTTTGCTTTCAATCTTCAACTCCCAAAATGAGAACCCCACAGTCATCCCCTAGCATTTGGTGACCACAAAGGGACATTTGGCAAACGAGGAAAGAGTGCATCTTGTAACACTGTGAATGCTGTGTGATGCTCACCATCTAATTCAAGTCTGAGAAAATCCTTGGAGCAATGGGGTCTTCCCTTCCCCTTGCCTGTGGCAACCATAGTGTTTTGGAGTTGATTTCCTGGGGTCCTATGTGTCCAGGTTCTTGTGTTCAGGAGTCGAAGATTGAAACCAGAACATGTGTACAGAATTAAGTCAGAGTTTATTAGAGGAGAGAAAGAACAGAACTCAGAGATGATAATCCACGAAAGGCAAGGAGCTGGAAAAGACTCACGGACTCCAGACGTGGAGTGTTGGGAGGGGCAGTCAAGCCAAGATGGCTGCCAGGGTCCCTAGTCAGGCCCAGGGGAAAGTGGCTTTTCCTCATTTGTTAGTTGTAGTTTCTGCAAACCTAATTGAAGTTTTTGGTCCTCTATATCTCATTGTCTATTCATATTGGGGATCAATCCATCTAATCTTGTGTCTGACTTCAAGATGGGAATTATTTACAATGGGAACTAAATCTCTATCCTTTCATGGGCAAAAGGTTGGGGGAAGTTGGTGACTTTATTTCCATGGAGGATTAGAGTCAGTTCCTATAGATCAATAGAGCGTGTTCCTTCAGGGTAATCCGATCTTGGGGATGACCATACCTAGCCCTGGGGATGACCATCAAAGACCTTCAGAGACCATCCCAGCATAGCTGCTCTAAAGCCGCCTATATAGGAGGAATCAGACCTGCTTGGAGAGCATATCCCTCACTTTACTTAGGACAGTTAGATTGGGGCGGTCTCCAGGTGCCTACTTTTGATGACTCCTGGAAGACTATTGCAACTTCCAGTTCAGCTAGAAAGGCTCCTTTGTGAACACGTGGGATACCAGAAGAGGATGCTAGGCATCCTGCTCTATTCCTTTTCTTGAGACAGGATCTCACTGGAACTAGTCCAGAAGTACCTCAGCTTTGGTTAGTTTGATTTACAGTTTTGATATTAGGACATGTAAGCTGGGTATGGTGGTGTATAATCCTCAGCAAGAGGCTGAGGCAAGAGGATTGCTGTAATGTTTAAGACAAGTCTGGGCTATATAGTGAGACCTGGTGTGTGTGTGTGTGTGTGTGTGTGTGTGTGTGTGTGTGTGCATGTGTGTGTGAGAGAGAGAAAGAGAGAGAAAGAAATTAGAAAGTGTGAGTTGTCTAATTTTGTTCTTTTTCAAAATAAACTTCACCATTCTGCATCTCAAAAATTCCATATGGATTTTGGATTAGTTTATCCATTTCTACAAAAAGGAGCTATTGGAATTTTGATAGGCATTGCTTTAGTGTCTGCACCTGGAACTGGGAAGTACTGTCATTGTAATATCAGGTCTTCCAATTCAGGAGCAAAGAAGTCTTTCCTTCTATTTAAGATTTATTTAATGTCAGTAATGTTTTGTAATTTTCTTAAATTTCTTGGAAAGGCTTTATTCCTTCTGACATTATAAATGGATTCCCCCTCCCCCAATTTGATTTTCTTTTCTTTTTTAGAGACAGGGTCTCATGTAGTTCAGACTGGTCTCAAACTTACTATGTAGCTTAGGATGACCTTGATTTCTCCTACTCCTGCCTCCGCATCACCAGTGTTGTGACGACAGGTGTATGCCATCATATCCAGATAATTCCATTTTCAAGTTGTCCATTGCTTATGGTGCATGTTGACTTTTTTTTTTTTTTGAGATAGGGTCTCATGCAACTTTGGCTGTTCTCAAACTCACTCACTGTGCATCAGTGAGCATGACCTTGGATGTCCTGCTTCTACCCCCCAAGTACTGAGATCACAGGCATGTGCCAGTGGTGCAAGTAGACTTTTTTTTTTTTTATTAAAAATTTAATTATACATTTTAAAATTTTTTACCAGTTCCCTCCCTCCCCCCGCCTCCCCCTCCCAATGCAAGTAGACTTTTGAAGGCAAATGTTTTCTCTGTAGAACTGGAAGGTGATACCACAAGGTGTAGGCGTGTTGCTATGCCACCTTGTGGGTTGTTGCTAGGGCTCTCATGTGACTTATGTGACATCACAGATGGAGAGATTGGTTCTGTGACATGAAGGGAAACGTCTGACTAATCTTTTCCTGATCGCCTGCCTTTGTTTCTAATGGCTTTCTGGCATGGTATGAGACAAAGAGTGGTTGGTAGTTGACATCTCATCATTTCCCACAGCTGCTTCTCCTGATCCTTCATTCTTGTATGATTTTGGAGAGGGGGTCACCTTTGGAAGAAAGAACAGGAACTCTCAGAGGACAAGAACAAGGCTGTGGGTTTTTGTTTGTCTGTTTCATCGCAAGACCCTTATTCCTACTCCCACATTGGAACCCAGGGTGGCCTCAAATTCACAGCGAGGCTGAGGCTAACTCCAACTCTGAGCAATATCTTCTTTACCTCCTAAATGCTGGGTTTACAGGCATGCCCTACCCTATCTGGCTAGGATCATATGTTTATGCCTGTTCGTGTTCTCTGGAGAAATGTCTATTCAAGTCATTTGCTCTTGCCAAAACGGAGCATCTCTCTTCCCTTTTCCCTGCAAGTCAAGTGAGAATCAGCTTTGATTGGCATGTTATCTAGAGAGGAATGTTGAAGATGACAAGGACAGGCAGGGGCTTCTCCAAGTCAAAGGAGGCTATGTAAGGTTCCTAGGGGAGAGTTAGGGGTAAGTCACATGGAAGACCTGAGGACCATTAGAGGCGAATGTCTGCTTGTTCTCCCACTGCCAGCTCTCTGTCCCATCACTTGCTGCCACTGTGTCTGGGTGGGCGTGGGTTTCAGGATGATGGATGGGTAGGTGCTGACACTTACCTCATAGGGTGGATGCAAGTCATTACATTTGGCAAGGAAGGTATATGTTCCAGGTTCACTGGAACATGAGTCAAACACCAGGTACTTGCTTCTCAGCCAGGGGTGTGTCCGGGAGAGCTCAGGGTTCCTGAAGCAGGGCAAAACTCAGAATGGAAGGGAAAGGGGGAGGAGAAGGAGGAGGAAGTACAGAGTGAGTAGATGGGAGAAAACATCACCTTCCTGACACTCTGAGAATTAGTGGGAACGTCAGGTAGGCAGCATGGTTACTTCTGGAGGTGAGAAAGTGCTGTCACGTTTTACGCAATGGAACAAGTCCACAGCCTTGTGGGGTTTTTTTTCATGCATAGGTGTGTGTAGAAGAGGGCACTTGAGTGTGTGTGCCTATGGAGCCCAAGGATGTGACATCAGGAATTATCTTGGATTGTTCTGCTTCCTCATTGCTTTGCTCTGGGGATTCCCAGGCTCCACCTTCCAAGGCCAGAAATGCAGGTTACTGCCATTCCAACTGGCATTTTTATATGGGATCTGGGGATCTGAACTCAGGTCCTTTTGCTTATGAGGCAAAGATTTTAACCCCTGAGCCGTCTGTCCAGCCCCCAGACTTTATTTTTTGATGAGGTCTGTCATGTAGCCTAGTGAACATAGAACTCACTACAACAGCCCAGTCTGGCCTCAACTCCCTGTCTTCCTGCCATCTCCTAAGTGCTGAGATTGCAGGTATGTGCTACATGCCCAACTGTTTGTGTACAAAAAAAGGCCCAAGGATAACTGTTGACATTGTAAGTAAATACTAGTTTGTTAATCAGTGTGAATGTTTAGGTTTTTTTATGCCTTTTAAGTTCAAATTACAAATATTGTTATTAATAAAAGTTTAAAGTGCACTCAGCCATTTGTACATGTGTGGAGATTGAGGTCAATATCAGGTGTCTTCTTCTATACATTAGCCTTGTATTTATTTATTTACTTCTTTATTTATTTAGTTTTATAAGCATATTGACTACTAATTCCTGCTTCCTTCTATCCACCCTCCTTCCCTTCCCCTTATCATTCCATTTTACTCCCTTCCATCCTCCTGCCTGGCTGCTTCTATGGACCCCAGTGTTCTCTCTGCTTGTCTACTCTTGTGGGGGTTCAGGCCTCTGTGGCATACCAAGTTGCCCCTCTTTGGGACATCCCACTGATACGGGCATTTCTCTTTACTCATCCAGCTCTAGTCCCTAAAGTTTCACTGTGTGTTCTTATCTCTCTTGAGTTCCTCCATAGTCTATGGGGCCATGTTGGTATGTCGGTCATTGTGCAGGTCTGGTAAGGACAAGTCTTACTGCAATGAGTTCCTGGATGTAGAGTCCTGCTTGAATGGAATACCTTGTCCAATGGTGGGCCTTCTCATCTTTAGGTTCTTACAATCTCACTGGCCCCTTTTTTTTTGCTAGGTTCCCTAAGCCTTAGGATGGGGACATTAACCTTGTTTTTTGAGATGTCTCCTAACCAAACCTGGAGTTCATTGTTTGACTCACTGGCAAACTCAGGGGTCCTCCTGTCTCAACTCTGCACCCGCCAGCACTGGGGATGCAGATGTCTGCCACCACATCCAGCTTGTACAGGGGTGTGGATCTAGACGTAGGTCCTTATGCTTGTCTGGAAAGTACTTTACCCACTGAACCATCTCCTCAGCCCTGTGTTTCTTTTTTAAAATTAAAATTGAATACCCTTGAATGATATAAATCCCATTATAATTGAACTCTTAATCTTTAAAATTGCATGCCTAGCTTTAGCATCAAGTGTATTTGATTTTCTTTTCAAGTATTTATATGCATTATTGGATAGATGTCTTTCTTCTTTTTTGGTCATAGTCTTGAAATGTAGCCAAGGCTAGCCCCAACCTATCATTTGTTCTTCCTGCCTTGGCCTCTCAAACACCAGGTTATAAGTGTGTTTATCACTTATCCAGGACAGACATCTAACTAACAAAAGAAACTTCTTAAATACTTAAACACTTTTTAAAGTCTAACAAATGTTTACATTTGTTTATAACAATCATGATATTTTGTTTACAAGTCAAATATGTAACTTTCCAAATTAGAATCATTAACCGAAATGATTATCTTTTTTAAAAATAATTTCATTTATTTATATGAAAGAGAGGGAGAAAGAGGAGAGAGAGAGAACACATGTCATAACATCTAGGTAGAGGTCAAAATATTACTTTCTTGGAAGTCAGTTCTTTCCTTCTATCATGTGAACTTCTGAGAACTGAACTCAGGTTGCCAGGTTTGCAAACAGGCACCTTTCCGGCTGAACTGTCTCTCTAGCTCATGATTATGTATTTTAAATATGCATCGTGTGTGTGTGTGTGTGTGTGTGTGTGTGTGTGTGTGTGTGTGTGTGGTAGTAGTGGTAGTGCAGGTGAGTTGTTTCTCTCATCTGCCTTTATATTGCTTCTGGGGATTGAACTCAGGTCATCCGATTTTCACAGCAAGAACTTTTACCAGCTAAGCCATCTTGCTGCTCTGTCATAGTTAGGCACAGGTGTCAATTAACTGTTGAGGGTTAGAGCTCTGGGCACATTTGTGGAGAATTAGTGGTTGGGTTAAGCCCAGAGCAAAGCTGCAGGAGATTGTCTAGCTGATGGGGAAGGCCCAGCCCATGGTGGGTGGGACTAGGCCCTGAACGGATGACTAAAATACTGAGAGTAGGTTGAGGAAGTGGGCATCCTTCCATACACTTGGCCAGACATGCTGGTCTGGCAAGTAAGGATTGTCTGTCTCTCAGCCATTATGTGGTGATGGTGTGGGCAGTTCCCTCAGCCCTGGTGTTGGTGTGAGCTCTCCCATCAGGCTAGACTGAGAACTGTAATCAGAAAATCGTAAGAGAGAATAAACCCCTTGTTTCCTTAAACGGTTTGATGGTGATTTATCAGCAATGTTGCAGGCGAACTGCAATATGCTCCTAAATTAATACTTTTTATTAGCACAGTGAGAAAAATCTGTATAATTTCGACTTATATTTTTTATAAAAGTCTTAAGAAATTTCACAGAAAGGTACACTCAAATGGTTTGAATGGCTAAATGTGGGGTTTAGTGTGAGTTTGACTTCATCGCTTAGGATGCCTTTTGGGTCAGGCTCAACCAAGAGGCAAAGCTGCTGAGCAGTGCAGAATAGGAGCTTATTTTAGAGTTAGGCCTTATGTAATTGTGGGGGCTGGCGAGAGAGGCCAAGAAAGGCTGTCACCTCTGACTGCATCTGCGGTTGGCCCAAGCTCCATTAAGGAGGAAGGCTGGATATGAAGCAGGGGAAGAGGAGCCCTAACTGACCAGAAGCCCTGTCCTCATCATGTCCAGTCCTGACAAGGTGGTAGAGACGGATCTACTCCTCTTTACCAAGGAGCTGCACGCATGCCGCCATCTGGACATGCGCTCTCAGTGACCGAGCTGGAGGAGATCCAGCAGGGTCTTGGGAGTGCTGCCGTCAGTCAAGGTCATCGGCAGATCAATGAATGCACTCACATGAGAGCAGCCACAGCTGCTTGCTGCCTTGCTGCTTGCTGCCTTGCAGATCTGGCTGCTCCAAGCCGGAGCCGAACTGGGAGGAGTTTCCAAGAAGTGTGACTTCATCTTGGCGATGCAGAGAGAGTACAAAGCTACCAAATGACGTCCAAACTTTCCTATAGTTGAGAGGAGACCTGTCTACTAAGAGAATAGTTTCACTGTCTCAAGTGCACACAGTATGACCATGATCTGATGCTGCTACCCAAGGATGGCTGAGTGGTCTGTGTGTCAGTGGCTTGAGGCCTCAATAGTAGACTTGAAACCTTTGTATACTGCTGTAGCTTGTCTGTATGTTACCAAAAAATAGATAGCTAATTTGAGAATTGTATTACCTTCTTAAAATTTAAGTTTTAAAATGGCTCAGGGGTTAAGACTGACTTGTAAGCAGAAGGTCCTGGGTTTGGATCCCACATCCCAGTGGCTTTTGGGAATAAGAGGGTCTTATTTTGGCCTATGATTGTCCCATTACAGTTCTTAATCTAGCTTGGCAGAAATAAGAACTAGGAGCCAAGAGAATTGGCCACTCCATATCTACAGAAGTGCTTAGAGAGGGGCAAACTCATCATTAGACATGCATGCTGAAGAATGCCAACTTCCTGAATCCCGCTCCCTTCATTTTATTTACTTGCCTGGAAATGGTCCCACCCAACATGGGCCGGATCTTCCCACATTAGACAATCTACTGCAGGTTTGCTTAGGGCTTTGCCTTGACTATCGGTTCTCAAAGCTCAGCCTGCAATTGTCAAGTTGACACATGTGATCTATTGCGTAGGTGTACTAGAGTCCTGTTGGCTTAGTGCGCTTAAGTTCCTTTAACTGCTTCAAATCACATTTATACCTTTAACATTTCTGATGTTGTCTACATCCATATTCCTATGGACTTAGATTTGCAGCCCTGTCTTCTGGTCTAGGAGTTCCTGGTGTCCTGTGTGACTGTGCTACAACTCCGTAGATAATTCACCGACAACACATGGGCTCCTGAAAACCTCTGTGAGAACTTTTCTCAACCTTGAAATGATGCTAATGTTCCGGAGCACTGGACAGAATCTTTCAGGATCTCAAGAGTCCTGCCAGGGAGTAGACAGCAAAGTCCCTGGACTCACACATCCAGGACAAAAAGTCTCCGCAGAGAGGAGGAGGACTGTGGTCACCATTAGGGAAGGAACAAAGCCAGCAAGAATCACACACAGGTTCTGTTTAAGAGGAGTGGATCATTGACCCCTCAGGGAAAGAGCTTGGAGCTTTATGGGCCAGCTGCCGACTTTTGCCTCAGTGCCTGAGAACCCTCCCAGGTTTACAGACTAGGAGGAAGTAGGATGCTCAGGGTCTTTTTTTTTTTTTTTGGCTGAGCTTTGGGTGCCCCCTTGCGGCAGAGTAGTGATTTTTGGTTTCAGGCCCTTTCAGAAACCCAATTCTGGCTTTCAGGCCTTTACAAAAGGGCAAGGAGTCGTGGGGGATGGTTTCTCAATAAGAATGAGTGGGCTGCAAGAAGGTAAACGGGGAGATGGCTCAGGTGTTAAAGCCTTTGCTTCACAAAGTGAAAGGACCTGAGTTCAGGTCTCCTGATCTCATGTAAAAATGCCAGATAGATAAGGAGGCAACTTGCACTTTCGGCCCTGGAAAGCAGAGTCTGAGAAACCACAACAAAGCGATAGGTGGTAGAACAACCTAAGAGGATTCCTGATGTCACCCTTGAGCACACCTGCTCCCCCCTCCAAACATGTAAAACAAAAAAGGCAGAAAAGAAAAAAGAAATGGGAGGAAAGTTTTAAGGAGAGAGGGAAATAAGGGGATAGGGTACTGGAGGAGACAGGGATGTAACAGCTAATGTACGGTACAACCAGAAAGAAACCTTGTATATTATAAGTTTATTACAAGTATAATTTAGGGTTGGAGAGATGATACAGGGGTTAAGACTGTCTCACAAGCAGAAGGGAGCCTGGGAAATCCCAGAGGGAAGAAAGAAGGGGGTAGATGAAATCTAGGATGATTCCCAAAATCACCCTTGGTCCTCCATGGGGACACACAGTGCCCTCTGATGTGCATGCGTACACACACACAAAATAAATAAAAACTAATTTAAAAGGTGTTTGCCAATATACTGTACACAAGAGAACACAGAAAAGAAAAGAGATAATTGAAACTGCTCTGAGATGCTTCTACTGGAAACTATAGGCAATTAAACAAAATTCCCAGTAGCAGGTATGTGATATGGTCTAATGAGCTGTTGGTCAGAAAGGTCTCAAAGACTCCCCCCCCCCCGCCCAAGACAATACAAACATTTGCCATTCCTTTTGGTTGCCCTCCAGAACCTGATAATAAGACTCAGTTGCTTAAGATATTGTGGGAGTTACTCTGGAATATTTTCTCAGACACCAATTAGGGTGGAGGAGAAAAGCTGTTAATTCACAGGTGGTCTGGAACTGAAGTCACTCTTCAAAAATCTCCAGCTCTGAGTTCAGTTTGCATTTCTGTTTTATATTAAGGCAGAACAGTGGTGGAGCAAGTAAAGCCAGACTTTCAGAAGCAGATGCAATGGATACTTGGCAACAGCAGGGTATGTTGGCCATAGACTTTTTAGAACTCTGCTGACTCTTAATGGTTACCAAGTAATTCAGGTGCAAACCATAGGAACGTGTCTCGGAGAATCAGGAACTTTTCCTTTTAACTTTTGCTTAACAGTAACTTGACAATTTGTATTTTTCTACCTCAAAGACACTGCACAGAGGGATCGCAGGGCATGGAAAACACAAGCTGGGATGGATCTGGAAGTGTTCTCCTTGCTGGCCAACATTCACAGTGCCAAAAAGGACAGCGCAGTTGCTAGGGGAGACAAGCAATCAACAGTCTTACCAGTCGTGAATGCTGCAAGGTACAATGACAATCTTTCTGGCAAGAAATAACCATAAGTGCCTGTTGCAGTTCACCTGCATGGCTGTTGCAGTTCACCTGCATGGCTGTTGCAGTTCACCTGCATGGCTGTTGCAGTTCACCTGCATGGCTGTTGCAGTTCACCTGCATGGCTGTTGCAGTTCACCTGCATGGCTGTTGCAGTTCACCTGCATGCCTGTTGCAGTTCACCTGCATGGCTGTTGCAGTTCACCTGCATGGTTGCTGATAAATGACCACCAAACGGTTTAAGGGAACAAGGGGTTTATTCTCTCTTATGATTCCTGGTTACAGTTCTCAGTCTAGCCTGATGGGAGAGCTCACACCAACACCAGGGCTGAGGGAACTGGCCACACCATCATCACATAATGTCTGAGAGACAGACAATCCTTACTTGCCAGACCAGCATGTCTGGCCAAGTGTATAGAAGGATGCCCACTTCCTCAACCTACTCTCAGTATTTTAGTCATCCGTTCAGGGCCTAGTCCCACCCACCATGGGCTGGGCCTTCCCCATCAGCTAAGACAATCTCCTGCAGCTTTGCTCTGGGCTTAACCCAACCACTAATTCTCCACAAATGTGCCCAGAGCTCTAACCCTCAACAGTTAATTGATACCTGTGCCTAACTATGACAGTGCCATAATGTCGTGCATGATGTGGTGGCAAAGAGCTGCTTTCTGATTGGATTTAAGGCGCACTTTCCATCAGGGAACACTTGCCTGACACTGCAAACCAAACGAAGGATCTGGGACTGTAGACCCGAGGTGGGAACAAACTTCTAAGGTTTAACCATAAATCCTTGATAGCAAACTGCCGTCTAAATACTTATCATTACAACCCATAGATTAGAGACACCCCCAGTAATCCACCAAGAAGCTTCTTTTGCAACTGAAGGTGTTTAATGTAGAGGAACACACCTGGCCAAAGTACAGAGAGCAAATGTCTTGAAATCACACCCCTAGTTCATAGGCTTTGGGAACCTTTCCAGAGAGAGAGAGAGAGAGAAAGGTGTAAGGTCCTGAGGGAGTGGAGAGAGACGGTACCAGACAGTATTCTCTGGTCACGACAGCGCTGCCACACCTAAGAACTCTTATGACTTCCATAAGACTGCACAAAATTTGGTCTTGCAACAGTTCACCATGGAAGGGGAAAACCTCAAGAGCCACTGCATCTCCCTGAGAGGTTACTAAGGATTGTTGCCAGGCAGGAGAAACGGAGCTCCTTTCCTCAATGACTTACCCAATGACGGCGCGCCAGCTCCACGCTCCCACAACTGCTCCGGCACGTGCAAGTAGATCCCAGATGAAACCTAATGGGTCTCACACTTACAAGAAAAGTGAAGTAGGAGGAAGACTGACTGGAGACTGTATGAACTAGGACGGGAGTGGGGTTTTGGGTAGTAAGGGGTGAAAAGACATAAATTCATTGTATTCATGTATCAAATTGTCAATAACAGGTACTGTTTAATAATATGAAGGTGAATACACTTCTAGGTTACCAATTAAACTTCAAGAACTTATCCTGGAAATATATCTGACATGAATGTATGTTTAAACTTTTTTTTAAAGACCATTTACTTTATTTAGTGTGTGTGTGTGTGTGTGTGTGTGTGTGTGTGTGTGTGTGTATATCAGAGGGCACTGTATGTCCCTGCAAAGGACCAAGGTCGACTTTGGGGATCACCCTGGATTGCTTGTACCTCCTTTTTTAGCTTCTCTCTGGGATTTCCCAGACTCTATCCACCAAGGCCAGAAATACAGGCCACTGCCCATTCTTCTGGTTTTTTTTTTAACTCGGGAACCTGGGATCCAAACTCAGGCCCTTTTGCTTGTGAGGCAGAGTCTTAACCCCTAAGCCATCTCTCCAGCTCATGTTTAAACTGTTAAATGGGGGAAAGGGACTTTCAGAGAGAAAATGGGGGGGGATAAGAGATGGGAGATGGGAAAGCAATCAGAACACATCATATACATGTATGAAATTGCCAAAGGACAAATTTAATAAAAGCTAATAAAAGAAAAGGTATGTTTGGCCTGTGTGAGGTTCTGGATTCAATCCCTAGTATCAAATAGGCAAAGATGCTGGGCATCTGACCTGCTACCAAGGGCTTTGCCTTGTCTGCAAAGCAGCCTGGGTCAGTCTGAGAGATGGGGGCAAGTCCCTGAAGAATAGATCCCAAGGACTGCTCTCTGTGGATGTTTTTACTATAATCCAAAAGAGCATGTAAGAGATTTCTTGGATCTTAGTGGTACTTTCTGGTATTTTCTGCTTTCCTTGTCCAGACTCTAGATCAGTAATTTTTCGGGTTTAAACTTCTTAAAACAGATGTTGAATTTTTCTTTGGGAAATTATGTATTTTGCAGTGCTGCCAACAGGACCAGTGGTGTCCGGGCCCTGGGTATCCTACTCTAGGTCGCTGGTCCCGTTAGTTTCCCAGAGGCTGGTGCGATAGTTATATTTGCTGCCTTGTGAGGAGGTAGACAGTAGACTTTTCGTGACACGTCCCCTGGAGAGGGAGGAAAGTATGGGGAGTTTTTTTTTTTTTCCCACACAATAAGTAGCTTTAGCGTCATTGATGTGCAAACAGCTGTTTGTGTTGAGAAACTGATGTTCCTCTTACGAAGATATCTGAGGCAAAGAACAGAGATGGGTGTTTTAGAATCTTCAAGAGAGGGATTGTTTTTACCTCACCCCAGTTTGAGAGCTTCTGAATGAGAGGGGGAGGAAAACTACTTTCCAGAGGGATCCTGTGAAACTCCATTTTTGGTTGATCTCAGAAGGTTTGAAATGTCGTCAATGGTTTGAAAAGGAAAGGCAAGACATTTACTATATTCCAACAAGTCAACCTGACTTCTCTGTAGAAAAAAGTCCATCCAGGTCTGGAGAGATGGCTCAGGGGTTAAGACTCTGTCTCGAGAGCAGAAGGCCCTGAATTTGGATCTCAGGTCTCATGTAAAAAAATGCCAGGTGGAAATGGCAGTGGCCTGCACTTCTAGCCCTGGTAGACAGAGCCTTGGAAATCCCAGAGTAAAGCAAGAAGGAGGTAGAAGCAATCCAGAATGATTCCCAAAGTCACCTTTGGTCCTCCACAGTGCTTCTGATACACACACACACACACACACACACACACACACACACACAAAACACTAAATAAATAAAATTAAAAAAATACAATAGATAGTGTGTAAATAGCCTTCACATTAAAAAAAAAAAAGGAAAAAGAAGAAAGTTCAACCAGTAAACGGATTTCTGTCCCTTTAATATATTTTTCTTTTGCTTGTGTAGGATTCTTGTGCTTAACAAATAGTTGCTTAATAAATATTGGAAAAGAGGATCTGAGAGCTGGTAGGAATCACCTGCAGTTCTTACTCTGGTTCCTCTATTCTCACGAAAGCAGCCTGGGGACCAGGGAGGCAAACTGCCACACTCACCAGAGTATTCGCTTTCTGGGTGGGAGGAGCCCGGCTTCTCATGTGAAGTCAAAGAGGAAAACACACAGCGAATAATAAATTAGAGAGGTGTGTAGAGGAACAACCACACACCAAAACTATCTACTGCCTCATTTGGAAGCTATTTGAAAAGCAGAGGAAGCTACCAGAGGAACCAGTGAAACCTGTCTGGGAACCTTTGGTTTTGCTTTTCAAGACAGAGTCTCTCTAAGTGATACAGGTTGGTGCTGAATTTACAGTGTAACCCAAACAGGCCTCAAACTTGTGGTGATCTTCTGTCCTTTTCTCCCAAGTGCTGGGACCAGAGACGTGTGCCACCATGTCTTGCTGCTGTATTTGAAGACTTCCCCATGGTGGTGTGATGAGCTGTGTCTCGATGGAGGAGTAGGATTTTGCTAGCTGTGTTATTCCGGGCTGTGTCAGTGGCACATTGCTGGGCAATGCAGATGGCTTCAGGCCAGAGGGTGAATGGGATACAACGTCTAACTTGCTGCACGGTTGGTTGGTGGCTTATGCCTAAGATGTCAGCACTTGGGGGGCTGAGGCAGGAGGATTTCTATTTGCCTCAACCTTGTCTCAATCCCCCCCAAAAAAAACAGAAAAGAAGGAAGGACAATAAAGAAAGGAAGAAAGAAAAAGAAAGAGAAAGAAAGGCAGGGAGGAAGGCAGGAAGGCAGAAAGGAAGGAAGAAAAGAAGGAAGGAAGGAAGGAAGGAAAGAAGAAAGGAAGGAAGGAAGGAAGGAAGGCAGGAAGGAAAGAAGGAAGGAAAAAAAAGGACGAAGGAAAAGGAAGAAAGGAAGGAAGGAAGGCAGGAAGGAAAGGAAGGAAGGAGGAAGAAGGAAGGAAGGAAGGAAGGAAGGAAGGAAGGAAGGAAGGAAGGAAGGAAGGAAGGAAGGAAGGAAGGAAGGAAGAAAAAGAAATGTGGGTTGGGGGCTCTGAGAACTGAGAAATCAGACGCTATATGAAGAGACTAGAATTTGAGGGAAAGCATTTAGAGCAGAGGAAGAAAGCCACCTAGGCCAGTGTGGAGCAAAGAAGCTCCAATCCAAGAGCATCCCGGCCTAGGAAGGACAGCAGGCCCATGCTGGACTGAGACATACCTCAAATGGTGGCGCCGACAGTCTGGTGAAATAACTAGAAGCATGATAGGCAGAAGGGGAGAGTCAGGAGAAATGTTTTCCAATCACACTGTTTAAGCAATCATGGTCTAACACTCACCCACTAAGGTCCTATGCAAAAGAAGAGAGATGACCAGAAACTGTATCATGCCAACAGAGCCAGAAAGGCCCTTTACTGCTCCCTAGAGGCCTGGCAATGTGTCCAGATGGTTCCTCCGACCAGTCCAGAGCCACCTTTTCATGAGGTTTGATGGTGCTGGAGAAATGATTCCCTGACTCATCATAGTTTTGTCAGCAACTTCAAAGAAAAAAATAAAAAGATTCTTGGTACCTGAAGGCCACATATGTACACTCTCAGAGCCAAGGAACCTATGGGGTCACATGTATGTCCTCAGAGCTGTGGAACTCATGAGAGGCGGACAGCTAGGGAAGGACCAAGGCACTGACCCGTCCTAGCATCTGCGCTCTGTGACTTCAGCCAGGGAACTGAAAATCTGGAATTCTTCATCCCATTGACTGGAATTGAGAGACTATTAAAGGGAGGAGGTGCTGGTAATGACTGTCTTAAATTAGACTGTATTAAAAAAAAAAGTCTATTCATATGTGAGGTGTTATGAATCTCATGCATGGTGATGTCCAAACAGTCCTGACATATGTCGAATGACTGTGGTGTCCAAAAGACATTCAAAGTCAATTATCATTGCAGGCTTTCCCCCCTGTCCTTTGATATTCTTATTTCACAAGTGGGAAAGCTTGAACAAAGGATATGACAGACTTCACCTGGGCTGGAACGTGTCAGAGCCAGCGTAAATTCTGGTCAGGTGGCTTTGGAACGTACATACTTGCCATTTGGTGGGGTGGGATTGGTGCTACATCGAAGATCTCCCATTTATCATCTATTCTGCACCAGCCAATCCCTATGACTAACGGTCTCAATAGCCTTCTTGAGAAAGTGCCTGCGCTGTTTCCTACCTCACAAAGTAGTTGCAGCTGGCAAGGCAGGTTGGTGTGCGTAGCAGGTGAATTGAGAAGGGACTGGACATTGCTGTTTCCTTTCTCTGCCCCAGCAAGAAGCCAACTGCGTTTCTCTAAGTCTTGTCTCCCATGAGCAACAACCAGGGAAAATAAACTAATGACAAAAATGAGGAAGGGCTGGGGAGATGACTCCGTCAGTCAGGTATTTGCTTTACAAGTATGAGGTTCTGAACTCTACCCCAGAGCCCATGTGAAAAAATATATTAATAAAAGCAGTCACCGTGGCACAGGAGGGTCCCTGCGGTCTGCTGGTGAGCTCCAAGTTCAGGGCAGACCTGTCTCACACACTACGGTGGAAAACAATAGAGGGTGACAGACACCCAACATTGACCTTTGCTTCCACACATGAGCATGCATGTACATGAGCACACATACCCCGACTACATATGCACACACACAAACACACAAGGGAATGAATACAACGGCCGTAGGTGTTGACAAATCCCAGAAGGCAAGGGCTGTGCACCGGGAGAGAGTCCGCATTCTGCTGGAGAAGTGGTGCATCCTGCGAAAGGCAAAGGGGGTGGTTTTCATCTCCAGGGGCCAGAGGGCCTCTGGTAATGCTGGAAGTGGCCAGGAGCACTGGGAAGGTGTTTGTATGTCGGGGTACATGTGCATGGGGGTATGTGTGCACATTGATGCATGTGGAAACTCAAAGTTGACATCCATTGATTGTTGTCTTTGGTTGCTTTCCAGTTTTATTATTAAGGCAGAATCTCTTCATTGAACCCTGAGGTTTTCAGCCAGCTTGCTCTGGGGATTCCCATTCTTTGCCTCCTGTGTGCTGGGTTGACAGATAACTGCCACACTCACCTGACTCTACATGATCCAAACTCCTATCCTCAGCTACAGGGCGAGTGCCTTATTCATCAAGCCATCTCCCCAAGTCCTTAGAATAGAACTTGGTGGATCCCGACAAAATACTGCTCTCTCTCTCTCTTTCTCTCTCTCTCTTTCTCTTTCTCCATTGTGGCAATAACCATGGGAGGATGGAAGATGAGAGCTTCTCTTTTCATTTGAAAAAAAAATACATTAAAAAACCATACACCACAGTGATGGCTTTGAATCAACACTTGAGCTTCTCTTTTCATACACACACACACACACACAAAAAAAGATTTTAATTTTTGCATGAAAATTTGATGAGCCGAACATGCAGCCTTGCCTGGGTCGATATCTACATTTCAAATGCATTTACTGTCATTACAGAGAGAATCTCCACTTGGTGAACCATTAAGACAAAGCACTGGGTAAATTAGCTACATCATGCCTAGGGTAACTGTTCTGCAGGACTGGTGGGGAAGAGATGCTTTTCCTGAAAGTGATGATGGATAAAGGATATTTCTGGAAAATGACCTTGCTAAGAAAGAGAAACTGTTAATAATCGGGAGGATACTTGTAGAGGCCATGGCATGAAGCAGATTTACAAAATGGTGGAATACAAGCAAATCCAGCCACTCAAGTCTCCTAGTCTTCTTTCTGTGTCCATAAAGCTGTGTGCTATGAGTGCCCTGATACTTACTGAGCATCTATTATGTGCAGGCGGTGTTTTGTGCATGGAATACTAAGCATGCAGCCAGTGGATAAGGCAAACAGACCTCTCCCTCCCACATCCCAGAGACTTATTACAGTTGGGTTGTCAGGGACTGTTAGAGGTGACTACATCTCACCAAAATTAATGGGAAGACTCGACCACCTGAGTCCTAGGTTCTAGGTCTGAAGATGTAATGGGGCTCAGTGAGTAGACCCGTCATGGTGGGACTAGCGGCCTTTTACAATAAGGCAGGATGACTCGTGCTCACAGCCCTGGCAGCCCATGGGAAGAAAGAGACCATCTGTGAGCCAATGAGAGATCCTCACCAGAGCCCAACTCAACTGAACCTTGATTCTCAGCCAGTTCCCCCCATACTGAGCCTCATTTTACCTTGATAATAAAAGCCTCCCTTATGGGCTACATGGTCCTATGTGACAGTTACAGACGCAATGTGTACTTGCTGGGTTGGTTAGTTTCTGGGGTACATTTAGGACCTTAGCTGCTACATGAGTGAGGAAATTCTCCTGTAAGATCCTTCACAAGGAATATCTGCAAGGCTGCATGGAGCAGCCTGTCCTTGTCACTGACTTTGAGGGTGAAGAGGCAGATGAGAAGGGACAGAAATCACCGGGGTTCCTCTGTGCTAGGCTCCATTTGAAGGCATTGAATAGGAGAGGCCAGACTGGTGCAGAAGCAAAGCCATCTTGAATAAGTAACTTCTAGTAATTACAACTTCCAATGAATCCCAAGAATGGGATTCTTCATCTGTTACATTCCCTAAAAACTCCTGATATTCACAGGCAGGCATTGAGTGACCTGTGAGGTGGGTGTAATACCCAACCAAAGTGAGACATAGAGTTAGGAAAACTGATTTTCTATGAACAGTTGTCCCTTTCTTTATCCTCTTAGTATTGTGCCTAATATGCACCAGGAATGTTGGGATTGGAGTCCTTGTCTGCCCCTTGCTATCAAGACTTGGCTGGACAGTCACGGCAAAGCTGACCTCCATGTGTATCAGCACAAAGCATTTGCTCAGTAAGCATCTGGTTTTTAAAACAGACTAACAGAATGTCTAGTGTTCATAGATACACCGGATGGGGAGGTACACATGAGAGAGCACCTAATCTAAATTTGCTTGATGGTAAAATGTGCTTGATGGTAAAATGTGCTCTGCTGTCTTTAAGACTGATGCAACTTGGATTAAGTCTTATCAGCAAGCTAATACTCAACCAATAGTCAACAGTCACAGAGTGCAGTACAAACTGCACCAGCCCATGGTCCAGCCACACACTCAGAGCCTCTTCCCTAGAGTAACCAGACCCTTCTTTCTTCCTTTAGTGCCCTTGAACTTAGCATTCCCTCCTCCTTGGATGATGCTCCCTATCATCCATCCACATGATCAGATTCATTCCTCCTGCTGCAACTTTCTCTGGGAACCCCCCCCCCCAGAGTCTTACCCACGCAGTTTCCTTCCTTGGCCTTTCTCAGAAGCTCATTCATCTCTCCATTGCTTTTGGTATACTGTACCTTGATTCGCATGCCCATGTGTACGCATTCCTTTATGCATCTCTGTATTCCCACGACTAGAGGAGGTTGCTTGAGTGTGTGGATGAAGGGGTCAGTGAAGGAGGGAGGCATGAATGGTGGGGGAAGGGATGGGGATTTTGCTCTGTGGTCAAAAAGGAGGCGCATCCTAATAGATCTCCGTATGATAAGTATTTGCAAAAATGTCCAGGTTTGGCTGGGGAGATGAGTCAGGGGTTACGCCTTTGCCTCACAAGAATAAGACCCTGAGTTCGTATCCAGAGCCCATGTAAAATGCTGGGTGGACATGGTGGCAGCATACAATTCTGGTCCTAGAAGGCAGAGCCTGGTAAACTTCAGAGCAGAGCAATAAGGAGGTAGAGCAATCCTAGATGATTCCTGATATCGCCGTTGTGTCTCCACAGGCACATGCACTCCAGTGTACACAAGTACACACATGTATATCCACTCACATGCAAAACACACATATACACCCACACACATACTCAAGTCCAAGTGATCGCCTCAGACTGAGTCACTGTTCTGAGTGAGTATTTTCCACCTTCCTAAACTTTCCTCCTTGGTCCCTGGTCCTTCCTGTCCCTGGGGAAGCTTGTTCCACTCTTCTGAAAATTTTACCTGGCTTCAGAATGCAGAGGAAACAGCCCATCACCAGCTACAAAACAGCACCGATGCTCCGATGCTCCGGGCCAAAGCCAACCCTCACATCCCTCCCACCACATCCCTCACTGAAACGGGGATGGAGAAAGCAGGCAGGAAAAAGAGGTTAATGACACTGGCCGCCACATCCCCAGGCAACTCTGTATCTCCAAAGACCTTCCTGGGAGGAAGTTCTTAACTTGCTAGGGCAGTGCCCACATGGGAAGTGCATCTTCTTCAAAGCTTGGGGAACTAAGAGTCCTCAAACCAACATCTTCTACATGCAGCATGTTTGAAAGCGAGGTCAAGTTCAAGGCATCAAAAAGTGACTTGCCCTTGCAGAGACTTCTAGAAGTCAGTCTTAAGACTTGCACCACAACCAACACATGACTATTCATTTGCTCAGGGCTAATGAAAACCTCAGTGTTCCCTGCAAGGGACTGAAACAGGGAAGTCAACTCAATGAGTGGAATCCACAGTCTCCTTTCTTAGCATTAGCATAACTGTAATCAGAGAGCCTTAGCCTTGGACCCGGTATGCGACAGTCATTTCATAACTGCACAGAATATATCGATAAATGCATAAATGAAAATAAGCCAGATAAAAGCCCAGCACCTTTCTCCAGCCTCTGTGCTCTGGACAGACTGCACTTACTATTTTCCCACATAATAAAAGGTTTCTTTCGAACTTCTCTTCTTTCTTTGATTGATAGATTTTGTCCTTTGACAGCATCATACATGTGGATTTTTTTTCCCCTTAGTATAACATGCTCTGACCTCTTCATTACTCCAGAAATGGCGATCGCTTTCTTTTCCTTCCCGCTGCTCTAGGTCCTTTCTCTTGTGGATTAGTCACTGTCTTCTATGGCCAATGGTCATGGACATGTGTGTTTCTTCCCCAGAACACATCCTGTCCCTCGAAAGCCTCATCTCAGTCATTCGAGTGTGTCCAGTTTCTTGCAAGGGCCAGGCCTAGAGCAAGCACTCAAAAACATGTTGCAGGATGAGGGTGGGACCTTTCTAATCTACGAGGGACAGTGTGTTGTTACTCTTATCACAGAAAAAAGAACAACCAAGAGACAATCTACCCAGCAGTCTCTCCAGTACAGTTTCCCAGAACTACAAATAGATCCCGTAGAGACGTGAGGCCCTCTGTGGTCTTCCACTCCTCCCCTGCATGCTGTGGTTTAGGCCTTTGCCTCACAGAACATGACTCTGCTAGTACACCTGAGAGCTTGCAGCCAGGGGGCCATGGAGATCGCAGAAGTTGTCTTGTGTAAGAGAATGGGAGATGCTCACTTTACTCTTGGTGGTCAAGAAAGACAAGCTTTTTGGGGGGGGGGTCTGTAGAGAAAGGGAGGAAACAAATAGAGTCCAGAAGTATCAGGAGCAAAAGTGAGCTGGACTGTATCCAAGAGCTCACTGCAGTGAGACATGTCCTTACCAGATCCGCATGATGACTGACATGCCAAAGGGCCCCCGCAAACTAGTAAGGATCTCAGAAAAGATAACTGTATGCAGTGAAAACCTTGGGAACTGGGCTGGATGAGTGAAGGGGCAGACCGAAGGATGAGTCAGTTGGTGTGCCACAAAGGCCTGACCATCCACAAGGTTAGACAAGCCGGAGGGAGCACTGGGGCCTATAGAAGTAGACAGGCAGAAGGGTGGGAGGATGTGGGATGGATTGATGAAGGGAAGGAGAATTGGAAAGGAGTGGGGAAGGAACGAGGCAGGGATAGCTACTCAATATGCTTCTAAAACTAGGAAAAAATAACAAGATGATTAAAAAAGAAAAAGCGAGCTGGAACTCTCTTCGGGCACAGTGAGTGCTCACCCGCTGAATCAAGCACAGACATCTTCTCTTTGTGCTGAAACCACGTCAGATAGTGTCTCATCAAATCTAGATCTCAAGCGTCTCTTAAAAATCAGAAATCAGGAGTGCCTGCCCCTCACAGCCTTCCACTTGGGGAGTCCATCAGTTTGTTTCTAGCCCTCACCTTCATGGATTCCATGCCTGGAGTCCACGAGTTCCATTCTTTCTCTCCCCTAATGAACTCTGCCTTAATCCTCAAAAAATCAGAAATTAGAAATGAGGGCTGGAGAGATGGTTGTAACCGTCAGTCTGCATGGTTGTTGATAAATGACGATCAAACGGCTTAAGGGAACAAGGAGTTTATTTCCTTACTGATAGTCAGGTTACAGTCTGTAGTCCAGCTTGACAGGAGAGTAGGCACCACCACCAGGCCAAGGGAACTGGCCACACCATCTCTACATAATGGCTGAGAGAGGGACGATCCTTACTTGCCAGACCAGCATATCTGGCCAGGTATTCACAAGGATGCCAACTCTCTCAACCAGCTCTCAGTATTTTATTCACCTGTTCAGGGCCTAGTCCCACCCACCATGGGCTGGGCCTTCCCCATCAGCTAGACAATCTCCTGCAGGTTTGCTCTGGGCTTAACTCAACCACCGATTCTCTACGAATGTGCCCAGAGCTCATGACAATGGCTCAGTGGATAAAGCACGTGCCTTGCAAGTATGGGTACCTGAGTTAAGAACCCCCAAACCCATGTGAACCCTGACTGTAGTAGCACACATTTGCAGTCCCAGTGCTCCCACAACAAGGTGGAAGCAGAGAGAATCCTTGGAAATTTCTGTGCCAGCTAGCCTGGTACACACAGTGGCACAGAGACCTTGTCTCAAACAAGGTGGAAGGCAAGGACTAGCACTTGAGATTATCCTCTAATACCTTCACATGTTCCCTGGCATGCAGGTTCACCCTTACACGCACGTACACACATACACACACACACACACACACACACACACACACACACAATTTTTTAAAATCAGAAATCACTGATGTAAGTTTCTATTGAATGCTCAGCCCTAAATAGGACGGCTATATCACCCATCCCAAGCCTTCGGAACATTTCAGAAGATGGGGTGCATGAGAACAGGAGAGTTAGGGGGAAGAGTCAGGGTGGTATGGAATGCTGTCTTCTGCACATGATGTAGTCATTGCACTCTTGACTCCCAGCATCTCTAAGAACGTAGTCAGGCTGCATAAACTGAGCCCCAGCAGCCCTACCCCTCCCTGAGGATGCACATCAGTTAATGGCTGCTGGAGGAGAGAGAATTTTCTTCAGTAGTATAACCGCTGGTGAGTGCCCATGCCCCTGTGAGCAACTCCGTTTTCATTCAAACCCACCAATACAATAAATAAAATAAGAATGAAACTGGAAGGGGACTGGTTGGGAAAGGAGAAGAGATCTGCTGGGGAGGGATACAAGAGAGTGATGAGAAGTAAAAATGATGAAACCTCATTATATACATATGTGAACATATTGCAGTGAACTCCATTATTGCATGTAAAATATGCTCATGAGAAACTGAAATACTGCCTCAAGGTTCTCTCCATGAACCTCGAGTTGCTGATGCCATTTCTTGTCCCCAAGGGACTTGCATGCACTGGTTCTCCAGCAGCCTCCACAACTCCAAACAGTTGATCTGATGGTCCTGTTGACGCATTTCCACCGCCCTCTTGGCTCCCCTAGACTTTCAGTTAGCCATGCCTGGAAAGAGGTCACATGTGCCCACATGGCGTGTTTCATTCTTAGGGAGCTTCCAGCCACACAGAAAGTCCTGCAGCAACCTGGGGAACCCCTCAAAGGGCCGGAATATTATCACTCCCATTATCACTCCCAAGGTTCAAATAGAGTGAATATCATGCTCAAGGCCATAGGAAGGCACGTGCTGACAGTGGGTTTCAGCCCTGGGTGATGTGATTGCAAGCTAAAGGCTCACTGGTGGCTCCTTTTCTCCTCTGCCACCTTCCCTTCTGAACTCGCTGCTGACCCAGAGGGTCTGGTTCATTTGCATATTAATTGAATGCCATCTGAGAGAAGGGTCATCAGTTCCACCGCACAGTCTAGAGTCACATTTTAAAAAACCCTGGATAAACCAATGTGTCATTTGCCGGCTCTTGGTTAAGGGGTGGGGAAAGAGTAATAATTAAGTTGCCTCGGTGTTTGGACTTCAGCGTTCAGTCCGCTAATTGTCAAAGGCAGGAAACTGATCTTAGAGGGACAGGAGCTCTGCTTTGAACATCCAAAGCCCCTGTGAGTTACAGCCACGGGGAGAGAAGTTATAGCTAAGGAGGAGGATTACATATAATTAAATGTCAAAACAGATTTCAAGAAAATGGTTTTTGACTCCTCAGATCTCCCACAAGATCAAACAGGGACACCTGTGAGTCGGGCTGGTTCTGCCTCTCACAGCAGAGACCTGAGTAGAGAGCAGGTCCGCCCCGGGCGGCCACTTTGCTCTTTCTGACCAGATAACAGTAGCCAAGCGCTTCAAGGCAGCTCGTGTGTCAATGCATCAGGGTATTACACTATTTGATTTGCCCAGTCAGTCCTTAAAGCCAGACTTCTTCAGCTTCCCGCATTGTGCTTCCTTTTCACTTGAGACTGTGTGCATGGGTGTGTACATGTGTGTGTGTCTGTCTGTCTGTCTATTTTTTAAATTTATTTATTTTTCTGCTTATACAAACGTAATAGGTACCTCTGTCCCCTCCCTCCCTTTCTCCCAGTGCACCCTCCCCCCATCTCTGAACCATCCTTTAATGTGTATATCAAACTTTCCTCTGGGTCCTCCTCTCTGATGAGGTGTGAGGACTCAGTGGCATTTCCTAGAACTCTTTCTTGTGTTCCCCTTAAGTATAGGAACACTATTGTGATTGTTAATCCCTTGCTTCTAAGGATCCTAGTGCCTTTAGTCCATGCTAGACTTTAAGGGGTCAATGATAAGTTGGTCATTGCACAGATCATGCAGAGTCTTATTACAATTGTTTCGGCCCTAACTTGTGTGGAGTATCTTGCATATCATTGCTCCTCCCATCCTTGTGCTCTTACACTCTTACTGCCCCCTCTTCCGCAAATTTCCCTGAGCTTCAGGATGGGGAGAGATTAGGCTGGCTTAGTTGCAGGTGGTTGATATAGAGTCTCTGATGTTCTGAATTATGGTTTGTTGATTTTTTTTCAGTTTTGCTGCTCCTGCAATGCCTTTGGCTCCACCCTGATGGGTATTGGATTCTGTCTATGTTTTATATATGGATAGTATAACTATATGTGCAGACATACACAAGAGAGCAGCTAAGTTCGTTTGCCTCTGAAGGCCCAAAAGTAATGTCAGGAACTATCCTGGATTACTCTCCCTCCCTATTGCTTTGCTCTGGAGTTACCCAGGCTCCACTTTCTGGAACCAGAATTATATATGGAGGCTTATTCATCTGGTGTTTTTTTAATGTGAGATCTGGTGACCTGTACTCAGGTCCTTGCGCTTGCAAAGCAAAGGCTTTAGCCACGAGCCATCTCCCCAGTCTCATCTGAGATATATTTTTGACTCTGTTATCTGGTCAGAAAGAGCAAAGTGGCTGCCCGGGGCAGACCTGCTCTCTACTCAGGTCTCTGCTGTGAGAGGCAGAACCAGCCCGACTCACAGGTGTCCCTGTTTGATCCTGTATATTTTGCACTTACTGGCAATAAATTATAATGAAATTTATTTTAAAACAATATTGGGTAGACCCATCAGTCGATCTAGTTGGTGAAGATGACAGCAAATTTGCATATGAATTATCTAGATGTGCTTTGTTTCTTCTTACATGAAGAATTAAATGTGGATTGAATATGTAAGGTTGTACAATACAGAGCATCTTCAACATTTCTGAGCAGATCGATACTTTGATTTCATAATTGGCAAAGCTGATTATGCTGCTTTGCCTAAAATACACAGTGTGAAATGACCAGAGCGTGCCCAGGCCTGTTTCAGAAATTGTTAGAAATTCCATCTTCCTCACGAGCCCAAATTCATTTCATGTGTTTTATGAAACTTGAGTCTGCAATTCACACAGCAGTTGTTATGCAGTCTGACACCATGCAACCCAGAGATACACCAATTTGGCCTTGGAGGATGAGGAATGACATTAGGGAAATACAAAAGGATGGGGCTCACCATAGTTCAGCATTGTGTACAGAAGGACAGAGCATTCTGCATGGATGACAAACATGCTGCGGTTCATAGCACATAAGAGTTGAGGTAGTTCAGGTGTCGTGCAGTGCGATGGCATGCACAATACAAAGTGCCCATGTTGTGAGTTCAGATCCAAGGCTGCAGGATAGTCATGTGACACAACGTGGGCAGGCACTGCAAAAAGCACCTCAGACCCGTTACCCATTTGATTTTTGGATTAATCCGCGATCGTCATCCTGGCCCACTGGTAAACTTTTCATGACCCCTACCTTCCATCTGAGAAGCTGGCCTTACGCCCATTTCGCAGGAGACAGCTGAGGTTCTGAAAGACCTAGCCATGCGCCCTTTCTGTAGGACCTTTCCTTACTTCTTGGCCACAGCTGGCTACCAGCTGCTTGCCATACAAATCCCATAGATCCCACAGATCCTCTGAGAAGTGACGGAGGGAGGCAAAGACCAATGGGGAAGCTGCAGGGAATCTCAGTTCATGCTGTTCATCTGAGGAAGGGAAAGCCTGGGCCTGGAATTTTTTTTTTAACTTTATTTATTTAGTTAATGTGTGTGCGCGCGCGCGCGCGTGTGTGTGTGTGTGTGTGTGTGTGTGTGTGTGTGTGTGTGTATCAGAGGGCACTATGTGTCCCTGTGGAGGACCAAGGGTGACTTTGGGAATCATCCTGGATTGCTTCTACCTCCTTTTTGCTTCACTCTGGGATTTCCTAGGCTCCGCCCACCAGAGCTGGAAGTGCAGCTGCTGCCATTTTTCCATGTGGCATTTCCACATGGGGCCTGGGATCCAAACTCAGGACCTTCTGCTTGTGAGGCAGAGTCTTGATCCCTGAGCCATCTCTCCAGCCCCAGAATTCTTATGAAAGCAACATGAAGTCATGCAAGGGAACGCTTTGTAGAAACTCAAAGACTGAGTGCTTAATTCTCATTGTGCATGTGTATGTGTGTGTGTGTGTGATGTAACTTTAGTATGTACATGGGAAAAAAAGCAGGACCTTTGTCGCCTGGGTCTCCAGAATACATGGCTGTAACTAAGGTACAAAAACAGAAAACAGAGTTCAGTGGCTCGAGAATAAATTACACCATGAAGCCCTAAATCAGGATCTGTCCCCATTGCCGCCTCTGTCAGCCCAGGATGACACTAGATGTGCACGGACTGGGGACGGACAACTGGTCTTCTAACTAAATGAAGGGGACTGAGGATATAGACTACATGCAAGTATCGCAGAAGGAACTGGACTACCCCTTAAGGTCAAATCCTCAAAACCTAGTTCCAGGACCAGCTTTGTCAAAATTACCCAGGCCATTCATATTAAAATAAATAAATAAATGGTTTATGTGGGTGAACTACCAATGTATTGGACTCAAACTTACCAGAGTTGCTAGAGGAGAGAGAGAAAGAAGAAGAGAGAAGAAGAGAGGACAGGGCAGGGAGGGGAAGGACAGCGGAGAGAGAGAGAGAGAGAGAGAGAGAGAGAGAGAGAGGCTGACCAACTGAACTGACTATAATTTATCATTCCCAGGTAATTCCTGAGCCTGGTTTGCACACACTTCCTTCCTTTCTGAGCAGAGAATGACCAGTAAGATGCGGTCTTAGGAGCGTCTGAAATTTAACCTAGTTCAAGCCATGACTAACTAGGACACTCATCAACTAGGTCCTTGTGTTCTGATCACTTAGGTCACTTGAAATATGTAAGCCACAGGTACCCCATCCTTGCCACGGAGACACACACACAGCTAACACCAGGGTTAATGAACGCAGGGCCACGGAGGAAGCGCCTCGGCAGATTTTAAGTAAGCGCTCCATAGCACAGGTAGAGAAGGAATGTTAAGGCATCCACACGAGGCACAGGGAGTCAGCAAAGCAGATGCTCAGATTTCCTATTTATGAGAAGACTGGTGCTCAGGATGAGCTAAGACTTGAGAATGAAGTCAGGATGCGAACTCAGATACACAGGCTCCTTCCAGAGCCCCGGCTGCTGCCCCAAGCCATTTACGTCTCCAAGCAGAAATATTTATCAGTATCTGCAGTAGACCGAGATCTACAATATGGTCTAGCCTCAGCTCAGATTCCACCCTGGTAGGTGCAAACTGGACTTCAGGAGGAGGAGGAGGAGGAGGATAACTGTCACACAGCTCCTGTCCCTCATGGTCCTTGGCATGGGCTTGAATGCACATGTTAAGCAGCTGCTGACACCACTTGACGTAGGCAGATGGCTTTATTAGACGAAGGGTCAAGTGCAATAAAATGCTTGGAGGCTTTTAAAAAAAACATTAGAAACACTTACCATGATGTTATTGACAGTTTGGTTAATAAGCCACTTGGGCCAGGCTGACCCTGCTGTGATCAGCAGCTTTCAGCCGGTGCCTTCCCCTCCTCCTTCCTCCTCCTCTTCTGCTCCCAAAGCGTATAGCTCCCTCCTGCTGCTTTTCCATTCTGGGTGGGAGGGCGCGTCAAGGGACCTCAACAGTCCTTTCCATCTCTGTGTCTTTAACACTGGGCACTTGCATTGGTGGTTACAGTCAGTCTTCCACCTATGACAGGTTCATGACGTCTTGGCTTTATGATGATGGGCGTGCATATACCCAAGGAGACCCTGAACTTCAGCTTTTAGTTTTGATCTTTTCCTGAGCTCGTGTCTTGCCGTTCTATGCAGTCTGATGATATTGGGCAGGAGCAACGAGCCGCTCTCTAGTCCTCATCAGTCGCACAACTACATGGCCGATGCACACGAAACCCCCTTTGCATTGGGTGCATTTGCTTCACCGTGGGCTTGAGGGAGGGTCCAGAGCACATGTAAGTTAGGCAAGGCTACAGTGTTCAGAAAATGAAATGTGCTAAAGGAGTGTTTGGCATTGAGTATGTTGAACTCAGGATGCATTTATCAGAACATTTCCCTCTCAAGTAAAGGAACATCTGTAACCACACTCAACAATTAACATTGTGTGCTAGTCAGCTGTCAACTTGGCAATTAAAGCCGAGCTCTGGGCATGTTTGCGAAGAGCTAATAGTGAAGGCGTCCTTGAGCAAGTCTGATATGCAAGATACAGTCCACACTAAGTGGAACCATTCTCTGGTCAGGTGGATAAAAGGGAGCTGGTTCCAGTTTTTTGGCATTCTCCAGCGTACATGAACAGACTTGTGATGTGGCAAGTGAGGTTTGTCCCTCTCTCAGCAACTGCTGCGGGTATAGTGTGGCCAGTTTCCTTGGTATCTGGTATCGGTATGAGCTCTTCTGTGCAGTTGATTAAGAATTGTAACAGAATTGTAAGAAAGAGTAAAAACCCCTTGTTCCCCTAAATTCTTTGGTCACGGATTGATTTTATGGACAACATGCAGGTAAACTGTACTACATAGTGTTCCAATTAATATAATGTGTCAACTTGACAATTGAGGACTGACCCTTTAGGCACACTTGTGAAGAGTTACTTCCTTAAGGCAGGTCTGGCAAGGCAAGATGGCGGGGGACTCTAACTGACATGGGAAGATGCAGCACATGGGTGTTGGGCCTATTCCTCGGGCAGGTGGATAAGACAGAGAAAGCTGGTGCAGTAGAGATGGGTGGGCAAGCGAGAAAGTATGTCCCTCTGTCATCTCTTGTGCAGCTGGGGTGTGGCCAGTTCTGTGGCTTCTGCTGTTGACATGAACTGCCCCTGCCACGATGATGACTTGAACTGAGAATCGTAAACTGGAATGAGCTCGCTCCCCACTAAGCGATGCTAGCCGTGAACTCCCACTTGAGGCATAATGAGAAATGGCATCACACAGCGAAGACATTTCTGTGCATTGCAGCATCTTCACGGATATGACTTTTCCAGTTTTCTCTTCCCATTTTCTTCCTCTACACTCCATTGATCCCCAAAGGCTCACCTGTTCACTTAATATGGTAACCACAATTGGAATCGATGAAGTGAGGAAAGTCTGCAATTCTGCAGGTCTGTCTGGATCCTGTTGGGTAACTGACTGGCTTTTCCTCGCTCCTTGGAGGGCAGCAGCATTGACCTGATAGACCTGTACCCATTTCTCCGGCTATCAATAAATCATCCCCACTTTGAAAAGCAAGATTGTAAATTTAATAACACCAAACTGGCCATGGCTTAGTCCACCACCATATCTCCCTGGGCCTGCGTTCGCATAGGGAAGATGGAATAAAGCTTTAGTCCCCAGTTTAGCCTAAGGACAGAATGTGAGAAAATGTTCCTGCAGGGATCCAGGCGCCTTTCTCCAGAAGTCCCAGCCTCCTCTGGCTCCTTAGGTTTGAAATGTTGAGTCCAAGAGGGGCGTCGATGACACGCATCATCAGTTCTCACAGCATCCAGGGTCTGCTGGGCACAGACACTGCGGGTGAGGGCTGCCATAGATCACTGCCGCGCCCGCAGCCATCCAATTGCCTGAAAGAACAGGAGCTCGCCACACCCTGGAAACTCTGGATGGCAGGTGCCCACTGCTTTGGGGAATGAAAATGAACGGTCATCTCAGAAAGACAGCTACAGCTTCATGCTCCGCAGGTGTGCCCAAACATTGGCTGTCTCGACTGCAAGGGGATCGCGTCCCCACCCACCAATGTTGGCAGACTTGATCATGTGACTTACATGACCCAGGAGATGGTGGTGGGCATGAGGCTGGCATCCTTGAGCAGAAGCATTGCATCGAATCCCCATGTGATTCATCCTATTCTCCTGCTCTTCTTCTATAGAATAAATGAGATTGCAATAGAGGAAAAAAAATTCCATTGATATAGTAAGTCACTGAGCTATGGGGACCATTTGCTACTCTAGCACAGACTACACTGTTGGACAGATATACGATGAAGGTTTCAGGTGTTCTAGAGCCTAAACTGCTGAGTTTGAGGCTGGGGGCCAGAGTGAAATCTAGATGTCCCATTGGATCAAGTTTTGTAGATTGAACTACAGGCGAGTTAACCAAATTGTGTCCAGTCCAGAATGCACCCACAAGGAGCTTCTGACCTTATCCCACACTCAGAAGCCATAAAAATCACTTGCGTGCCAGAGTGACAGGCTCAGGATCCTGCCTCGAAGCCAGCGGATGACCTTGCAATTGATCCACCAGCCAGCAGGGCCTAGAAGGTTGCGAACTGTGTAGGGCGGAAAGCATTACTGGCTTTGAAATTCCTGGCAGACGCGCTCGTGTAAACCCATAGCAACAGTGCCCAGCTTAAAACCTCAGCCCAAAGATATTTATGTGCGTGCCCACAGTCATCTAATTACTCTGTATCGAGTACCATGTATCCAAATACCCTTCAAGATTATAACAGGTTTAATTAAATGCACAGTGAAATCCACTTAAGGCGAGCTAATTGGGTAGAACCTGATTCTCCTTCCCACTGAGTCTGACAGACATGAGGACATCCTGGGGAACAGAGAGCTCACACGGAGATGGGGAGGGGGTGGGGTCAGAAGCTGCTGCGTTAGAGGCCATGGCGGGCCGGGGGCTCCCATGGCAGACCCGGGGGGTTCCCAAAGGCAGGTGTGCAGTTGTGATAGGCCAGGAAGAAGCCTAATGATAGCAGCCTCACCCATCCTTGGGAGACATTCCAGTTCAACCCCGCTCCCTCTGTTCCCCGGTAAAGAGCGCTCCATCTCTCTGTACATAGGCCCAAAAGAGTCATCCTCGACTCCTCTCCTCGACTCCTCCTTTCTTTCCTTATTACCAGCTGCTCCATCTGCCCATTCCGTGGTCCTGCTAGTCTCACTATGGGACATCTCTGTGAGTTCTCACCACTCCACCCCTCCTGCCTGGGCACAACCCCCAGTACGTTTTGCCTAGAAGACTTGAAACTGTCTCCCCGTCAGAAACCAGATGTTCCTTGAACGCCTAAGTCAGATCCGTGTCACTCTTCTGCCTGCGACGTCACGAGGGCGCTCCCAACTCTTTCAAAATAGAACCAATGCATGGTTCTGTTCAGAGCCCACAAGTCTTTCACCGTTTGGTCCACGCACAGAGGAATTTCGAATGTGCACATCAAGGGCTAGAGGATGTGCCGTGTAGCTGTTCCTGGCTCAGGGGCATTCTCAGCTTCGGAACTGCTCTGACCTGGGACATGGCAGGGATGTGAGAAAGGTCGCACTGGCCCTCAGCAAGTCTCCAGTCTAGTTAGAAAGACACACTCATAAGCTTAAGAGCTAGCAAAATGAGGCAGATTCTGAAGGAGTACCAAGAAGCAGCACTTCCTATGGGGGGATCAGTTTTGGAGACCATCCCATTGATTTTTAAATTAGCCTCCAGCAAGGCTCTACCTCCCAAAGGTGCCATGATCTTCCCAACATTAACAACAGATAAGAGTGCAAACACTTGAGCCTATGGAAAAGTTTAAACTTAAACCATAACAACACCCTTACTTTCAATGTCTTCCAACTTGGGATATAAGTGTTCCTGAGTTTTGACTAATCTAGGGTACCCTCTACAGTGCTACTTTTAGTCCTGTGCCCAGGACGTGAGGTCAGCCGGTCGAACCTACTGTAGCATTTCTCCAAGTATGATCCACACGTCCCTGCATCTGGAAAGAGTCCATTCTGGAGAATTCCATTGCTTACCTCCCTGGAGATTCCCTATGCAGTCCTTCCAGTGAAGAACCTTGTCTGATTTTGTTTAACCTGATTTGACCCTAGATTCTGTTTCCTTTTTGTTTTCTCGCTTTGTTGTGCGTTCGTGTGAAGTGATTGTTTTCAAAGATGTCGAGCAAGCACAGGTGACAGTGGATGACGCATGGTTGTTTTCTGTTGCTATGGAAGGTTAGTATTCCTGGAGACAGCCCAGGGCAGTCTCCTCCTGAGTCCTCATTCTACTGACGGGGGACTCATGTTCCAGAGGACAAAATGACACAGCCCAGTGTCACAAGTACTAGTGTCTCTGCCATTTAGTTGGTTTCATCAAAAAGCAATCTCTTAAAGATTCTCATGCCTTAACAACTTTCTCTAGCCTGCTAAAAGCTTAAAGAGCACTTTTGGAGTGAGACAGAAGCCCCCGTGTCTGCTGCCTGCTAGAAGGGTCTCTGACAGGTTCCTGAGGGTCAAGTCCATTCGCTACCATCATGGAGACTGACTGGCTAAGGCCAAGTTTCTGTTGTCCAGGACAGTACAGTTCCCTGTATTTATGAAACATCTGCCTTAGTGACTTCTCCCTCTTCTCTCTCTTGATGGTGCCTTGGATCATTTTTGACAGATGGGGGGAAGAAATTGTCAAAGAAGGTTGTGTGGCCTAACCAAGTTGCCGCATTTCATCAGAAAGGGAATGAACGGAAGTCTTGATGTCCTGAAGCGAGCTTTGAAGTGCTTTCCAGTTTCTTCAGCTTTGCCTTGCTTCACCTCCTCCTCACCATGCCATTGCCTCTTCTAGCTTCTCCCAGGCCCGTGTGCCTCCTCCTCTACGCAGCTTGCCACAATCCCACTCATGTTTTAAGGCCTGATTCGGAAAGCTGCTTCTCTGTCAGCTTCGCCCCCACCACGACCCTGCAGCTCACTTGCTTCCAAGTGAGGATGGGTCATGGGGCTTCAGTTCCCATCAGAGTCTTTGCCTGGCACCTCGTAATGAGATGCAGGGTCTTGTCTGTTCCCCCCTGCACCCCTCGGAAGCAATGCCTTGGCATTTCATAGAACTCACATTCAGCATCTGAGCCAGAAAGGCAAGTTGAAGTTCTCTGGAGCTTCTTCGAGAGTAAAAATACGGACAGGCCTGCCTGGTCTGCATGGTTAGGATGCCCAAACCAGGCAGCCTGGGCAGCGCTCTGCCCAGGGCTCTGGGACATCCTGGGCAACCAGTGGCTCCTTACAGCTTGTACTAGGATCATTCCCAGACAGCACCCGAGGTCACTGCAGATGGATAACACATCCCACGCTCTGTATTGTTGCCACCCCATAATATTCCACACCTTCCTTGGTTCTGCACTTTTACCCAGAGTGCCCTTCTCCTCAGAGCCACTTCCTTCACAGAGCAGCCCCTGGTCACATCCGTCGCAACTGACTCATCAGCCCTGGTTTAGCCTCATCAGCGGTTCATAGCATTCTCTTACACGGTGTCTTTATACCTTCTGCTTTCACAGCCTAGCAACTCGCTCTTACGCAACCCATAGCTAAAGACTGAAAAGTTGAGGAGTGAATGAGTGAAAGCATTTTGCGACTGTAAGGAAAAAAAAACACTTTGTGGCACTGGAGAGGTGGCTCAGGGGTTAAGCCTCTGCCTTGCAGGCAGAAGGTCCTGAATTTGGATCCTAGACCCCATGTATAGACGCCAGGCAGAGGCAGAGGCGGCCTGCGTTTCTGGTCCTGGTAGGGCGGAGCTTGTGAATCCTGGGGCAGAGTAAGCAAGGAGGAGGTGGAGGCGGTCCATGGTGGCTCCCGAATTCATCCGTGATTCTACACACACACACACACATACATATACACACATGCACACACATACATGCACAATTGAATAAATAATAAAAAAACACTTTGTGAAATGAGTTCCTACTTACAATAACTTTCATGAAACCATGAACATCCTCATGCAGGGAGGAATTTTTGCATACCCTCGTACACTAGGAATCTTCTTGGCGTATCATCCCTGACTGCAGATGTCAACATACCATGATACCTCTATAGAGAGAGCAGAGAGAGTGACATCCCAATTGTCTGCTCACATCCACTGATAAGGAAGAAAATTTCTCTGGATCTCTTTTTCTTTTTTGGCTTTGTTTCATTCTGCTTGTTTCTATTCTTCATACAGGTGTGCATGCAGATGTGCAGGCCAGAGCAGGACTGCACATGTCTTTATCACCCTCCACTTTATTGCCAGGACACAGGGTCACTGGCTGAACTAGAAGCTCACAGACTTTCCAACTAGGCTGATGGCCAGTGAGCTGTCTACTCCCAAATGCTGGTGTTACTGGGATAGGTAGCCACGGTCTGCTTTTGCCCGTAAGTGCTGGGATCGGGGCTCGGTCTCTCTTACTCACTGAGCCATCTCCCTCCCCTTCTCTGGGCCTTTGCGCCAGCTGCGTCCACATCAAGCCTTAACATGCCAGGGACAGGAAATTAGCAAGTCTGAGGCCATTAGAGTTACCCCTGAGTGCACCCTGGGACAGGAAAAGGTTTGCTGAACTCCTCCCCTGTGTCAGACAGTACAGACAATGCATTGTCACGGCACGATCTGATTTAATCTAGATGTAATATTAATTACAATAATCTACAAAATCTACAAAAAATCTAAATTAGTTTAGTTACAGTAACCTCTGGGGAAATTACTGTGATGTTTTCATGTGTGTATGTGTGTGTGTATGTGTACATACATGTGTGTGTGTGCATAGGTGTGTATGTATGCATGCTTGTGTGTGCATGTGTTTTTGTATGTATGTATGCATGTGTGCATGTGTGTGCATGTGTGTGTACATGCATGTGTATATGTGTGTGGGGGTGTGTGTGTATGCATGCTTACATGTGTGCATGTGTTTTTATATGTACGTATGTGTGCATGTGTGTGTGTGTATGCACGCAGGTGTGCATGTGGAGGTCAGAAGTTGATGTCTGATATCTTCTTAATCATTCTACCACATTTATGAGGCAGGATCCCTCACTAATTCAGCTCACTGATGAAGTTCTCCTGGCCTGCTCAGAGAGCCCCTAGGGATCGTCCTATCTCTGCCTTCCAAGCGTTAGGCTTATAGGGCTTCATGCTGTTGCCAGGCTTCTAGCATGAGCACTGGAGATCTGAACTGGGGGCCTCATGCTTGCACAGCAAATACTTTTCTGACTGAGCTCCCTCCCCGTTTTCATGACGTTTACCTTGGAGAGATGGAATGAGACTCTGTACACAGCAAACAGAGAGTAAGCAGCCTGCTGGCTGAGCCTCATCGCTCCGGCCCAGACGTGCACATGAATGTGCTGTCATCTCAGCACCTAGTCCCAAGGGTACACAGTCTCGGGCCATTCTCTTTGACTGTGCATTCTTTCTTTGCTTTTGAGAGCCAAATAGTTCACCCAGCCTCAGAAAGGTCACTACCTATTTTCAAGTGCCTACTGTGCCCCAGAACATGGCGTACCTTCAGGGACAATCACCCAGGCAACTGATAAAGTAACCACTTGTTGAACAGCAGGTTTAGGTCTGTGGCCTTCAGGGAAAGGCCGAAGCACCCAGTGGTCCGTTGTCAGCTGTGCTAAGAAAATACCTTGACCTGAAGAAGTCCTTTACATTGCTACTTTTCAATCTCCTTTGGGAGAGGGGAGGCTCGCCAAAATACTGCGGAAAACTTGTGTCATATTTTAAGTCCCTGAGTTCCTGGAACACTAACACTGCACAGAGGGGTTCGTGCCATTACGTGTCTGATTCTACTAGAGCGTAGCATTGTCTGTATATCTCTGTCTTGGTGCAGAGGCTGAAATGATGGTCCCGGGTCAAATAGGGTTTATACCATTAACTGTATGATTCTGATTAAAATATAACAACATACAAAAAAGAATCCAGAAGGTAGTTAAATGACTGAGAATTTGAATCCAAAGTTCTTTGTCTCTACAAACCCTTGCTGTCTCAAGCCAATGCACTCCTAGTATCTAGAAACCCCTATTTTTGTACAATACCACCTTCTCCAACAGCACTGGATGGATTCAGCTGTGTTATGTCTCACGCAGCACAGCAGCCAGGGCCTTACCTATGATAACATCAAAGACACAGATCCATCCCTGGATCACAGGCGGCCATTTCTCACTTATAATTGAGAATTGCCTTTCATGTTTTTCCCACTCTGGTAAAACTGTTCTATATTTATTTCATTGTTATTAACATTTTCATCATCCTAACGATTATTCAGTAGATACCAACTGTCTTGGATGGAACATGCAGGAGATGAAAAATCTTTGGGTGGGTTGGTGTGTTTCAAATTGTTAGTGTATTATTCATTAGCGTATTAATATTGCATGGACTGTATTTTTCTATGCAATTTAAAGAACAGGTAGCTTGAAATGGAACGGAGACCGTATTATCGGATCCATCAGAAGCTGCAGCTCTCACTCAGAGCTTTTAAATGATCGCTCTGGTCTGCTGGGTGAGAGAAAGTGTTGTCAGGAACGTGATGGATCTGCACGGGGAGGTTTTCAGGAAGAGAAAGGGCCTCTCAGCCTAGTGAGGGCGGGGCCATGCTGCTTTCTTTGCATGATGCAAACTCAGGAGAATCAGTCTGGCAGTTGGTTTATCCTTGCAGGGAACTGTCTCAGGCCTGGGTACCACAGGAAAGAAAAAGGCAAATATCCCAGTGCTGCCCAGTAGGCTGACTGTGCCTGGCCATTCTGAAGTTCTTCCTCGGCAAGATGCTCCAAGCATTCTTGCATTTTTATGCAAATTCCCTTTCCAAAACTCTACGAGTGAGAATGGCTGTGGTTATTTTAATTATTGCAACTGAAGGATTGGATCAGGAAAGGACAGCCGGTCACACACAGTCACACAATTCCCGGGGAAAAGGCTACTCTGTCCTGAGACTCTTCGGGCATCTTCCCCAGCAGTCTTCTACTGAAAGGTCCCCCAAAGTCTTAGCATTACAAAGCCCCAGGGGATCACCAGACTTTGCGTAGATAAGGAGGGTGGTGCAGTGCCCCCCAAGACTTGTCTTTTGTTCACATGCTCCGTCTTATACACTGAAATCTGTTCCAGTGAAACCTTCCCACTCGCAGCCACCCCCAGGGCAGCTGATGTCAAAAGACAGTGTATCCTCTTGGCGCCTGAGCCCATCTCTAGATTGCTGGGGCAGAAGCAGCTAAGGGGAGAGTAGGAAGGTAAAGTCTCAGCTCAAGGGTCCTGGACACGTGCACACCCTACCATCTGACTTGGCTTGACTTTAGAGACCTGAGATGCAGAGCGGCGTGAGATGGGGTGCACGCTAAGCAAAAGAAGCTTAGGAAATGATACAGGAGTGATGAGGCCTCAGCAAAAGGCAGGAAGACTCGAGATTTAAGCTGTAAACTAGCAGGCCATGGTGGGCCCTTCTAGAATCAGCTTGACACGAGCAACCTTAATCACTGAGGGCATTCATTTAAGTTACCACAGCAGACCTTAACGTCTGGGGGCTACAGAAAAGAACTCCAGAAAAACCTATCTGGACATTCTCTTGCACATATTTCTGACCTGAAATGTTGCTTAATATTTGCTTCCAAAAGATGAATATTGGATGCTGGGGAGGCGGCTCAGTGGATAAAGTAACTGCAGCACAAGCATCGGTGCTTGAGTTCAGATCTGCAGCAGCCATGTGAAAAGCTACGTGCGACAGTCTGCCACATCCGTGCCGAGGGATCAGAGATGGGCTGATCCCCAGAGCTCATTGGCTCATTAGCCAGGAGTCAAGCCAGATTGATAAGCTTCAAGTTCATTGAGAGACCCTATCTAAACAAAAGTGGATGCACATGCAAAGAAGACACTGAATATAAACCTATGGTACACACACATATCATACCAAACACACACAAGCATGTATATATATATATTATATATATTACATGCACACACATGTACATACACAAACATGTAGATACACCATATATGCATGCACACCCACATGCACACAGATATGCATACACACACAAACATGCATATACCATGCACACATACAAACGTATATGCACCACAGACACAGATACTTAAATGCATCTGATATGCACACACACACCCATATGTACACACACATACATGCACAAGCATATATATACACCACACATGCACAAACATGTGCACACCTAGCACACACACAGTAGATGTAGACATAGGATGTAGACATGGAAAGAGCACTATAGGAGGCTTAATTTCCCACTTTACAGAAGGTGGAAGAAGAAAGAGAGAAGGATTCGTGTTCCTGGCTGGGCCCCTAGGGCCCCGCTCTGCTCCACCAGACAACCTGAGAGCTGCTCTAGTGACCTATTGCCTTTTGCCTGCCTCCCCCCAGCTCAGAGGCTATGAGGACCACAAATGCAGGAGCACGTGGGAGCTGTGGGAGCGGCAGGAAATGGCAGGTCCCAGAGCCCCATAAACATTCCCAAAGCTCTGAAAGAGAGAGTCTGCAGTGACCCTCTTGTCTAATTACTGCCGGCTGTAAAATAATTTATTGCTTGATTGCCATTCCTGATGGCAGGAAAGAGGGCCGCTTGGGTACTGTACTTCCCTAGACCAGAATGACAGGGCTGCGCTCCACGCCGTGGTCTGACTGGTGCAGGATCGGCATCTTGACACGGGACTCACTGGGTCTCATTAGTGCGTGTGTTGCTTTTTTTTGTCCACATGCCTGTTTTTGAAACGTCACTGATGAAAAGAAATCTTCTTTAGGCCAGGGCTCCTGATAGGTGTTGAAGCATCAGACATGACTGTGGCAGGGACCTCGTGAGTCTCCAAGAGAAACCAACTGCATCGTGAGCATCTACCAAAATCTAAAACTCGTAAAACCCCTTGCCTGGTATCATCCAGGAAGCAAGCCATCAAATCCAGCCCAGCTGGGCCTGTTTACGTATCTCCTGTGTAATATTTCAGTTGTACAAAGAGATCTTTACAAGCATAAAAGCTCAGCTAGGAGTGAAGTTAGGGGTAGAGAGAGGGGTAAGGTGCAGGAAAGGAGCAATCAGCTTTACCCATCCTTCACCCCCGACTTCCCGTCTTCCTCTCCTTCCTACTCCTAATTCCAGCAAGCCCAGGATCTCCAAAGAATACCACGTTAATAGATCAGGGTGTCTGCCTCTTGGAAAACTGTTTAGGTTACTTCTCAGACTGTCCCTCATGTGTTGCCAAGACTGCTGATCCTATGACCTCACCTCCCTTGTATGAGAAAAGATGACGAGAAAGAAAAACAATAACAGCCTCTCTCTCTCTTAAATAACGCCTTTGTCCCCGGCACCGTCGCTGCCAGACTTTATCCATGATCTCCACAGATAAAGAAAGGCCTTAGGATCTCAGCCTCCATTCATAGAAGAGGCAAACAGCCTCCGTGAGACTCTTCCTGGTCACAGAGAAAGTGTCCATGCCTGGACTCCAACCAGCATCCGGTCCGGGACTGAAAGGTGCCACCTCTCCCCGCATAGTGCCAAGTCTGTGGCAGCAGGGGCAGTGTTGGTTTACACGGTGTGGGTGGCAGGTCAGGCGTCTGTCCTGTGTGTTTCTCCAGAGTGCTCAGCAGGCCTGAGAGGGAAGCAGGAAGTTCACGTATCAGAACCTGCTAAGAATCTAAGGCTCAGGTAAGTGAACCTGGACAGCCTGCATCCTCTGTCCTGAGGTATGCTGACTAACCCCTCCAGACACAGGTCCTGCATCTTGACCTTGTCCCATCTTTCTGTTTCAAAGGGTCAGGACTCTATCCCCTGACCACGCCTTTCTCTGCACTCTGTCACCCGATCCCGGCCCCCTGGTAGCCATCTCTGAGAGGATTGTCGGCTCACATTACCTCTCTGCGAACCTGCACAGGTTGATCCATCTGTCACCTCTCCATCGTCCTTCCTCCTTCATCTTCCAGCTTGCTATGCCTCCTCATCTCCACACCCCCTGCAATGCAATGTCCGCTGCCCAAGACTGCTGAGGTCGTCCCCTCAAAGCCACCAGAGACCTGCCGCTCATCAACTCTGGTGGCCTTTGGCCTCACCCACGCCGGCCCTCACTGAGCCCTGGTTACCTCCTGCCAAAGTCTTTTTATCGATTGGCTGTGACCCTGCGTGGTTCTAGTTTTCCTCTCACCCAATCCACAATTCCTGCTGCAGGAGGGGATTTGACACATCTTCAAGTAGATCACCTGCCCAGAACAAGAATTCTTTTCCCAGCAACCCCTTCTCGAAGTCACCTTGCAGCACCGGGAGAATGCACCCTGGAGTGTGGGAAGCCCATTACCTCCCATCAAGTTTATAACTATTATAATTTATTCACTCATTCTCAATGGTTCTCTTTTTATATTCCAATTATTTAGGAATTTTTTTCTAGAAAAACCATTTATATGCATTCTAATTAAAGATGAATAAGTAAAAATCTAATATTTATGCCACACTCTACTTCCCTTTCAACACTTGTTTACTTGCCTTAGAAATAAATATGCTTATTTGCACAAATACCATTGGTATTATTTGTCTTTGTGGTCAAAATTATGTATGTGCAAAATATATGTTTATGTGTGTATGTATGTGCATACATATGCATACATGCACTTATATGTACATGTGCATATCTATATGTATGTGCATATATGCATATCTTTCCTCCTTTAGCAGTACCTTGCAAGACTGTTGCAAGAAAAAGTTTTGTTCAAAAAGACTTAAAACCCATTCACATGTACACCATCAGCGCATCATTCCTGAGCCTGATCTTGCTGTAATTAACTATTAATTGCCCACCCCTCCTGCAGCCGCACCAGAGACATCCGAGTTGTTTCCAGAAACATGCTCTCTTGTGTCATGGCTGCAGTCACTTCACCGCCCCTGCAAACCTTGCAAACTTACGAATTCGTATTCGTTCGTGCATAATGAACCTTTCTCTGGGGTCAAATGACACAGGGAGTGTTAATTTTATGAAACTTAATCTCAGGTTGCTTTCCAAAGGTGTCGGTATAATAGTTCAGCCTGCCAGCGAGAGAATGCAAGACCACCTCTTATCCCGTGACCTCGAGCTAGACTTTATGTGATCTACAGTGTTTGCAGTCTGGGGAGTGAGAGATAGCATCTCCTGGTTGCTTTGGCTTCCATTTCCTGGCTAATGACGTGGGGGCATCTTCCATGTGTTTACTGGTCATTTAGAACTTCTGCACAATTCCAAGGCATAACCTTCAACATTGATTAAAATCTAAGTTGATTATCGTTCTCCTGTTCATTTGTGACAGCACTTACATGTATGTTACAGATCCATGCTACCAGTTGTAAAAAAAAAAAAAAAACTTGGGATTTTTTGCTTGGATACTATTTCTATTCATGTATCTTGACACACAGATATTTTCTTTTTTTTTTTTTTAATTCTTTAAGTGTTTCATCCATGAAACACCTTAGTCCCCAATTCCGTCCTCCCTCTTCTTCCTTTTGTTATTCTTCTTCTTCCCTTCTAGACACTATTTTAAGTCTTTTCACATGTGTGGTCCACTGGCTTTATCTGGTTTTTCTTTGAGGACAGGTGTCTGAATACTTACCAGAACATGAAATATGTAAAGCATCCTTCATTTCACTAACTCTTTTTTTTATTTATTTTTGCTCATGTGGGGGGGTAGGGATTTGTGTAACACACTGTGTGTGTGCCTGTGGAGGCTCAAGGGCAACTTCAGGGTCATCATAGATTGCTTCTACCTCCTATTTACTTCAGTCTGAAAATTTCCAGGCTCTGCCTTCCAGAGCCGGAAGTGAAAACCACCTCCATTTCTGCCTGACATTTTTACATGGGATCTGGAATCCATACTCAAGTCCTTCTTGTGGAAACTTCGCTCCTGAGCTTCCTCTCCAGCCAAAAGTCCCACCAACTCTTTTTTTTTTTTAACTTTCTTTTTTTTTTTTATTTCAGCTCATACAAACTTATTAGGTACACCAGTTCCCTCCCTCGCTCCTCCTCCACCCGTACCCCCTGCTCCCCCTCCCCACCCCTCTCCCTCCCCATCCCCCAGTGCCTCCCACCCCAATTCCCAGAGAGTCCTTTCTTGTGCATGTCTGATTTTCCTCTGGGCCCTCCTCTCCGATGACGTACAAGGACCCAGTGGCCTTTCCCGAACCCTTTCCCGTGTTCCCCTTAGGTATAGGAACACTGCTGTGGCTGCCAATCCTTTGCCTCCAAGGATCTTGGTGCCTTTAGCAGATGCTAGACTTTGTGAGGTCAACAGTGTGTTGGACAATGCGCAGGGCATGCAAAGTCCAATTATGATTGCTTCAGCCCTAACTAGTATAGAGTATCTTACATATCATTGCTCCTCCCATCCTTTTGCTCTTACACTCTTACCGCCCCCTCTTCCGCAAATTTCCCTGAGCTTCAATATGGGGAGAGACTAAGCTGGCCTAGTTCTAGGTGGTTGATATAGAGTCTCTGAAGTTCTGGATTGTGGTTTGTTGATTTTCTTTTGCAGTTTTGCTGCTCCTGCAATGCCCTTCACTCCATCCTGGTGGGCATTGTATGTTACCCCCTGGCCAGAGACAAAAAGCTGTTAGAGTCTTGTGATAAAAGCACATTCAAAGGTAGATGTAATAAAAGTGGGAAACCACAGTAAGGGAGGGGTCTATCCCCCATTTGCACAATAGTCCCACCAACTCTTAAGGGTGAATAAATGTTCTAGTAATGTCCTGCCTTCCTTATTTAAATCTTTATTGCATTGGGAACTGCAGCGCTGGAACTGCTGCGGTCACATCCCTTGCTGGCTTGCATTCCTGGATTATTTCTCCTTCAAGGCTACACAAGGTTTGTGGGTGTCAATGCTGCATCCAGTTTCCTCAGTCTTCCCTCACATAGACTGGTCCTTTTTTTTTTAATGTTTTTTTATTCAATTGTGCGTGTATGCATGTGTGTGCGTGTGTATGTATGTGTGTGTACGTAGAACCATGGACGAATTCGGGAACCATCATGGACTGCCTCCACCTCCTCCTTGTTTACTCTGCCCCAGGATTCACAGGCTCCGCCCTACCAGGACCAGAAATGCAAGCTGCCCCCGCTTCCGCCCGGCATCTATACATGGGGTCTAGGATTCGAACTCAGGACCCTCCGCCTGCAAGGCAGAGGCTTAACCCCTGAGCCACCTCTCCAGCCCCAGACTGGTCCTTTCTAGCCCTTGACTGCATTCCAAAATATCCCATTTGGGAAAATTTATGACATTTTATCCTAATCATGGGAGCATTTGTTTTTCTATCTCCTCCTCCACAGTGTAAGCTTCTTAATGGTGAGATTTCCCACCGGAGCTTAACAAATCCAAGTAGCCTGGGCTTGTCAAGTTGAATTCCCAACACCACACTTCACATGTCAGTCTCCTCATCCTCCTGAGCTTGCAGCAGCCTACCCTTTGCTATCTGGAGCCGGTGCACGTCTGAAAGTATTTTGTCCCATTTGTCTAGGGACGGGCACATGGGAAAATGGCACTCAATTAAGCCCTTTTGGGTTTCCTTTAGAGCGCTTGCCAAAATCATAATTGCATATTAATTTGCAACTCCAGTGGGTTTTCATAATTGCTGCTAGGGGATGGGGTCAAAGACCCATGTGTCACTTGTATCTGAGGGAGGACAGCATGCTGTGGAGTCAGGGGCTTTTCCAAGAAAAAGATCAAGGTCAGAACCTTGCAGAAGGATTCCTTTAGCAGTACTTAAAGGTCTGATGGGTGTCGTGGGCTCTTGTTTGGGCTCCTTTTCACACCTGTAGGCTCTAGAAAATGGATTTTTTTAATTCTGAACATATATGTACTGACACAGCCTCACAGAGTAAAAAAACAAGTCCAGTCTGCACCACACTCTGCCATCCGGTTCAGTTACAATTCAGCTGGGCGAGCATTACGATTATCGAGTGTTGTGTCTTACAAGTTAATTAACATCATCTGGAGAATGGGAATGAGAGTCACCAACTCATCACTTCAAATCAAGTGGATTATGTAAAATTGGTCACGCAGTATCTGGCAGAGTAAGCGCTTAGCAGTGGACAGCTGGTATTATTTTTATTTTCATTGTTATTATGGCTATGTGGTATATTGGACACTGTGTGAGGTGCTGGAGGACAGATAAATGAATAACCACACAGAATCCCTGTCCTTGAAAAGCAAAAATGCTGTATAAAGCAGAGAAAAGAAGCTCAAGACAACAGAGGCTTCATGGAGATGTGTGTACTAAATGGGGGCTGTTAGCAAGCATAGGAGAAGCAGGAGAAGAGAGAGGAGAGGATTGTACCGCTGACAGAGCAAGAATCATGGTGGACACTGAGACTGGATACAAACAGCCAAAACAAGAAGAAAGTTTGAGAGCCAAAGCATGGAGAACTAGTAACGAAGGAGCGGTCCCAGTTCCCTGCATCCCTGTGCAAGCATCTCCACATGACGTCCCAGCTTGCTGGATAGGGACCCTTCCTTTCCAGAGGAGGCCAAAGCCCTGATATACCAGAATCGTGACCCAGGTGGATGGGGATGAACTTAAGATCACAGTCAGAGCAGCCTACTGTCAGAAGGGCCCCAAGGTGGTCAGCTGGAACTGGGGCCCTTGGGCGTGTCTCCTTCAAGCTCTGCATCTCTAGTCTCCCAGGTCTCCTCCTATGAACAGAGACCTCAGAACACCTGGGGCTGCAGGTGTCTTCATGACATGCTCCTCTGGGGATTCTCTACATGTATTTCACAGGACAAGCAAAAGACTCGCCATGGGTGACAGGAGTGAGGTGCTCATCCAACTTATTCCAGAAATAGTGGGTGCCAGACCCTGCTCTGAGCCCGGAAGACCTGGGTCTGCTTCTAGGAAGCTCAGATAGTGGGGTTGTGACCACTGAGTGCCAGGCACAGAACGCCAACAAGGAGGTTGTGGAGAGCAAGAGAAGCCCAGAAGGATCAGTGGAAAGGCAGGGCTGAATAGCAGTATTTCAAACAAGAAAGGAAAGGAGAGAAGGAAGGAGCCACAGAGTCCACATTTTCCTTTGGATTACATTAACTGTATTATCGGACTTCAATGTGATGTTTCAACATGACTGTAGTGTGCGCTAAACAAATGCAGCTTCTCTTTACCCGCTGCCCCCTTGCCAACCTCTAGAAATAGCTATTGCACACTTGGTTTGACCTTTCTAGTAAGGATAAGCCGCAGAACTCTGCTGATGGATTGCTGTAGCGTCCACGTGAGCGTTCCTCTCCCATGCTGTTATCTCTGTGCTCCTTGGTAGCAACCTCTGACCCTTCTGTGTCTTCATGGGGCAAACCAGACAGAACAATTGGTGCATGTTGATCAAACACCCCACTGTTTCTCAAAAGATCCCAGCAAGGTTCCCTGGCCAATCTGAAATCCTTTAGAGTTTACAAATCCTCAGACTTCTGCCTTATGTCCCCTTCATGAGAGCCTCGTGTGTCAACTTACCCAGCCCTCCGTGGTTACAGATGGTGAGGAAGAATCCATAGACAAACAGGGATGGCACCAAGAACCCTACAGCGAACAGTTGACAGTGTCTCATAGTCATCAGCTACTTCCTTCATCAGTTTCCAAAAAAGCAATAGGGGTATGTGTGGTACATGCTCCCCTAAACCACCAAATAGCATCTAGAGAGCCCAAGAAACCTCTCCCAGGTTCCACAGCCAGGCATCCATGTGTGGAAGTTCTTGGCTGTTTGTCGACCTTACTGTTTGCTCCCTCCATGAAATACTTGTGGAGTGATAGAAAGAATTCGAACCATGATGTTGGACCAACCTAAATTTTCAACACTGCCTGTGACCATGTATGAGTTGCTCTATCACAGTCCACCTTGATGTTCTAAGCTGCAGAATGGGACCACAATAAAACCTAGCTGCATTGATAGGTAGGGGTTGGCTGAAGGCAAATTTCCACTCGGTGCTTCATTTTGCACTGCTTATTCCTGGCTTATGCTAAGCCCAATGTGGTGAGGGTGTTGAATGTTCTCCATCTTGTCCCACCCCAGCTGGGTCAAATGACCTTGGATTCGTGGAATAGGGCTTTTTACTGCCAAGTCTGGATGAGGTATCATTTTGACCCACATCCCCTCTGGCTGGAATTTAGTTCTGGGGGACTAAATTGTACCCTGATATAATGCCAAAGAAGGATAGAGAAACATCTCCCCAGGAGAGAGACCAGGATTGGTGAACACATAGCAGTGTGTCACCACAGCTTCACCCGAGGAAGGTAAGGAATAAAGAAGGGCTGGTATCGCAGTGTCTTGAATAAGATAGCAATGAGTGGCCGCTGTTATCACATGCATCAGCCCAGGGCCGGAGCAGAGCTGGCAGAACAACAAGTGCTCAAAGCTCCTCTTTCCCTTCTTAGAGCCTCAGTGCATTGTGAAAACAAGAAGGACTACAAAAGTCGGTGCAGGAAAGTCAGGAGAAACCATTCTTTCTATTGATGGTTCCAGCATTCCTTCATGATAGAGAAGCCTGGGTCACCCAGGCCTTAGCGGGACCGAGACACCCGCAGACATCCCCATGAGGAGCTGGCAGTCTGTCCACTCCCGCCCCCTCTTCCCTTCAGGGTCTGGATATCATCCAGCATGCTGCCCTGCAAGGAGAGATGGACTCCAAGGAACTCCACTACAAACAAACTCCTGAATCTTTGCCCAGATCTCTGTTACCTTCAAAGACTATTGGTGTTGCCGGACGACTTCTCTCTCCAGCTCTCTCTTGTGGTCAGTTTATATTTTTGCCTTCAGGATCAAGGTTGCCCGTGAAAACACATTGCGAAAGAAAAGACCTGGACTTCACTGCTGCAGAATCCAGACCTGGCTTGGGACCTGCCGGGGAGTCACTACAAGTCTCTCTCCACCTTCTTTCTGCCTGTCTCTGCTCCTTCACCATGAGGAAACAATCCCGTTGTATTTAGTATTTCCTAGTATTCCCATGGAGCCTGCCTCTTAACCCTGAAAGTACTTGGTGCAGCTTTGTGTCACTCTCTGGACTCAAGTTGAGGTTTTCTGTGTCACTCACCATGCCAGGCCCTCCCCAAGCTTGCAGACCTCCTGTTGCAACAGACCTGGGCCAAGCTCAGCCTCAGAGGTTGCAGTCCAGTGCAAGAGCCTTTCTTGTCTACTGCACTCGCTCTCATTTCCAGTTCACAGTGCACATTTATCCCTAGCCTTTCGTGGGAAAAGCAGGGACCATAAAATCACCGTAAGCAACAAGAGTGGGCTTCTTGTGTAGTGAGCTCATGGTCATAGCCAAGCAAATGTCCTCAGGTTCTCTATTTTAACTTATCTGCTTAATCTTCCCACCATCTCCAAAAGTATTGTATTTTTATGCTGCATTTTTAGGATAGAAAAACTAGCTCGCAGAGGGGGTCCCTGCCTTGTTGGAGATCAGTTAACCTGTATGTAGGTAAACCTGAAATGTGGGAAAAGGGGGTGAACACAAAAGTACAAAAATGGGGAAGAGAGGGAGAGGATTTGTGCGATCGAGAGAGAAGGAGGGGGAGTGGGAGGGGAGGAAGGCGAATGAAGGACGGGAGGGCGGGGGATGGATGTAGGGAGGGAGTGAGGTAGTGCGGGAGTGAGGGAGGGATGTAGGGGAGTCGGGAGGGAAGGGAGTGCGGCAGGGGATGAAGGAATGGAGGAATGATGAGGAGCGGGAAGGACGGAAGTGGCGTAAGGCAGGCGGAAGGGGAGTGGAGGGCACGGCTGTAAGTTACTTCATTACGTCTTTGCTTGCGGTAGGGCTGTAGTTATGGCTTGAGGTCGTTATGATTATTGATTTTGGATGGATCTGGAGTTAGTTGGGAAGGGAGGTAAGAAGGAAGGTAGGGAAGGAATGACCTACTTATCTTCCTTTTATTCCTTGCCTTAATGATATTATTGTGCGTTAGGTCCTGATTTCTATTTCTTGCTTTTCTTTGATGATCTTTATTATCTTTTTTCTTTTTTCCTCCTTCCTTTCTTTCTTCCTTTCTTTCTTCCTTTTCTTTCTTTCTTTTTTCTTCTTCCTTCTTTTCTTTTCTTTTTTTTCTTTCCTTTTTTTTTTTTTTCTTTTTTTTTTTCTTTCTTCTTTCTTTCTTTTTTCTTTCTTTTTCTTTTTTTTTTTCTTTCTTCTTTCTTTTTTCCTTTCTTTCGTCCTTCCTTTCTTTCTTTCCTTCCTTCTTTTCTTTCTTTCCTTTCTTTCTTTCTCTTTCTTTCTTTCTTTCTTTCTTCTTTCTTTCTTTATTACAGTTGTTGGGGATAGGCAGATAGCCCAGTGGTTAAAGCCTTTGCCACACAAACAAAAGGAATGATTTTATGTCCCCAGATCCCACGTAAAAATGCAGGGTGAGTGTGGCAGCCTGCCTATAATTCTAGCCCTGGGAGGCAGAGCCTGGGAATTCCTAGAGTAAGCTGATTAGCCAAACTAGCCCTAATGGTTTACTCTGAGTTTAATTAGAGACCCAGGCTCGTGGCAGCAAGGTGGAAGGATGATTGAGCTGATTTCTAATATCACCCTTGGGCCTCCACTGGCATGCACACTCAAGAGCACTTATGTGATTTTTTTTTAAAAAAAAGAAAGAAAAGCAAATAAAGAAGTGTCCGTTGTGGGCACATGGGAGGAGAAGCAGAGACGGGTGTTTAACAGGCACAAAGATCCTCTCTTTTCTTCCATTTTCATGGTATGTGGGCATGCATGTTTGTGTATAAGTGGATACACTTGAGTGCAAGTGGTGTCCATGCTCATGAATGAGTAGTGCGTGTGTAAGACTGAGGGTGATATCAGGGATCATCGATTGATATTTTACCTTACTGTGTTGAGACGGGTCTCAGACTCAACACTGACTTGTTCTAGTGTAGTGTTCTGGGGATGGGCTTTCTGTCTAGACACTGGATTCTTCATAAGGGGGTACCTAGACGCGTCTCCGTAGACTGCTCGTGCCTGTGACCTCAGCATCCTTCCCACCGCTCCCCGAACCTGTGAATCTGATCATGATCGTGTTCTTTTGCTTACACAGCAAGGGCTTTAACTACTGAGCTATCACCCCCATCAATCTATCTTTTATGAAGGACATCACACAAAATGGGAGAAACTGCGCATGGGCAGCTCTCGTATGTCAAAGGTGTTTGCTGACACCAGCATTCCCTTCAAGTCCTTGGTGAGCTAAAGGAACCATCCCTGTCTCTTTGTAGATTGACGACCTCTAGGTCCCTCAGAGCAGAGAGTGGGCACAGTCCCGACCCTCCAAAGAGGCCACAAGGCTCTGAAGTGTAGCTTCGCCAGGGTGGGTTCTTGTATGATCAGTGACTAAATCCAAACTATGTTCCATTTGTGTATCCAACCCACGAATTCTGTGTGTGCACATCATATATCACCACATCACACTTCGAGGCAATTACCCAGACCGAACCTTCCCCATAATACACACAACGTCTGTATTTCTGGACATCATCCTCACAGGGACTGACACGGGGACAGGAATTTCTGGAAATCGACAGGGAGTCACAGGGGAAAGAATGTTGACTTGGCCACTGGAGAGGCCGAATCTCTCTTTCCCTAATCCTTTCTGTGACTTGGGGGAAGTTGGTTCCTTTCCTAAGTATCATTTTTTTATCAATTTTAAAACTAAGATGCCTGTGTTCAAATCCATGTGAGCTGACTCAGTTTCCTCTCTGGAAAATAAGGGTACCAGCCATGTCTCCCTTGTTGAGTTGTAGAGAATGTAAGTTACTAACTCTTGAGTTGTTGTGATTGATTGAAGGAGTCGTTGATCAGTATTAATCATTAGATGCGCTTTCACACTTACAGTGCCTGACACACTGCAATCACTCCCGTCATTTGAGTTTTTGCTTTTTTACGAGATTATCATAAGGCTGGAGTTCAGGTGGGAAAAACACTCCCTCCACAAATGTATTTAACCATGTCTCACTGATTCAAAGTACCTTTAAAACGCTATGAAGTCTCTTCAGACATATCTGGAGTATGGATATATGTCTAAAGAAGGTAAGAACCTTGCTGGAGAAGAGCCCAGTCAGTAAAGTGCTTGCCGAACAACCATGAGGACCTGAGTTCAGATCCCAGCACCCACCTAAAATCTGGGCACCATATTATATACCCAAAGCAGATACCCAAAGCTTACTAGCCCATGTGTTCTGGCTTTAGTAAGAGACTGAATTTCAAAAAGCAAAGTGGAAAGCCAGTAAGATGACTCCCCAGATAAAAATGCCTGCACACAAACTGATACCTTGAGTTCACTATCCAAAATGCACACAGTAGAAGGAGAGAAGTGACTTCTGAAAGTTGTCCTGTGGCCTACACTCACACACTATGTCATACATGCCTGCATGCACATACTCTCTCATAAATAAATGCATTGCACATACATGTGCACGTGCGCATACATAAGCACATACCATACACACAACAAATTCTTTAAGAGACAGAAACCAAACATGCCTCTGCCACCACATGACACTTAGCTAGTTCCCACGTCTCTTTCCCCTGCCTTCTGATATTCTCGAAGCAGAGGCTATGCTTTCGAGCTCTTGTCCCCAAACCACAGCAAAGTCACGCACCTAGGACACGTTCAATAACTCTTTGTCACATGAATTAATGATTGAGCAAACCAATAGGACAGACGAATTGCAGTGCCCCATTGAGCTGAACATGCGCGGAGAGAACTCAGTGACATCTATTTTCTCTGTCCTGGCTACATGCTAATGAGCTGGAGTACTCTGACTAAATTGCGATTTCCCAAAATGAGTTAATTAATAAACTGATTTTGGGATGATTAACAAGGGGGAGGGGGCACAGTTAACATGATTTTAATGGGAAAGCGTCGATGAAGCACAAACTCATTAGCGCAAAAACTATTTCCTGCCCCAGCAGGCTCAACGAATACTACTGTTTTAAGAAGGCAGCTGGGAAAGCCACACTGGTAAGGATTGAGCCTTGCACATCCAAAGTCCCTCCAGGGAGCATCCACCCTAAAGGGGACCCCTCTTTGTGAGCTCTGAGCACCTCTCATTTGTTTCAATGAATGTCTATTGCTAACAAGCATGTTCAATCCTTAGGCTTAATTAAACTCCCTGTTACTGATATCGAAGAACAGGAACAGGAAAACCTGCATAAACTAGCTCTGATTAGTTCCCAAACATTAAAAGATAATAATTGCAGTGATTAGTGCTATCTTCATAAGTGGTGTTGATGGTGTACTTTCCTTTCCTTATATGTACAATGGGATGCTAACATTGTTCCCAACATTGGAAGTCATCATGGTGAGTTGTGGGGACTCAGGCTTACAACCTGCCGCACTCTGAGCACTTGCCCTGAGCCAGCCACTGAATCAGGCTCAATTTCCTTGTGCCCTGGCTGTGTACCATGCTTGCTGCACACACAAGATGAAGAACGTGTCTGTCACCTGAGAGGATGCTACTCTCCCCTGATTGGATCGGAGGAGGGCACAGGAGCTGGGGAGTAACAGGTTTTCGTGCCCGAAATTGGTGTAATCACATTCCTGCTCTGAATCAGGCAGAATCAGTTTTATCATCTGAAAAATGTTATTTATCTGTGGAGATGGCTGTGGCAGCTGATTTCTACGTTGATTTGGGGCTGTGGATGATTGCTTAATAAAGTGATGGTTGATTCCGCCACCAAGCATTTGCTGACGTAACAGGGAAAAATAAGTCTCTGGGACGGGAAGTGGGAACAGAATCCTGCTTGTTTGTTTGGTGTATGTCCCAAAATATCTCAGTCGTCTTAAATATTCATATTTGAATATTATTTCACATGCCATTTAAATACAAGATTAGGAATTGAAAACCAACTTTGTGAACCTCAATACTTGTGTGAAAAACACTTTTTTGTTGTTTCATTTTTAATGAAACTGTGTTTATTCGTTACCGGTTTTGTACACAAATACAATCAATGAGTCTATATCATTGTCACCTACCCATGCTTTCCCCAATGTAACCTTCTCCTAAACCAGTTTCCTTTTTACCGTCTTGTCTTCTTACCTTCACGTGTGGCCCACAAGCTCACAAGCCTGTCCTGGCATGTGCCTTGCTGGAGCATGGAGCACACAGCAGCGGGCATACTGCCAGGAAAGTAGCTGCCCATCTCTCATCAAGCATTCATCGTCCCTTGACCCTCAGAAAGGAATGCTGCCTCTTAAGACCTTGCCCCTTCCATGGTAAGCTACCCATAGACCAATTCCTGCTCAGGTCTTGTGGAAGCAGATACAGCTCAGGGAGTTCTTGGTGCAGCGTCTCTGCATCTCTGTCATGTCTAGAAGGTACTATGTGGCCACACCCCTCCTCACCCTCTGACTTTCACATTCTTTCTATTTCCTAAGATGCTCCCTGAGCCAAAGGCTCAGGGATGACTTTGATGTCCCGTTTAAGGTCCAGAAGCCCAGTCACATATTCCCTGCACTTTGGCCATTTTGCATTGCAAAATGGAGCTTCTTGGTTGGGAGCTGGGCGCTGCTCTGATCTATGGGTAGAAGGACAAATGTCCAAAAGACAGTTTGATACCATACTCACACATGCCCATACATACATCCATTTCATGCATATTTCACACATGCACAAAACCTGACAAAATATTATATTTTATACACATAAGAAAAGAGCATTATAAACAGAAAATTTCATTCATCTGTCCCTGCAGAGGTGAATTTTCTAGTTTAGAGGAGAGGACCATGTAGATTCTTTTCCCCCAGGTAGAGACCAGGTAGCAAAGAGTATTGTCCAGGTTTCCCACCCGATGTGTAGCTGGGCACTGAGCCCTGGAAACACACCGTGGATAGCAATCGGCTGAAGCCCTGTGCTCAGTGTGGCTTGGAGAAAGCCTGGCACTGATGCGGATGCTGCCAGTTAAAGGAGAAAGAGGCACCAGTAATCATAAAAGAGGCAGATACATGGAAAAGCAGCCTTGGCCACTTGTCACTGTGCACAGCTGCCGGGGTGGAAGGCGTCGGCTGCACACATCCCATGGACCAAGCCCCAGGTAGAGAAGGTGATTCCTATCCTATGGGATCCTTTCCACAGTCTGGCACGGTCACTACTTGTATCAGCTCCACCTTACAGAACAGAATGTTGAGGCTTACGGTGGGTTAAGTAATAACGTCCATATATTCAGAGCTGAGTAGTGAACTCCAACCTTGACTCCCACCCTCCCTCTTAACCTTTACAGTAAACACTTCCATGGTCTCCTGTGGGTCCCTTGCAACCTCAATGCGAGGTTGGCTCAAGATGCCGTTCTGATTCCTAAGGAAAGCTCAACTTTTTCACCAAGATGGCTGTGAATGCCGTCATCTCTTGTCCCATGTTTGTTCCTGGAGGAGACATCTTGCTACTCCACCATGACCGCCTGTATGACTTCCTGTGGAAACATGACAAGCAGAAGCCAATTTCCAGAATTGTCCTGAACTGGTGGTAGATGTGCATGGAGTGAAATGTACCTGACATTGATGTGAGTTCCACCCAAGCTCTTGGGAATTCTGTTCTTCAATGAGGTGAATATACGAGCATTCAGGAGAAGCACTTTTTTAGGGGTTGTTCCACTTCTAGGAGGAACTGACGATGTCCTCAGTGTGTTAAAAACCACCACCCAAAACCCCAGAAACTTGGGGATCTAGTAAAGGTGCTTATGTGCAAAACTGGTGACTTGGGTTTATGGTGGAATAAGGGAAATGACTTTGAAAGTTGTTCTCTAATCTCCATACATAAGCTACGACATGCATGCACCTGTCTCTCTTCCTCAGTCTCTCTCAGTTTCCTTCTCCGTTCTCTCTTCTCTCTCTCTCTCTTTTTCTCTCTCTCTCTCTCTCCTCTCTCACACCCCCTCACTTTCGCTCTCACTCTCATCTCAAATAAATAAATTACCAAAGAGAAATTTACCTCTTTTTTCAGTAGCTACAAGCTCCTCTTGGATGCTCCCAGCTGATCCCCACAATAGTGAAGCTATCTCTCTCTAGCTGGCTGGAGGCTTAATTCAAGAGCGTTGCCACAGGCTTAAAATTTCTGTGTAGCTTTCTTCAGTATTCCTAAGCTGTCAAGTAAATTTTGATAACACAGTATGCTATTGTTTGGGTATAAAAATAACATGTACTAACTTATCAGTTAATTAGTTTTATTTTTGCTCCCCCCTTCACTAGCAATTGCTGGGTAAAAGAGGTGCATGTCAGTAAATGCACTCAGCTGCTTTATAAATGCTCTCCTCTCCCCCACTCCGTCGTGCAGCAAAACAAACCCCAGAGAAAAGTACAACTACCCCTTGAGTTTTGGTTGATCAGACTCTTGTGCATCTCTCACCACTCGCTGTTAATAGGAGCACAGGGATTTTGAGCCCAGACTGCTTGACCCCCAAGTCTGCTCTCTGCACAGCGAGGCCCCTGTGCTGCTTGCTCGACACCATCTATTTGCTGCTCCTTATTGAAGGAAATGTCTATATCCAGTTTAATAAAGCCTCACGGAGGATTACATGCAGGGAAGAGGTGGTGTGAGAGCTCAGTTTGCTGTCAGAACTCGGGAGTCCTCAGCATCTGAGACATCACAACATCAGACAGCAGGAAGCCTCCCAAAGCTGTCCCCTGGGGCACTCGGTCCATCGGGAGGCCTCGCACACCTGGATTAACACAAACAGAGAAGGCCCCTGTCTCCGGAACCCGTACTGGCCACCTGCCCACTTTCCCAAGGCATTGCTGGGCCATCAGCCAGGCACGGTGAACCACACCTGACATAGTAAAACACCCTCGATCACATCCCATGGCTTCAGCAAGTTGCTTTAAGTGCATACGTAGCAATGAGGATTGAAATGAGCGCGGAGTGAGAAGACTGTCAGTTTCCTCTCGCGGCTGACCTCAACTCTTTTTGTACATGCTTATGCATGTAGAGTGTGTGTGTGTGTGTGTGTGTGTGTGTGTGTGTGTGTGTATCAGAAAACACTGTGTATGCCTGTGGAGGCCCTAGGGTGACATTGGGAATTGTCCTGGATTGCTTCTACCTCCTTATTGCTTTGCTTTGAGTTCCCAGGCTCCGCCTTCCAGGGTTGAAATTGCATATCTCTGCAATATCTATCTGCCTGGCATTTTTACATGAGATTCAGGGAATCCCACCTGAGGTCCTTTTGCTTCAGAGGCAACGTTTTTAACTCCCGAGTCATCTCCTTAGCCCGATTTCACACTTTGCTGAATAAAAAGCATCTCCTTTCCAACTATTGAAAAATATACAAAACTGAGAAAGAATAGCTTCATGAAAGGCAGCAAATGGTTGGAGAGATAGTTCAGTCAGTACAGTGTTGCTCTACAGATAGGAGGACAAGTTTAATTCCCAGAACACATATTAAAAAAAATAAAGCCTGGTGTGATGATGTGCACATGCGGTCCCAGCACGGCCAGGGACAAGGGCCAAGAAGGGCTTGCTGACCGCGCAGCCTAGCCTGCTGAAACCAAGGACAATGAGGGTCTCGAAAAATCAGATCCTGAGAAATGGCACCCAGGGTTGCTTTATGATTTCCCCATTGCCCTCGCACACTCATGAATGCGTACTCTCGCGCACACCACCACCACTATCGCAATAAAAAAGTGGAAAGACGAAAGATAAAAAAGAAAGAAGAGAAAGAGAGCGAAGGAAGAAAGAAGGAAAGGTGGAAGGAGGAGGAAGTAAAGGAAGGAAGGAAGGACAAAGGGACAAGAAGGAGGAAGGAAGAGGAAGGAAGGAAAGAGGAAGGAAAGGAAAGAGGGAAGGAAGGAAGGAGGAAGGGAGGGAGGGAGGGAGGGAGGGATGGGAGGGGAGGGAGGAAGGAAGGAAGGAGGAAAGGGAGGGAGGGAGGGAGAGGGAGGGAAGGGAGGGAGGGAGGGAGGGAGGGAGGGAGGGAGGAAGGATTTATTTAATGGCAAGGGGTTACCCTTGAATCTTAAAAGCCTCGCAAAAAGGAGCAAAGACATCACAGCAGAATCAGACAGAGAGGGGCAAAGTGGTACCAGGCGCAAAGTTCCTGACATAGCAAGTTCAAGTCTGCCTGCTTCTTCTTCTCCTCCTCCTCCTCCTCTCCAGTCACATAGCCTATGTCCATCCATACCTACTCTGCATTGCCTGTCTCTCTTGTCTGCAATGCCTTTGCTCAATTTCAGCTAGAACGACCTCCCTGATCTCCAGGGCTCCACTCAGATGTACTTTCAAGAAAGTCTCAGCCACACCCAGACATCTTCTGCCTCTTAGCACAGCAGCCGTCCATCTGCTCTGGGAGCAGGCGATGAGTCAGAAATGCTGCAGGCACCAGGACCAGCAGGTTCCCAGGCTCAGCCCGAGTCGCCCGGCCCAGCAGAGCGACCTGAGCTCACACCACCAGCTGGCTGGGAACATACCGACTGTGCCCATCCCATGTCATGAAACTGTGAGTCCATCAAGGCTGCGAATTTACCATAAGCTGGCTCCATGGAAGACGTGAAGATGAAATGCCAAGGCGGGGAAAGAAGAAAAGGAGGAAGAGGAGGAGGCAGTGACAGCAACTGGGCCTCAGCAGACTGAGATTGGAGGATGGCAAGTTCAAGGCCTTCCGAGGTGTCAGAGTGAGCTCAGGGGTAACCTTGGGAGCTTAGCGAGACCATGTGTTGAAAGTAAGAAATATAAAGTTGGGTTGGGACCCGTGTGGTTGAATGTGCAAACAATCCATTGGCTATGGTTTAAACGCCATGATCCCATTGGTTCATGTGTTGCAAATTGATCCACATTTGCGTTATGTGTTGAATACTTGGTCCCAGGGGGATGCTCGTGGTGTGCTGTTTGGGGAAGTTTAACTTATGGAACTAGGGATCTGGAATTTAATGGAGAAGTCTATGACGAGTGCTAGACTTGAGGGTTGATAGCTCTACTACTGTCTCTCTCTCTCTCTCTCTCTCTCTCTCTCTCTCTCTCTCTCTCTCTGTTCCTGAGTATGAGCACAGTGGAACCTGCCTCCTGCTTCTGCCACCGTGCCTTTCCCTGCTGCTGTGCATTCTTCACCACAGTGGGCTCTGTCCCCTCTGGAAAAGCCAAGAGAAGACTCCCTTTCTCTCTGAAGCTGCTTGGGTCAGAGTATTTTATTAGAGCGATGGAAGGAGAGCTACAGTAGGGCTGCAGCTCAGCCGTAAATACTTGCCTAACATGTACAAGGTTCAATCCTCAGTAGCTGGTGGAGAGACAACCCAGCCCCCCAAATATTCCTTGCACAACAGAAGAAAGTGTGGGCAGAACAACTGCAGCCTTTAGGGAGAAAGCTGAGCTTGTCCTAAGAAGAGCATCTTCCGTGAAGCGTGGGGCGCATTGAGAGGGGACAGGAAGTGAATGTGCATTCAGCGTTGTGTTTGGAACAGGCTCTGAGAAAGGCTGATTGATAAAAGCCATCTTCTCCATCTTACAGATCACAGACCTTACCCTGAAACTGGGTGAAACGTAAACACGCAGGGATATGAGACTAAGAATGGTGGACCAGCGATACAAACCCATGTCCATGCAGTTCTGTCCTCCCCCCACACACACACACCTTTACCCCTCAAACTAACAACCTGGGAACAATCTCTGCAAGTTCAACTCACACCATTTCTTCGCTATTTGAAAGGACAATAATCCTTTTCTACCCTGCATTTAGATGTAGCTGTAACAGTGCGTTATTCTTACACCTATCCTCTGCATTAGGGCCCACAGGTCAATACCAACCCATTTTGCCATAATAAATGGAGGTTCAAGTCAGTGTGGACTAAACTCCCATTGCTTGCATTAAGGCAGAGCTTATCCCTTCTTCTAAAGTGAACACACCTTCCCCCCCAAGCCTAGGAGTGTGACTGTTCAGTAGTTAATTGTCAATAATATTCCAAAAAGCCAGGAATTCAGAGATGACCAGCCGCCCACCCCTCTCACAGCGGTTCTTCAGTGTTTCATCTCCTGACAGGCGGCCAATCCATCACAGGCCTCCGTCCATAATTTGTATTGATTTGCATTTATCCACAGCCGAGCCCACTTACAGACCATTTTTTAATGACGAGGAAAACTGTCATTTGGAGTCCACGCACCTTCCCCTTGAAGACTGCGCCATCGGCTTGCGAGCTGCAGCTTTAAGTAATTTCATCTACAAGAGCAACTGGAACTTGTCTCTCGCTCTGCCAGCCTGAGACACTTAACCCAGGGCGCCATATGCAGGGCAGCCCCGCGGAGATAAAAAACACAGGTCACCAACTGGCAGACTGAGGCCTCATCTGGCTCACAGAGGGGGTGTGTTCTGGGCCATGTGGCATTTTTAATTAGAACTAGCTTGCGAGATGAAAAATGCTAGACAATGTCACAAGTCAGATTTGCCACTCTCCTTGGAACCAGAGTGCCCGGCAGGGATGACCCTACATGCCTACCTGAGGAGTGCCGGCTGTGCTCTGAGGGGGCTTCTCCTCACTAGACAGCTGCCCCCTACCACACAGGCTGCAGTACACATGCAGCCAGTCCCCTTCATGGTATTTGGATGTAAATGGCCTCTAATATTAATATGAGATCACCGTAACTACCAATGTGTGTTTGATCCCCACAGTTATACTCTGAGCTTTTCTTTACTCATTAATAAAATTTAGGAAGTGATTTTATTCTATGTGAGCCTGACTAATTTGGGCTAAATACTCGGCTAGGTATGAAGAATACCGAGATAGGGCTGGGGAGATGGCTCAGGAGTTAAGCCTTTGCCTCACAAGCAAAAGTTTGGATTCCAGATCCCATTGGTGGAGGTGGGAGCATGGCAGCAACCTGAAATTAAAGGCCTAAAAGGTGGAGCCTGGGAAACCCTAGAGCAAAATAATAAAGGGGTAGAGCAACCCACGGAGACTCCTGATGTCACCCTTGAACTTACACAGGCACACACACTCAAGTGCCCTCTTCTACACACACACACGCAAGCAAGCAACGACAGAAAAGAATACGAAGAAAGCTTGCAAGACAGCTCCGCTAGTAAGGGGCTTGCTCACAAACATGGGGACCTGAGTTTGATCCCAGGAAGTCTATATGGTGGAAGGCGAGAACTAATTCTCGAAAGTTGTCCTCTGACTTTCACTTGTGTGCCATGACTTGCATTCTCTTCTCTCTCTCTCTCTCTCTCTCTCCTCCCTTCTTCCTTCCTCCCCCTTATTCCCTCCCTCCCTCTCCCTCCCTCCCTCCTTCCCTCCCTCCCTCAAGCTCAAACTTGAATTTGCTCTTTCTTTCTAGTAAACAAGTAAAAATTAGAAATACACAGATAAGTCATGGATAAGTACTTTTTCCCAAGAGGCCCCTGATTTGGGAGGATACATGGAAACAATGTATCTCAAAAGCACGTGTCCATAGGCAAGAGTGCAGGAATGCCCAGGGCGGGAGGGCCTCATGGGACAATCATCTGCCCAAAGATAAGAAAGAAAGGGAAGATATCTAAAAAAGTAGCCCTGACAAGGAGCACCGGAGGAGAGAAGTATGCAAGGCCAATTTGGGGAGCCAACCAAGGTGCAAAAATCTGCCTTAGGTAAGAAAGATCAAAGGATACCAGAAAGACTGTAGTGCTGGTCACAGACTTTAGGCTTTTGGTCTCTTGGCAATGAGGAGGCACTGAAGTTTATAGAAAGAATTTGGAATACACGTGGCCAAAGTCAATGTTTAGAACACCGGGTACTAAAGCTCTGTCTGTGCAGACCTCTTGCGCTAAGCCCCAGAAGGCTGTCTGAGCGAAGATCTACAGTTCATTTTCAGAATGGAAACTTCCCAGCCCTTGGTTAGTACATCCTGTGGCAGGTCTGATGGAGAGCAGGAGGAAGGCCAGGTGGGTGTGCACAGGGGGGAGATAAACTTCAAGGTCAGAGAGTCATTTGAGCTCTGAGCATTTTCAAAGATCCAGCTGACTGAAGAGAGCACTGTCCACACCCACAGGAACCATTGACCCAATGGTTGCCGTTACCTTCTGAGAAGACTGGACGCAGTCAGAGAAGTTCCTCGTACCATTCAGTGGTATGGAAAATACAGTCGGTGAACAAGAACATCACAAACAGGACTTAACATGAGAAGGCATGTTTGTGATGACCCTTCCTAAGTAATGACTGAGAAAAAGAATGCAAAGCAATGAAGCAAGACATGAAGAAAGAAACCCCATGTGATATGATAGAGAATGACCAGGAAGGGTAGTGTGTGAAAGGAGGCTTATGGTGGGGGGAGAGGAGGGCTTCTGAAGGTAGAGTCAAAGGAGTTCATACATGAAACCAGGGCAGCTGAACTTGGGAAGGACCTGAGGGAAGAATGTTGAGGAGCCCACCATGCTCTGAGGTCTAAGATATTGGAGCGGCAAGCCCCGATCATTGGAGCCTCTGTTTGTATTGTGGCTTTCAATATGAGCATATAGAACCGGACTGCAGAGAAGGATCGCAAAGCCTTACAGAGGAGAAAGGCATTCGTGAACCTTTCTGCTGAACTGAGTTCAGAAAAAATATACACAAGGAACACTTAAGCTAAGTGTCATCCATCCCATCATGACTCAGTTGCCTTCTGTGCCAGGTGTGAGACGGGCCCATCCATCTGGGTAGAAACCTAGGCAAAGCTCAGGACGCTTCCCGGCTAAGGCAGGCCTGTTGCTATGAACCGAGCATAAAACAAGCAAACAAGAGCCAGGGTAAATGTGGTCTCAGACATTGTGGTTGAGACTTGGGATTGTGCAGATCAGTGGTTGAGCACTTCCTAGCACGTGAAAAGCTGAGGTTCCAAGCACAGAATTTCCAAAATGAAACAAAATTTTGAAATCTCAAGTCATTTTTGACATACAGAGTTTTAATCTATAACTACTTGGGTATCTTGGTAGACTAAAATCCCTGCTCAGTTATATTTTTGGGATCCTTGTGCCTGAAGTTGGGTTTCATGGGATTTTTATCCTTTGTTCTCAAGACATTAATGATGTATGAAAGTTATTTATCTTTATCGTATGGGTTTAAATATAAAATTATAATAAAAATGTTTTAAAAGACAAAAAAAGCATGCAGATGTCAGGTAACCCATGTATACCATCTTCATATCCCGGTACGTGGCAGACATTGTTAATAGATCATGACTGTCTTTCCTGCTGGAATTAAATGTGACTTCAGAATCTTTCTGACTCCATAGTTCCAAGCAGCCACTATAAATCTACTTGGAGGATTAGGAAAATCTGTTTACTAGTTGACAACTTCAGCTATTCATTTTGATATGTCCAGATAGGAAAGAGAAAAAATATTTGTCTCACCAAGTAGCATATTCAGAAATATCCCTGATCCCAATTCTATCACATGTTACATATATATACACACTTACATACACTTACAAACATGTACACACCTTTTACCATCAATTGTCTTGCCACCTTCACACCTCTAGGAATGCGTTGTCATTAAACTTCACTGAGTATAACTGTGTCTTTGAATTTATTTCCCAGCTGCTGATGGTAAAGACGATAGAATTTCGCATGTAGTTATTGGGAATTGAAGTTCTGGAACCAGATGCCCAAGGGTATTGGTTCGCCATTTAAAAGCTATATAACTGTTAATCAACCTTTGCTTTCTCATCTGCAAAATGACTAAAACAACTTGTAGATCTAGAAAGAGGATGAACTAAGTTAATATACATAAAGCACTTAAAATCATTCAGAGTCAATACAGAATGCAAAGTTAATGAAGTTGACAATATATAAACAGATTAGATGTCAAAGACTAAAATAAAAAGATGGTAGGAAGGTTGTCTATGAGCATTGAAAGACCCCAGAAGATAACTAGTCAGGATGGGGAGAAACTGTGTTTCCAGGAGGGAGAGAATGAACAAAGGCCCTGGAGCCAAGCCAAGCTGGGTCATGTGACCTCAGCTGGCTACTTTCCAGCTGAGAGATGAGCAAGGAAGTGGCTTCCCTTCTCTGTCCCGCATTTCCAGGAATAATGTCTGAGACCCAACTCTCCTCTTAGACATGAGATCTCAGTGTGAGCATCAACCAAGGCCCAGCAGTGGTGGTTCCTCAGAGCCAGGAATGAGGGAAGGAGGGGATGTGGAGAAGGGGAAGAAGGAGAAAGCATTGTGGTTGCCTTAATGAGACCACAGGCAGGAGGAGATAAGGAGTCACTAGCTGGCAGAAGCCCAAGTCTCAGAGCATCACAAAATCAGAGTCGGGACCATATGCTATGAGTCCTGTAGCATCAAATGGGATGATTAATCTGAGAGCCAGAGGCAGGAGAGAAGGAAGAGGAGGGAGGCATGGCCACACAGCTCTGTGGACAGGAGGAAGCAGGGGTTGGAAGCAGTCTGGCTTTGAAGAACAGATCTGCTCAACTACAGGAAAATCAAAGCTTCCAGATTATCTGGAGTTATGGGAACTGAGGGGAGCAAGCCAGGAAAACAGGGGGTGAATCTGCATCAAGTTTACTGGTTTTACAAATTGGAGTTTCATAAGATTGCATTACAAGGTATAGAGATGCTTTGCTTCTTGTAGAGTTCAGAAACTATTCTATGTGAAGCAGGGAGACTTTGTATTTAGAATCATAAAAGTTTAGAATTCAATGACCATCTCCTTTTTTTTTTGTTCCTTTGACTTTCCTTTAAAATTATTTTTAGAGTTTCATACATGAATGCAGTGGATTTATATCATTTTATCCCTCATCACTCAGTCTTTCCCCACTACCAACCTTTTTCTTCCCAAATAGTCTCCCTCTTGCTTTCATGTTTTCTTGCATGTGTGGCCCACTGACTTTCATCTGGGTTGACTTTAAATGGCATGCGCCTCGCACTTCCTGGCACATTGGTGATCAGTAGCATTGAACCACTAGTGTCATCTCGTCTGGTCTGTCTTCCCCAATCAGGATCCCCTACCCTTCATCATCTGCTAAGACATCACAGGTCAACTTCTTGGATATGTTTGTTGGCAGGGATGTCACAGTCTTATCACTTGTGGCTTTTAATTGTTAAAAACACAAAAGGCCACCCTATCACCGCTTGTCATCCTGAAATGAAATCAAATTCCAGCTTCTTCTCTTGTGGTCGAATCTGCCCTCAGGAAATTGGCACCTGCTGGCTCCACCCTGGGCATTACATTTGTGTGTGTGTGTGTGTGTGTGTGTGTGTGTGTGTGTGTGTGTGTGTGTGTGTTCATGTGTACAATGTGCATGTGTGTGCTTGTGCATGCAGAGGCCAGAGGTCAACGTTTGGTATTTTCCTTTATCACTCACCACTACCTCATTTTTCAAGTCAGAGCCTGTCACTGAACCGGAATCCCATCAGCTTCGACAAGACTGGCTGGCCGATGAGCTTTAAGGGGTCTCTTGTCTTCAGCCCCTCATCCCAGTGCTGGGATTACAGACACATGCTACCAACCATACCCCACTTTTAAATGGGTGCTGGGGATCAAACTCAGGTTCCATGCCTGTTTCAGCAAGCACTTCGCTACTGCCAAGACCTCCCATCACATATTCTAAATTACATGTCAATTTATAGTACTGGCTAGCTAAGAACTTCTAGGGTGAGCTTAGAAAAAAGACAGTGTACTCGCCATGAAACCTCATCACCTGGCACAGAAGGACTCAATGTAATTTTCATGAGTGTGTGGAGAATGGAAAAATGGACGGGTGAATACTCAGAGCCTTACAGAACATTAATTGAATATCTTCATTTTATTCAGGAGCTATGTAAAGCCTAAAGAAATGATGTGAATTGCTCGAGAATGTTTGATAACGATACCAGAATGAATCACCAAGTTCTGATGCATGGGATACACTTTTAGAATGCTGGGATATGTAGTTGCGCATGAGTGAGGCTCTCTGCCACTCATAGCTGAGCATCAGAAGAGTGGGAAGAGGTCTGAAAGCACTCAGACCCATGGCTGCCCAGAAAGGAGCGGTGACACCTCACACATTGCTAGTGCAGTAATGCCATCATGCCTCACTGCGGATGCGCTATCAGTAAAGTTCCATGCCAGACCTGGAGGAGGCGTCCAGGACGAGCATCTTCGGGTGTGTGCAGCGCGTCTGTGGCCAGGTGCAGTCCCAGACAGGTTGTGTGGGTTCTATTTCAGAAGTGTCAGTCAAGTGCTTTGAGAAGGCAGAGGGATCCGTGACTCACTCGTTCCAGCTGGGAAGACCTCAGGCCTCATGGAAAAGGAATGTGCCAGTTACTCCTCAGCCGATGGGAGGAGCACTGTAGGCAAAAGGACAAATACCCTGAGAGAGAGGAGGGGATATGGCATAGTGACATGTACAGGACAGGTGGGCGAGTGGGAAAATATTAAAGAAGTAGACTGGAATCTCTCATGGCACAGTCCCAAAGCCCAGCTCAGGACTTTGCCTTTTTTTTTTAATACACCTAGTGGGGGAACTGGCTGGGGTATGAGTGGGGGACCCACATTTAAGAATACCATGTGTCCTGTCCTTGGAACCCTGTCCTTATCATCTGTCAGCCAGGACATAGCACACTGGGGTTTCCACCCCCCACGCAAGGAAAGCTAGACCTGCCAGCTGTTGTCACCTGTGGAAGTCTCCCACGTGACTCCACCCGAGACCTTTCAGATTTCCTGAGTATGTGGCAGTTGAATTAAGGAAATAAACACGCATGGCTTAAGATAAGGTGGGAACATAAGCCACATTCTCTGAGGCTGAGAAAGGAGAATTGACCAGCGTTGTTAGAAAACTCTTGTTGCTGACTCCAAATGAACTACAGGGCAAAAGTTCCAGAAACTTCTCATTTCCTAAGTTATTAGTGTGGGGTCTCCCTTTCCCACCAGGAATACATGAGCTTCCCCTTTCAGAAACGCTTAGATGGCAACAAGGTCATTGGTTCCTATGTCATAATTCCCCTCTGCATGATCCTTGGGCAAATCCTCTGAACTTTCTAAACCTTCTCATTCAAGATGGAATGACAATGCATTGTCTCCAAGGGGTTGTTGCAAGAATGAAATCCAACTGTTCCGCCCACAGCAAGCACACCCTATATGGCCAGCCCTTTCCCTCCCCTCCTCGGGGCAGGAAGCCACTCTTACCCACCTGCTTCCTCGGTGTCTCATAATGACGCTGCTGCTTCATGTAAGAGCTTCGTGTTTGCTGACTGTGTGGGAAAAGGTGCCATGGTGACCTTTGCGCAAATTACCCGAGGCCTCTTTGATTCACTCTCTTCTCCTCTGTTTCTCAAGATAGAGCTTTCCTTTCTGGAACATGCTAACGCAACCTCGGCAAGACTCCATGACTCACCATTCACAGCGCGGATGACTGTATTGCACATGGCGCTGAGGGGGTGCAGCTGCAAGGTCTGGTAAAGGACCCGGTTAAAGAAGACAGATCGCAGAGGTGTTCACGTCTCGGAGTGTACTGCTTTCTCACATTTCATTAATGCAGAAGTCAGAGCGCTGCAGAGACAGTTGTCACTAGGCGGAAAGTGGCCTGGGAACGTCCACTGGAGCTGACGGTGTGGGGGCCGCGAGTCATCCAAGATCTGATTTAACAGCTACAAGGAATGTTAGAGATTGTCATCATGCAGTACCTAGCACAGTGCAGAAAAGGTCTCAAACTATTTAACTCACACATGCATGTAGCTGTTGCCAATGCCTTCCAAAAATGAACATTCGAGGTGGTAGAGGAGACTAGAAGATGACTAGGTCAACAAGATGCTTTCTCTCATGCTTAGTGGCCTGAATTTGATCCCTAGGACCCACATTAAAAAGCTAAGAGTGTTGGTACACCTTACAACTCCAGTGCTGGGGAGGTAGAGATGAGAGTATCCCTGGAGCCTACTGGCCAGACAACCTAGTCTAATCAGAAAACAGGGGAAGGAGGTGGTACTGCTCCTAGGGAATGACACAAAAAGTTGTTCTCTAGCCTCCTCACGCATACACACACACACACACATGCATGCACACACGCACACACAGGCATACAAAAGATGTAGACATACATGCTGACGTTCCTACAAGATAATGTTAACAAGACAATGTGCCTTGAGTCATTGGTGTGTAGCATCTCAATAACATTGTAACTGCTTAGTGCTTCATGTAACAGTAATTTTGCTTATGAACTCGAAAGGCCCATACACAGGCTTGGCATCCTGACAACTGCATGACAAAAATGTGGGCTCCAAAGTCCAAACATGTAGACCTGTCTCCAGGCGCTCTCACTTACCAGTTCTTTGACCTTAGTAGTCGCTGGCTCCTTTTAGAACCTCCTTCCCTTTCATGAAGAAAATGAAGGAAAATAGGGTTAGGGATAGCGCTCCGTTCGTAGAGTGCTTGCCTACCATGCATGAAGTCCTCAGGTGTCTTATCCAGTCTCAGGAGGTAAAGGTATGGGGATCAGAAGTCAAAGGTCATCTTCAGCTACACAGGAGTTTGAGGTGAATCTGGAATATGCAAGACACTGTCTCAGAAGGCAAAGATGGGGGCAGTTATCATTTCCTTCCACATAGCACTCAGAATCACTAGGATAAAAGCTTGTAGTAGTGCCTGTCATAATGTGTGCAAAATAAATGGGAAGAATTCTTATTATTTATCAAGACCACACAGCTGATGCTGCATAGAAACTGAACAACAGCCCACCTGAGCACAAAGTCAGAACCCCTTGCTAGGGTATCACCCCTCTTTTCCTTCTCTGCCGCTTGGAGTGATCTACCTTTCCTCAGGTTAGACTCTTGGGATGACAGGAGAACCAACTCAGGGACACAGAACTGGTATAGGACACAAGTCCACAGCTAAAGATTTTGATCCCAAGTAGAAATATTTGCTTCTTATGACACTATCTTGAGGTCCCGGCCCTTAAACACTCTTCATTCATCATACCACTGGGAAAATCCAGGTTCAGAAGGGATCACGCTAGACTCAGAACACAGCCCACCTCTTTATTCTTTTTCAAGTATTCCTCCACCATCCAGGGCACTCTGTCACCTCTCAGAGAGACTGGGCAGAGAAAAAAAAAAAAAAACAGAGATGGACAGAAAGAGACAGAGGCGCAGAGACCGAAAAAAAAAAAAAAAGTAAAAATATATAGAAAAGGAAAAGTCAGAGACCTGTAAGCTAAGAACATCTTTGGATCTTCTTTCTTTTGAAGAGGTACTTAAAATGATGAAAAGCTGGTAATTTTTAAGAAGAAGAAGGTGCAAAATAATACCGTATCAACTACTTGTGCAGTTCATTAGCAAGTTTGGATAAATTGGGAGCCGTAGTGGAATCACTGAACGTTGAGAGGGAAATCAGGGCTCTGTCAGGCTTGAAATCGTTCCGTTAGGTGCTCGCCCTCTCTCTCCACCCGCCTCCTGTAAAAGGCAGGAAGGCCCGTCGTCAGCATTACCCAAGTGCCTTGGTGCAGTTGAAGGTGTGAGAATCAACTAATTAAACACTCAGAAAGTGGAGATGAGCGTTTTGCAGATACAGGTTCCAATTGCTACTCAGGGGCTATTGCAATCTCGCCTGGACCTGTTGAACATCAGAAGTGTTCTAAACAGGAAAGCTGGGGGATTTCTGAGCTTCCCCCTAGCATCAGTGCAGGGCTTACCCAAAAAAGGAAGGGGAAGCCATGATCCGAGTCACACCGTCCAAAAAAGTCAGGCTTGGAGGCTTGAATTATGTCTCCTCTAAAGGTACCTGCTTGTCTCACACCCAAATCAGCAATTCCTCTTTAATTGATACTTATTGGATGCTCTGCTTGCTAAGAACTGCTCTGGTTTTCACCTACATGTGTTCTGCACACACACACACACACACACACACACACACACACACACACACACAGTGCCACTGTGCCTCTTTCTAGATTTGCTCATTGGTCTTTTCAATTCACTCCATCTCCAGTCACAATCCTACCCTCAGGCTGAGCCGAAATACCCTTTCTCCACAGAGATTCCTTATCGGTAGATCTGATCTCTGCTTTGTCTGAATGTGCACAACATCAGGTTTCTTGTGTCCTTTGTAACTTTATTTCCTGAGGGACTTTATTAAGAAGACAAAGACAACTACTGACAGTCAGTACTCCTGAGACAATCCAGTAAAACACATACCTCGATGGTATGTGCACTGTCCTTGATTATCCCGGGTATCATAAGAAAAGGAGAGTTGGTTAAAGTATATGAGAAGACATGCATAGGCTATATACAACATGAAGCCACTTTCTGTAAAGGACTTGAGCATCTATATAATTTAGTAGCTAAGGGGTCCTAAGAACCAGTTGCCTGGGAGATAACTGGGTATACTCCCCTTGGTTTGTGATTGCTGGAGAAGCTTGACTAATACCAGAGACATGTACATAATTTAAGGAAGAACAAAAGACTCATGGAAGACCAGTGGCTGACGTGACTGGGGCGGGCACCTAGGGCTGAGGCCAGAATCCTGCATGTCTGACACAGAAGGTCTCGAAGGCTGTGAGAAACTGGACTTCTTTCTGCTGACAAGGAGGAACATGTCTTACAAAAGAGTGATAGTATCTGGCATACTATTTTAAGGACAAGAATTCCAGCTGAGCCAAAAACAAAGGGTCCTTTGAATGACAGAGATGCGCGTGGCTGAACCAGAGGGCCTATGGGTAGGAAGGAGACACAGTGCTGTCTTCGTAGCATCAGATGTGCACCCTCAGTGGTTTGCATACAGAAAGGGATTAGTGATCACTCCAAGTGCCGTAGTCAAGAAGAGGAGTCACGTGACTTGCTTATGTGGGTAGACTATCAGAATAGATGTGGGACAGAGGTCAAGAGTTCAACTGAAGATGCCACTGGACAGATGAGTACGTAAGTCAAGTAATCTACTGCATGGATGAGTCAGAGGAGGAAGAAGAGGAGGGGTCCAGCTTGGAGGCAAGAGCTGTTGAGTTAGCATATCACAAAGCTGTTTAAAATCACCAGCGCAGGAGAGAGACAAAGCATGTCCAAGGCTGAACCCTGAGTCTGCCACATTCCCTTAAGTATCTTTCATGGGCTCGGTTCATTCACCCAGTACACCATTACACAGTTGGCAGGACAACAATCTGCAAATTGCCCAGTGGGGCAGATGAAATGGAAACCCCTGCAAAGCATTGAAAGTAGTATTTTATAGAACATCTTTCAGTGACCTGCAGTTCTGAAGTAGATGTATATTCATAGATGTGGATGTGCTTACATATCTATGTTTGTATATGTTACATGTGAACTCATAGCCTTGGTGCATGATGAATATATATATGTATATGTGTATATACATATATATAACTAGCTGTCGTGGTTGGATTGTGACATGTCCTCTGTAGGCTCATGTGTTTAATGGCTTGGTCCCAGTGGGTAATGCTGAAGGAAGTAGGTCACTGGGGGTGGGCCTTGAGGTATTACAGCTCAGCCCTGTTACCTTTATGTGGTCTGCATCCTGAATGCCAATGCAATGAGAGAAACTGGCCCCATGCTACTGATGCCATGCCTGCCTTCCCTGCCAGGATACGATGTATCCCGTAGCTCCATAAGAGAAAATAAACCCTTTCTCTCAAGTGGCTTCTTGTCAGAATTTCATCACAGCAATAGAAAATAATACACTGATCATAAGGAAAAATACATTGTGTGTGTGTGTGTGTGTGTGTGTGTGTGTGTGTGTGTGTGTGTGTTGTATGCACACACATATGTGTGTTCACTTGTGTTATGGGTGCAAATATATGTACACATACAGGCTACCCTTACCAAAACCCAGCTGGAGCAGAAGATACAAACATGCAAGACAAGATAAACTGAAGTCTCGGAAGTAGGTTCTGGCGGAAAAGGGTAGGCTTTTTTTCTAAACTGAAAGTGGGATGTTGAGGAGTTGCCCAAGGGAGCACAGACCAGAGAAAGGCAGTCCTCCAACAAACTTGCCTCTAGTCCAGAGCACAAGCCACAGACACTGGAGAAGCCCTAGGAACTCGAAGGTGGTCCTGCCACCTTGGCCCTCTCTCTCCTGGTTTCTGCCTTTCCAGTTTCCCTCCCTGTGGCGTTGCCTTGGCCTCCACCGCCATTTCACTGCACGGCATCCACAGTGTGTGGGCACTCCTCATTTCTGAGTTTGGTCCCCACGCAGACAGTGCTCAGAACCACGCAGAGGCCCCCTGACTCCATGACCATCCCGAGACGCTCATCCACCACACTGGCAACAGTAGATTCCCCAATAGGGGAAGCGTGCTGACCCCATCTGTACCCAGGGTGAGTGAGGCCACATGAAGCCCCAGATGGGCTTCTCTTGTTCTTGTTCCTCTGTTGCTTTCAGAAGAAAGCAAGCCCGGCTTGACTCCTGGTGGACCACCAGACTTGCCACATGGTGACAGCTGACAAATAAAGCCAGGTCCCTCGTGTGAACTTAAACCTCACATGCTTTCTTTGATGTGTAGTTAGTTCTTTCATATTCAACCTTTAGAGCTCAACCGAGGTATCAGAAGACAAGTTCTGACATTGTTGGTCATGTAGTTGATGGGTTTGGACAGCTCTGGCTGTTGGACGTCCCAGACATCCACCTCTTGTAAGTCAAAACTAGTCCTTTTCATATGACTGAACTGTACAATCCTAAAAGTGGCACTTGCTGTATCGACATGGCTGTACTAAAATTTTACATTGAATCAGACCCTCCTCACAACATCAAAGGGAAACTATATGTTCCCTCAATTTTACTAAATATGTTGAGATTTGCTTTTTAGTCTATTTTAGAGAGACTCCCATGGGCTGTTTAAGGAATGTATATTCTGTAGTGTTTGGGAGAACATTCTATAGATACCTGTTACTGATGGATTTGGGAAAAGTGGAAGCCATTGTTTTCAGTTGTCTACCCACTTGTGAATCTCCCTCAACCCATCCAAAGAACAGTTCCAAATCCATGGTCACACAGAGGACCCTGGTTAAAAAAAAAAAAAACAAAGAAACAGAAAGTCATGAAAGTAGGGAAATAACTTGTAGGTTGACAGGGGAGGGAGGGAGGGAGATGAGGGAGGGATAGGGGTACTCAGTATCAGTATATACATATACAAAATTGTCAGGGGATAAATTGAATAAAAGTTATTAAAATAGCAAGGGAACAGGTGAAATTATGCTCATAGTAGGCACAGCACTTTATTTTATTTGTTTGCCTCTTCTGAACTACTAGCAATGCTGTTTGCTTCCTACCTCATGGTTGCACATCCATTCACCACATCTCCATTAATCATCTTCCCTTTCTGGACTTCCAGAGCACTTGTCAAACACCTCCGGGACTTTGTTTATGAAGCTTTCTGCACTTTTCTTTTATTTTAAAAAGACCCCCAATTTCTGAAAATACAGGATCTAGAAGCTATCCCTGTCTGCATTCTTGGTGTTAAGCACACCATAGTTGTTCAATGCATGTGTGAATTCATCAGTTCAGTCTAACAAGCATTCATTAAGCATATACTATGTACCAAGCCTGGAATTAGGTACTGAGACTATAATTAATTTCCTGTCTTAAAATAATCTCACACTCCAGTAAGGGAGAAAAAGATCTAATGAAGAAACCAGAGGGTTGAATATAAAAATCAAAGTTTGTTTAAGGTACAGACTCAACTCAGTTAAGGAGTAATAGTCTATGAAATAATAAAGGAATTTCTAGGAGGAGCAGATAGATGCCTGAGCTAGGCTTTGGAGGATAAGTAACATAGTGTCTAAGCACAAGTGAAGGGAATAAGCATGGACAGAAAAATGGATGACAGGTCTGAAAGATGGCTAAGTGGATAAGGCACCTGCACAAAAACCTGGTGACCAGAGTTCGATCCCCAGAGTCCATAGGAGAGAACTGACTTCCAGTAAGTTGTGATCTGACCTCTGCTTGCTTACTGTGGCAGCGCTCTCTCTCTCTCTCTCTCTCTCTCTCATACACACACACACACACACACACACACACACAAATAAAAACATACAAAGAGAAAAAAATTATATTACCCATCAACAAAAACAACTGCCTATATCTCAATGGCAGGGAATATTTCTTCTGCGGCTTAAGCACGGTGCCTAGTTTCCAGAACATTCTCATTGATTGTGGAGACAATGAAAGTTATGACCCTTCTGCTCAAGACAAGTTGCAGTCACAATGCAAACTTGCCTGGGGAGCTGTCAGTAGTAAAGTAAGGCCATGTGGAAGGATCGAGGGTGTAAGGACAATTGAAATTCATCTTCTTCATTTTTGCAAACCAGAATGTCTTCCTGAGGACAGTTGAATGTAATTGAACATCTTAAGCAATTTGTTCAAATGAGCCAGGCTGCCTTGCAGTGCTGAGGGGGACTCCAGGGGCAACGTTACCTTGGAATGTAACCATGGCACAATCCTGTTGATCAAAAATGAATTAACCAGGGAAGGCCAAGAGTTCTGTGATCAGAAAAGATGCTTCACGGGAAGATGAGATAATTAAGGATTTGGTCTTAGAAAAGATGCCCAGGGAGAACAAAAACTAAAGGTTCAGTCCCCTCGTTCAAACACAGAGCACTCATGCAGACGAGGGGCTTCTGGAGGGCTGTGAGGCAGAGGAGGCGAGGGGGTTCCTTCGCGCATGCCCATGCTTGAAAGGCATAAGGATAATTGTGAAGAGAACGTGCACCCGCTGAGGACTCGTGATCTTACAGTCATTACGGTAGATTGCACAGGAGCATCTCCCTACGTGCCTTCCTTTCTTTTGGGGGTGTGCAGGGGTGTGTGTGTGTCACCCTTACGGTGTGGCGGTAGAGTGTTTGAACGCTTGGTCCCCAGTTGGTGGCGCTGTTGGGGAGCATTGCAGAGCTCTCAGGAGGTGGAGCCTCGTTGGAAGAAGAGACTCGGAGGGGGCAGGTCTTGGGGTTTAATAACTCAGCCCCACTTCTGTTCTGCCCCCGACGAACTCCGTGTCCTCTGCAACTGTAAGCCAAAATAGTAAAGCCCTTTTTTCCCCTTAAATTGCCTGGGTCAGAGTATTCGATTACAGCAAAGGAAGAGTAACAGGAACGTGTACTCATGCATGAGTGTGCGCATGTGCTTGTGTGCACGACCGAGAGGACATCGGGTGTTGTGCTCTATCGTGCGTCTTCCTCCTTTATCCCTTGAGACAGGGACTACCCCGAATGTGAAGCTAGGCTGGAAGTCTGTAGGCCTAACTGATCCTCCTGTCTGTCCCCTGTTCCCCCAATGCTAGGCAGACCTGGCATCTTACGTGGGTGTTGAGGATTCAAACTCAAGTTCTTATACCTGCACAAAAAGTGTGCTTGTCCCCTGAGCCCCTTCTCCAGCTCTGACATTCACTTTCGATTCCGTGTTGTAACATGACTTTCCATGTGATAGATGGAGAAACTGAGATGGATATGAGGAAGCACAAGATAAACATAGAGATAGGAGGTACTGACTCCTCCGGGCATATTCCGCATGGATTTGTAGAGGGAGTGTCATCCCATTCCCTCATCTGAAGACTTTTGACAGCCAGGCATGGTGGTACACACCTGTGATCCTAGGACTGAGGACACTGTGGAGGGAGCAGCCAGGCTGGGCTACAGAGTGAGACTTGGTCTCAAATAAGCCAAAATAGATGTATGATGGAAACAGCTAGCAGACACTGTGTCAGATGTTGAGAATATATTCATCAAAAATGAAAGTCACAGCCCTTGATAGCATGGTGCTATCATAGTCAAGGTGCGAGGTAATTTCATCGCATACAGAACCAAATGTGAAATATGAAATTTGAAATTTAAACAAATGTCCTGAGGGACAGGACTCTGGCTTTCTGAAAACACGTGATAAGAACCCAGGGAAAGCATCAGCAAAGACCCTGTGAGCAAGTGACACCCAAGCTGGGGAGAGACCAAGGAAATGTTGGTTTGTTTTTTTTTTAGGGGGAGTTGGAAAGGTGTCCAAAGGCGGCCATAAGAATTTGGCATACACCAAAAAGCTGTATTGAAGGAAAAAACATGAAATCATGAGGGAACCGAAGTGAACCCTGAGCGCAGAGAGCCAGGGGGAAGAGGTGTCAACGGGGAAACGAGACTGGGAGGGGGAGCAGGGCAGCGCTTGGCACAGAAGCCACATGAAGGATGGTAATCCTGTGAAAGCAGGAAGAAGCCAATGGAGGTTTTCACAGGAGAGGAACCCACTGGCACCTTAAAGAGCTGGGCCGCCCAAGGAAGGAAGGCAGATGAATGTAGACAGGGCCAAGGCCAAGTCTACTGACGGCTCTCCTAGGCAACCCACAGTGGGTACTTGGCTTAGCGTGATAGAAATGGCTGCCAGTAGAGGGGCTTGGGGGAAGCACAGAAAGGAAGCGGAGCGTGTTTGATGACTGAGTGGAGGATGATGACGGGTGCACAGGACACGACAGTGCTGGGCCAGCTCAGGACAAGCACAGAGATGAGGACAGGCTGTGCCTCCCTCTCAGGGATGGAGCAGAGGGCAGGTTGCCACCTGAGCGTGGGAAGTCTGTTGCGTTACTCTTCCCACTGTGTGAGAGAACACGCAAACTCGAGCAACTCAAACTCAAGGGAGATTTATTTGGCTTATGGTTCCAGAGAACAGACACAGTCCATCATGGCAGAGAAGGGACGACGGGCAGCAGAAGTTGTGGCAGCTTAAGTCATGTCCACCATCACGGAGGAAAGAGGTGTTTGCCAGCGCAGGGCAAGAGAGTCCCTTCAGCTCTTCCGTTTTGTGATTCCTTTTACCGGGTCTGCTACTGGGAGGTTGCATCCAGCTTTAGAGTTGGTCTTAGTGTTGCAAATATCTTAAGGCAGATCATGTCTCCAGGTAGTCCACCAGCTAATCTATTTGTTAATCCCAGGTGTAGTCAAGATGGTAACCAAGATTAACTATGCGTAAAGTCTAAGCAGCAACCCCATAGCTTAGAATTCCAAAGCCTGGAAGACTTCCTCACCAGCCAGTCTTACCTGAAGGGGACCGCGTGGCCTAAGGAAAAGGCAGGTGTACATTCTTACGCGCCAGCATGCACCTTTCTAAATGACCTCTGGAGAGTTCTTGACCATTTGAGAGACGCTCTTGCTGCCTGGATTCCCAATCTTCCCTTAAACCCCCTTGTCTCTTCTCAGAGGACCAGCTGGCCATTTCCAAAACTGCACTTGTTAAAAGCTGCATTCCAGAGAATGGAAAAGGTCTGCCTTTTTCTCAGAACTGTCACGCTCCTCTGCAGGCAAAGAAGTTCTCAGTCATGCCATCCAGAGCCTGCACATCTCAGAGAATAAGAGACGCTGCTCTCTTGCCCGTTCCCGTAGTCTCCCTTACAGAAAGTTCTAGAGATGCTGTAGCTACGAGGCTGTCCAGGCATCAGGAGGTGAAGGCCTCCAGCTGTGGAGCTTTGACGTGATCTCCTGGTCGCAGGCTATTCATCCACTCGGTGAGGTGGGAGGGCTGTTCATTCCTAAGAAACAATATTGCATCCTTTTGGTGACACAAGATGCATGTTCACAACATGTGGCAGAAACATGAAGTGTTGTAGAAGTACTGTTTCCTTTTCTCTTCGGCCTACTGTACTAGGAAAATAAAGCACCTCATTGAGGGAGAAGATGAAAGAGGGTGGGATAGAGACAGGAGATTCTTTTTAATTTTTTAAATTTTTTCCTAGTTTTATAAGCATATTGAATAATTATCCCTTTCCCCCTTTCTTCCCTCTTCCTCCTCCTCCTTTCCCTCTCTTCTTTCCCCCTTCCTCCTCTCCCTTCTTCACTCCCTCCCACCTTCCTGTCTGTCTGCTTCTATGGGCCCCAGGGTTCCCTCTGGATCATCCACTCTAGTGGGGGTTCAGTCCTCTGTGGCAGGTCAAGCGTCCCTTCCTTGGGCAGACCCACTGATATGGGGTACTTCCCTTTATCTGTCTAACCCTAGATCCCAAGGCTTCCACTGCATGTAATTATCTCCCCTGAGATCCTCACCAGCCTATGGGAATATGTTGATATGTCATTGTGCAGATCTGGTAAGAACAAGTCTCACTGCAGTGAGTTCCTGGATGCAGCAGTGCTGCGTTGAGTGGAATGTCTTGTTCAGCAGTGCACCTTCCCATCTTTAAGCTCTTACAATCTCACTGCCCCCTCTTTTGCAAGGTTCCCTGAGCCTCAGGATGGGAGAGATTTGACTGGCCTGATTCCAGGTGAGCAATGCAGGCAGGGTCCATGGTATTCCGTATTCTGATTGGCTATTGTCCATTTCACCGCGAGACAGAAAATTCTAAAGCAGGAAAAGGCTCTGAGAAAATGAGTCCAGTCTTGAAGGAGATGCTGAGCCTGACCAAACCCAAGCAGCGCTGGCACCGGCATCACGGGCATCTCAGAAGCCACCAAGCTCAGGAGCTAGGCACAGGAAGTAAGGGAGAGAGCAGGACAGGCGGCACTTTATTTTCTCATCACAAGGGTAATTTATAACCACTATCAGAATCCTGTGAAATTCAGAGGGATAGAAAGGCTCAGAAGGATAATTACTCTAATCAAGGTATCAGAAGGAAAGAAAACAAAAGGACGGGTCAAGCTCCCTGGTGAACACAGGTACAAAAATCTTCACCAGAGTCTCAGCAAGCTAAACTCAGCAGCACATTAGACAGGGCATATACCAAGACCCAGTGGGATTTGTCTCTGGGATACAAGGATGGTTCAACATGAAAATCAATTAGTGTCATATACCACATTAGCATAATGAAAGATAAAAGCCACATTATTATCCTGCTGGATGAAGAAAAATCATTTGATAAAATTCAACTAACTTTTATGATTAAAAAAATTGTAGCAAAGTAGGGATAGAGGGAAATTTCCTTGATTTTAAAAAAAAAGAACATATGAAGACTCCTCAGATAAGATCATACTCAGCAGCAAAATGCCCAAAGTTTTTCCTTTAAGTCATCACCAAAGCTGGGAGGGAGGCAAGCTCAGCACTTCCACTCAATGTAACTTTAAAATCCCTGGCCAGAGCAATTAGGCAAGAAAACAAACACAAGATTTCAGATCATAAAGGAAGAAGTTTGTTTGCAAGTGGCATGATCTTCTATTGAGAAACCCTAAAGAAACTATAAAAACAGTGTCACAGTTAACAAAAGGGACTCCTAAAACTTGAGGGATACAAAGTCAACACACACAAATCATTTTCAAGAAGTCATGGTGTAATACTTGCCTGATATGCACATGATTTGATCACTTGCATCCTTAAAACAATCCGTTGCAACTTAAAACACTATGAATGAGCAGGTAACAGTGAGATTCAGAAAGGAAGTGTAATCTGCAATGGTGGCCAAGTAAGTTTAGCGAAGGGAGTGAAAGATCCACACACTGAAAACTATAAAACATTAAGGAAAGAAATTATCTTAATATTTATTTACTTATTTATTAGTTTTTTGAGGCAGCATCTCATGTAGCCCAGACTGTGCTAGGATTCACCATGTAGCTGAGACTACCCTTGAGCTCCTGCTTACCCACTTCTGCCTTGAAACTGCTGGGATTTCACATATGTGTTACTGAGCTCAGCAAGCAATAGAAAAGAAACATCCAAGGAAAAGACAGTCTGCATTCATATATTGTGGCAAAGTGTCCACACTATCCAAAAGTCTACAGATTCAGTGGGCTTTCTTATCTAAATTCCAATAGCAAGTGTTGGCAACATGTTAGAGAAACTGTATCCTTTACACGCTACTAATGATAACATAAAATGGTGTAGTTACCATAGAAAATAGTACAGAGATGCTTCAAGAAGTTAAAAATACAGCTACTATATGATCCAGCAATCTACTTTCAATATTTATCCATAAAATCAGAACCTCGAAGAGTTCTTGATACTCTCATGGTCATTGTAGAAACTGATAAACCTAAAATGCAAAACTATTAATGTCCATCAGTGAATGAATGGATTAGAAAAGCATATTATATGCATGATGGAATGTCATGTGACCTTTACAAAATGATATTCTGAAATGTACAACAGAGTAGCATGGAGGACATTGAGTTAAACAAATCACATAGGGCAAATATCACATGATTTTACCTGTATGAGATATTTAAAATAGTCATAGTCTTGGGTGTGGTGATGAATGTCTTCAGCTGTCAGCACTTGAGAAGCAAAGGCAGGAAGATAGCAAGCTGGAGGTCAGCCTTGGCTATAGAACAAACCCTCTCTCAGAAACAAATGAAAGAAAACATCAGACTAGCAGTTACATCAAAAAGTAAGCGTATTTGTGGTAGGATGGATAGATCTATGTTTGCCAGGAAATAGGATAAACATTCATAATTCTCTTCTAATCACTCTTAACATATTATTTGCATTCCTGATGTCCTACTGGATGTAAACACCCTTTTCTATCTATGTTGAACACATCATTATTATGTCTAGTTCTATGCTGGAGGCAGTTTACACTTGCTCATAAGATCCATTACACATCTCTTTCCAACTACGATTCAGTAACGTCACATTGGTGGCTTGAAAACCCCCTTGTGTCAGAAATGTTTACACCACTGGAATTGACTAATGCTACAAAGTGATGATGTGATTCCTTTTTGCAAAGACACAGTTGTTAAATTTTATTACTATACCATGATGATACCATAAACTTTCCAAGTCTTAAATTTTTCTTTGCAATTAAAACTTCAATTAGTACATGATCATTATTAAAGGTTCTAATTTCTATGTACTGTATACAACTTTTACTATTACAAATAATATTGTAATGAACATCCGAGTACATACATTTTATATTATTTTTCCTTGAATAGATTCCTAGATATGGAATTATTAGGCAAAAGATAGTAACATCTTTATTTTGAGCTTTTAAATTGAATGAAAATTTCCTTTTCCCAAAGAATTGTATAAAAATATTTTCATAAATATGTGAAAAGGCCCATTTAACTCAATTATAATCTTTAAAAAATGGTTTTAACAAGATAACAGGATACCCAGTCAGAATAAAAGCATCAGGACTATATAAAATGAAAATTTTCATTAGTACTACAAATAAAATTGAGAGACATTAAACAATAAACCAATTAAAAAAGTAATAAATATGATATATGATAGGATTTTCTCTTTACTAGACAAATAATTTGTGCAAATCAATTAAATTACAGATCAAAATAAATAAAAGAGCATGAGCACATTAACATTCTAACTCATCTTCAGTTCCAATTTTAAGATCTTCCAGCATTCAATCCAGAAAGTAAGAGCATTGATTATGTCTTGGGGTGTCAAGGGCTCCCCTGATTTACCCACCAGCATATCTGGTTATTTAAGCCATGCTCAAGAATAAGATTGGAATTCGTGAGCTTTTGTTATAATCTAAATAGGACCAAATTCCTCTTCTGGTGAGAAAACATTCTTAAAACAACTTGGGGCCATGATATAAATGGGTCATGCAGTTAGCTACTTGGAAAGAGAGAACAAGTGAAATTAACAAGATTCAACAGTCCAAGAGCAATTCCAGCCGAACAGATGGTTCATCTCTGTCGAAACGGAAGCTTGCGACTCCTGCCCACCTCCACGGTTCCTAGAGGGGAGCTCACATTTCCTTGAAGAGTTTACTGTCTTCTGCAAAGTTCTGGCTCAGAGACAAAGGAAGCTGAGCGGGGAGGGGACGGAAGCACCCAGAACCCCTTTGTTTCTGCATGACAGATTGCTGTAGAGTCTGTCTGTACATAGGTTTGAGAAAAATTAGTCTTTCTTCAAGTGGAAATCAGAACCAGAGAGAAATACTGTTTGGGTTTGCAAATATATTTCATGATGCAAATTGCGCGATACTATTTATGTAAAATTATTATCCATCGCTAGGTGTGTGCTCAGGGTCATTCAGTACCAAGTGTGTGAGAAAGGGAGCATTAGTGACCTCCCCAAGAAGTTCTCAATCTTTGAGACACGGTTGTCTAATATTAAAATTAGAAGAGTGGACTGACTTCTTTTCTTTTTTTCACTATTTTGTGTGTTTGGGGAGATACATGCATGTGTGTCTGTGTTTTTGCGCACTGGATCCAGTGTGTTTGTGAAGGTACATTTTCATGTGCCTGTAGAAACCCCAAACTGACATTGGAAATCATCTTCGATTGCTTTTCTACTTTAATGTTTTATTTTTTTATCTTTTTGACACTTTTATACATAAAAAGGTGAATTTATGTTTTCACCCCTACTACTCATTCCCATTCTATCCCATTCCCTCCCTTCCCACTTCATATGTTCACCTTTCTAGCCAGTCTCCTTTCCAGTTTCAAGTCCTTTTGCCTGTGTGACCCACTGGTTTCATCTAAGAAGTCTGTATTGGAAAGTGCCTGAATCCTTGCAGAGCAAATCATTGAATTAAAAAGTTCCCCTTCTTGTGTTTAGTATTAGGCTTCAATAATCTCTCAGAGTAGTATTTCTTGAGATTTCTTCCCTCGTCCATAGTAAGATGATGATAGGCCAACTATTGCGCAGGTTTGGTAGAAGACGTCGCTGCAGTAAGTTCTTGGTGTGGTACCCTTGTCATGAACAGAGAAGATACTGTCTGGCCCATCCCTCCCCACCTTCAGAGTCTTACATTCTTACTGACTCCTCTTCTGCAACTACCTTAATGCCTTTCCGGACAGGATCTCTAATCACACCCAGAACTTTCTACTAGACACTAGTCAGGCCAGCCAGCTTGCTCTGGAAACTCCTAGTCTCCATCCTCGGAGCCTGTACTTACAGGCCAAGTCACCACGGCCACCTGCCATTTCACATGGGATCAGGAGATCGGAAATGGTCCTTTTGTTTGTATGACAAGAGCTTTAACCACCAAACCATCTCCCTAGGCTGATGAGCCAATCTCTGAATAAGCAGACGTAAGACGGAGTTCAGAGACGAGAAGAAGAGCAGGTTGTACAAATTCTATAAATTTCAGGGACCAGCAAAAGATTAACTGGGCTTCCAAGAAAAGATGGGACCAGAGGAGCTGCTCATCAGAAATAGGTATCACACCATTTTTTTTTCCTAAACTAATATTAGCATGCCTGGGGTTGTCAGGCATGTCTAAACTAAGTAAATTAAGTAGCAGTCTGAGTATGACAATTGTTTTGACAGGAATGAAGACATCCAGTCCATGTACAGACTGAACCAATGTAGTCCTTATTCTCGTGGGTTGAGGATGAAAATTTTTAAAAATATGCCTTTTCTCAAGCTTATTGAGAACCGAGAAACCATAAAGTTTACCTCTTGGACTTTTTAAGTGTAGTTCAGTGAAATCAAATGCATGCACACCATTTTGTAACCATCAGTACCACCCCTCCCCAGAGACAAGGGGCCCACTGAGACAACCCATGAGACAACCCATGCAGGTTGGCCTTTGTGAGTACAGGCAGGGTGAAGAAAATCTAGGACTGTAATGAGAAAATGTCCAACATGCAAATTCCTGTGTCACATATTAACACTAAGTACACATGCCAGTGGGGAGCCAGAGGGTTCACATGCAGGGACTCAAGAGAGACGTGATCTCAAAAATCAAAAGTGCCAAAGAGAGACTGGCAGTCATCAGAGACTGGGGAAAGCACCTTGCTATCTGCCAACACTAAGCAAACAGCCCTGCTTGGATCTAGCTTTGGGATTATGAATGGAAGCTTAGGAAGTAACTGCTGCATTACCGTAGAGTGACAGAAGTGGAGAAATCCTAATCTTTTGCCTACTTGAATCACAGTAGTTAAGAGGATTCAGAGACCCAGCAGGGGTTGTCTGATTTGTTGTATTTTCCCCAAGACTTTTGCCCAGTACAGATGGTTACATCAGTAGTTCTCTCTACCTATCAGTCCTCAGTTGCTATAGCTGTGATTCTGTATTGCACAGGATGTGTGTGTCTATGTGCTATGCGTATGTACACATATGTGTGTAGGTGTGTGTGCCTGTGTTTACCCATGTGAAAGGCAGAAGAGGGGACTAAATGTTCCCTATCACTCTTTGCTTTATGCCATGAGACAGAGTGTTGTGGTTTGAATGTGGATTGTCCCTCCCAGGCTGTGTGTTTGAATCTTTGGTTGTTTGAGAAGGTTGTGGCACTTTTGAGAGGTGGAGCCTTGCTGGAGGAAGGTAGTCACAGGAGGGGGCCTTGAGGTTGATTAGCCCCACCCTACTTCAGGGACAGATGTGATCTTACAGTTTCGTAGCTCTCAGCCTCCTTGATAGAAGTGACCTCCAGCCAGCCGTGCCTTTACTACAATGGATGGTATCTCCCCCCTCCCCTGAACCCTAAGCTGAATATATTTTCATTTTCTCCCCTTAAATTGTTTGCGCCTCGGTGGTATCTCACAGCATCACAAGAGTAACTGGATACAAGCTCTCTCACTGAATTTGGAGCTTGTCTTTTTGGTCAGGGTGGCAGCCAGCAAACAGCAGGGATTCTCCTGCCTCCATTTCCCCTCCTGCTCCAGACCAACATTACCCACATGGCCACACCTGACTTTTCACATGGCTGCTAGAGTACAAGACACAGCAAGTATTCTCACACTTTGGGCCATTTTCTCAGCCCCGTAACTGTGGTCTTTAAACATCCAGCATCTCTTTTAGTTCCTACCCCTAAATATAAAATGTCAGTTACTTTTCCTAACCTTTGATCACCTATGTGAAGGATGGTATTGGCAAACAGTATATGTAAAAAGAAATGCTCAAGTTAGCCTTCAGATTAGGAAACAATTTAGAAAAATTTTACTAGGAAATAGCAGTAACTAGATGAAAATAAATCCTATTAACTTTAGAAGAGCAAGAGGAAAGAGCAAAAACATAATTTGCAAAATCTAAAGAAATCCATCAGTGTTACTTTGTGCTGGGCACCAGACTGAGTATTATGTTTTGTGAGCTATGAGCAGGTGATTTGTAACAGCAGCATAGCATGTGAATGTCTCGTGAATGGGCCAAGCATCTACAAATCAGTATTCAAGATTCATGTTCTAGCATTCTCCAGCAATTTATAGAAACCTCCAATATGAGAGGCCTTCTTCAGATTTTCACACGATCCATCTCCTGTGCCTGGAATCTATTCCCTTCCTACACTAGCCTGATGCCTACGCCCTCCCATGGCCGTCCCCTATCCAGCCCAGTGTTTCAGCACCCACTGGTATGCCAGCTCCTTGACTGCAGGTCCAGTCCTCTCCCCTAAGGCACTTCTGCCTTTCTCTACCCACCCAGGCAACCTAGTGATGAACCCAGGGCTCAGGTTAGGCATGTTGAATGGGAACTTGGGCTACAGCTGTGGGGGTTAGAACAGGGGTACAGCTGCAAGGCTCTGAGGTCCCTGACATCATGATATCTCCCTCCCAGGGACCCGACCCTCCTATCTCTGCATCTTGCCTTCTGCTTAGTCTTGTTGCTTCTCTACTGAACTTCAGCTTGTGAGGGGCCCACCAGCACAGCCTTAGTCTCTTCCTCTATCTGACCTTTGCCCACCTTCTCCATCTGATGTTCAACTGCTGCCACCACAGCCGATTCCCCAGGGGGGTTATAATGATGGTGCCATTGCCCCAGCTCGAACCCTCACTGGTTCTCACCACGGGTCCGATGACCAGTTTGGACCAAGTACTGTTACTGGTTCAAATCCGCACACCCTGAAGGCAGAGCCGTGTACGCTTTCCAGGATCATCAGCCTGCCTCCTCCCCACCACACACACACACACACACACACACACACACAGAACAAGTGTGACCGCTAGGGAAGGTTTGCACGGACCCATCAGGACTGACTTCCACTGCCATTTCCAGCTCTCCAGACAAATGGTAGCACCATGCATTCAATGTATACACTAATTCCTGAATCAGACTATTGTTGCTATTCCCAAAGAAAAAGAGGCATTTCCTTCTTCCAGATCCATTGCCTGATACTCAAGAATAATATTATGTAATTTATCCCTGAAGGGCCTCAACCCGGAGTCACCGTGGATCCTCGGGTGCAGTGGCTCTGGAGCAGGCCCGCAGTGCTTTCCTCTTCGTGGAAGGCACAGGGTGTTTGACCCTGTGACTTCCCAAATTGCTCCTGGAACTGGGCCCCAGGCACTATCTTCAGCATCAGGGAGGCCCTGGCTGGGTGAGGCAGGAATGAATTCAGAACGGGCTCAGCCAGGAAGGACCATGCCTCCAGCCGCCTCTGCTCCCAGACGCCAGGTTGATTGGAAGATTGATTTAGAGAAGGCCTTTGTAATAAATTGTTCCTCTCCTCGGTCGCAGCAGGGGGCCAGCTGCTGCCGGCTTTCTCAGCATGGAGGCCACAACTGTGGATTTAGAATGTGCGGAGAGCAGATGGGCGGCCTCTCAGCATCTTGAGGACGGCTGCCAATTTGGGTTTGTGCTGCCATTTGATCTATTTTTTTCCCCTTCCTGATGTTCATATTATGCTATCTGTGGAGCAGCGCTGCGTCTGGGAAAGAGCACCGGACGGGAGGATGAGGCTGGGACCCAGATTGCACTCCCGGCTGCTCTTCACCACGCTGGGGCTCTGATCCGTAGAGCGGCGGCATGAGTCAGGGGCCGCGTCCCCTCTCAGGGAGAGCATGGAAGCAGACATATGAGAAACAATGTGCGCAACGCATGCTGAGCACTGGGCACTTGCCCACCTGTACAGACCCCGGCCCCGCCTCAGGCAGGACTGTGCTGCCCATCAAGGATGCAGAAGAAAGGAATGTCTCAACAGGGGGTGGAGGGATAGTAAAGAAGGGGCTGCCAGAGAGCAAAATGGACAAGGCCTGGCACACCCAAAAGGCCTTCCCTCCTTATCCCACATGTTAAGCTGTAACAAGAGAACCAACAGCACCACAGGGGATCCTGGGAGAGACCCGAGGCTGACTGGTGACTCGGAAAAGGCCAAGAATCTTTCTGGAGCTTCTATTACAAAGGCCCTAATCTGACTGATTAGGGATCTACCCTCATGTCCTAAGCACTGTTCAAATGCCCCATCTCCTGACACCATGACCTTGGAGATTAAGACTTTCAACATATGACCTTGGGAGATTAAAATTCCTCCAGCCATTGAGAGATTTTAATCATCTTTCTTTGTCAGCTTAGGAGATAACCAGTTGGATCTATAAACAGGTAAGTTGTATGACTTAGAGAGCTTCAGTTTTCTCTATTGTGTAATAAGGAAGAAAGGCCTCCTGGACTGGGGCAATGAATCTGCCAGGTAAGTACTTGAGGAGCCAACATGAGGACCCAAGTTCAATCCCTGAGAACCCATGTAAAAAATCAGGTCGTGGCTTGTGATCCAGTTCAGGGGAGGTGAGACAGGAGGATTGCTGGGATCTGTTGCCTGCCATTAGAGCTGAATTGGGAAGTTCCAGGTTTCATGAAGGGCCAGGTTCCATGTCTCAAAAGCTAAGGAGGAGCACAATTAAGACACTTGATGTTAACCTATGGCCTACACACACACACACACACACACACACGCACACACATACATACACACACACACACACACACACACACACATATGCACACATGCATACACACGTACACATAAATTAAAGAGTAATGACTCCTTCATTAGTAAACATTTATTGAGTGTCCTCTGTCTACCAGATATCCCAGGAAGGCCAGAGACGCAGAGACAAACAGTATCATGACCCTTTAAATCTCTACTGTCAAGGTTGGATGCATCCCCAGAAATAGCTAATTAATAAATCAGTACACTCAGGACAGAGCAAGCTAGACATGGAAGAAGGAAAAGAGAATGAAAGGTTGCTAAGAAAGTGAGTGTGTGCTCTATGTTCGGAGGAACTGCTGTGATGTCACTGTTTCAGAAGCCTCTGTGGGAAGTGGAAGGTGGAGCCACCACCACATCACATCTCAGTGGAGCCAAGAAATTTCACGGGAGCGAGGGTTGTTCTCTGGAGACACTGCGTTAGGCTTCCCTGATTAGCCAGCCAGCTGGGAAAATGAGTCCTTATGAAGAGCCAACCTGACTCTTGCTTCTTGATCCCATGCATTGGCTTTGCCCATTTGTTTAAAGAGAACGTTCATCTGCTCCTGTGACTCTCGGTGAAAGCGTCACATACAGGAGCCAGAAGAGTCCTTGAATGTGCTTCTGAGGCTGGGTGTTTGGGAGTGAAGATGCTCTCAGGCTGTGATGCCTGTTGACAAAATAATCCATGCACAAAACAGAATCGTAAAGTATTTTTTTAAAAAATAGGATCTGTCTCAATACAATATTGATCACATTTGAGACGATGCTTTATAATATTTCCTTGTCTTGTGCAGACCCATGGTGAAGCACAGTTGGGGTGTTGGAAGTGCACCCAGAGCATCATCATTAATGACGATGACAGATAAGTCTTGTTTGTCCATCCACTTGTTCATTCATGCACTTAGGCGATAAATGTTCACTATGGACCTCATATGCATGAGGCTTCGCTCCACACCTGTGCGAGGTACTGTATCATCTCGCTGGTTTTCATTACCTTTCACCCAGAGAAGGAACTCAGAGGCCTCAGTTCATTCTTGGCCGGCTCCATTATTTGAAGGTCTCTGGTGAGACAAAGCACTGTGGTGGAAGGCATGTTAGAGCCAAGGTATGTGTCTCTTGGTGGTCAGGAAGCAAAGAGAGAAAGAGAAGATCAGGGATACAGTACACACTTTAGATACCCCCAGAGACCTTCTTCTTCCATCTAGGCTCCTCCCCCTACATTGTCCAACATTTCTCAGAATAACACTACCAGCTTAGAACCAAGTCTTCCACAAACAAATCTGTGAGGGACATTTTAAAGTGAAACTACAGTGGGTACCATGCTCAGTTCTAAGGCTGGTAAGAAGTATGACAGATGGAGCTGCTGCTGCCGGAATACTAAAATACAAGGCACATGCAGATTCTTCATTTCAGTGCCTGGCAGTAGAGAGTATTCACTAAATATTAACTAGCATCATTTCTTCTATACAGAATAACACAGGCTAGATCAAACCTTAGGGAATCCACTCGCTATAAATGTGAGATGAAGAATTTTCCAGAAGAAAAAAAAGGGTCTCTAGTTGGAAGGATCCAGCAAGTTCTAATGTAGAGCAGATGAAAGACCGAGGATAACATCATCAGCAAAGTTCGGAAGTCAAAGAATAAAAAGACTATCCTAAAGTGTCAGAGAGGAATGAATCTGATTTCTCAAAGGTAAAACCAGAAGTTGTTTGATATGGGAGAATTGTTTCAGTATTATGAAAGAAAACCTTTTCAGCTAAAACTTGCAATGCAGTCAAACTATCATATAGGTCTGAATAATCAGATTTAGGTAAATACCCAAAGCTGTTTTAACATACATGCTTTTTTAGGTGCAGAACTTGTAAAACATTTCACAGGAAGTTATGAGCTACCAGAAATGCAGAAGCCAATACAAGATCACAAAAGGATCTCCCAAGATGTGGTCAAAGGAAGGTCCCCTTTCCCAACTTAGAGTCACCGCAGTTCACACTGGATAAAAAGACAAATGGTCACAGGTGGATGATCTCTAATGGGATTGATACGTGGGCTGTAAAAGAGTTGTTAAGGGGTTAAGCACCAGAGGTCTTGGAATATGTTGGGAAAATAAAAAATGTATTAAAGTAAAAATGTGATTACAACTCAGAGAAAAACACGATGCAATAAAGGAGATTCTTTAACTTGTGCATATCTGCAGTCTCTACTGGAGGAGGTATCATTCACTGATGCCACGAGAAAGACAGGTAGAGAGAAAGACAGAGAGCTTGTCATTATCTGTTCCCAAAGCCACTATCTGAAACAGTCGAGAAATACCCAGCATCAGGCTGGGAATGGAGTTCAGTGGTAGAGCACTTGCCAAGCAAGAGTGAGGACCTGGTTCAATCTCCAGCTTTGCCAAAAAGAGAGGGAAAATGGGAAGAGGAAAGGAAAGGAGGAAAAGGAGAAAAGAAAAAGAAGTAAAAAAAGAAGAAACATAATCTTGGAGATCACCAGGAGCAAAAGTTGAAAGAGACACAGTAAGGATAGGGATTGGTGCTAAGACAGTGTTTTATTCTCTCTCTCTCTCTCTTTCTCTCTCTCTGTCTTTCTTTTCCCTTTAATATATTATAATTTTGTAAAATTATGTATTTGAGCAGTTCAAGCTTGCAAAAATTCGTATTAATATCTCCAGATACTCCGAGTCCACAAGTAGTCAGGGAAACTCCTCTTGTGTATAACATGGATAAAAATAGGGTCCCTCTCAAACGAGAAAGGGACGTTAGGAAGATCACATCAGAAAACACATATGAGGTGCTTGGCACAGGTGTGGATCTATTGCCATCTCTAAAAAATGCCAGCCTCTGTTAAGGAGGGAAAGCAAGAAAAGAGGGAGGGAAGAAGGGGGGAGTCAGTGCTTGCCGGTTACACAGCCTCCCAAGCCTCGTGTCTTCTGGGCAGGCTGTCCTCTTAGTGACCAACCACTTAAAGGGACTTCGTCAAGGTTGACAGGCTCAATTTGATATACATTAAAAAAAAAAAAAAAAGAACTGAGCTTGTTTCCTCCGTGCTGAAAAGGCTGTCAGTGCAGCAGAGAGGGTCAGCTTTGCTGCAAGGTTAAAAGACTCGCTCAAGGAAAGCAGCCCCACGGCCCAGCGCCTCCCTAATCATTCCATTCTGTTTCAACAGTGTCCAAGTCACAGCTTGGAAAATACTCTTGCCACGTGTTCACAGCGCTGAGAGCCCAGTGCCGCTAGGTGAGAGTCAGTCACTGGGCATAAAAGGACTTCCAGATCCTGATGTGTGGTGCCTCTCTTGAGGGCCACAGCCTCGGGCTGCCTTCTATGTACTCCTAGTGACTCATGGGGACCAGGCACTCAAGTACCAAGGAGCCCTTTCCTGTGCGTTTTGTGACATTTACTTGCATAAAGCCGATGGAGGGTGTGGTGGAATGGAGAAACTGAGAGTGAAAACACATGGCTAATAAGCTGTGTCATTAAATTGAGGACCAGAGGGATGGTGAGATGGCTCAGGGGTTAAAGCCTTTGCCTCGCAAGCAAAAGGACCTGAGTTCAGATTTCTAGGTCTCATGTAAAAAAAATGTCAGGCTGCAGCCGTAATTCCGGCCCTGGGAAGTGGAGTCTGGCAAATCCCCGAGCAAAGCAATAAGATGGAAGAGCAATCCAGGGTGATTCCTGATGTCCCCCTTGGGCCTCCACAGGCCCCCACACTCAAGTGACCTCTTGTATACTTGCCCATGCACACATGCAAAACACACACACACACACAAAGAAACTCAAGGACCAGAGTTGACTGAGTCCAAGTCCTATGTGGGTCTCCAAAGACCACTTTGCATGGTTTCACACAGAGTACCAAGCCACATGAATGAAAAGATAGAAGTCATAGGGCTGGTGAGATAGTTACAGGGTAAGGAGCCTGCTCCCAAACCTCGTGACCTGAGTTCAATCCCCAAAACCCACATGGTAGAAGAAAAGTTGTCCTCTGACATCCACTGGTTCTCTCTCTCTCTCCTCTCTCTCTCTCTCTCTCTCTCTCTCTCTCTCTCTCTCTCTCTCTCTCTCTCATAAATAAGTTACACACTAAAAAGAGAAAGAATTCATTATTGGATCTCATCAGCTTTTCTGATTCCTGGTCAGGAACCTTGAAGTGGGTCCTCCAGCCCCTTGACTCTCAGTTTCACCCTCTATAAAATTAATCATGGGGTCAGCCCTTGCCTCCGTGCCCTCGAGGTCAGACTCATCAGAGTCGATCTGCATCTGAGTAGGAAGCAGTGGGACCCTACCAATCACAGAGCAAATCAACGTCAGCTCTCCTCCCAGCCTTGCCACGGCTGAGACCTGCCCGGCCCACACCAGGAGAACTAGGTCTATCGTGAAGAGTGACGGCCACAAACCTGACCCGGCTGGAACAGGCGTGCTGCTGGCTTCGACCCGCTGCACCTCGCTGCTCCCCTCTCCCTGGCTTTCCCACTCCACGGCTACATGCCACCCAATCCCCTAATTTACAGAAGCAACTCCAATGCCTTCCGTCCACCTGATACCTCACACTGCTGTTCGTACCCTGGAACACTGGGTCAGCACCCACTGCTGTAAGTTAGATGTTTTGCTGCCCCCTGGCAAATTACAGCCAGGCCAGAGCAATAGAATATGTCTGCTGGCCTCAGGTAGGGTCTCGTTCCTCCATTCTTCCATTCTTTGACTTCTCCTAGCAGTGCTTCAGAACTTCACAGTTCAGCCTCACTGACTCCGACCAACTTGCAGCTCATAGTTACATTGCATGGACACTTCATTGCCTCGGTCTTCTTTTTATGCTTTGGTTGAAAACAAAAATAGCATGGCTAGTTCTTGGTCAAAGATGGTAAGAATGAAAAAAGAGGAAAGACAGTATAGGATGAATTCAGGAGGGAGGAAGAGCTGGAAGGGAAGAGAAAATGGAGGCCTTGGAACTTGGGAAGGAAACCCAAAGCAGGAGGCAGGAGAGCCGAGAAGGAAGGAGGCACAGCGGGCCCTTCGGCCTTGCCTGGCAGTCTCCGGGCCATGGATTCTGGACATCACGCCACCACGGTTCCTGGGTTCCACCCTTCCCTGGGATCTGATCCTGCACTGTCCCCCTTTCCTATAGACCCTTTTTGGCTCTGATCCTTATCAGCCTGCTCCATGAATCTGGAAAGCCACTACCCACCAGAGAAGACTTTCTGAACTTGAAAGTCAAGGAACACATGAAAAATCAAGGACACAAGATCTAGTATGGAGCAAGTAGTTGACAAAGGGTCATCACCAGGAGGATGTAGCTCTGAAGGCCAAGGTCACCATAGCTTCCCGGAGCCCACAATGCTGTCCTTCCTTTTACAGAGAAACAGCTCCATTTCTATGGGTCCTGCTCGTTGCTTACTTCTGGGACAAGCTCTGCCCTCCAATCAACTCTCCTTTTTTATTTACCTTCCCTTTCATTCATTTTGAGTCCCTGTTGCTCAGCGGAGTAACATAGTTGTAAAAGAAAAACAAATGCACGCAGATTTCCAAACTAGCCCTTGAAAGCAGTTGTGAATTTCTAGCCGAGCTCTCAGAGGAAGTGGCATCCTCTCCCGGAACTGCGCCCACAGCATTGGCAGCTCCTCCGTGTGGACTCACATGGATGCTGAGGAGTGGATGTGGGTTCCGGGAACAGGGAGCACAGCTGCAAGCGGAGGAGCCAGCAGCTCCGGGTCCATTTCATTCACCCCATCCTCTGGGGAACCCTTCAAAGTCCTAGCTCCCCAGGGCAATTAAGTGGATTAAGCTGACAACTGTCTGTCATTGAGTTCGGTTCAATGTCTCACATCAGACCTGCCAAATTATGTGTAAGGAAATAGTCACTTGTCTTTTCCATTGGCTGGAGCTGACGGCAAGAAGGGAAAAAGGAACTAAAGGAAACTTCTGATTTCTCAGCCATGAAACAAATGTAGGTGACAGAGTCTGTCTCATTGCAAGGTTACTCTAGGCTTCCAGCATTTTCGAAAGCAATACCCTAAGTGTGAAGACCTTCCAGAAGTCAGTGGTTTCTCCTTTGCCTCCTTGACTTCTTGATTGCTTGGAAACCAAGCTCAGAGGAGGGCTCTCTCTCCGGAAGGGCAATGTGCCCTGACGCATGGTGGAAATACCTCTAACCATCCCTCTGTGATCCCGCTCCTTCCGCAGACCACCATGTGCTTTACGAACATGGGCTCTTTGATTCCTTTCCTAATAGAAGGTATTCAACTTGTGATAAAAGGGCTGACTAGGTAAAGTACCTGCACTGCAAGCACAAGACTAAATTTTTATATATAGAATCCATGGTTTTAAAAAAAATGCTAGCTTCTTACTAAAATGTTGGTCAGAGAGGTCTTAAACCTTATAGGCTTTTGCCATGGCTTCTGGTTGCTCTCCACAAACCATCAGTAAGACCCTATTACTGAAGATGCAATACAAATTGATTATAATGCATGGGTTGGAACTAGTCTGAGGACTTGCTCCTTGCTGGATAGCTTTTACAGTACTAAGGAATATTGTAGAAGCTGCTGGGGGAGAGAAATAATCACAAGTCCCATCAACAGCATAAGATCTGTAAGTTGCAATATAGATCACCATGGCAACAGGTGACCACCAATGTAATAATGGCATGAGTACCAAGAAGATGACCAACAGCGTTCTGATTGGACTCAAGACCCACTTACTAGAACAAGACCCTAAAAAATGAAAGGAAATAGGTCAAAAGGGAAGACAGCCAATAAACCTATAGGTAGGAAGACAGTACATTAAACTGCTCCGTAGGAAGCTGTTATTATACCCATAGAATGGGAACTCACAGTGAAAACCTTTGGGTCTGAAGCTGGATGAGTAAAGGGAAATGCATACATTAGTGCAGTGGCCTGAAGAGGGGTAACTTGTTTCACTAAAGAGACCTGAACCCCCACAGGAGTAGACAAGCTAGAATGAACCGTGAGGTCCATTGAGGCATGCGGGCAGAAGGGTGGGAGGGAGTGAGAGGGAATAGCGAAGGGAGGGAGAAGGGAGGAAAACTGGGATGAATACTCAATATGCTTGTAAAAATTTTAATTTAAAAATGCTAGTTGTGGCGACACAAACTTATAATTCTATCACTGAGGATGCCAAGACATGGGGACCCCTAGGGCTTACTTGCCAGGTCATCTAGTCTAATTACTGAGTTACAAGCCAATCAAGAGCTGTATCAATAAATAAGATGGACAGTTCCTGACCTATGTGGCCTCCATAGGCACACAACACACACACACACACACACACACACACACACACACCTCCACATGTACCTACACATACATGCACATACACATACACACAAAATGCAGAAAAAAACGTTTGTAGTATGTTGTTATCAACAACTGAATGGTGAGAGAAGACGCTGATGGAAGTGACAAATGGAGTAGGAACATGGAGGTTGGTAGATGAAGTGTGACCTCTGGACCCTAGGGCAGTGATAGGATCTGGATGCAATCATGGAAGTAACCAATGAGGATAAAGGAAGCCAGCAGGGAAGGGATGAGTTACCCCCAACAGGAGCAACGGACCACAAAGCTAAGCTCTAAGACCACAGCCAGAAGAACTACAATATTTTTTCATTGGCACTGATGAAGAATGGGACTTCTTCAGAAATGTTCATCGAACCCCAGGCTTGGGTCTAGGTACTAGTCACTCCAGGACATTGAGAAGAGTCATGTTCTGATGTGTCTTATAGGGAAGGGCTGATAGACCAGCAGCAGCGCCAATGTGGGGCATTTGATGCTGTGATGCTGAGCTCGGGGGACAGAGTTATGAGAAGCATTTGGCTATGAGACGCCCCCAAGCTAAGTACTGAAAGTATCTCTGAACTTAAACTAAGGCAAAAGAGCCAAAGTTGTAAGCTGGAATTTGGGTCTCAGTCCCATCCCCAGAGTACTTCGGGCCCTTATAAAATTATGTGACCCGTAGATGCCACTGGCAAAATGGGAACCCCTAAAGAAATCATTTCTTGAGCATGATATAGTAACCCCCAAAACTGCATTGAGATCACATAGCACTTTAGGTGACCTCTCTTCACAGCCTGAGTCATCCATTGTCACAAGATATTTGGAGGGGACAAAGACCGTGCACAGGGGTGAGAAAGAGACTCAGACACTGAGGTATCATTACCCCCTTCCCTCCTGTAGGCTGGCCGTCCCCGGCCCCCTTCTGGAATAAATCTCTTTATTCTAAAGCATCTCATGAATGTGCATGAGTTGCTAGTACATAACACAGAGCTCAAAAACATACTATTTTAAATGTCATTCTAAATGTTATTTAGAATGACTGAGTGGATGCGTGAATGCAAGAATGAATAATGAACTCAATGAACTCTTAGGATCCCGCCCATCCTTAGAATGTTACACACCGAGACAGATGCCCGTGTGAGGGATCAAGGAACACAAAGAGGTAGCAATCTTGATGCAGAAGAAGCTTCTTAGAAGACAATTCCATAGCTTTCAGAGCCACTACACTGATTCCAGCTTTCTTCCAGGCTTGGAATGCTGGGTTCTTCGGTTCAGTTGTTGATGGGGCCAAAACCTACCATCAGCAGCTAAGTGACAGGCTCAATGTTCCAACACAGGTCTACCCAGGGTGTTTATAATTTCGAGAGAGAAAATAGCTCTTTACTCTTCTTTCCTTTCTACTTTTCTCTTTTCAATTAAAAAGAATTACGCAATCCTTATGGAAAACTGGAGAAGTCAAGCAAATTTCGCTCCAGCTAAAAGTTCAACCACTGCTGATATGTTGGTATATTTCTTCCAAAGATTTGTTAAAGCATTTTTATATTCTTTGCATTATTTTTGCTGCAGCTTTTCTTTACATGTCCATTTACTGCTGTGAGACAATACTTATATACAACTTAAGGGGGAAAAATATGTACTTGGCTTACAATCCCAGAGCATCCTACAGCATCCATTCTGGTGAAAATCACATTGTAAAAGGCATGTCTGGAGGCAGAAGCAAGAAGCTGGCTCAAGTTACCACACCCATGATCAGGGCAGAGCAGAACAAGAACAGGACTGTGAGAAAGCAGAGTCCGATTAACATAGATCAACTCAAGACCAGTCCCTCTGTGACCTGCCTTCCCCCAGCCAGGCACTTAGTTTTAAAGACACCACAACCTGGCTAAACATGAATACCAGCTAAGGATACAAACACATGAGCTCGTGGGTGGGGAGGGGCAGGCAACGCCCATTCAAACCATGACAAAGGTACTGTAATTTTTTTCTAAAGTTTGTTCAGCTTGATAATGAATAGCATTACATCCTAAGCATCTGTGTCATGAATGTGTCTTCGTGACATTATTTCGAATGGCTTCAGAACATTCTAGTAAGCAGCCCTGTGATGAGCATGTGTGCGCTAAAGTGATATTGTCACTTCCAATCACGTCCTTGGAGCAGATTTGAGAGTTGAAGGAGCAGTCTAAGGTATAAGCATTTACCAGACTGCTGCTATTCGTGTTTCATTTTCTCGGTTATGTTGCCCACGGTGGGTGGACTCCACTGGAGTTAGCCATCTCTCCACAGTGGTCTCTTTTATTTTCTCTCTTCCCTCAGTTTTGCCTATTTACCCTGTTACCAATGTAGGATCATGAGTTTTTATTAATCTCCAAGTGCAAGACTCCAGGCCATAAGATTAATGATCATTCTGAGCCTAGTGCAAGAATCCAAGGGATGCCACCTTCCTGGGTACTTAGACACTCCCATCCTCCACTACCCTTCCAAGTTGCTTTGTCCAGTGCAACACAAGAATGTTTGCATGCATGGGGATGTGTCCCTGAAACACCATGCCCTCGGGCCTCACAGTGTAGTGCCTCTCTTCTCCTGCATTATCGCCACCCCTAAATCAGCCACTTGCTTCTGAGACAAGAGAGGACTCCACGTACACCAGGCAAAACTGCTGGTTTATTCCTTTTAGTTATAGCAACGTGGAGCATCATGGGTGAAAAGTCCCCTGTGGGCTGGAACAACTGGAGGAGACAAATGGACATAGCCCCCCAGCCTTGTATCACCATCCAGCTTACAGTCTCAGCTTCTCTGTCTCTAAATTGGACAGGACGCCGCTTTTTCTAAATGTTTCTCCAGAGCCATTTGGGGGGAATAGCTGAGATAATGTGTGTGAAAGCACTTCACAGATGCCAAAACATTCCCCAGGCAAAGGCCAGGTGTGTATTTCAGTGATCAGGTTCTGGGGCTTGGGGGAGGAAGGTGTCACTCACGGTAAAGAGCAGCTGCCACTCCCTCCGCCCCTCCCTTGTTCTGCAGACTATCTTTTACCCTAGCTGCTTTGAGGGAGTTCATCGTTCAGATCAGTAGACTCCAACCACCTGCTTATGCACAGAGTCCTGACTTACAAAGCAATATTTTTATGGAGCACCCAAGTATAACATGGATAATTAGACCAGGCTAAAATTGATAAGGTGTTGAACCCATTAGGGGACAAATCTCATATTTGTACATTTGTTCTGAAAACACTGACACTGTCCAGTGCTTAGGTTCTGGATCCTGAGGGATCCAGAAGGGTCTCCGCTGGCTGCTAAGATAAAAGAAGGTACTTCCCTGCTATCTTAGGAGGTCTTCCTTTATTAGCCAGCGGATGCTTTGCTGGACATTGAGTTCCACATCTAATCACTCTTCCAGAGCAAGACAGGAGAGAGGCTCTGTAAGAGCAGCCAAGGTTTCTATCCATAGCATGGGGCAGACTGGTCTAGAGGAAAAAATTCTGTTTGAACTTAGACGAATCTGGTACCTTTGTCATCTGGCTAATCTGATGGTACTCCCTCTGTACCGAGCTTGGAATCGTTCCAGCCCTCAGTTTCTTTGTTTATTGTGGCAGTTACTCTTTCTGATACGATGAGACAACGTTCAGACTCAAGCAACCCAAGGGGAGAAAAGGAGATTTATTTGACTTAACTTTCCACAGGGGAGATTCAGTCCATTAAGGTAGAAAAGACATGATTGTGGCAGAAGCTGGAGGCAGCTTAAATCATGTCTATCACTGAGGCCGAGAGACCTAGGCTGCAAACGGCTGAAGCAGACTACTAGCAGAAACAGAGAGGAGCTAACCAGCAACCACCCTGTGACGTGCCTTCCTCCAGCAAGGCTCCACCTCCTCCTAAAGTTGCCACAATCTTCCCAAATATTAGTAAGGATTAAAACACATGAGCTTGTGCGACACAACTCATAATCAAACCATGACAGTTTATAAAAAAAAAAGTCTCCTTACCAGGATAATATGTGAGGAAAAACAGTGTAGAAATGATGCATAGGGAAGATACTGTCGTGTACTGCCAAGTCCCAGAAACACTCTCCTCAGATGTATCTCCAGGAAGTACTTTGCTTCTCTAATGTCTGCCCACCAGTGAATGGTAAACTTCATGGAAGCCAGAACTAGTGCCCACTCCATCCTTACCAGACCTCTAGGACCTAGCTAGTCTTGGCCACCAAATGCCCCATATAAGCTGAAGAAAAGAATGAAGAGCTAGGATTACTGAGACACCAGACCAAGCATTGGCATGCCTCCAGTGGGTGAGTCCTCACCCACCCTGTATCACATATCTATATATATGAGAAAACACCCACACACAAACCCAGATGACATATTTTGAAATACTGCTTCATTCTCTCATTCTAGGTTAGGATTTACTCCCTTGATAGCTCAAATAATTGAAAAATGCAGAAAACCCTCAGTATTTTCTGCTTCCAAGTAATATTTGTGTAGTATATTCTGACTTACAGAACATGTCTATCTATATTGCTGTATCAAGGATAAAAGAGAAGACATCAACTATAGTTGGTCTGTTGATCAGTCTGAACTTAACAAGACACAAATACAAACAGGATTTCTGATTTTTTTTAATTTTATACAGTCTCATATTGCCCACACTGACCTCAAAGTTGAAGTATAGCTAAGGATGACCTTGAACTTCTAACTCTCCTGCTTCTGTCTGCTGGATGCTGGTATTCCAGGCATGTGTCACCACACCAGAATTTATATGGTGCTGGTATTGAACTCAGGACCTGGTGCATGCTAGCCAAGCACTCTGTTAACTGAGCTGCATCCCCAGGCCTGAACAGCTTTCATTTCTTCTCTAATCACCTCCTCCAGCCATGTTCTGAAGTCTCCCTGACTCACTCCTTAATAACTTCTGAGGGGCAGACCATTCTTCTCTGGCGTTTTGACAGAAGAGGGGAATCTAAAAATGCCAACACAGTGCAGTCGTACATTCCACGGGACAGGTGCCTCATCCTATCCCACAAGGACTGAGCAGGCTGGGGCTAAGTCACTTGCTTCAGAGTTGGGGAGAAGTAAGTGCAGCTTCCCCAAAAGGAAAGGAAGGAATGGGAGACAAGAGGAGGAAAGCTCCTCTGAGCTTCTGGATTCTGCTGTGAGCTTCTATAACTAAGTGCAATGTCGCCTGGATAGCAGGTATGGAAATGCTGGGCATGTGAGAGTTCAGAGGACGTGGTAGGAGCAGCTCTCCAAAGAGCGTAGGACAGAGCTCATGCCTTGAGCAGTCACTCCACCCCCACTGCTATTCCAGCTCCATGGGGTCTGCCCATGATCTCTTGCAGCCATAGGTCCTTACTCCTAGAGGCCGTTCTCCTTGGATACAGTAGCTCTGCACTGACCCCTTTCCACAGTAAACCTTTCTCCCCCACAAAAAGTCACCCCTCATGACCATCCATACACCGACAGTATAGGCCACCTGCCTACTCTCCTCTCTCCAATCGGCCATTTCCAGTTGTCTGAAACCCCGCTCAAATAGGCACACAGTACTTTAGGGTACTCATGGCAGACACAGACACTACCAACTGGGGAAGGAGAAGCCTATCTCCCCTCGTTGCTGGTATCCCCACCCTCTTTTACATACTCATGGGCTAAGCTAGCACCTTACAGCTAAAGAACTTCTCTCTGTCTCCCTCATCTTCTATTTGGACACCGTGCATTGGTGGATGCTGATGGGGTTAGGATGTGGGGCCCCTGAGCATTTCCCTTAGAATATGATCATTCACAGCTCTCTGTTCCCGTCTTTAGGTTTAGGCCACTGATGTCCTGATGTTGCCTCTCCTTCCAATTGTCTAAACTGTGGGGATGATTTTTCTTTACTCTGCCCTTTGTCTCTCCTTGGGGGGGAAAGATCCTAGTTTACTAACTCCTGGACCCTCCAAAGTAGAGAAAGTAAGTGTTTGAGCGGTAGAAGGCCAGAGAGCTTGCTCAAGCTGGGGTTTATGAGAAGGGATGGGTAGAATGATGGTCAGGAGAGAGTATCTGGAGAATGTGATGTGTGGAAACTGATAACCAAGAGAGAGCCAGAAAAAAAACCAGCCAGTGTTTTGCTGCTTTGTGTGTATGAAGATTGCATGTCTAATGGATCTGAGAACCTATGTGGTAAAGAATTGAATCGCTTGTCGACGATTCTGAATGCCTTTTGGAAATGCGACACTGAAGTGGGGCTAGGTTTCAGGCAGCCTACATTCTGTCTTTCACAAACCATCAGCATGCAATGTAGTTGCTGTCATTCTCCTTGCTTAGATGTGTGAACTAGGGCATGGAGAGGCTCAAAGAATTTTACAGAATCAGAAGTTAATAAGGAGAAGCTTACAGACCCAAACCTCGTACTGAAATCTTGCTCTGTATGATTTGGTTACTGTGTGATATTGAAGAAAACGCTGCAACTTATGAAATCTATCAAAATTGAAATTGCATGAGGAGAATATGTCTAAAGATGGATTTGATGTATACATGCTGGTGCTGTGGGTTCTCGGAATCCCTTTCGATAAATTGAAGTTGGGGAAACCCTGAAAGTCAACTTGAGGAGCAGCCAGTCCATGGCCCCTAAGGATACCCCCTCTTCCTACCCATAGCCATTCATTCATAAGCAGAGCTGGGAGGGGCCAATCATTGGGACCAGGGTCAAGTGTTCACCTCACAGGACCGCCCAGGAGCCTCCTGCACAGAAGCAAGTCACGCTATGGAATGGTGGAGCCTCGCACCCCATGCAAATGCACAAAAAACAGGGCCGGCTCTGGACTTGGGCTTCACAGCATCTCAGGAGGATGGCAGAGGCTAGCACAACAGCTTTGGAAGGAAATAAAGCAATAGAGAGTGTCGGAGCTGTGCAGAGCCACTGAAGGCGAGTCCCTCTCCTAGAATCTTGCTTCCAGATGTCGCGCTCACGTCCTTGTGGTGACAGGATCCACCTCCAGAATGTCCCTATGGCTACAGCTCAACCGGACAACTGTTTGGCATCATGCTTGCATCTTGCCTCCATGTTCACAAACATGCCAGGCATGTACGATTCATCTGCTGCTGCCTTTTTTAATTCATTTTTAACTCCAACCATAAAAATACCTAGCTGTATTATCCACATTTGCATCATCAAAACATGTAAATATGTGCATCTGTTAAGTAAGAGCTGTTTCCTATACTTATTATTTTCGTTCTCATTTTTACTGAATCTACTATCAGCCAAGCAAGGCACTTAATGACCCCTAGCCTTCAATCCCCTAGGTGCATTGCGTTCTTTCATAGGCCACATTGTCTAATGCCTTCGGACCAATGCTAGATGGACATGTGGCTACAGCAGCCTTAGGTGCGATAGGACTTTACAACCAATGTAGAGCAGGCACCCCAACATCCAGCTTCTCAGCTGGGGGGACAGACCACAAGGCAGCGCTTGGACATGTTTTCATCCTTTGTTCTTTCAAATTAAACAAGGAAGCAGGATGTTGTTATGGTTAATGTTAGAGGTTTTTTCAAGGCACGTGTGCACACATACACACACACACACACACACACACACACACACACACACACACGAGGAGTGGGAGAGGAGAATGAACATACTAAGAGAAAATATATTTTGAACTCTTTGCTCCCACTTCACCTCTTTCCAAATGGGAAGACTAGCAATAAAACAACAGCCTTTAATCAGGCAACGTTCTATACCTACATCCATGATTCACCGAGTCTTCATGGAGACCCGTGCACACGCACACATTAAAAAGTCAGGCTGGTTTACTAGCTGCATTGTATATGTGTGTCCCAGAGACATGCAAGGACTTCTCAGGACCACGCACTACGTGGGAGAGGCAGAAGTGTGTGAGGTGGCCATTTGTGTATTACCATTCTTTTACTATACTGACTAGTAAATCTGATTACAGTGTTCTTCCATTGGAACCCTTATACTGTCTCAGAAAAAAAAAAAATCTCTAAATTGTCTTTCATTGCAAACTGCCTGCCGCATTCTTCCACTTTCCTTGACCCTACCTGGTCCAAGTTCTAGAATTTACTAACGGTACTTGTACTCTTGTGCACAGCATGCTGTTTATCATGGTCTTCACCCTAGGATGACCCCAACATGTTTTCAACACCTGGATCACTCACGTCTATCCTCTTCCACATATTTCTTGTCTCTTCTTCCCTTTATGAGATAGAAATCAGATAGACGTGTGTGTGTGTGTGTGTGTGTGTGTGTGTGTGTGTGTGTGTGTGTGTGTGTTCATGGTTGTGCAGCTACATGAGTGTGTATGGGGGAGACCAAGGGCAATGTCCACTGTCGTTCCTAAGATGCTGTCCAGTTCGCATTTTAGAGACGGGGTCTCTCACTGATGTGAAGTTTGCCAAGTATTTGAGGGATTCTTCTGTCTCTGCCTCTCCACAGTTGGTATTATAAGGACCTACCACTATGCCCTTTTTATATACATGGATTCTGGGAATCAAAGTCAGGTCTTCGTGCTTTATACTGACTAAACTATCTCACAGCTCCTGCCTATAGCTTTAATTTATCAAACTCTTGGGAGACATATTCAGTACATTTGCTTTCTCTCACATGTTTCAGCAGATAAAGACCCTAACGTGGCCCTAAATATCAGATTTTTCCTGTTCTGATTTGACATTTCATCTTCTTTCAACTAGACAGAGGACATAGATTCAAGTTCCTTGTCATCCTGCTTAGTGTTCAGCACACAAGCTAAGCTATTGTAACATTCATGCAAAATAAAATAAATAAATAAAAGAATCTTCTAAGTGTGGTTTGCACCAGAATGCAATATTGAAATATGGAACTAGCATGTACCGAGCTGCATCCAGCAGCCTTCCAGCTGCTTTATGGACATCATTTCATTTGAATCTTTATTGTAAAAAGAGTAATGATATTACCTTCCATTTTCCTGTTGGAAACGATGCTCAAGAGGGTTAGTTGACTTGCCAGAGACACAGAGATAGTAGGTAGAAAGGCAAGAATCCAAAGGTGGATCTGAATCGTACCTAACTCAAACTCTCTGACATCAGCAGAGTTGCTTCTCATTCTGTAAACATTACACTTCAACAAATTCAGCAGTCAAAGGGAGTCATATATAAAAGGCTCAGCCTTTTTTATTTTAGCTCTGCCAAGTATCTCATCATCAACTCGAATTTTCTAGATTCCATATGATTTTCTGCTTTGAGAAGGTCAAAACTGTGATCCCAGCTCCTCTCTTTGGGGAAATTAAAATAATTGGTGTTTCCCCTCCCCTCTGCTCTTCCGTTAACTGTGCCAGTTGCTAAACAAACATGTCACCTAAAAGAGTCACACCACCACCATTTCCCATCTGCTTTATTGGTCTCCTTAAATAAAATATTGCCACAATGAATAATGCCATCTAATTGTAAATGTGCACATCATAGTTGACTGCTTCAAGTGCTTCCCAGAATGTTCTGATGGGAACCACAGACCTCCACGGCTCACAGAAACGCCATGAAGTCACTTGGACATGGTCCACAGTCCACCTCTCAACCATGCCAAATGTCATGCCAGTGTCCCTGCTGTCTATTAAGCCCATGCTGTTCAAGAACTGGACTAATAGGGCATGGAGTGACCATATGGAGACACTGCCCGCTACAGCAAAGCAACCTCACTAACGATGGAATGGTCAGGTAATCAATGGTTAGCTGAACATAAGTATAAGTAGACGGAACCATGGGCGAGAAGATGACTAATGGACAGCATGTTAGTTACATTTTGTGGCTGAGACAAAATGCCTTACAAAAGCAACTTAAAAGTGTTTATTTGGACTCACAATTTGAAGGTAGAGTTCCTCATGGCCAGGAAGTCGTGGTGGTGAAATCTTGAGGCAGCCAGTTGAGATGTAAAGAGCAATGAATGCTTGTGTTCAGCTCCTTTCTTCTTTTTTTTTTTTAATTTTTCATTCCAAGACCCCAACCCATTGAGTGGTGCCACTAATATTTAAGGGAGTTGTACCTACCAAAATTAACCTTGCCTACAAACTCACTCTCAGGTTTCTCTCTTAGATGACTATAGATCCTAGTAAGCTGGTAATCAATATTAATCATTGCAGATACCTATGTGGTTGGGTAGATTCATGAAAAGATAGGATGAATAACAGTGAAAGGAAGAAAGAGAGAGAAGACTAAGAGAAAGGAAAGAGAAGGGAGAGTCAGAACTTAGCTATGACATCCATAAAATTATGCAACTTCACCTGTTGAATTTAACAGTCATTTGAGCCAGACATAATAGGGCACGCCTGTCATCTAGACCTTAAGAAGTTGGAAGGACAATCAAAAGTTTGTGTCTAACCTGGGCTAGGTAACAAGTTCCAGGTCTGCCTGGCAACACTGAGTGTTTGGCCTTTGTCAAAAAACAAAAAGTAAAAGAGTGATCAATCAGTCAGCCAATCAATATTAATGTTAATGCTAACAGAAAACGTTGATTATGCCCTATGTCCTCAGGTAATGTGTGAACATGTTGTGAAATAATTTATTTTTCAAAAATACTGTTTTATAAATATATGTACATGTATTGCATATATAGTATGTACATGTATCAGCTATAAATATACACATATGTATTTAACGTGTAGATATTACAGGTACATATAATATGTATGTGCAAAAATTCATAATACATTTTATTCTTCATTTCCAGCCTGATCCAGTTTTATCTTCTAGGATCCCTCAACACCCCTTGTCAGAAAACACTAGTTTTTTAATTAAAGTCAATGAGCATGTACTGAAGCTTCATACTTTTGGTCTCACAGATGTAGGACTGAATAAGACCTAGTCTCAGTCCTGGTGAGAAACAGAAGTAAGAAAATTCATAGGTTCACACTTAACCGTGGTTAGAGTTTCAAGAGAGGACACAAGACGTGGCTGCGTGAAGGTGGCCAGGCACCCATCCTGATGCTTACTTCTCAGGAAGAGCTTCCTATCTACCATCCTCCTGGCCCCTACCAACCTGCTCGCCTTTCTCTGGATACTTCCAGCTTAAATGATACTCTCGAAATGAGATTTCTGAACCTGGTTTGGAAGGAGAAGGACAGTAGAGAGAAATACCTCCTGTCACTTACTTCCTACATCTGGAAGAAAAGGTTAACTTAGAAGGCCAGAGGGATGGCTCCCAGGCCTGCTTGATCTGCCCACCTGCTCTTACCCCCAGGTCTTACCAGCATGCTTTGCCAGGAAACTCTAAGAGCAAATAAAGCCATATACTTCTTCCTTGTTCTATTTTGTCTATTTTTATTTAAGATAAAATTTGATTTTTTTTGTTTCTAACCCTCATGTGATTTAAGGAAAGGTGCAATATTCAAATCAATACCAAATTAACTGGCTCTATTCTTTAATGATGTATTGCTAACCGTGACACCTTTTTAGAAAAATTAACTGCATATTTCCAATTAGTTGGTGATAGAAAAAGTCTACATCTGCCTTTCTCTGGATTGTTTAATAAGATAAAAATTAAAAAATACAATTATCTCAATACATGTGTTATCAGATGGTATTTTTCTCATTGGATTGGGTACTCACAATACATATGTTATCAGATAATATTTTTCCCACCTTTAATTCCTGGATCGAGTACTCATAAAATGGTATGTATGAAGAACCATGTCTTGAAACAGGAGCTTTAAGCAGTATGGTGTTATTCTATACTTCTCACTTATCTGTGTTCCCTGTGACTCCTTCCAGAGTCTCATTCGTTTTCTTCCGTGAAATCTGTCCTAGACCAGTGATTTCCAAAGAACAGTTCCCAGAAACCAGCTCCAGCACATCTGGGAACTTGTAAGTACAGATTCTTGAGTCCTCCTAAATGATGGAGCTAGAACTCTGCACTTTAAAAAAAACCCAGGCGATGCTGATCTACACTGATGTTTGGTAACTACCGCCTGGAGTGATAAGACCCTAAAATGGACGCAGCTAGGTTTGTAGAGCTGTGGCAAGCCCAGGACAAGGCACTGGGTGGAGATTCACAGAGATCAATAACACAGGGTGTCTTTAAGGCGGCACTCGTAGTCCAGGAAAAGTACAACTATGTCTAACTAAGCAGAGTCTTGTGACCCAGGACCAGAGCTGGACAATAAAATCATCCCTAGAGTTTTAAAAATGACACAGCCAGAAAGCCAGATTCAGAAAGTCTGGGATGGAATCCAGCAAACTCTCCTTGCTTGAGGACACTGTGTGGTGACAGAGAGCTCAGGTGTGGAGCAAGGCTCTGCTGAGCTCTTTCCCAGCCTCGTGACCTGGAGCAAGTTGGATCTGTGCTCTGGTGTCACAAGTACAAGAACAGGCTCTGAGGAGGTTTGATCTCATCAATCAGGGAGGGTATGGGGACTCGCAGATAGATGGTAACCGTCCTGTAAATGGGACACTGACCCCCCCCCCACACACACACACACACTGCGGTGTCCGTCTCCTATTCCATCTACCTTTGAATCTCCTCTTATAGTAAGATCTTCATTTAAACAGCCTTTTATCTTTGGTCAGGAGGTGACCTTCAATACCAATCAGGATGCAGACAAGGATGGTGCAGGAACAGCAAAACTGAAAACAGCAACACACCATAATTCAGAACACCAAAAACCCTATATTAATCACCTGGAACCAGACCAGTCAAATCTCTCCCCATCCTAAAGCTCAGGGAAACTTGCGGAAGAGAGGGCAGCAAGATTGTAAGAGCCTAAAGATGGGGAAGACCAACGATATACAAGATACTTCACAAAGTTAGGACCAAAGTAGCCATAATCGGACTTTGCATGACCTGCACGGTGACTGGTGTGTCAACAATCCCCCAGGGTCTAGCATGGATCACAGGCAGTGAGGTCCTTAGAGGCAAGGGATTAACAGTCATGGATGTTTCCATGTTGGTGGGGAACCCAGGAAAGGGCTGTGGGTCATGCCACTGAGTCGTTACACCTCACTAGAGTGGAGGACTCAGAGGGAGGTTTGGCATTCACACAAAGGGGATGCTCCAGGGAGTGGAGGGGAGGGGGAAGGCACAGGAAGAGGGAGAGGGAGAGGGTTGAGGGTAGGGGGAGTGGGTGAAGGGAGGGGGAGGACTGGAGTACCTATTCAGTTTGCATGATTGGGGAAAAAAAAATTTTAAAAATAGGCTCTGAAACTCAACTGGCTGAGCCTAATCCCTAGCTCCACCACCTAGGAATGGTGGAAAAGTGACTCAAATTCCCTGTGCCTCGGTCCTCCTATCTGGAATGCAGAGCTGCTTCATAATTCAATCTTAGAATTAAATAATATACATAAGGAACTTAGAATAGTAATGCAGCATATACGGAGTATTTTAGTTACTCTTCTGTTACTGGGGTAGAGTAGTCTGACTTAACCAGTCCAAGAAAGAAAGGATTGGTTAGTCTGACTTATGGTTTCAGAGGTGGCAGAGTCCAAGAAGCCTTCACCCCCCCCCCAAAAAAGAAAATCTCATAAACTTCCCAACAGTATCACCAGCTGGGAACCAATTGTTCAAAAACAAGAGCCTCTGGGGGACATGTCCCATTCAAATTATGACATGGAATTTATCATAATGACAATGATGATGACGATAAATGCAAATGAAGGTAATAGCACTGATATCCCAGGGTTGAAAAGCATTAAAAATGATCAGATGCAAAAAATAAGGAAGGTTGCTTGCAATATGTCTGCCTTGAAGTTTACTGTGTCTTATATTCCCTCCTGTGAGCATACATATCCGTTTGAAAATTTATAGTAAGGAGAAATGTCTGGTCAAGGAAGATTCCAGTACCCCTGTACCTCTCTCTGTATAACACCACAATAACATCTTACCATTTCTCTTTTATACTCTTCAGCGTCCTTGGGGCTTCTGGCTTCTGTCTGAGCCCCATGTACTATATCCACTGAGCCCTGGGAAGTCAATTGAAAGCACTTCATTTTGAGCAATAGTCCTCCCGCTTCTCAAAGTCATCAGGCAAATGGCTCACCCAGAAATCTTGTTACAAAACAGATCCTGACTTACTAGCTGCAGAAAGGAGCCTGAGAGTCTACATTTAAGATGAACTTCCAAGAGTTTCTGGTCCCCAGTCCATGCATTGCCTTGGACGCTCATGACATTCCATACCAGACCTTGCTACCCAAAGTCCCTTGGTATTCTCAAAACTTCTATACATCATCAACCAATTTTTTACATTATTCCTATTTCAGCAGCAAGTTTCTGAATGCAAGATAGAGACAAGAGGCAGTTCCACATCCTGCTGTCTTCTCACAAGTCAGGAAGCTTAGAGGGGACTATATCTGCCTGAGAATGTTCAGTATTCCCCCTTCACATACCTTTACAGAGTGTTGTATAAAAACAAATGATTTGCTGTGTGTGAAACACAGAAGAATGGAAGGCACAGTACTAAAAAAAGAAAGTAATGTCAAGCCTTATCCAAGTTAAGAATGTATATACAATCTCATTCCTTGCCAGTCCCTTGAAGCAAATGATAGAACATAGACTCTCTTTCTTCTTTCCTCACATTTCTTCTAATCTTGGATTTGGGAATCAATATGAGTCTGTACTCAGTGATGGAAAGGCGAATTCTCTCCAGTTAAAAAGTGGAAGACAGGGGGCTGGAGAGGTGGCTCAGGGGTTAAGCCTCTGCTTTGCAGGCAAAAGGTCCTGAGTTCGGATCTTAGACACCACATATAGACGCCGGGCGGAAGCGGGGGCGGCCTGCGTTTCTGGTCCTGGTAGGGCGGAGCCTGTGAATCCCAGGGCAGAATAAACAAGGAGGAGGTGGAGGTGGTCCATGATGGTTCCCGAATTCGCCCATGGTTCTACACACACACATACATGCACAATTGAATAAATAATAAATAATAAAAAAGTGGAAGACAATGGATTCTAATAAGCATCTGTGTGTCCTAAACCACAGGGCAACTCAGGCCCGCTGGACACAGTCACACTCACCAATCCTTTATATCCTCTTTAAGCCTCATTCCCAGATGGCAGAGTTAAAGAATTACAGTAGAGACCATGTGGTCCACAAAAGCCTAAAAAGTTTACTGTGCCCTTTAAGCTTGCCAGTCCTGGATGATGGGACAATTGAGAGCTGAAGAAAGTGACTGAGAACATAGCCTCCAGGAGTCACTGTCAAAGACATGCAGCACTGGGCACCGAAGCCTGCTGCTTCTCTGCTAGACTCAGAAAGATGGAGCAACAGAAAGTTGCCTGAGAAAGTTGTCACATCATTAGGGATCTGGCTCTGGAGCCCTGGACTGTGCTCCTAGTGGATACCCCAAGCAGGGAACTCTGCTATAACCACACACACAACATCAAACGTCCCCATGCCTGCCCTTCCTTGCCAGCCAAAGGAAAAGCAGGACCAGTGGTATCCTGATCCACCCTTGCACAGCTGTATCTTAATAGAGAAATCTGAATCACATCCGAGACTTCCACTATAAGCATTCTGGGTATGTACTTTCTGGCTTTACAATCTACATTATAATGTGGCATAATAGGAGATTCACATAAAATTGGGTAAACCAGTATCCACTACAGTCATTGTCTCAGCTCAGGGTGTTATAATAAATTGCAGTAGTCTGGGGTATCAGAATATAGGTCATAAAAGCCAACACTTCTCCCAGTTTTGGAGGCAAGATGCAAAGTCCAAGATCAAGGTGCAAGCAGACCCATCAGCTAAGGAAGGCAGGGGAACAACTTCATCTTGTGTCTGTGCACAGGACAGAGTAGAAGAGGGGGATGGAGGTGTGGGAAGCTTAGTTAGTGAAGGGCTTGCCACACAAGCTTAAGAACCTCGGCTTGAATACTCAACGCTTATATGAAAGCCAGACATGGTGGTATGCACATGAAATCCTAATGATGGGGACTTGGAGACGGGAGGATTCCTGGGAGCTTGCTGGCCAGATAGTCTTGTTGACTAGGCAAACTCCAGGTTCAGTGAGAGACCATGTCTCAAAATACAAAGCCAAGGAAGCTTACAGGAAGCCATCCAGCTATCACCCTTCGTCCTCCACATACATACATGTACAAGCACATGCACATACATGCACCACATGAAGGGAAGGAAGAAAGGTAGGAAGGAAGGAAGGAAGGAAGGAAGGAAGGAAGGGAGGGAGGAAGGGAGGGAGGGAGGGAGGGAGGGAGGAAGAATATAGGTAGTGTATAGGTGCTAGTGCTAAGTGGGGGACTTAGGAAAGCCACACCCCTTCCCTTAGCCTTGGTCCTCTCCTCTCATAAAGTAAGCATCTGAGCTGGGTGTTTTTGGAAGTAAAACTGCATGGTTCCCAGAACAACTTTTGGTTCCCAAGAAATAACCAGGATATTAAAGGCAAGCTGAACTGCAACAGTGATGTTAAAAATGAGAGATGACTCAGGGGTTTAGATTCTGCCTTGCAAGCAGAAGATCCTGAGTTCAGATCCCAGGTCTGCACATCTGGCTTTTGTGGGCGGAGTCTGGTAAATCCCAGCACTAAACAAAAAAGGAGGTAGAAACAATCTAGGATGATTCCTGAAGTCACCCTTGGTCCTCCACAAGGACATACAGTGCACACACACACACACACACACACACACACACACACACACGCTAAACAAATACATAAAGTTCAAAAGCAAAGGTTGATAAATGCTGGTGCTCAGCTCAATTTTTAAATTAAAAAAAAAATCCTGCCTTTCATTTAGCCTGAGGAAGAGGAGACCTGAAGCTTGAGCATCTTGGGAGAACCAGGCTCTGTGTGGCAGATTAGGATAAGGACCTGTGTCCAGGAGATTGCATTTAACTCCCACATCTAGAGTGACCTTTACAGAGGTAGCACCGACCCAAACACCTCGAGGCTAGTCACCCCATTCCTCATGCCCCAGCACCCCTCTGCCTACCTTCAGTTTCAGTCTGACAACTGAAAAGACAACAGTGACAGGGTGGGCACCCTCCTGGGAGATAAAAACAATGTGAGTGGCAGAGATTGGGAGCTTATCAGCCCAATGAGACATGGGATATAAAAAGTAATCAACCTCATGCTCTTATCAAAATCTCTCCCAGGGAAAGGTTTGAAAATTCTGTCATTGCTCAAGGAAAAATTATTGGATTAGTAGGAAGAAATTTCATTCGCTGGGCTTTCCGTATACAGAGAAAGCACACATACATGCCCCGGGGAGACAAGTTGTTTGAGAACATGTAGGTATCACCTTCTTTATAATTAAGATATAAGTGACAGACTCAGGCCAGCCCACTACCATATTGATAATGAAGACCCACTCCCCTCCAAAAAAATCCTGTTAGATATACAGTCTATTCAGTTTCGTGTATTTTGCAGAATTATGCAACACTAGACATTACTTTTTCGTCTCAGTCAGGATTAGAAGACCAGGGCTAGAACACCTGCCCAAAGTCACACAGGGAAAGGTTAGCCCAAGATTCAAATCCTTAGTCCATTTGGGGAAACGTTGAGGTGAATCACAACCTTCAGTGCTGATGCCATTCTGGCTGTGTGAAAACACCCAGGGGAGCTACCGTGGGCACACAGGGAGGCCAGGAAAAGAGAGACTTCTTTGCTAACTTCCAGTTCCACCAGAGAAAAGACAGGCGAGCCAAGGTGAACCCCAAGAAGCATGCAGAGAGGAGGAAAAAGTCAGCCAAAGGTCACAGTTCCCACCATTCATGCCTCCTGCCTTTGACATCCTCAAGATTTTGCTATCTAATGGCATGAATGGAAGTGTGATATTTAATTCATATAGTCAACTGTTTGTCTCTGAGGAGCAATCTGTCTTCTTTAATTGCACAAAACATTCCTGATACGGTATATTCAGAGAGATGCTGTGTTGAAAGCTACTTTGAAATTTTTCGTAGATTTCTGTCATTAACCCTATCTAAGCACTTGGCTAGAAAAAAAGAAAACGTACACAGAACAACATGCTGGAGCCAAAAGGTAATGATGGAGGAGAAGTTGCCAGCTTATCAACAAGGCAGTGATAGAGGAAGAGCAGAGTTCTGGGTTCTGAACCTTGTCTAAAGGCTCCTTCATGCCGGTGTATACCAGGATTCTGAAGATGCATTCAGGAGTGAAGGACTGGAAGGGTCTTCAAGGGTGAATGATGGGAAGTGCAGAGACTATACGGCTCCCTGTCTAACCGCTGGCTGACCCTCTCCCTCTGTGTGGCCCTCAGAATTCACCATCCATCTCCCGTCTTTCCTCTAGTTGAACTAGAAGTCAACAGATGGTGTCTCTTCTGCCCTGCAGTGGCTCCTGAACCCTTCTGACCACAGGGAACTTTGCTCAGAGAGCATTGGGACTCAGCAAGGACAAGGAAAATGGTTACCAGGATGCTTGTGATGGCAAAATGACATGCTCAGCAATGTTAAAAGACAAAAGGCAAATTTCAAAATTATAATATATATGTGTGTATGTATGTGTGTGTATATATATATAAGTCTCTGTTGCATTTTAAATTACCAAAGTAACTAAATGGAAATATGCCAGTGCATCTACGACCATGATTTTGGAGTGATGAGATCATCGATGAATCCATCTGCTTATTAGTACTTGTCCCTGCTTTCTAGAGATTCCACATTAATACAGCACCCTCTAATTTCCAATTTCGTCTCATGATTTTGATTACTTTTTTTTCAACTTCAGTCTGAAAAATTAGGTGGAAAACATCAAGAAGAAGCAATTCATAAATTTTAAATAATAGTCCATTTTGAGTAGAGGGATGAGATCGCTAAGAAAATTTTCAAGATATGCCATGGAGAAGCCACAAAAGGCTTCTTTTAAGAAAAAAATGTACAAATTCTCTCATTTTTTAAAGTTAGGCATAGGCTGGAGAAAGGACTTGAGGCTAAGACTTTCCCTTGCAAATAGTAGGTCCTGAGTTCAGATCCCAGGTTCCACGTAAATAAGTCAGGTGGAAATGGCAGTGGCCGGCACTTCTGGCCCTGGTGGGCAGAGTCTGGGAAATGCCAAAGTGAAGAAAAAAGAAGGTAGACGCAATCCAGGATGATTCCCAAAGTCACCCTTGGTCTTCCACAAAGACACACAGTACCCTCTGATACATACACACACACACACACACACACACACACACACACACACACACACACACACACAGAGCTGGGCATGGTGGAGCATACTTGTAATCCCAGCACTAGGAAAGTGAGGAAAGAAGGAAGAAAGGAAGGAAGGAAGAAAGGAAGGAAAGAAGGAAGGAAGGAAGGAAGGAAGGAAGGAAGGAAGGAAGGAAGGAAGGAAGGAAGGAAGGAAGGAAGGAAGGAAGGAAGGAAGGAAAGACAAAAGGAATGGGGAAGAAGGGAAAGGGGAAAGAAGAGAGGATAGAAGGGATAAAAAGACAGAAAAAGAGAGAGAGAAAATAGAAAGGGAGAGAAACATGTATGCTGAGCTTGCTGAGATCTGCAATGAAACAAGTTCTTCAGGGAGAGACATTCATGTGACTTATATGCCAATGTATCGTGACAGTTAATCTCATGATTATTAGCTATTGTTGCTAATTTTATCACATGTCTTCTTTCTAAATGAAGCTGCGCTATGAACTGGTTGTACTGAACTCTTCTTTGGCATACAGCCATGCCCCCTTTGTAAACATGTTACTAAAGTGTGTTTTTGTTCTACGTCTGCACAGCTGGGCATTTGTCACAATAACTGTTGGTTCACAAAGGTTGCGATACCGTCTTTCCCTTCCAGAGAAAGTACTTGCTAATGTCTATTGTGTCCATTTTTCTAGGGCTCCTGAAATCAAGCACCATAACTTTGTGAGCATTTAGCAACAGACATAAATACTCTCAAAGGCTGGAAATTAGAAGGCCAAAGTCAAAACTACTAGGGTGGGTTTCTTCTGGTCACTCCCTTGGAATTATAGGTGGCCACTTCTGTGATCACGTGTTCCCATGGTCCTCTTTCTGCCTGTGTCTGTCTTAATCACCATTTGCTTATAAAGGCAGCTGTCAGATTGGATTACAGCCCAATTGAAGACCTCCATTTAATTAATCCCGTCTCTGAATTTCCAACCACCAGTCACATTCTGAGGGACTGCCCTGGAACTTCAGCATATGAAATGGAAAGTGGGGTCTCAGCACACCCCAGAGGCCTGGTAGGGATGCTCGGTAAATGCTACAAGAGCGAATCTTTGCAGCCAGTGTGGTGCTAAACATAGTCTGTGCTCAGTCTGTTTCTCTCTCCTTTGCCCCAGACCTGTTCCAAACCATATATTTAAAATTAGGAAGGCTCTGGAGGAACAATGATTTCTACAGAAATGCAAATTATAAGACCTGCTCATAGTATCTTTTCAACATGCATGCATTGGTTTCTGCAGAAGTCTTTTATACCTACAGTAGCATTCTATCAGAGTTTAGGGGAATTTCTCTGTTGCACACCCCCCCCATCAAAAAAGAAAAGGAAAAAAACAATCCTCATATGCTGAGTATTGACACGATGGAAGCGAATGGAAAAGGCACAAAGCCATGAAGGAAATGTCATTCCAAGGCAGCCAAGCCCAGACGGCAGCATCAAGGGTGTGATGGTGGTGGGATTTTTGCACGTCTTAATTGTGAAATGCCAACCCCACTGCTTTGCCCGTGTTTTTTGAGCAGAGTCTCAAAGCTGGGCCAGAAGTGAGACACAGCGGGACACTCAGTGTTCCTGTAAGCACCAGCAAAGGGGTGCTCATGCAGGGGCGACCCAAACAGCTGTTGGCAGCATGCCAGCGGGGTCCTTGGACTCCGGGAGTCTCTGATTTGCTATCTATAAGGCATTCAGATCCTTGTTTCTCCTCTTCCTAGAAAGTGACCTTGGCCACATCGTGCAAGGTTGTCATTGTCACCTGTGTTCTGCTTCTGTGAAGATCCACACATACTGCATAAAGAACTGGCACAGCGCCAGCTCCTGGGAGTGACATGGAACACAGGAAGTCCCTTCCTGTGAACACCTCTCCTATCATCTCTGGGTCGTCTCTCGCAACATCACTTCTCTTCTCTGATTCTCATCTAAATCATTGCCATTCCAGTCATGCCATAGACGTTCCTTCCTCTGTGCTTTTAAGTTCCTGGTGCTTGACCTTGGAATGGCCCTAATGTCATCACAAAAGTCTCTTAAATCCCCACTTAGCATCATCTCTGTGAAATTGCTCTGATTCTCCCCCTTCCCTGAGTGGAAACACCCCTTTCTTGTCCAGTACATACATGTTCCGTGGAGCTCCAAGGTCTGTAGTATGATTGGCCAGGTGACTCTGGAATGACTCCATGGCATTTTGGCCACATCCATGTTAGGTCATGCAGTACCTTCCTTGGATGTCAGTTCTTTTGCTGAGATGTAATGTCAACATGGAAGGAGGTGTGGTTTACTATCTCAAGAACATGGTACTGGCTTCATAAATGGCAACTTTTCTTTCTACTTCTAACCTATGGTAGAATGAGAGGGAAGCTCTAGAGGGAGCTGTTGAGTATTAGCATGGTGAGTCTGTTCTTTAAAGTTGTAACTTGAAATAGCAGTGGGCTATGCTGATGGAATGCCTACCTATGACCAGGCACAGTTCTTGTTGACACCTTTGTAAATGTGCTACTGCTTGATCTTCCTGGCAGCCCATGGGTATGGTATCATGTACTCCCTGTGGGAGACATATCTCAGTATTTAAGGGACATTCTTTGAAGTCAAATAGTTTGGGTTTCCTTGCTCAAAGAGTTGGGTAATTTTGAATTACTCAGTTGGACCAGTTGGGGCTTTGGTCGTTTTTGTCTCTAAGAATGAGACTCAATTTGCATGGCGGTCATCAGGAGTGAGTGCTCTAGTAAATCTTACAAAACCAAGATGATGCAGGTAAGAAGCTCAGTGCACAACAAAAGCTCAAGAAAGGTTACAGTAATGGTTAGGACACAAATGGATGGATTCATGGATGAGCTAAGCCTCCACCCAACACACCTGACATCAATAAAGCCCAACTCAATGCTACCTTAGTAGATGTCATTCATACCTTTTAGGGGAACCAATATGAAAGGCAAAGGAGTATCCCCAATTATCCTAAAAGAATATGAGAGAACATGATCCTTTATTCATGCTGATGGATACAATGAATTCTCTCTAATCATTAGTAAAGGAAAGTTCCTATAATACCTCATTATTTCTTCCAAATTCCTGTGACCGAGAGAAGCACAATATCAAGAGGAGATTTATTTCAGTTTATCTCAAACTGAGAGGCCAGGAGTCAGGGGTGATTTATAATTAGCATGATCACAGGACAGTTCACCATAGAGAGTCCCTATTTACCTTGGTTGTCCCAGTATACCTATTAATAGTATCTCTTTCTTTTCCAAAAGTTTTCCAGTCTGTCTTTGCAATAGGAAAAGCAAGTGCTTTAGAGCCATGGAGATCTGAATCCAATTCTAGCATGTAGAATAGGTCTTTTGGCCTTTATGAACTTCATATTCTCCTCCTGTAACATGTACTTCATGCTACATGTGTCCTAGGGTGTTGTAGAGACTCAGAAAATGAAGAAACTCTATAAAGCAGCTAGCACATAATAGATGACATTATATATGAATACATATGATTATGGTACTGAGCAATAACATAATAAGCAAAGCACTATAGTTGGCTTTATGTTTTGGCTTTATTTACATAGTGCTGATATCTCTCCTGCTTCAGCTTAGAGACCACCAGTGAATCTTTCCTGTGTACATTCAGGACATGGCTATTATCTTGCTTTTTCCATGTCAGTTCACTTATTTATGTCAGCTGATTCCATCTTTCCATTGTCTTCAGCTGTCTCAGTTCTTATTCTCTCTACGATTCCTCCAGTGCACACCCTTATTAACTGCTCAATGGAATTTTCCAGAAACTCGTTTTCTTTTCCCCTCTAGTCCAATGCTCTTTATTTGTATGATGAGAAGAGCAGTAACTGCAAGTCGGTCAAAATTTGATGAAACTTGAATGAAATCTGTGAAGTTGCATCAAATACCTCTTGTGGCACTTGGCACACTGAATCAAGGCGTCAGAAGTGAGGTTGGACAGAGGAAAGGAACAACAGTGCATATAACGATAGCTTTATATTCTCTACCCCCAAAATATATAGATGTTCCAAGAAGGGTAAATGCAAATAAAGTCCTACCAATGTACATCATAATCAAACTGCCAAAAAAATGTGAGAAAAGGAAAGGAAAATGGTACTTTCCATAGAGAGGAGGCAAGAATTTCTACAGAATTCTCATCATTCTCAGATGCTCACAGGAAAGAGGCCTGAAGACAGCTCTGTCCCAACACTACGCGGCATCCACATCTGAGCTTCCTCTCACATTGATTTGCCATCTGGGTGCAGTTTCTCCACCTTGGTGCAGCGTGGCCACTCAAACGCCAGCCACCACAGCACACTCGAGTCAGCAAAAAAGAAAGGAGGAGGAAGGATGCCCGCTCCCTTTCTTTAAGGACACTTCTTCAAAGTGTCACACTAACACTAATGGAATTACATGCATAACTGCACCCACCAGCAAGGAAGACTGGGAAATAATAGTGTTAATTCCCCTGACCACGTACTCAGATAAAAAACCCAGACTTCCATTTGCAAGGAATCTGGAGAGAACAGGTATCAGGACCAGCTTACATTCTTTGCCATGAATATTAACATATTCAATAAATGTTAGTACCTCTCTTTTTCTTTTTTAAATTTGTTTTTGTTCTTTGACAGTTTCATACCTGCATAAAATGTATTTATGACACTTTCACCTATTCCCCAATTCCTTCCCCTCCCTCCTCCTTTTGCCACTACCAATCTTCTTATCAGTCCCCCTCCTACTTTTTGCACATGGAGCCCCTAAGTTTTATCTAGGTTGCCCATGCTGGCATGTACCTAATCACTCGCTAAAGCGTGGACAGTGGTTACACCATTAAGGATTAACCTCCAATAGTCCCTTAGAGAGATTCAGGGCTTCTTGAGATCTTGTTTCTTTCATGATGAAATGTGGACAAGCCCAATCTTGTATAGGTCTTGTGGAAGAAAATCTACCTATGGAAGTACAGTAACCCTGTTATGCCCAAAAGATATTTGGCTACACCTCTCTCCAAGCTCTGGCTCTTACATTGTTACCACACACTCCCTACGGATATAAGGCAAAGCCAGACAGAAGGTTTCTGTATCACAAGTATTAGAATATATACTTGTTAGAAAGCATGAACAAATAGACTCTACACAGGGGAACTCAGAGGGGGGGGGAGGGATAACACAAACTGCCCTGAGATGCTCCTGCCAGAAGCCATAGGGGATTCAACAAATTCCCAATATCAGGTATGTGCTACCTCCTAATGAGCTGTTAGTCAGAGAAGTCTCAAAGGCCCCAAAATAATATAGACTTTTTGTACTGCTCTTGGTTGCCCTATAGAACCTGATGGTAAGACCCCATTGCTAAAGACACCACACATTCTGACCTCAGAACATGGAGGAAACAAGCTGTTCTAGAAGTTTCTTCCTTGCTGACTAGCCTTCATAGTAACAGAGATACTGTGAAAGCTTCTGGGGGGAAGTCTTGCCCTGCTATGAATGCTGTAAGCTACAATAACAACCACCCTGACAAGAGGTGACCATTGGTACAATCTTGGCATCATTGCTAAGGAGGCAACAGCAGTTTCTCGTTAAATTTAAAGATCATTTTCAACAGGGAGCACATGATTGCCGCTATAAACCCAGGCAAAGAACCACTCGAAGAAAAAGTTTTAGTCCCTAGGTGGGAACAAACTATTAAGGTTTAACCTTAAGTACATGATATCAAATTCTCATCTAAACATTTATGATTATCTCCATAGATTAGAGCAACTCTCATCTTCTGGATGAAAAGGACTCTTTTGCAAAGAAATGTGTTTAATGCAGACAATGACAACAGACAGAGAGTAAATAACTGTAGACTGTTTGCCCTAAGTAGAACATCTAAAATCCCTTTCTTTCTTAAGTAATCATGCTGCTAACATGAATCAACACAGAGTTGGCATTCTTTCACTAAGCCATGAAGGAGTAAATTCTAAACTGCAGGCCACATCTAGGTGATCATAGAGTTTGGGACGGCGTTCCAATTACTCAGCTTCATATTGCCCATAGCTGTTTTCAAGAAGCAAAGGCGAAGATGAACAGCTGCAAATGTGGTTACGTGGCCAAGACACTTTTCTGACCCTGTACAAGTAAAGTTAGTCAATTCCTGCATTGAACGCATAAGTGCGCTCATATTAACAAGCGATTTAAAAAAATTGTTTTCAGCAGAGTATGCCTTTCTTCTCTTCTCAATAATCACCTCTTCTTTAACTTACTTTCTATAGTGTAGAAGTGAATACAGCATGTGTTTAACTTCTCAGAGAAACAAATGTGGGTGCTCTGCCAAAGAAATAAATGATATTTTCTTAATTCTTGAGGGGGGAAAATGTTCCTTTCATCTGCTTTTGGAATATCAAGTTTAAACACAGTAAACTTCCTCCCTGGAAATTTGACTACAGAAAAGATTGCTTTTGGAACTTATCCCAAAGACGAAAGTAGCCAAAGGACAGATTTGCCTTTGTAGACTACATTTTCCCACCGAGGATCATAACCCAGGGAAGCTCAGAAAAAAGAGGAAGCCAAGCTGGAGTCTATCTGGATTTCAGACTAAAGAAAACCGCTAGCTAAAGGACCAGCCCCTGAAGCAGGTCACCAGAGGTCTAAGAAAAAAAATGTGTGACAAGTTTTGAGTCTGGCTCTCGATGGCTGAGGACCAACAGCTAAAAGGCCTCCAACGCTGCAGGGTCTGGAAAGTAATGTTTGCCCCTAGTTCAGAGAACAGAGCTTGCAGTCCGTGAGTCTCTCAGATGACGATGGACAGAGCCCATCTTCCTGGACAAGGCTGGGACAATCACTGGTCAATGTGGCTTCCTCAGAGAGTGACGGCTAGAGCACTATTCAGATCCCATGATGGAAGCCCTGTCCGCTGTCCAGGAACAGCAAGGTTTGTGTTTAAGGGTGGGGCTTCATATCCACAGGAGAATCTGGATTTCATCCTCTTTGGCGTCAGAAAGACCTGGGATCACTCATTAGCTCATCACTCCTAGATGTGAGGTTCAGTATGTTGTGTCAGCATCACAATTCATAGACAACAAATGGCAGATGCCTGAAAAATCGTAGGAAGTATATTAGAGTGTATGACAAGTGGTAAGTGTGCTATTATCATGGCCACCACCACTATCATCATCATTACCACCACCATCACCATCACCATCACCATCACCACCATCACCATCATCATCATCATCATCATCATCATCATAATCATCACCATCATCATCATCATCATCATCATCATCACCATCATCACTATCATCCCCACTGCAGCAGCATTAATAGTCATCATCCCGACCTGACGTCACAACCACCTTTACCCAAGGGTTCTTGATAAGACTAGATGGGAAGCTGAAACATCTAAGCCAGGAGACTAAATATATCCACATCTGTAGCAAAGTGGTATTTAAAAGATAGAATTAGACAATGGTAATTGACAATGGTTTCTGAGATTTCCGGGTCTCTGGCCCTGCCCTGGGAGGCAGTGCGCCGATGGCAAAACGAAAGGGAATAGAGCCTGTGCTCACCTTTGTCATTTCGTTCTCCTGGTCTCTACTCCTGCCATTCAAAGTCCAAAAGTCAAGACTCCTTCCCTGACTGTTTGAGTCACTTCTCAAATCTTATACCTTCAGATAGATGCACTGTACCATAAAAGAGAACCTTCAACCCCACCCACAACCCTTCTTCTTGCTTCCTGTTTCACCAGAGTTCTCATGGTTTCCTGGCATATTAGCATTTGCTTATTTATTTTCCAGCTCGACTGTGAGAACATAAACTCCATGAGGCTGGTGCATGTAGCGATGGATCGAAATATAGTAGACATGTACTATTTACTTAATAGTTTGAAATGAATATAACCTGTCCCCTTTCGGAAAAATAAGACAAAATAATTTTCTTCTTTTTTTAAAAAAAAAAAGACAATCAAAGTTGGGGAGATGGTTTAGGTAGTAAAAGACTTGCCACAGGAATGTGTGGAACTGAGTTGGGACCCCCAGCAGCCATGTAAAAATCTAGGCACATGTAATCCCGGCATTGGGGGAGGAGAGACAGGACCCCTCTGGCTCTCAGGCCATCTGGTCTAATCAAAAAGTCAGCAGCAGATTCAGTGATATACCATGTCTCAAAAATAAGATGTGTAAATGGGAAGTTGGTTCAGTGGTGAGAGCATTTGCCCCATAACCATGAGGACCAGTCTGGATCCCTAGAACCCATGACAAAGTCAGACAGAAGCGATAATACTAACCCTTGAGAAGCAGAGATGTGAGATCTCCTCATCTAGCTGGCTTAGCTCGACTAGCTCATCAGTGAGCTCTGGGTTCAACTGAGAGCCACTGCCTCAATAAATAAAGTGGAGGTCAATCATAGAAGACCCCCGAAATCCACTTTGGACCATGCATAAGCATGCACATGTGCCTGCACACATGTAAGCATTTATACACACAATGCACATGTATACACACATCATAAACATGTACTCACCGGGGCTGGAATTACAGGCTGCCACCATTTCCCCCCAGCATTTTTACATGTGATCTGGGATCCAAACCCACGTCCTTTTGCTTGTAAAGCAAAGGCTTAACCCCTGAGCCACTTCCCCAAACCACCTACCTAGACAATGATCTCACCCATAATGAACTTCGACTATTACTATATGAAGTTTATTCTTTTAAATTCAAAAGGTAAACTGGTCTACAAGGTCCATGAGAACAACAGGGTTATAAAGCTTGGAACGAGGCTCACTTGCACACAGAGGTAGTTGTGGATGGCGCACTTGCAATCCTTTGCCCAGCAATCTTGTGGTGCTCCTCAACTCAACTGATCTAGAACCTTCCAAGGGGACCAGAAGGAAACTTTCTTTTGGAAACTGAATCAGTGATAGTTTCTAACAACACCTTGGAGGTTTTTTTTTCCTACCTAAGTATCAAGGACAGCAAAGGAACATCCAAGAGTTACAATAAACATCAAACAGTTCCTAATTCAATGACTCCATGTAACAAAACATTTCAAATGTGGTTGCTATTTTTACCCAGTGTCCATTTTGTAAGAAGGGGAGGCTGCCAAGAATAGAGGCAACCTGAACCTTGCTAGAAATAGACCACACAGTTCTCCTCAGCACACCCCACGCAGGAAGGTGAAGAAACTCACATGAGTGGTAGTATGCGCAAGTTTGACTTTGAAAACAAAAGCACACACATGTTGCCATTGTCAGATGGTCGATGTAAGACCTTCAGAACCTGCACCAACGCTGACTAAGAACCAGCCTCTTCTTATCCCGTACCACATGCAAAGGTGTATAGGTTCATATGCCCTCGAATCGATTTCTACAGTCAGGATTGTGTGTGTGTGTGTGAGTGTGTGTGTGAGTGTGTGTGTGTGTGTACAGAGAGCACTTGAGTGTGTGCCTACAGAGATCCAGGACTGACTTCGGGAATCATCTTGGATTGCTCTACATCCTTATCGCTTGCTTTGGGGTTTCCCAGACTCCACCCCCAGGACCATAGCTACAGGCCACTGTCATATTCACCTTGTATTTTTCCATGAGATCTGGGGATCTGAGCTCTAGCCTTCTTGTTTTCTAGGCAAAGACTTTTAATACCTGAGCCCATCTCCCCAGTTCCTAGAGTCAGGATCCTTGATAAACTGAAACTTATTTTCACGTAAGGGATGGGAGGTATGTCCAGCTTAACTACAGTCAGGCAATTGTTCTACGATATGTATGGGAGAATTTATATTTTTATGGGACTCCACCTTTGGTCCTGTGATAGTTACTACTGTGTGCTGATGCCTAGGAGACGGGTCCTTCAGGCAGCCTGAGAGGGATCGGATTCTCCAGAATAGAGCTGACCTCGGGCATGCATGCCTATGAGGAATCATATTGACTCTATAATTGATGAAGCTCCTTGTGGGTGGGATCATTCTGTAGGCAGGTGGTCTGGGACTGAGTAAAGATGGAGAGAGCTAGCTGATCACTTCAAGCAAGCACGTTGCCTCTGCTTGGATTCACCATGTGATCCATTCTCCCGTTCTCTCCAGCTCCTGCTGCTGTGAAGTCCCCGCCCCGCTGTGCAGTAACCTGGAAGTGAGACAGTTAAACCCTCTGTCCCCTAAGGTGCTTATAGCAACATGTAATGAAATTAGAACCATCGTGTCCATATACTCATATGTTCAATCTCCGCTTTTGTTTCTATCTCATGAAGAAAATATGAAAGTTTCCTGATTCAACTTCAAATCAGGCATTTGGAGGGATGAGTCACATCACTGTAAACTCACAGTCCTCCATGAGGCCACCTAATCAAGCAGCACTCTGCACTCCAACAGAGACTTTGGGTTATGGTAATTAACCAGATGGCAGAACCGAGCTCCCGGAAGTCCAACTCCACACCCAGCACAGGAATCTAAGCCATGGAATTCCCATCACCCACAGAGTGCTGGGACATGTTTAAAACCAGAAGCTCACTACCCAATATCACCTGCCTTCTTACGAGCGGACAACTTATCCCAGTGTTGGTCCTTTATTAGCTGCCTCTTTGACTTTCTGCCAATTGATATAACGGTCATTTTGCAACTATGCAGAATGGGCTTGATTCCTCTTACCATTGACCATGGAAGACGGCGATAGTGATTTCACTTGACCTTCTGAATCATATTCTTAATCTCTAGTTCCTTCCAAGAATGCTAGAGAAACTCAAAGGGCCAAGCTGGAACTTGAAAAGCAGGCGGTCACGGTGGGGGGAATGCTAAATTGAGGGCCAGAGCAGCCAAGTTTGATCCTCAGCTGTGTGACCTTGAACTAATCTTTCAAACTCCTTACTTAAAATCAGGTGTTGTGATCACTGTTAGGATTAGGATGGGGGGTGGGGGAGGGGAGAAACCCGATGGCAGCAACAACAGCTCCATTCCTGTCTCTACCACCAACACATACCTCAGTCAGAGGCTTGCCACTCCGACTTGGTGCACAAGTCATATTTTCAATTCCATACCAGAGAGGGGAAGTAACACACTACCAGAATTCAACACTGGGTCTAGGGATTGATCTTTCTTTTGGGGTGAGGTTAGGGTAAGGGTGTGGGCTCCATCACGTAGGTAAAGATCTACACAGAATAGAAAAGCATTTTGTTCTGACTGCTATCTGGCATCTACGATTGTTCTCACATGGGTCACAGTTATCAGGGTTGAATGGGAGGCAGCCCTTTCCTCTAGAGATTGGTGGTTTAGCGCTCCGCGATGGAAGAGGCTGAGAGAAACCTAAAGACATGAGGCTCTGATCTTCTTGCTGCCTCAGAGGGGACAGAGTTGTCCTCAGGTGCCAGGCAAGAGACGGCTGCTTGTGGTGTCTTCTTCCTTGTTTGCAAACAAGATCATTCGCACGCTTAGTGTATGGAAGGCTCTGGAGGAGGAAGCTGTGTCATGAAGTTCCCAAGATTCAGGAAAGGACCAACTTGCACATCTTGAATTCTGAGAAGCCCAGCAGCCTTCTCAGGGCAGTGGGTGTTTCCCGGTGCTCAATGGCTTATGAATATTTAAAGGTAATAAATGTCACAGTAAGTGTTTAACGATCTTGTTTACATGTAAAAGTCCTTGAGAAGGGTCTGTTGAAGATGAAGCTGATGCCAATTTCAAAATGTCTTTTTTTTTTTCTGCCGCCCACCTTCTTGGGGACAGAAAGATGTCCTTTAATACAATAGGAATACAGGGAACGTTAAACCCTTAATCTTGAAAGCCAAATAACTAGGTGCTAGAATTTGTTCTCTGATGTTTTAGGATTTTTCAAAATGACATTTGTTTCCCCACTAATAAAAAAAAAAAAAAAGAAAGCTTCGAAAGATAGTTGCTCCTCCCTCAAGGACAATACTTACAGGTTTTTAGAGGAATCCAGTTGAGACTCCTGATTGGCAGCGAAGGCTAGAAGTGTTGTCGCTTTCTCTGGGGCTTATTTGCGGGATAATGCTGACAAAGTGTTTCAAGTTCTTTGAGCATCAGTCTTCCTTACTGGTAGCCTCTCTGTATGGGCAGCCAAGAGACTCTCATGGCTTAAATTGAAAGAGACAGGTGCCAAAGTACCTGACCCACAAATGCTCGCCACGGCGCGTGTGCGACAAAATTATACTTCATGTTATCATTATGAAACCTACTTTGTGTAGCAAGACAAACTCCAGCAAGCAAGCCATTCAACAAAATCGAGTGCCAGGACTCCACAATGGATGTGTTCGGGGTAGAGCTGAGAGAATGTAGGTGGAAGTCATCAGACTCCATCACTTTAATGAGCTAATCATTTGGCTGGAGTCCAGCCTGAGTTGAGAACTCAAGAGTTGGGCAGATCAGAGCACTGGGCTTGGAATCAGAGAGCCTGATTTCCAGTCCTCTGCGGTGACATGGAAGAGCCTCATGATCTGGTCCCTTCCTGTGCTCCGGATGCTCTGTCTGTTGCTGAGAGGGGGACAAACACTTTGCCATTAGTGGTCATAGGAATCAAATGGGAGCCTACAAGAGCCATGGAGTGGCATTGCTCTGGTTTTCCATTGCTACACATAACACACACACACACTCTCTCTCTCTCTCACACACACTCACACACACACACACACACACACACATCTTACACCTATTTTCTTGGGACAACAAGGCTTGTTACTGAAGCCTTCATAAAATCCCCTGGTTTGGGCTCTCTCACAAGCCACAGTACAGGGGAGTAGGTCATACAGGAGACAATCACCAGGACCCCCCTCACTATGTGTAACTTTTCCTGGGGAGATGCCACACAAACCTCTGTTCACCCCAGGAAGGGATAATGACCCGCCAAAGTAATGATTACACAGCAAAGTCTAACTTGATGAACTAATGCGTTTGTTGGGGTGACATGCAGGCATAGGAGTGAGGGTGACCTACAGGGATAGAGATGATTCAAAGGGCATCATCACCAAATGTCCACCCCGGCCAGGGTGAAACTCAGGGAAACTGCAATTGCAGCTTTCTGTGCTACTTGCCGCCAACTCAGCTCAAAGCAGAGTCTCCCCCAGACCGCTCAGAATCTCCTCCTGATGACTTGCCTGCCCAGACAGTTCCCCCCAACAGCCATCTGCTGCTTGTCTTTACCTTGGAGAGGATCACACCCCCTCCCACAATCTTGCTAGGTTCAGAAACTTTCTAACCCTTAGTGAGTCTACCTCCAAGATGAAGTGTTTCAAACTGCTGCAGAACAGATACTTAATCACCCCTTATAGAGTCAGTGTAGTGACAAAGTTCAAAGGTCATCATAGTACAGCCAGAACCTGAATGCCATGCAATTGGCCCTATAATGGCCTAGAACTTGCATCACACAGTGGTCATCCCTGCCCTCCCCCCTTAAACAACCTTGCCCCTTTCTCTTTTGATCTTGCCAGAACGGCTGGCCCGACAGACTGACACTCCAACTTAACTCTTTTCCTTTAACTTTACCTTGGTCCACAAGAAGCCTTGCAGTAAGAATGCCTATTACGTATGAAAGTGGGTGCACGAGGCATACAAAATTAGGAACATACGTGATGCTGAAAAGTCAAGAGTGGGGCTAGAAAAAAAATAACGCTAAGTGAATGGGTGAAGCTCTTCTGCCTGGAGTCGGGGAGAAGACTCCGTCAGTACTTGCCATGCAAACAAGAACCCAAGTTCAAGATCCAGCACCCACATAAAAGTCAGACGTGGAGGTCTACATCCGTAACCACAGAGCCGGGGAGGTAGAGACAGATGGATTCTCTGGAGTCCGCCAGCCAGCCAGCCTTGCTAAACAGGTGAGCTCCAGATTGAGTGAGAGAACAACTAAGAAATATAATGGATATGGACTTCTGTCCTCCACATGCACATATGCACATGCACACACACACACATGCACACACATATACATATGCACATACACTCACACTCAAATACATGCACACACACATGCACACATATACAGATGCACACACGCTGACACTCAAATACATGCACACTCACACACATATACACACACTTTCGCGCACACACACACATAAATCACACATATAAAAATCTCTCATCTGGCTGTGAGACCCTGTTAATTATGCAGTCCTAGCTGTCAGAGGCAGAAAGGGAGCTTAATCTCAAGAGACATAAGGCATATAAGCATTCGATAGCAGCTAATGCTTGGGTCAAATCCTCAGGAGATGCATCAGGTACGGTAGAGAATGCTGAGTTCCCAGCAGAAACACAGCGAATGGTTCTCGAAAGCGATTTCTGTGTGTTTCTCAACAGCAGCCTAGAACATACTACCAATACAGTCCATACACAGAAATTTCCAGTGGTTTGACTTAATCCAGACACAGAACCACTGTGAGGTCAGAGAAGTTTATCTGCAATCACACACATCCTAGGGGCTGCTCAAGAGGCTGCAGAGAGAAGGACCTTGAGCCCTCATCTGAGTCCACGAGAGGGAGTATGGTGGTTGGTGATGTTTGACATGCTGTTGAAATTAAGGAAAATGGGCAAGACTTTGGATGCTGACCTTAGTCTAGGATGGAAATCTTCCAATTTCCTTTGACCTGAACACTAATGTGAGTCAGAAAATCCTGCCGTCTGGCTGTCTTAGTTCTGACTTGAAAAGGATTCTGAAAGAAGAATTATCAGGACAATAATAATGACCAAAATACTGTAATCAATAAAGTTCAACAGAGTCGACACACACAACACTCCACCAAATCCAAAACACCAACACATGTGTAACACACACAGACACAGTACATACACACACAAAACCTTAAAAGAACATACCTTACCGTTGACACTTCAGCACAATGTGCTGCATGTCTGTGTATCGTAGAAATTTTTGATTGGTAAGAGAAAAATCATGAACCAGAATTTGTGTTCCCTCAAAATGGCATGTCTTCATTAGGTTGACAGAAAAGCACTGTCTCCAACCACCTGCGCCCCCCTATCTGTGAGTAGTGCTGAAGGAAAGGTGAGGAGACTGGTCCCAAGAGCGCTTCCCATCTCATTTCACTCATTGTTCCAGTCGGCCACTCCCTGAATCCCGACTGCGCAGTTGGTCTTTTCCCAAGGACGGTCTCAAGAACATCACAGACACCAAACCCAGAATGTTTGAAGCACCAGAATCCATCTTCTCCTTCAGTTACTTTTGTGAAACTTTCAAAGAGGCTCTCAAAAGTAAAGAGCGCCTGCCTTTGTTTTACTTTTACTATTGATTTATATCTTTATGTATTTGTCGTGGTGTGTGTGTGTGTGTGTGTGTGTGTCTGTGTGTGTGTGTGTGTGTGTGCACGTGCAGCACACAATGCATGTGGAGATCAAAGGACAGCTTTACAGACTCAATTCTCTCCTTTCACCTTGACATGAGTCCCAGGGATAGAACTCGGGTCATCAGGCTTGGACAGCAAGTGCTTTTACCCACTAACCATCTCCCGGGCCCACGAGCATCTGCTCAGCAGCTTAAAACCCTTCCCCTCACTGCGGACTTATGCTAAAGGTTTCATCTAGGTACCTAGTGCGTGGCAGGTCCTGCATCACGGAAAGCGCTGCTTCTTCGGCCTCTGCACTCTTTGCAAGTCGTGATTAATCAGAGGGAATGTCCCCTCCACCAAGCACTGCTAATTAGTTGGACACTTAACATGGAGACCTCCCAGCAAGGGAGCTGACTGCCTTGTGCCCCGCAGACCTGACTCAGGCCCGCCTAGGGCTGCAGGGAATGAGTTCTCTCACACGGTGCAGCACCCCCACGGATCCAAATGAGGCACCCCGATTGAGTAGGGCTTCCAACAAAGAAGTCGGGATGCTGGGGCCTGCGAATGCAGAGATAAGAGGAGCCGGGCCTAAAATACGCCACCACTGGACGCTCTCCCAGGGCCCTTATTCTTCCTCCTTTACTCCAAAGTCCGAGCCAAGAAATGACAGTGTCCACAAAAGGTGACATCCTCAGAAGTGACCACCTAGAGAAACAGTTCCACCCATCCCACCCCCCAGCTCTTTTTCTGCTCTTCTACTGCCACGGATACCACAATGGGACCCCAGAGGGACCCAGGGATGGAAACCCTGAAGAGTCTCTTCTCCCAAGACACATGAATTTTAACAAAGGAGTTAGGAAAACAAGCCAGAAGGGAGGGAAATCGTCCGCACATTGAGGCGAAAATTAACAGCAGCCACTTTTACTTTCTAAGGGAGTGGGGCTTGATGTAATTTTATCTGAATTATGTCATTCCTGATGTCCCCGTTTGACCTTGCTGAGGTGAGTGGGGAAGGCAAACGCTGGAATTCCAAAGTCTCTGCCAACTTTTTGTTCTGCTCAATGATGTGCCTAGAGTGAAAGGGTCATTGCAGTGCAGGACCTGCTATGAAGTCTTTGGATACAGCCAGATGGGTTTCCCAGATGGGAGGGGGAATTGAGAGAAGGGCTGGAGGGGTGAACCTTTCTGGTAGAGTGAAGCACAGATGCTTCGTGAGCAATAGTTTAAGGGGAACTCTGTCCCTGTTTGGAGCTATAGGAAAAGGCAGCAAAGAAAGGAGGAGTTTTTCCATTTATTGAACTTATTGTTTCAAAGAAAACCTTGAGTAGAAGGATGAAGCAACCACATTCATATGAGAGAGACGAACAGATGGAGGGGAGTATATTTGAATTTCCTACTGCTTATGGATAGGGTTCAAGCTAATTAATTTGAATGTCAAAGAAACAGAATGATACTGGCTCCCAGATCATATATAAAATCAACTAGACTGAAGACCAGGGTGAAGTGTGGGCCAAAGAAGATCAACAATATACTTTGAAATCGCTAGAACTCCTGGCTTTGACCAACATACAAGAAACCAGGCAATCATCTCACATAATAGGATGAATGGGCCAAGGCAAGCAGATCTTTAACCAAGAACCTCATGGGTTCTTGGAGATGTCTGCTAGATTTGTCCTCTATGGGAGAGACATGGAGCTTCCCTTCAGGTGGTCACCAATCACTTTAAGGGGCTTTCAGAAGCAGCTGAATTATGTCCATGTCAGGACTTGTAAGTCAGACTATTAAAACCATACAGAGACACGGAGAAGGTTCTCTGAGTGGTACATGCAACTCAGGCTTCCAGGATGGGTTTCCATCCTCCACCTGAGACCAGGTACTGAGCTCTTAAACCTGAAGCTCTTACTCTGTAGCAGGGGGCAAGGAGGAGACCAAGTCGTTTGTCTGGTTAGTGGATAAGAAAAACTAACTCAAGGTTACTCTTCAAGTACTAGAAGTTTCATGAGACCAGAGGGACTTGTGGCAACAGGGACGACATTTAGATCTTAAGGTGGGAGAACATTAGAACAGGAGTGATCACTGAGGACTGGAGTAGGAGAGACAGGCACTGTGGACAGCATGACGGGAAGGGAGGGCAGACCCCAAGCCTTCAGAGAATTCTCTCCCATGTCTCAGAATCCTCAGAATCTCCAGGACAAAGAAGCCTTCTGACTTATAGAGTGTTTCTGGAGTTCGGTGGGAAGTTTCAGATCATATGACATAGTGTGATCTGGTGTACATGCCAGGAGTCAGGGAGGTGCTGATAATGACCTTTGAGGTTATCTGGGCCCTGGGCAGTGGGAAGAAGGCTGGGCTTGCTTCCAGCTGCAAGCGGGATTGAGGAAACTGACAAGAAGCTGCAGGGGGTGTGGCCTGGTTTCTAGGAGAGGCAGCTAGAGAGCCTGTGTGATATAACAACCCGGGGTCTGAATATTAAGTGGGAAGATGTAGCAAACTGTGTGTGGCACGTGGTGTCATCCCTCAAATTCATCTGCAGCACCAGCTGGCCTTTCCTGGGTTAGACTGAGGGGCCAATTAAAGAAGCCACAATTAAATAGATGGCTCTCTGTTGCAGCTCGCCTGGAAGACTAGTACACATTGAGTCCTTGTGTGAGAAGCTACTCTGTCCACACTCAAGAGTTTGTGGATCCAGTGTCTGTCCTCAGACATTTATTTCTGGTCCTGGTGTCATAAGCATTATGCGTTCTCTGTCTGCCATAGCTCTCCCACATGGTATAGATGCACGGGCTGTCCTAGGAGATAGATGCCAGTCACTTTAAGGGACCTCCAAGTTGCTAAGTTCAGTCCTTGTCAAGACTTGTAAGTCAGACTTCCCCGACTACACCAGTCCAAATCACACATGCTTTAAGGTTATACCAGTTATTCTTTCTCTGTTGCTGAAAAACACACTGAGGCTCAAAAAACTTAAAGGAAGAAAGGGAGATTATTCAGCTTATAGTTCCAGAGGGGAGATACAGTCTTTCATGACAGAAATTGGATGGTTGGCTCGCAGAAGCTGGAGGCAGCCTAGGTCACTGCAGAATCACTGAAACTGGGTGGGGCTAACCAACCTCAAAGCCCACCCCTGTGACTGTCATCCTACAGCAAGGCTCCATCTCTTAAAGGTGCCATGACCTTCCCAAGCAACTAAAGATTCAAGTACATGGGCTTGTGAGGGACAGTTCACAATTCAAACCATGACACAGGTCATGCAGGAAGATGTCCATGGAATATAGGTCCATTCTATTTTTATAGCTTGCCACTGGAATTGCTTCTATTACAGTCCTCAAAATCACAGTCATTGTCATCTGTCAAGCTTCCAGGGGCTGCTGTAACCAAGTTCCACAAACTAGGTAGGTGGCTTAAAAGTCACAGAATTGTTTTCCTCACACTTTGAGGAAACTCAAGCTCAAACTCAAGCTCAAACTCAAGCTCAAACTCAAGCTCAAACTCAAGCTCAAACTCAAGATGCAAGCCAGGGTCAGTTCTCTTTGTGGAGGTTCTGGGGGAGGGTCTGGTCTGCATTACCTCATGACTCTGGTTTTGTGTTGGCCACCAGCCCACCACACATAGACACCTCAGTGTTCCTTGGCCTAGAGATGTCTCATGCCAGCCTCTGCCCCTATCTTCCCACACTGCCCTCCTCTGTTTCTCTAAACTTCCATCTTCTAGTAAATTCACTCTTCTTTGAGCTAGGCTCACCTTAATCCAGGACAACTCCACCTTAACCAGGGTTCTGCCTGCCGTGACCCTAACTCACATTCGCAGGTTCCAGGTAGGATGGACTTGGGAACAACGAATCACTCACTATTCAAGTTCTGAGTTACAGCAAATACTGAAAATGGCAGACATAAAATATCACTTGCTCCTGTGTGACTGTATTACTCGTGAAAATTACCTCTGTTTTGCCCCTCTGAAAAAAAAAAAGCTGAGGTTGTGCTGGGGAGATGGCTCATGAGCTAACACACTTACCACGTAGGCCAAAGGACCGAGAGTTCTGAGATTCCACAGCGCATGTCAGGTGGGTGTGCCTCTCCCTTGTGATTCCAACCACAGAAGGTCGAGACAGGATCCCTGAAACAAGATAACTAATTCTATCAGTGAGCTTTGGGTTTAATGAAGAGACCTGGCCTCAATGAAGAAGGTAGAAGAATGATAGAGGATGGTTTTTTATATCAACCTTGGGCTTCCGTACACATGCATACCCACACATAAGCACCCATGAACACACATGTGTGCCTACACACACAAACACACACACACACACACACATACACACTACAAATAAGGCAAACACACTGAGGTCTCCAAGCCACACTGGGAATAGAGTCTTCATCTAGGACCTTAGTTCTAGACCCATGCTTACTATCTACATCTCTTCTGTGACTCACAGTATTAGAACATGCATCCCCATCTATGTCTTAGTATGCAGATTCAGTCTTCTTGATAAGGGTAGACATGCCAACTGGTTTATAAGTAGAAACAGTGTTTACCTCCTATGCTTGATACAAGGATTAAATGAGAAGCTGTAAATCTGTCTGGAAGCATAGTAGATGCTCAGTTCATATGCACAAACATGGCTATTGTGTTTTTTAACATGTCCTCTAAAATGCCTAGCACAAAACACCTTGAAGAATCGATCAAGGTGGTGGTGGGGATGGGTGACTCCAATTGCATCCCTGCTCTGTCCAGTGCTCCGTGGCCAGTAGTACCACCTCCTACCTTCATGGTGCACAAGCTCAGGCTCCGCTTCACTCAGGAGCCACGGGCTGAGCAGCTCCCACACATCAGGCACCAGCCTAGGCATGGAGAGCCGGGGCCAAGTGCTACAAAGTGGAATCAGATCCAGCCCCTGCCGTCAATGAGCGGGGAGTCTTGTGGTGTATTAATAGAGAGCTGACATTCAAATCGCAGTGTGATGGATGCTCTGGAAGAGGGTAAAGTAGAGTGCTTTGACAGGAGCGACAGGATGATGGATTCTGCCCGGGGTGCAGAGAAGAGTTCTTCCCAAGATGCCATTAGTATGGGGCCTCCGAGAGGACAGGAGTGGGGGGAGGGGGAAAGAGGATCCCAGGCAGAGACAGGCGCACAGGCACAGCGCCATGACAGACAAGTCTGCATGGACCTAAGTTAATGTCAGTGCCCCATGGAAAGAGCAAAATGGAGAATGTTGGAGCAGGTCAGAGGTAAGGATACACCTCACATGTCTGACCTCCCCTGCTTTTTACTCACTCAGCCCCCACTTGCCAGCGGGACTCTCTAAGCAACTTATGGTTTCTCTTTAAGCCTCTGTGTATCTACAATGTAGAGATAAGCATGTCTTCCATTGGGGCTGCTGGAAAGACTAAGTAACACCATGAAAGACATAACACCCAATACCATAAACAATAGCTCCTCGCTTTTGAAAACATTAAACTTTTTATTCTTTGACCAAACACTGGTTTGTTTTAAATAGACGTTGATCTATTACATAAGGTGCCAATTTTTTTTGTTTTGATTTCCCATCAAGCAGTCAGAGTCCCCCGAGGTGTAAGCAAGAAATTAGCATCAGGCCCGGTGACAGAAGGCTACTTCTAAAGCAAGAAGCTGAGAGGAAGGATTGGGCAATGCCTGGCTCAACCAAGATCCAGTCAGAGAAGACAGGGAGTTAGGATGGACAGACTGGTGGCACCGGGCAGGGTGTGGTGATGCAAGATGTGAGGTGTGTAACCAGGACTGTGTCAGACTTCACGCCATTTGGGAAGGCACAAGACTTAGGAGCAAAGAAACTTTGATAAGGGAGAGAAGTATGCTGAGTTTCAATCGGGATGCTGTCTGTACGGATAGCAGGTTGGGTCATCAGCATATAGTGGCAGCTTACTAGATAACATGAGACCAGAAACAGACAGAATATGCAGGGAGTTGGAGGGAACACACAGAAGACAACCTGGGGAACCCCAAGATGTAGAAGATGCTGCAGTTACTTTTCTTTTTGCTACTGTGAAATGATACTTTGACACAGCCAACTTAGGAGAAAAAGGGAGATGTATTTGACTTAGGGTAGACACAGTTCATCAAGATGGGAATCTGATAGCAGAAGGGCATGGCTTGGAGGCAGAATGAGGAGGTTGGTTCAGGTCACTGAAGACGTCATGGGGGTAGATAGAGTCAGAGAAAGTTGAGGTAAAGCAGGGCTAGGCCACCAACCCTTAAGGGCAGCCCCCTCTAGCGTGCCTTCCTCCTCTAGCAAGATTCCACCTCCTGAAGGTTCTACAACCATCCCAAGCATAATCATCGGCCTAAGGATTTAAACGCATGAGACTGTGGGGGACATGTCACACTCAAACCGTGACAGAAGACAGAGCACCCACCGAGCAAAGCTGAGTACAGGGCATCTGCCTCCCTACTGCATGTGAGAAGTGGGGTGTCTTGAAGATCCTATAAGTCAGTGTCTTTATGTGTGCAGAAGGAAGCAGACGGAAACGGTGACTCATCCATGGTGACAGTCACTCTTGGCTGCAGCAGGGCCATATGCGCACGCCTGACCTTCCATCCAGACCCTTTTGCCACACTCCGCGATTCAGCCTGGATACAGGCTACATGGTGCTCTGTCGTGGCGGGTACGCGTCCTGGTGGGTGTGCGGCTGATACCTCTCCTACCCCAAGCAGCTTCGTTTTCCTCTGTCTGAACAAGTAACCTGGTGACAGCTCCCAGTCAGCTAATGAACCAGCAGTGGTTGTCTGCTGTGACTTCTTAATTTCCCCCCAAATGCGAGCTCCCCACACGTGGCCATGGCTTCAGGCAAAACACATCGTGCTCCCAGCAAGAGGTCCGGAAACCAGGGGGAGACTGATGGGGGTCCCCGGTGTGCAATCTGTGGCTCTGTATACTCGAGCGGAGTACGGGGTTATGATTAGGAAGCAGCATAGACGGGTTCATCAGCATTCCTTCCAATGTGGTGTAAATGTGACTGGCAGAGCGCCCTGCCTTGCCTCAGACTCCGGAGGGCCCAGGGCAGCAACGGAGCAGCCCAGGACACTGAGTGGGAGCTCACGGGCCAGCCCCTGGGCTGTGTTCACACGCTGAGGTCAGCTCTAGAGGGCAGCATGGACAGATGCTCAGCTTGCTCCACGCACAGCCCTGTGCAGTCCAAGACAGCACTGAAGGATAAAATAGGATCCCAAGAAACCTCTGGCCAGTGGGCACGGAGCAAGCATTTAGTGAAGACTTCCAGACCCTCTGGCTCCAGTCTCTCTCAACACATGCGCCCCATGTATGTGACACCTTCGTTCTATTTATCACTTAATAGTTCCAAAAGCAGACTCCAGATTCCTTCCCTGCACCACAGACCTGCCCCTCCCCATGGTCTCTGCTTGTTGCATCTTGCAGGATGGAAACTCTTCCCAGGCCAGTGGTCGGGTCCAAGCATTGACACACCCATGACAGCTGTACCATCTGCCTAGGATGGCAAAAGGCTTTTGCACCGAGTTCAGCTGAACATGCGGATGACCCATCCTGAAGTCCTGTAGCTTCTTCCTTCAGTTCAGACCCTGAGTCTGACCTCTTCCATCTCCTTACCACCACCAGTGTAGTTAGAACCACTGCCCACTCTCTCCTGTCTACACATAGCCCCCACCCCCATCACTCCCAGAGGATCTGCTTGGCCACAGTCTTCAGGTCCCGCTCCCCAATACCCACTCTTCCCTTCATTCATCATCAACACCGAAGTCTAAGCCTGTCCTGACATTCCGTGCACTCATCTGCACAGCCCCTGCTATGCTGATCCCCCAGAGCCTCGGGAAACAATCTGCAGCAGCCCATATGGTTTGCTTCCTCCATTCCTCTGGGCTTCAGGGCTTTACTGACCACCCTGTCTGACATAGTCCCCAGCACTGACTCTCCCCTCACCCCACGTGCCTGGGTATAGACTATTTATCTCCACTCCACACTACACAGTTATCTGTTCATCCTCCTGAAATTTAAGCCCCCTACTACTCTGCATCCTCCCAACTGGTGAACCCTTCTGTCTCTACCAATCTAAATGACACTACTCACGTAGCACATGCCCAGTAAACATCTGCTGGAGGATGAGAGCTAGAAGGAGGGAAAGAGAGAGGAAGGAAATGGTGAGAACAGTATGTCATATTAACATTCCAGCTGCCTGGGGAGGAATCAGGGCAATTGTTCCTAGTGTGAGATGACCCACAGAACCTAGCAGAAGGGGGCAATGCACATACAGTGGGTGCTTTTGAAAGACCTTTTCCTCTAGTTAATTTTTCAACGCTTGTGACCGCTTACCCCTTTTCATTTGCTAATGGGTAAAGCTTAGTTGCTTGTCTGTGAAACTGCCTTAAAATTTTTTAAAAAAACCTGCTCGCCTCATTATCTTGTGAAAGCCAAATGTTGCAGTCACTCTTTCTTTTTGCTACTGTGAGACAATACTCATGCACAACTTAAAGACAGAAAAAGGGAGCTACATACATGGTTTACAGCTGCAGAGGGAAGATGGCGTCTATGAAGACTAAAAAGGCATGGCAGGCAACAGAGGCTGAGGGCAGCTTAAGTCATGACCATCATGGAGGCTGAGAGAACAGAGCTGCAAAGCGCTGAGGCAAACGACTAGCAGAGACAGGGAGGGGCTAACGGCATCCAGGCCCATCCCCTGTGGCATGCCTTCCTCCAGACAGGCTCCACCTCCTAAAACCGCCGCAACCTTCCCAAACATCAGCGAAGGTTTCAAACACATGAGCTGGGAGGGACCACTCACATTCAAACCATGACGCCAAAGTGGCCCCGGGTCTCACAAAATGAAGCTCAGTTCTCTTCTGTCCGTTGAGATCACATCAAGATTCACTGAACTACCATACTTGACAAAGAAAACTCACAACCAGTTATTAGAAAAGGCTGAATGGAAGTGATTGCACAGCCTTGAGTTCCACGAGAAATAAATGAATCATCATGTCAGAAAGCAACATGAGACCCTCACACCTTTATCCACTGCCTGAAAATGCCTTAGTAGAATGGTTTATTGGGAAAGGAGATTTTGAACAAAACTTGACTCCCTAATTCAGGGAAAGTGTGGCAGGTAGTTTTAGTATCAATGTGACAATTGAGAAATTGAGCTTTCAGACATATCTCAGAAGAATTATGTAGTTGAAACAAGTCTCTACGCAAGTCTGTAGGAGAGTTATCCAATTGGCATGGGACAACCCAGGCCATGGCGCATGAGAACAATTCTGAGAAAGTTGGCTCAGTATTTAGCAAGTGTGCAAGCTCGAAGGTATGTTTGGGTCCCTTGCTTGTCTTTCAGTTGTTCCTGTTCATATGATGTGGCTCCTGATACTATATCACTCTCCTGCCATGATAATTAACCTGGAATCATGAACATAAATAAACTGCTTCTCTGTATCATGTACTCATTACAACTCCAGAAATATGAGACAACGACAATAGGAAAATCACTACCTTTACCCATGATACAACAGGAGCAGAGACACCCATGTGTCTTTTTACATGGGACTGATTTTTCTTAAGCCACGATAGGTGTTATTGCCAGGGAAAAAAGAGAGATGCATCGTGGAATTAGTCAAAAGTATCATTCATCATGGGACGGAGAGCCCTCGCCCCCACATCCCTATCCCCTCAGAGAAGAGGTCCACTACTCTAAAAGAGTGATGTGCACCTACAATTGCTCTCTGAGCAGAAAGACAATAGCAAGAAATTAACCAAAATAATGAAGTGCCCTGCAATTAATGAGATCGTTGTTATTTCTGTGAGAGACACCCAGAGACTACTAGAAAGAGTACTGATGCCGCAATCCGAACAATACGCTGTTGGGTTTCAATTGTCGAGGACGTGATTGCAGACATGCTCAGACTTCCATAGCAATTTTTCAAAAAAATTTTGTTAAGATAGAATAATACAAAATTGTCTGATAATTTTTTTAAAGAGTGACATGATTATACCACTGCTTTGGAAATGCAGAAACAATATATAGAGCAGCTTATGTAACTAACAAGCACTCAAGGTCCTTCATCTGCTCGGCCTCCAGTCCTTGCCCCACGCGTTGAGCCACGCGGCCTCCCTAGTCATGCTATCATGCTGATTGGGTATTAGATACAGACGACACCGCAGTGGGGCAGAAGAGCAAGTATAGAACTGGACTCTACCAATCCATATGGGCTACTCGAGACCAGCCTTACCTGGAGCAGTTTTGGTTGTGTTGAGGACTTCAATGAAGCAGTGCATAGTGACCAGACAATGCTCACCCAGAGTCAGGCCATCTGAATCTCTCCCCATCCTAAGGTTTAGGGAACCTCAGGGAAGAGGGAGCAGTGAGATTTTAAGAACCTAAAGATGGTAAAGTTCACATTTGGACAAGATATCACACTCAAGGCAGGACTGACTGCTGCATCTAGGAACTCACTGCAGTGAGACTTGTCCTTACCAGACCTGCATAATAATGTACTTACCACATGCCCCCATAGACTATGGAGGAACTCAAGAGAGATAAGAACACACAGTGGAAACCTTGGGGACTAGAACTGGATGGTGAAGGGAAATGAACCCTGGGGTCCTTAGAAGTGGCTAGGCAGGAGGTGGGAGGGAGTGGAATGGATTGATGAAGGGAAGGGAGGGGGATGGAGAGAAGCAGGGATTAGGACTCAAAATGCTTATAAAACTGAAAATATAAATAAATAAAATAATAATAATTAAAAATATACCAGTACAGGGCTGTGACTGTCAAGTTGAACCTCATAGGACAGCACATAAAGCAGACCATCCTGATGCAGCTCACCTTCATCCTGCTCCATCATTGGTAAAATTACAATCATTAATCTCGATGAAGAGAAACATCAGACTCTGATTCCCTTGCCTAGGTCCCCATTACTCACACTTCGCATATTTGATAACATTAAGATGACAGGTATAGAAATAAGTTGGAGAAGGGTTGAGAAGGAAAGGGGTTGTTTATTCCCAGTGATGGGGTCACACTTTAATATTTTGCTACCTGTTGCCTTGAAGATTCAAGTGCTAATACAGACTTCACTCTGTAGTTCTGCACAGAGTTGATTCCTTGCCATGGGCTTTTGTGATTGGATGGGTTTGTTTACATAGCCTTCTACCAAAAGCATCTTGTTGTTCACTTCTTGCTAATGAGTTAGCACAAACCCTTCAAAGGCCATCTCTAAATACATTTCCTAATACCCCTAGCCAAAGGAACACACTTTTTTGTGTGCACAAGAGTAAATCTGCCTAGCTCTTAACATACCAAATGTGTGTCTTGGGAGTAATTCAGCCTAACTTTTCTAGAGTCCCCAAGAGTAAGAACCAGTTCTTCGTGGATGGGCCGAAGGGTCCTGGGAAGCAGTCAACACATTCGCAGTCAAATACGTTGAGTGCAATCATCAGAATTGGGGGTAGGGAAGAGAGGCAGACAGCCAAGTGAGATCAAAGAAATGCCTTTCAAGCTGCTTTTCGGTTGAAGGACAAGCTCTACCAGGTTAGTCACAATAGTTTGCATTCTTGGTAGAGAAACTTTTGATAAATGTGGCATAACAAAAACATTTACTTATTTCTCCAGACCATGCACGGTGAAAACAGAGTGAATGTCATCAGGCCGACGGGATCGGGCTTGGCATGGCCACAAAGAGCCAGGGCCAAATGCCGTCACATCAAAGGCACTAAACTTGAGAACATAAGGTCCTAGCCTAACTCTGTGATTCGATTTTTCCCCCTTCATAAACCTGGGATGGTAAACATACATAAATAGACATGCATGGGCACACAGACACACTACCACCACAACTTTAAAGATATTAACGTAGGAGAACAAGTCTGTGAATCTGGATAGTCAGTCTTCAACTGGTGGCACTGATTTAAGTAAGAGGCACTGGAGGTGCCCTTCAGAGTTGCAGCCCTGCCCTGTACCCGGTACCTTTTCTACTTCTTATGCACAGGCAAACTGTGTCTCTAGCTCCTACCACACTGTGTGCTTTACCCTTCCGTGAACAGACTGTGCCCTCCAAACCTGAGATCCAAAGTAAATCCATCCCTCCCTGAAGTTGCTTCTGTCAAGCCATGTCATGGTCATAATGAGGAAGCTAATAAATGCCTATGATACTTGGTTTGTTTTGGGGTCACTGTTACTAACTGAAATGTTCTATTTGATCAAAGTTGCTGACTGGGCAGTGGGGTGTCACCGGGGAGATAGACCAACTGGTCAAAGAGGAAAAATACTAGGGAAAATGTAACACTAGAAATGTATTCAAGCTTATATCACACATTCATATTTACACCCAACAACACATCTGACTTTAAAAGCAATTCAAAGAGCTAGGCTAGACAACTAGCTTCATGCACCATAAGGTGCACATACTGAGAAACTGATAGTTCAAGGATTAAGGAAAATGGAAAGGAAATTGGAAATTACTGAGATGTTATTAGACAACACAGCTTCTTTGAAAGAGTGTGGGAGTGGTTGTCTGAGCTGGGCCCCGAATGGAGCTAAGCGAGCGCTGTGTCCCATGTCGAGGGAAGCCACCTACCCTGTGTGGGCAAACAGAAAAGCCCAGCTGGAGCCCTGGGACGCAAGATACAGAGTACGAATCGAAACAGTGAAGGTGTCTTCAGGGAGAAAGGAGCAGATGACTTGTAAAGTCTGAATAAGAGTTGCCAGGGGTGGGAAAGGAAGAAGACCCCAAAGGAATAGAGGTAAGCAGCTACAAAAGGCTTTCTTTTGTAGAAAAGTAAGAAAAGTCTTTAAAGGGAGGGGAGAGCAGCAATAGGACACTGTAGGGAGTGGGGTCAGTCTCCAAGAACTAACCACCTGCTTACTAACCCCAACCCCCCTCAATGACTGGGAATGAACCCACTAATGTAAACTGATCTAAACAACAGTGGACAGGGAGAAAACTGACAGTAGTCAGGATCAGATGTCTCAATACTAACCACAAACCCCCCACAGTAGACCTCCATCTAAACACCCCTCATTTTAAGAAAGATCTCAAGACCCAAACAAGACACAGCCTAGTGCAATGGAAGAGCAGTGAAATACGCAACGACCAACTAGAGTGAAGAGTACATGTGACTGGAAAATTCCCAGCTGGAATCAGGCCGTCCAAATCTCTCTCCATCCTAAGGCTCAGGGAATCTTGCATGAGGAGGCAGGGCAGGACGACTGTAAGACTCAAGGCAGGGCTGCTGAAACCAGGATATCACTAGAGAACTGCACTATGACTAACATATCAACATTCCCCAAAGACTAGTGAGGAACTCAGGAAAAACAATTCCTTGCAGGTAGAACCTTACAGGCCAGAGCTAGACAGGATAAAGAGAGTGCTCCTATCAGTGGGTCTACCTAAAGAAGGGTCATGCGATCTGTAGCAGAGGTCTGAGCCCATACTAATGCAGACAACTGGAAAGGAACCCTGGAGTCCATATAAGCAGACAGGCAGCAAGGTGGGAGGGAGAAGGATGGACTGGTGAAAGGGGGAGGGGAAGAGTGGGAAAGAAAAGGGGAAGGGAGGGAGGGGAAATGAGGGATGGCAGGGACAACCACTCATTATGTTTGCAAAACTAGGAAAATAAAATATAATTTTCAAAAATAGTTGCCAGAAGAGGAAAGAGGTGAAAAAAGGAGTTCCAGGCATCTGAAAAAATTGAACACTGGGCAGGAGGGTGGTCTCCCTGGGGCATGACCATTCTGACAGGTTAAGGATCCCTGGAGCCAGCAGGAGAGGCAAGGCAGGAGAGCACATGATGTCATGGATGGACGGGAGGGCTCAGGTTGTGGTCACCCTTGGCCCACGAGTCACCTTAAAGAGGTGAGGTGTCTTCCTGTTGGTGACAGGACCACTGGGATCAGCAGCACCTATGTGGGACATGGGAAGGGGGCAGGAAAAGAGCAGAAGTTGAAGGCAAGGAGCCTGGTGTAGAGGCTGAGGGAGCCGTGCAGGGGAAAGCTCATGAAAGCCAAAGAAGGCAGTGGCCACAGACAGGGAGAGAAACGGAGGAGCCAGGGGGTGGAACTTATAACTACCTGCAACACCCCCCCCCAGTCTATTTCAAGCTTCCACTGTGGCTTTCAGACAATGTCCCCCTAGAAAGGATTCATTAGAAGAAAGACTGAAAACATTCCACATGCTCAAAGGACTCAGAAGACAGAGGTTTAAGATGCTCGGTGCTGCTCCTGTGTCAGAGCTCAGCATCTAGAAGATGCTTGCCGGATGCTTCCAGGCTGCCTGTAAAAGTACGTGCTCGATGGAGACGTGCATGCAGAGAGCAAGGCAATTGCTTCAGACTTATGACAAGTTTCTAAAATATGAGGGAGAAAAAGAGTTACAGGTGAGGGGGAAATGAACTGTGGTGCCAATCACCTTACAAACAGCCCGACTTGGCTGAGGGGAAAATGGACTTTGGAAAAATGCAATTCATCAATAACAGCAGAGGTCAGACTCCAGTAAATAAAAGAAAATTGCTATAATTGCTGATAAAATGCGGCTTTTGTCATTCCATTTATGCATTGCAATTTCAATTAGATTAACAAGGATTTCAAGGGAGAGAAATTTCCATTGCAAAATATTCTTCAGATTGAACAAGCAGGGGGTTTCTGAAATAGTTGAAAAATCTAGAAGCGGGGGCCCAGAGGGACAGCCAGGGCCAGGTCTCTGATTTCCATAATTTTCAAGTCATATCTCCAGTGGAGAGGTTTTGGGGATGGTACAGGAAGGAGGAGGAGAAGGAGACTGAAGTAAAGGAAGAGAAGGAGGAGGAGATAAAGGGAAAGAAGAAGGTGGGAAAAGAGGAACAAGTAGAGAATGAAGAAAAGGAAGAGGAAGAGGAGGAGGTAGTGAAGGAAAAGGAGGAGGAACAGGAGGAAGAGGAACAGGAGGAAGAAGAGGAATAGAAGTATATCAGTCTAACTGTGAAAAATGCAACTAAGTGGATCTATAGATAATTTAAAGTCAGTGAGAAAATTAAAAGAACAGATTGCCTTAATTATCGCTCATATCCTGGCAATTTTCAAACAATATCCATGATGAAACATTCTTCCCGGATGCCCACTGCTGCTAGCATATATTTTCCTTGGAAAGCCTCTGCCTAAATCAATGGCCGTTGGGTCATCTAGGAGGCTACGGCATTTGATAGACACCATTCACTCATTTATCCACTCCCCAATTCAGCAAACACTTAGGCATCATTATCCTCTTCAGCAGGAACCTACTGGGTAGGCAATTTCACTTTCTATTTCATAATGAGAATCCTGAGGCCCAGAGAAGTGAAGAAACTTGCCAAAAAAGAATTCCAATGATAAGTAAAAGCTTAGAATTTGAATCTGAGACTATTTGAAATATATGACCTATGATTTATTTTGGTCTTTGCAGAAATCTGACAGTAGTTGATCATGAGGTGTTAGCTGTCCTATCTCTGTGGCCTCTTACTAGCAAGTTCCACTTCTCTCTGCTTCCTTCAAGATTGGCTGGATAGAGTAGGTGGGAGAAGTCCTCAGAGATCCTGATCACGAGACATTGGCTTTTTTTTTTTAAGCTGACACGCCATCCCCTCAAACTAATTTTTCCATCTCACCACTAATCCTTGCAGGAAAATATTTCATGGAAGAAAGGGGGAGAAAGATTAAAAAAAAGGAGAGTCATTTTTCTGGTGCATTATGAGATAAAACTCTGGTTGTTTAAAACAGTGCTGTAAGAGACACAGAGTTATAAAATAGCTGTTCCTGGTAATACAGATTCAATATCCAACATCCAACGAGCATCACTATGTGCCTTAGAGGACAGAGACTAGGAACAAAGCTTGGACTAGATCAAAATCTAGGTCCCAAAGCCCATGTTCTCACTTCCATGTCCATCCTGCAGGATGTTGCTCACATTGTGTAAACCCCTATTCCTACCCATATCCAGAGATTTGAAGGGAAGACCAAATTTCAAAAAAAATACCAAAAATAATAATCAGTAAAATTATTTTTTAATTCTTTTTTAAATTTTTTATTATTTATTCAATTGTGTGTGTATGCATGTGTGCATGTATGTGTGTGTAAGTATATGTGTGTGTGTGTGTGTGTGTGTAGAACATGGATGAATTCGGGAACCACCATGGACTGCCTCTACCTCCTCCTTGTTTACTCTGCCCCAGGATTCACAGGCTCCACCCGACTAGGACCAGAAACACAGGCCACCCCTGCTTCCGCCCAGCGTCTATACATGGGGTCTAGGATCCGAACTCAGGACCTTCTGCCTGCAAGGCAGAGGCTTAACCCCTGAGCCACCTCTCCAGCCCCTCAATAAAATTATTTTTAACTAACTGCAAAACTGTGTTTCATAAACATCACAAGAAGATGTCATGGTTAAACACACCTGTCAACTGGATGGCATGTAAAATCACCTGGGAGCCTCTGGGCTGCTGTGGGGATTTTCTTAGTTAGGTTAGATATTGGTCTCTGTAGGAACAGAACTGATAGAATTGATATATAGCTTTTTTCCAATATGTATCCAATAACTTTATTAATTTCTTCACTGAAATTAAACACCTGAGAGAAACAAGGGAGGAGGTTTATTTCGACTCCTGGCCTCACCCCTGGCAGTCCATCCTGCTGGGTCCTGTGATCTAGAGGATATCATAATGGCAGCAGCATGTGGTAGGGGAGAGCTGTCCACATCAGAAGCACTGAGGCCAGAACTAGGGGTCTGTCTATAACCTTTAAAGAACTCCTGACTCTAGTTTCCTAATTCCACCAGGTAGGTCTCACCTACAGTCCCCACAGCCTCTAAAAATAATAGCACAGCTACCAAACTAGTAATTGAAACATAAGCCTATGCAGGGACATTTGAGATGCACGTCATGAAATTCCTCCCTGGCCTCCAAGGGCTGCTGGCTACTTTCTAATGCAAAATGCATTTAGTCCAACTTCCTCCAAGAGTCCCCAAAGCCTTCGCGGTTCCAACACTATTCAGAAGTTCAAAGTATCTTCTGAAATGCAAAGCAAAATCTTAAATGCTAGTCCCTACAAAGACCATAAAGAACCACTGGTTGTGGTGGTGCACATCAGTAGGATATGCTGAAGAGTCAGAAGCCGTAGCATCAGGATTTGGGAGGCCAGCATGGGCTACACCTTGGGATGGAGAGATATCTTAGGAATTAAGACTCTGCCTCAAAAGCAGAAGGACCTGAGTTCAGATCCCAGATCCCACATAAAAATACCAGGTAGAAACTGCAGTGGCCTGCATTTCAGGCCCTACTGGGTAGAGCCTGGGAAATCCCAGAGTAGAGCAAAAAGGAGGTAGAAGCAATCCGGAGGATTTCCAAAGTCACCATTGGTCCTCCACAGGGACAAAGTACCCTGTGATACACACACACACACACACACACACACACACACACACACACACACCATGCATGTGTACAAGACAAATAGTTTTAAAAAAAGAAGAAGAAGAAGAAGAAGATTACACCCAACATACAATGGCACAGGGTAAAACGTCCCATTCCAAAGAGGAGAAACAGGAAGATAACAAAGATTCATTTAGACCAAAGTAAGACCACCATTTAGTGACGCAATTTAAATCCTACAGCTGTATGTCTTGTGTGTGGGGAATATGGTAGCATGGTGTGAGCTCCAACAGGCGTGGGCAGCCCTATCCCTATGGCCTTCACTGTGCGGCACACATCATCTCTCTTTCGGTTAAAGTTTGCTCCAAGTTCCATTTAGTGCCGGCAGGTTTCCCTGGCAGACATCTCATGGTCTCCCATGACATCTTGGAATCGTCCCAGAGACCTAGGTTGCAACCTCAGGCTTCACACATCACCCTGTCAGGGGTTCCCTTCAAAGAATCTGAGCCTGCAGCACATTGCCTAGCTGCCCATGCATTCCTTTGAATCTTGCTGCAGACCACCATGACACCCCCTTGACACTGATATTTCACATACCTGCACAGCCCACCTCATGTGAATGGCACCGAGTCCTGCCACCAGCTTCATGAGTAGTCAGGACCCTACAGTTTGGGTGAAGCAGCCTCAGAGTTGGCTGAGTCTGAGAGAAAGACTTTCCTAGTCCGCTGGGTTGACAGTAAAGCACCTAGGGCTACTGTCTTGAAAGGGCAATCTTTCAACTTGACCTATGGTTTTACATTGTGTGACCTTCTGTGGGAGCAATCGAATCAATTCCTGAAATGACCTCAAGACATTTTTCTTAGCTTTCTAGTATAAATATCTTGGATTCAATTTAATGATGTCAATTACCTTGGCAATTAAGGTCTTTTTGTCTTTCAATTTAAACACTTGTCCATTCCTTCATGTTCTCAACATCTTTTTTCTCTGCTTTTTGATCCTAATTTTCACTATAAACTTGCCTAAAAACAGCTAGCAATAGCCATGCCACAACCCAAATGTTAAGCTCTCTTGAAATTTCATCAACCAAATAAATTGGTCTATTACCTATGAGCTTGTCCTCATTCAAGTTTTCGTACACAAGCAAAATGTAGACAAATTCTTGGACAGGGTGTGATAAGAAGGTCCCCTAGTCCAATTCCTAGCATGGTCTTCTTTCCATCTGAAACCTCATGAAAGCTACCATTACTATCACTATTTCTATCAGTATTTTGATCTTCCAAATTTCTGAAACTATGTCCTCTGCTTAAGCCATTTCTCCAGTAAACCAGCCCCAAAGGCCTAAGGACCTAAGCTAAGTCAGGTCCTTCTTTCCCTTCTTCTATAAATTTTCCCTTCCCCACTTCTTCTATAAATTTTCTATATTGATGAATTTTATTTTAATGTGGCCATAATGCCTGACTCAAGGGAGGAAAGATTTATTCAGAATCAGTTTCAGCAGGTTTCAGTTCACATGCTGTTTGGTCCCATGCACTTGGGATTAGATATCATGACAGTGAGATTATGTGATGTAAGGCAAATGTTCATACTAAAGCAAGCCATGAAGCAGAAAGAAAAACTAGAATCAAGGGTCAGGCAAAAACTTCAAAAGTCCCCCCAACGGAGACAGAGAGAGACATTCAAGAGAAATAATCTTGAAAGAAGGCAGGTTCACAGGTAAATTCTAGCACACATTTTAAGATGAGTTACCACCAGTCTTTCTCAAGTTCTTCCTCAAACAAAGAAGGGAACATTCCACTATCTATCCTTCTCACACACAAAGGGCCAAATTACTTGCAAAACAGCCCCACCAGCTGGGAAATAAGCATTTAAAATATGAGCCTACAGAGGGCATTTTAGCTTTACACCATAGCTATGGAAGACAATAGCTATTAATCTATTTTAATGACCAGATGTGTAAAGATCCAATTCGAAGCATCACATTAAGTAGTGCTGCCTCTTAAATAAGGGTCTTGCTTTTGCATAATACAGAAATTGAGTTGCTATAAATTAAGGTGATAATTATCATTCTTAAGTGCATCTTGGAAAACTACTTAAGCCAATCAAAACAATATGCTAGAAAAATGTGTCTATTGTAAAAGAAAATGATAATGAACAAATGGAGGGGAACTATTAAGACACACAGAAAACAAATAGAAAAATAACAATGGTAAGTTCCGTCTTGACTCTAAATATTAAATGTTAATGAACTAAACTCTCAGGCTAAAAGATAATGGATTTTTTTAAAGATTCACTGTGTACTATCCTTAAGAAACTCATTTTAGGCTGAGAGTGAACTAATTCTAATATATATATAACCAACTTTAGTTTCAATAATGAATAAAGAAATTGAAGATACACAAAGAAAGAGAACGTACGCAACACTGTAAGCCAGTTACACCAAACAAATCTACGCAGAACACCAGCAGTAGCAGAATAACTTCTCAAGTTCGCATGGAGCGTTCACCATATATAAGACTATAAAACAAGTCAAAGTAAATTTAAAAGATGAAGATCACACACAGGATCTTCTCTACTCACAATGGAATGAAATTACATATAAATAGTGGACATAAATATGGAATATTTACAAATTCATAGGTGTTCAAGAGCATGCCCTTAAACAATGTGTAATGAAAGATCACAAGATAAATTAGAAAGTATTTTGATATGAATGAAAATAAAAATTCACTAGAACATGGAATGTAGCAAAAGGAGTGCTCAGAGAGAATTTATATCTTATATCTGACATTAAAAAATAATAAAGATGGAGTTTGGAGAGGCCACTCAGAAGTTAAACCTCTGTCTGGCAAGCAGAAAGACCTGAATTCAGATCCCAGATTCCACATAAAAATGCCAAGAGAAATGACAGAATCCTGCAATTCTGGCCTGGGAAACCCCACAACAAAGCAATAAGGAGGTAGAGCAATGCAGGTGCTTCCTGATGTCAGCTTTGGGCCTCCACAGGCACACACACTCAGGTATCCTATTCTACACCCCCCTACACACACACACACACACACACACACACACACACACACACACACACACACAGATGCATACACATGCACACACGCATGTACGCATGTACACACATACACATGCACATTCTAAAAAGCATCAATTTAAAAAATAAAATAAACAAAATAATAAAGTTCTTGAATTCATAATTTTTGAGGAGCTAAAGAAAATTGGGTCAACTGTACCTGAAACTAACAGAAGGGCTAGAGAGATGATCAGGAGTAAGATTCTGCCTCTCAAACGGAAGGACCTGAGTTCAGATCCTAGACCCCATGTAAAAATGCCAGGTGGGAATGGGGGTGGCCAATACTTTAACTCTGGAAGACGGAGTCTAGGAAATCCCAGAGTAAGGCAAAAAAGAGGCAGAGGAATCCAGGATGATGTCCCATGTCACCTTTGGGCCTCTACAGGGGCACACAGTGTCCTCTGAGACACGCACACACTAAATAAATTAAAAATTATTTTAAAAAAGAAAGAGAAGCAAAGATAAAAAGTAAAAAAAAAATAGACAAAAAAACAAAATTATTAGTCTCACAAGTGAAATAGTAGCAAGAATGTCATAAGGAGCTCGTGCGAGAGCAGACCTCGCCTCCTCCCTCCTTCCTCCTCATATCCTTTGTCTACTGATTGCACTGTAACTGTACTGTGTTCCTCTGTTTTCTCTTTTCCTTTTTAATTTGTATTAATGTGACATTAAAGCATTTTATCTTTGTCATAGTATGATTGATAAATAAAATCCTATACATGTAATTAAAAAGTACTGTTATTGTCAACAAGATGATAAATCCCTAGGAGTAGTAAGAAAAACATAAAACTGAAATGATTAAAATCAGGAATTAAATCTGGATCATTTTGCAAAAAAAAGAATGACAAAGATTATAAAATAATACTATAAATATCTATGTACCAATCAATTGGAATAACTACATGAAATGGCCAAACACTAAGAAGCACCAAACGAGCAAAAACTGACTCAGGAGAAGATGGAGCATATGAATCGTTCTATCAAAAGCAGAAGCCTGGATCAGTAACCAGAAAAATTCAAGGGCCCGGGCAGGGCAGCACATTCTGAAATCCCACAATTTGGAGGTCAGATTGAGCTTCAGCTATATAATAAGTTCAGGTCAAGATTGGAACACATAGTGAGATCCTGGAAAGAGAGAGAGAGAGAGAGAGAGAGAGACAGAGAGATTTTCAAGAGAAATAACCTCTGAAGATGACAGTTTTGTGGTGAATCTTGCCAAGCATCTAAATATGAACCGGCACCAATCTTTCTCAAGCTCGTGCACAGAGAAGAAAGGAACGTTGCCTGATTCACTTTCCAAGGCAATTAATCCTCTAATACCAGGTGAATACTAGATCGGACATCCTCACAAACAAAAGACAGTAATGTATTACAAAAGATTGTCCTTGTAACCAAGTGAAATTTATCCTAGGAACTCCAGATCAGCTCAGTATATGAAAAAAGCACTTAAGAAAATGCAATAGCAAAAAAAGAAAAAAAGAAAATGCAATAGCTTTTTTAAAACATATATGTTTATTTAATTAGTGTGTCTGTCTGACTGTGTATGTCAGAGGATACTGTGTGTGCTTGTGAAGAGAATCGTCCTGGATTGCTCTACCTCTTGTTGGCTTTGTTCTAGGATTTCCCAGGCTCCACCTTCCAGGACCATAAGTACAGGCTGCCACCATTTCCTCCTGAATTTTTTTTTCACTCATTGAAAATATTTTATTTATATTTTCATTCTTTTTTAAGTTATTTTGTTTTTCTAGTTTTACAAGCATATTGAGTGCTCATCCTCACTTCCCTCCATCCCCACTCCTGATTTTTTATGTGGAATCCAGGATCTGAACTCAGGTCCTTCTGATTGCAAGGCAGAGGCTTAATCCCTGAGCCATTTCTTTAGCCCCCCCCCAATAACTTTTCATGATTTCAAAAGACAGAAAAAAAAATGAATACTGAAGGAAATTTCTTTGCCATAATTAAAAAAAATACCTATATCTAGCATCAAGCTTGACAGTGAATAACTACATACTTTCGAAGATCAGGTACATTTCCATCTCTTCTGTTTAACACAGCACTGGAGTAATAGACAAGAGGGAAAAAAAATCCACATTAAAATCAAGAAGCAAAACTGTGTCTGTTCATAGATGGCAGCTTATGAAAAATTCTGAAGACCCCACTTTTAAGACCTCTATAACAATGATTTCAGCAAGACTGCAGGATATATGATCAATATATAAAAATCAATTCCCATTTCCTTACCCCTTGGATTAAACAATAAGATAGCACTGCATCTCCAAACTGAATTAAGAAAAAATTCCATTTACAATAGAGTAAAAACAGTCAAATGTATAGAAACACATTTAGCAAAAAGAGTATACTTTGAAAGTTGCAAAATGTTGTTGAAAGAGATCTAAATAAATGAAGTGACTTTCCAAATTCAAAGGCCAGGATATAATTTGTTAGGAGGACAGCATTCCCCCAAACTGATAGATTCTACAGTCAGAAATCAACCTGGTTTCTTTGTGGAAATTGATAAACTGATGCCAAAAATTCATGCACATAGGATGAAAAAATAGCTAAAAATAATGCTGAGGAGGTAAGAGGGGGGATCATGCTTGCTGGTGTCCAAACTTCCTACAAAACTGTAGCAAGCAAAGCAAGGTGGTCCTTGCCAAGGATAGAGGTCAGGCATAAAGATCAAGGGTAGAGGCGTAAGTCAATGCAATAAAACTGAGTAACTAGGAATAAACCAGAGCCCATAGATAACTAATTTTCAGCAAGAGTATAGAGCCCTTTACATTGGAAAAAGTAGTCTCTTCAATAAATGGTACTGAAACTACTAGATTTAACAGATGAGTGGGTAATATGCTGACTTTTGCTTTAGAATAAAATTAGCAACACATCTTCATGATTTGCCAATGGATTCTTAGCTACCATAGATAATGCAGAACAAAGAATAAGTATATACATTTTACTTGACCAATACCAAAAGACTTTACTGACAAAGTAAAATGACATCTTACAGAATGAGGGAAGGTATTTTCAACTAATATATTTAATTGAAGAACTTAGTGTCTAGGATATCGAAGAAACTTTTGCAATTCAACAGAAATCAATTCAGTTCCTACACTGGACTTGATAGATGTTTCTCCAGAGAGGGTATGCAAATGGAACCAAAAAAAATCACAGGAAAAGAAACTCAACATCATTATTCATTAGGGAAATGCAAATGAAAACCACAAGGTGAGAACATTGCATGCACATTAGAATGTTTATTATTGCTAAAAAAGAAAGTAGCAAATAAGTTCTGGGAAGAGAATGTAATGAAACTGGAACCTCAGACATTGCTAGTGGGAATGGGAAATGGCTCCAGTGTTACGGAGAACAGTTTGGCAGCTTAGTATCAAATTCTCTTAGCCATTGCGCTGTTATTCATAGCAAGCCAATCATTTACATGTCCACCAACTGATGACTGAACAGAGTATTATCTGTCCAGGCATAGAATGTATAGCATTCTACCATACCACGGTGGGAAATATCAATACATGCTACAGGGTGGGTAAACCTTGAAAATTTTATGCTAAATGAAAGCCAAGTGTGAATGGTAATGCATTATAAAACTGAAATGTCCTGAACAGAAGAATCCACAGAGGTGGAAAGCAGATGAAAGGTGGTTAGAGGCCAATTGCTTAGTGACTATAGGTTTATTTGGTATAAAATACAGATAACATTGTGAACAAATTGAAAGCCAATGAATTTTACACTTGGACATCCTGAGAGTGGGCTGAGGATTTAACTCAGCTGCAGAGGGCTCGCCTACCATAAGGAGAGCCCTGGGATGTATCCGGAGAACCAAAACAAAAGAAGGAAACAGGAAGTGAGGCATGGCTCAGTTGCTAGAGAGCTGTTTAGCAAGTTAGAAGCCCTGAGCGCCATCCCAGCAACACATAAATCTGTGCCACTATGCACACCTACAACGCCAGCATTCAGGGCATGGCTGGAGGATCAAAAGTTCAGAGACCCCTCCCTTAGTATGGTTTCCCACTTTTATTACATCTACCTTTGAATGTGCTTTTATCACAAGACTCTAACAGCTTTTTGTCTCTGGCCAGGGGGTAACATACAATGCCCACCAGGATGGAGTGAAGGGCATTGCAGGAGCAGCAAAACTGCAAAAGAAAATCAACAAACCACAATCCAGAACTTCAGAGACTCTATATCAACCACCTAGAACTAGGCCAGCTTAATCTCTCCCCATCCTGAAGCTCAGGGAAATTTGCGGAAGAGGGGGCGGTAAGAGTGTAAGAGCAAAAGGATGGGAGGAGCAATGATATATAAGATACTCTATACTAGTTAGGGCTGAAGCAATCATAATTGGACTTTGCATGCCCTGCGCATTGTCCAACACACTGTTGACCTCACAAAGTCTAGCATCTGCTAAAGGCACCAAGAGCCTTGGAGGTAAAGGATTGGCAGCCACAGCAGTGTTCCTATACCTAAGGGGAACACGGGAGGTTCAGGGAAAGGCCACTGGGTCCTTGTACGTCATCGGAGAGGAGGGCCCAGAGGAAAATCAGACATGCACAAGAAAGGACTCTCTGGGAATTGGGGTGGGAGGCACTGGGGGATGGGGAGGGAAAAGGGTGGGGAGGGGGAGCAGGGGGTACGGGGGGAGGAGGAGGAAGGGAGGGAACTGGTGTACCTAATAAGTTTGTATGAGCTGAAATAAAAAAAAAAAAAGAAGTTCAGAGTCAATGAGGGTTATACAGAGAGTTCAAGTCCAGTCTGGGTTTCAAGGAACAGCCAGAAAAGTTGAGAGTATAAACTACACATGTAAACAAAAGGAAAAGAAAATGCCTGAACAAAAAGAAACAAGTCTTAAATTTGTGAACATTTCAAAACATCAACAATAGAATTCAAAAGCAAAGGGGGACTCACACCTGCATCTGTGCAGATGTGCGTACACGTGAGTGTATCATATATGGCTCATAAGGAAGCAATAAAACCAACACAGAGGAAGTATAAAAATGCAAGCAGGACTTGACATGTAGGACAACCCTGGACTTGCAAATAAGAAAAAAGAGTTCTTCCTAGCAATTAAAGAGAGCAAATCAAAGTAGAACTAAAGTCATTTTAATTCCTCAAGTTGTTAATCCCATAGTTACAGTACCAAAATGGCAAAGCAAGGTAAGCACTGTAACATATTGCTGGAACGACTATAAAGCTGTTGAAATTCAGAAAGGAATTTAAACCACTAGTACTGAAGGCATAAAGCTTTCCAATACTGCCTGGCATCAAGTAGCTTTCAAACAAATGAGAGAGGTAGAAGGACCCAAATAGAAAGATCTTTCCATTGCAATATTATCACTTTTAAAAAAGTATACACATTGAGAAACATTTCAAAGATGAGTATGGAAAAAAATCAAAACAACCGAAATCTTATCTTGTAGTAATAACCATCATTAACATGGGTGAAAACAGTGAGGATTTGTTTCTGAAGCTGAAGACAGAAAATGGGTAGGTGCTGTTGAACAGAAGACGTTTGGTTTGGATAGATGGAAATAACTTCACCGTGTAGCCTGTTGTAATGCTATAATTAGGAAAACAAACTGTTCACTTATTTTATGAGGAAAAGAATAGAAACTGACATTCCACTAGGGGATTAGTAAGCTGCAGATAAATGTTTCTCTATCAACGGGATCTCATTTATAAAAAGACAATCCTGCGGAAATCGACACATTAGTTTTGTAGGCCTGTTCCAATCATGTAGCACAAATCAAGTGTCTGGAAACAACAGAAACTCATTGTCTCCCAATTCTCAGGGTCAGGAGCCAGATTCAAAGCTGTCCGCCTGGCCATACAGTCCGTCAAGCAGCTGGAGAGGACTGTGGGTGACCCTTCCACGTCTCCCCGCTGATGGCACCCTCGAGGGCTCCACTTCTTACAGAGAGTTGGCTTCTTACCACATCTGAGTCTATGTTTGACTTTTTGCCTTTTCATAAGGAAAGCAGCCATATCGGTTTAGGATCAACACCTAGAGATCATCACTGAAACTTGATTACCCTGTTTCTGGACCAGTGAGATGGCTCAGAAGGTAAAGGCACCAGCACACAAAGTGGCAGCCTGAGTTCCATCCTCCAGATAAAACGATAGGAGGAAAGAAATGATTCCACAAAGTTGTTGGTAGGAGCAGAGAAATGATTCCACAAAGTTGTTGTCCTCTGACCTCCACACGTGTGCCTGTGTTTATTCTCTCTCTCTCTCTCTCTCTCTCTCTCTCTCTCTCTCTCTCTCTCTCTCTCTCTCTCTCTCTCTCTCTCTCTCTCTCGCTCTGAAAATAAATTTTAAAAACACTTTAAATACCGTATCTCCAAAGTCACATTCTGAGGTCATGGGGATTAGGATTCCAATTGTATCTACTTAGGAGGACAAAGTTCAGTCAGGAATGCACTGATAAAATAAGTTTCCTGTAATGAAAGAATTCTGGAAAAGATCTTGAAGATTGGGAGTCGTTATGTTTTCTAATGGCATGATCTTATTTTAAATAGGATTCAATGATCCTTTGCTAAGAAAGATGAGAAAATTAGGACTGCTACAATTTTCCCTCCGGCCTTATTTTTCTATTTTTCAGGTATATTAGCAATTTTACTGTCGACATTTATAATGTTTAATTCTGTGATGTAACTATATAAACTCCTTTGGTTTTTTAAAATCTTGCCTTCAGACTTTTCACGGCATTTTACTTAAAACAGATCTCTTTGACTTTTTTCTTTACTTTTTGATTTGCTTTAAACAGATGATTCACCTAAAGTCTTTTACCAAGATACGTATACTATAGAATTCCGTGTACCAGTTTATCTTATAGTGGCCAAATTTCTTTGTAGCACAACTTTTATTTTTACTTTTTTACAAAATACTTTTATTTCTTTTTATATTAGTTTTATTTTTTATTCTTTCACACTTTTATAACTAAACAACAAATTGTGTTTTTACCCCTTACTACCCAATCCCATCCCCTCCTCCTGCCCCACTTCATACTTCCTTCTTTCCAGCCAGTCTCCTCCCTCCTTTCATGTCTTTTTGCACGTGTGACCCGCTGGACTTCATCAGGAATGTCTATATTGGCGACTTTTATTTTTAAACAGAAGATTCGTATCTATCAGCTCTAGTAAAAATGTCCAACCTGTGCCCCATAAGCCACGTGGATAGCTGTCAGTGCAGTCCCTAGCGTAAAAGACATATACTTACTTAATACATTATGAAGGCAGATGATCACGGAGCTCAGCCTAGCATGCACATAGCCCTGGGTTCAGTCCGCAGCCCCACATATGCCATAAATCAGATGGTGGTTCACACCTATAATCTCAACACTTGGGGAAGGAAGGTAAAAGCGCCAAAAGTTCAAGGCCATCCTTAGTTACATGGTGAGCTCATGACCAGCCTGGTATAGATTTTTTTGCTATTATCTTTTATATTAAAAGAGAATTTATTAACTGGGTTTCTGTCATACAGTCTGGGTAGTTTGATAATATCTGTCTTCACACTGGAGAGGTCAAGACTGCAAATCTTTGCATAACTTGGTTGCATGGCGGTTCTGGAGGGTGAACTTTGTAGATCACAATAATTAAAAAGTTGGACGTTCCTAAGAACCTATAGTCTTTGTGCTTCTAAAAGCCTGAAGGTAAGTAGCCTTCTCTAGCTACTGTTTATAAGGAATAATTCTGTGTAATGAAGCTATCTAGGGGTACAGTCTCCCACCTGAACATATACACATTGTTCCAACATTTTATGCCTTCAGCTGAGTTTTCTCCTTTGATGCTGTTTGTGCTCTTGAAGGCTAGATTCGACTGAGTCAATTTCTCTGGAGAGGCTCCTAAAGGCTGAGTTCTTGTGTTTGACTTTTAGATGTTTACTGCGATGGTGGGTATTAGTTGCCAACCTGACGCCTAGGAGGCAGGCTCTGGGTCCGCCAGAATGGGATTTTCTGGATGAGGGCAAGCCTATGAGGTATCATCTTGGCAGCCATGATGGAATGTGTGTAGCCTGCGACTGAGAGCTAGCATTAAACCTTTTCCCCCAAGCTGTTTGGATCACAACGTACAGTGCAACCAAGACATTTACATTTTGCCTTTATGTACTTGTAATAAGTAGGTAGGTAGAGCAAAGTTTGTGTCTTCATTATCATTCCCTGGGAACTTCTGCCATTGCTTTATTACATTCTGGAGAACAGTGTTCTTGGAGAATAGTGTGGTCAGCTTCATTTCACTCTTTGAACTTGCCTCTTTTCTCTCTGTTTAGATGGCAGAATGATAGTCTCCTCATTATTTGAGTTTGGTAGGAGGAAGACATTCATTCTTATAGCTCCCAATCTATCTTCCTGGAATGGGGTTCACTCTTCTGACCCTCAGAAAACAGAAGGAAATATATTTTCTATTCCATTTGATGTGCGCTAGCAGAAACATGGTGGCCCTTGCTTCTGAATTAAGTGTGTCCTTCACTAATAGCATCGTCTTCATAGTGACTTTAATTCCTTTTCTTTCCCTCAGCTTTCACTGGTATTACTGTGACCTTCCTTCTATATCAGCAGTCCAATTTTTAGCTTTCTAACTTAGTTATTTTTTGTAGTTTATTATGTGTGTGATAGTGTAGATTTTCCTCAATTTTCTTAGCATTGCAAACTCTCTTTGAATGTCATACTATTGAATAGTCCTCTCATTTCTCATTGTAGAATCCTGTTTTGTAGATTTCACGTTCTTATTAAGTTCTTCTGTAGTGCAATACAAATTAGAAGGTTCTCCCTGCCTGTGGGATATATGCTCTTTATAGTATGGTTCTAATTTATAAGCAATTTTCTTTCTTCCTCCCTCCCATCATGTAGCCTTCCTTTCTTTTTCCCTTACTTTCTTTCTCCTATTCTCCTTTCTTTCCTTTCTCAATGTTGGACAGAGTAAGTACTATGATATATTTCCTCAGCTACCATGACTTCTTTGCATCTTTCCCATGATTGTCCTAGAGCAATTTTTTATTTCTTCTCTCTCTCTCTCTCTCTCTCTCTCTCTCTCTCTCTCTCTCTCTCTCTCTCTCTCTCGTGTGTGTGTGTATGTGTGTGTGTGCGTGTGTGTGTGTGTGAGCATAGAGAGCACTTGAGTGTGTGTGACTGTGGAAGCCCAAGAGTGACTTTGGGAATCATTCTTGATCACTCTCCCTCCTTATTGCTTGCTCTAGGGTTTCCAGGCGCCGCCGCCCCCCCCCCAGAGCGAGAGGGGCAGGCCTCCACCATTTCCACCCACTGCTTTTACATACAATGTGGAGACCCAAACTCTGGTCCTTCTATTTGTGCAGGGAAAGGCTTTAGCTCCTGAGCCATCTCTCTAGCTCTGGACTTTCTATTTCTGTGCCAGGTGACTAAATGCTTCTTGTCTTCTTTCCCATTACATTGCGTATCTATTTTTCTTTCAGTCCTACCATGATGACTGCAGCATTGCGAGGCTGGGTTCCTCTTAATGAGTGAAGGCAGTGCTTCTCGCATCAGAGCAGAGACAGAAAATCTCAGGAAAATGATGAGCCAGGAAGACTATGTGAATTATCCCAGACACTAGGACCCCAAGGGCAATAAGCCAAGTGTAACAGTTACTCTTAACTGTTGCTGTGAGTAAGCACCCAAAGTCAAACAACTTATGGGAGAAAAGGGAGATTTGTTCAGCTTACGGTTCCAGAGTGGAGGTACAGTCTCTCAAAGCAGAGGTGGCATGGCTGGCTGGCCAAAGCTGGAAAAGGCTAAGTCATCACAGACATCTTGGTACAAAAGCAGACTTCTCTTGGAGGTAGGGTGGGACTAATCCACCTCAAGTCCCATCCCTTGTGACTGCCTTCCTCCAGCAAGGCTCACCTCTGAAGGTGACATGACCTTGCGAAACACATGAGACTGTGGGGGACACATTTCAAACCATGACACCAAGCTAGGAGACTTTGCCCTGTATAGCCCACCCACACCTCCACATATGGAGTCACTTCTTCCCCATCTGGATTCTGCTCTGATATGCTTGGGTTAAAATCATATCAGCAGAGACAGAATGTTCCTATAAGCTTATCACACAAAGTACTCACTCTTCCTTATTTATATCATTAGTCATATCATTTGGGGAGAAGAGGGAGAAGAACAGACGTCTAACTGACCACTGTTCCTTTAGTCCTGACCTAGGGCAGAGCAACTGTTCAAGCCACCAAGAGAGAAGAGTTTCATGTCATTCATTATGTGAATGAAACGTGAAGAAAAGGCGGGTGTCAACAGCAGAACATTATATAGGTCGATTGTAATAGAACTTTCCAACTATTAGTCACTAAAATATTGTGAAATTAAGTGGGAAAACGTTTTCCCAGTGTGGCATGTGGCCAATCTAGCCCTGTGTAAAAATCAGAAAATGAGCTACAAGGAACTTTTTCCACAGAAGCTGGAAGCAAAGGATTTGAAAGAAGGATGCGATTCAACTATGACGAGAAACCGAAAGACCTGCCTCGAAGGTCAAAATCCTTGATGGTGTTTCCTCGGTCCTGGGGGAGGGTCTCCTGGGATCCAGGGAGCACAGGGGCATCCTTGCACTTCCAGCCAGTGCCCCCATCGTCCCCGTCCAAGGGAAGGCAGCCAGGGGCTCAGGTCCTGGCACACGGGAGCAAAGACAGGAAGTTCCAAGGGATGAGTATGGGAGCAGACCCTACCCAGCACATGCACCTCCCCCATGGAACTCCAGATCTGGGCCCCCACAAACCTCCTTTAGAAATGGAAGGATTCCGGGCAGGCACAGGTGATCCGAGACCCCTGGTGGAATTGTTCAGGTTGGGGGTGGGGAGGAATTCTGCATGAGTGAGGGTCTCCAGAGCCGGGTCCACCTGGAGACCACGCAGGAGCTCAGGCTACAGCTCACACTTGCTCAGACTCTGCCAGGGGGGGCAGCATTGTTCTCACTTGACTCCAGGCTCTGGTGGGGACATTTATGACAGGCCGCCATCTTGCTGCAGCCTCACAACATCCTACCGTCCTGCTCCATCCAGGAGCTGCCCTACCTGGGACACTAGACAGCCACCTCACGTCCAGAAGCATCTCAAACAGAGGCTGTGCGAGCAAACCTGTGGGGCTACGCCAGCAGCGGGTCCCCCCCCCCCCCCGCCAAACCGTGACACCCCTATTGGTTAGGATTTTCCCAGCGAGCCCCTCATCCCTCCCTTTCCACTCATTCTGCACAACTCCCGAATGAAGTGTGGGATCACAGCCACCAAGCAGCCTCCTTATTAGCATCACAACTATAGTCAAAACACATTATGCTTGGCTAATACATTTATTTTTTATGTAATGGAAATGCCATCAAAGCATAGTTAATGGGAAATGAATTTAATCATAATTGGAGCTCTTGTGTGCAAGGAAGAGAAATTATTCTTTATTGTTGCAGACTGAAAATGCGCCGGGTGTAATTTACTTTTGTAAGCGAAAGGCATTATTGCCATAGGGGTGTCACTGGTTCCCAATGTAGCAGGGCCAAGATACCTCGTGCCCAGGGATCTACCTGTGTGGCACAGTGGGGAAAACACATAAGACTCTGACCAGCTGGACGACCCTGGGTGGTCGCTGTCGCTGCTGCATGCACAAAGAGATTCTACAAGCAAACGCCATGACACACCACGCCGCCGGCCTCTAGTGTCCACAGCAAAGGGGAGGTCTGGTGCCTACACGGTGACCTGTCTATTCTTCCATCAGTTCTTTTCTTCTTCGTTGAAATCATTTATAATTGCAATGTAATTTTTATTGTGATTCCCCCATTAGCCCATCTTGCTGCCCCTTGTCTTCCTGACAAACTTCCCTCCTAGCCCATCCCTCTTGTCCGATAGGGGATGTCTATTCTTGTATGTACCTGGGTATCTGCTGCAGCATAGGCCATGTTTCAGTGGGGGTACCACTGATGCTTGGGGGGCAGCCTTCCTCTGGCCATTTTCGACCATCAGTGACACGCTGTGAGGGGCAGGGCCATCTGACTCCCTCCCTCATTCATTATGCCATTCTTCCAACTGCTCTTCACATGGAGAACACAGCAAGAGTCTTCCGCGGTCACAGGCAGATGCCCCGTGCTTCCCGGGACTTTCCCCGTGAGAATTCTAGAGTGGTACCTGGCCCTACAGTCATTCTGAAGCTTCCCAGGTTCTCCACAGCTAAGTTTGGGGATCATCTCTCACATTCTTCATGATAAAGAGCAGCCCGTGAGGGTCTCCAGTGGACCCTGGGTAAAACAGACCGAGCTCCCGGCTTCCTAACAACAATGTAGACTGTTTGAATAAACACAGAACAGTTCAAACCACGACCAAGCTAGCATGGGCCCACAGACACGCACCTTCTCCACCGAAGCTTCTCACCTGAAGCACCGGCCCCCGCCGGCTCCACCTCAGCATGTGCAGGAGGCTGATGGCTTCCACCTCTGGGGACTCCTCTGTCCACACAATGGCTTGGTGATGAGTGTGGTTACTCTTTTGCTCTTTGGAGGAAATACTCTGACCCAAGCAGCTTAGGGAAGGGAGGGCTATTTAATTGACTTACGGTTCCAGAGGGGAATCGAATCGCGTATGGTGGGAAGCACAGCAGAAGGCATGGGGCCAAAGCAGGGGACCAGTTTGCATCATGGCATCCATCAGGAGGTAGAGAGAAGAGAGAGAGGAAGAAGCGGGGCCAGGATCTCTAAGCCTTAAAGCAAGCGATGAACTTCCTCCAGCAAGGCTTCTGGCTCTTAAAGGAGCCCCAACCTTTCTAAACAGCACCCTCATCTCTAGACCAAGTGTTCAAGCATGAGAGGTGGGGGGAGCAACCCACATTCAAATCACCATTGAGGTATGTCCATAATTCCTGCAGAACACAAGAGGATCTTAAGCAGTCACATACCAGGCAGGGGACTAAAAGATCCCCTGTTTGCCGTTATCCAGGACCCAGAATGGCCACACTAGGCTGTTCCCTTGGCTCTGCCTTCCCAGAATTTCCATGCCAAGGTCACCCACAGGAAGGTAAGGGATAGGGGCTCCAGATTCCTCAGGCCTAAGAAGCTTTTCAAATTCTGACAGCATTCTGTCCAAGAGCAGGATCAGTCTGTACTGGACAGGAATACTGGAAAATACTCTCTTCCTAAGCTCACACTGTGGGTCGTGTACTTCCTGTTTAGATTTAACCTTCAGGCCTAGATATTATTTCCACTGTAGCAGATGAAGAAAGAGAAACCGGAGAAGACAGAGAACTTGCTCGTGGAACGACATGTAGGGACAGGCATCCGGCTGACATCCACATATGTCTTATGTTTTGCAGTTCTGAATTCTTCCTTTGGTGTCTCTAAACAGCAGAGATGACTTCTGATAAATGTATGGTTTTATTTTGAGATTTTTTTGCTTTGACTCGAGGCCTCACAACATAGTCCAGTTTGGCCTTGGTCTTAAGACGTGTCTTCCTCAGATTCCCAAGTGCTCCGAATACAGATGTGTGCGACACAGCGATGAATGAATCGTTAGGCAATTTCACTGTGCAAACATCACAGAATATGCTTCCACAAACTAAGCTGACCGCGTATCCCTAGAGCCACAGTCATACATGTGACCCATTGTTGACCAAAAATTATCATGCAGCCCATGACCACATGTGTTCCTGAACCAGAACAGCTGACAGCACAACGTGGAGGGGAAGAAGAGGTCGCATCTCAGAAAAGAACATCTTGGAGCTCACGTACTGATTCACAGTCCTTCACTCTGGGGCTTGGCAAAGGCTGGACATATTGAAGAGAAAACTCTTGCTATGAAGAAAGACAGGGATTGAGAAAAGAACACAACTCAAGAGCCGCACAGCTCAGAGTTCCTTCCTTTCCAGTTCCCATGATTCCTAGCTGTGCGTCTTTGAGCAACTTAGCTACCAGAGGCTGGTTGCCCTGATGTAGAGCAGAGGTATTGATAATGCTTGCTTTCTGTGGGCTGTGGAAGGAACAGACAAAGGATAGACCATATGCATACATGGGGAGTCCAACAATGGCCGCCTGCAGCTGCTCAGTCAGGAGCCGAGCACCTCAGAGGATTCCTGGAGAGTCTCTGAACTTCAGTAATGTTGGCAGGTTGAAGAAGGTAGATTGTGATGGCAGTAGAGAAGATGAGCTGCCAGCACAGAGGAGAGATTGAGAGAGAGAGAGAGAGAGAGAGAGACTCTTCCCTGGGCTTCCCTTCATCTGGTCTGCTGCTGGAAGGCTCCACCCTCATTTAGGGTTGATCATGTGTTTCAGATATCTTTGTCCTGAGAATATCTTCTGGTGGTCTGGTGGCTAATCTCTCAGTTGATCCCAGGTCCAGGCAAGTTGACAACCAAGATGAACTGTCATGCTAAATAACTCCTGTGACTTCTCAGCCTCGCAGGCTTCCCCTGGCAGCATTTTCTAAAGGCCTGAACTCTAATACAATCTCTCCCCCTTTCTGGTGTGGGGACCTTAGGGCTCATCCCACTACCTCTCCGGACTCCAGTTTCTCTCTCCCTAAACCTTACAGGTCAAGCCACATGACTATGACATTGCTGTGTCTCAAGCATGTGATAGGGTGTCAATCTTCATGCATGAAATGATGTCCAGGGAAAAATTATGTCCCATATTATTTTATTCCAGACTTTAAACAGGACATGGAAGGACTGCCCTGTAGCAATTGTTTCAAGCCCATAATTCTCTTTCTTTGTCTCCAACTATGAGGGTAAGTGGCTTGACAGCTGACCTGGTTAAAATAAATTTATGATTCAGTATGCCCCATACGTCCCCCACAAAAGGCAAACAAATAGACAAAAAATTGTCTTAGGCAGGAACCCAAAATAAAGAGGGTGGGAACTTTAGGAACTTTCAGACATGTGTGTCTCTGTGTGTGTATGTGTATGTGTGTCTGCGTGTATGCATGTGTGTGTGTGTGTGTGTGTGTGTGTGTGTGTGTGTGTGTGTGTGTAGCATTTTAGCTGGCAAATGGATTCTTCACTCCAGAGTGATTTTTAATGTTTGATGGCGGAGGCTCAATTCCCTAAGCTGCTTTCAGTGGCCTTGTTTTAAGCGCAAGTCTCCAATATTACAATTTTTTTAATCTGACACAAAAGAAAAAGGCCTATTTTTCTTAACCCACTTAAAAATAGTAACAGCAGCTCCTCGGTGAGCCTGGGTCCTGCACAGCCGGCTGAGCTCTCCACTCCTCCCTGTGCGAACATCACCTCCTGCCCACCACATCCCCACAGACCCCAGCTCTCCCAAGCACTCTCTCATGGTTCTATGTGGATCTGCCTCTATCTCTTTGTGGCTCTTTGTGCATCTATCTCTCTAGGGAGATTCTGTTATAGCCTCCTCGCTCCACGCCACGTCAGGGGCAGCTGAGAGTTGGACCAGGAGTCCAAGGGGAGTTGGCAGTGCCTCTCCGTGCTCTGCGGGATCTGCTAGCTCTGTGGATTAGCCCAGATGACTTACCGAAGTGTTAAGGGGTAAGAGTCAGGAAGATGGAGGGAGATGGTAAATCTTGGGTCGTGTGTGACTGTGGACAACACAGGATGAAGAAGGGAGAAAGGGAACTGAGGAGATAGCACAGTCTGTAAGGTGCTTGCCTCACAGCCCACAAGAGTCCACATTAAAACAAGTCAGTCTTGGTGACACATGCTTGAAATCCCAGTCCTGGGGGACCAGGCAACTTGGCAAGTCCCAGGCCAGTGAGGGAGCCTGAGTCTTCTGGTGTCTACGTACACATGTACACACATATACGCACATGCATATACACACACATACACACACATATACACATACATACACACACACATACACACATATACACACATGCATATACACACACATACACACACATATACACATACATACACACACATACACACATATACACACATGCATATACACACACACATATACACATACATACACACAGACACATACACATACACACATATACACGCATGCATATACACACATACACACACATACATACACACAAACACATACACACATATACACACATGCATATACACACATACACACACATATACACATACATACACACATATACACACATGCATATACACACACATATACACATACATACACACAGACACATACACATACACACATACACACATGCATATACACACACATACACACACATACACACACATATACACATACATACACACAAATACATATACATACACACACATACACATATACACATACACATACCCACATATACACACATGCATATACACACACATATACACACACATATACACATGCACACGCATGCATATACACACACATATACAAACATACACAAACACATACACACACACACATACACACACACACCCCACAGGGGTGAGGAGCAAGTGGCACAAGCAGTGAAACAATAAAAACCATCTGGCCCACTTAGAATTTCAACAAGCCTGGCCTCGGGGGCATTATGTAATTTCTTGAATTGATTTCTATGCTGCCTTGCTCTAGAAAGGGTTGGAGGGAAGTTACCAAAAAGAGGGCATTTGCAATAAACTTATTAAAAATAATAAGCAAACAGACAGAGGAGGGGAGAAGTAACTAGTTGGTTTAATTTGAACAGGAGGGATATATGTGTGCCACCTGGCAGCAGGCAAGGGGTGGGGAGGGGGTCAGGCGGAGGCTCAAGCAGGGGAGGAGTCTGAGCCCTGCAGGTGTGTCCCCTCCCCCTCTGGGGAAAGCCGGAAAGTGACAGGGAGTTGATGCTGCCTCTGGACCACCAACTACAGGCAAAGAGGAAGTCCTTTCCCTTCAGCGGGTCACCAAGGCCGAGTCAAAAAGTCCTGTGCGGGTGTGAAAAGGGTCTGTCCCCTGGAGGAGCTGCAGTAAGAGAACTCGCCTTGGGCCTGCAGGTAGGGGGTGGGGCCTGGGACGCCAGACAGCCAGGCCCGCAGCCCTGTTACACGCCATTATGCATATGTGAATTTTCTCCTCCAGAGATTCGCTTGGTTTTGGAGGGTGGGGAACATTGAGCTGGATGTCACTAACGCTGGTGCTACGTCAACCTCCAGAAAGTTTTATTTCTGGATTGGCGAGTGGGTAAGGTGCCTGCTCACACTTGGCAACCCGAGTTCCACCCCCCGAAGCCCACGCAGTGAAAGGAGCGAGCTGATTTCTGAGAGTTGCTCTCTAACCCTCATCCGGGGTGCTGTGGCAGGCGTCCCCCTCAGCCCTCTGCCTCCCGCCAGCGTTACAGCTACGTTGCGCAACACCAGTTTGCTGGTCAGCTTTATTCACCTCCTTGAGGCTGAAGAAACACAGGTGCGAGTGGTCAACTGGAAACAGTCCTCTGTGTAACACTGGCTGGAACTCAGGGGCAGACTTAGACGTGAGCACTAAGCCTCCCCCTGCATTCCACTGGCTGGAATTGAGGGACAGAAGCACAGTGTTGGGTGGAGTTAGATGTGAGCCACAGCAGATAGAACTTTCACTGCACCCGGTCAGGTCTGCTCCCTCTCTCCCCATCTCAGAAAAGTTTGTGGGGAACGATCACTTAAGAATCAAGATGGTGGGGCTGGAGAGGTGGCTCAGGGGTTAAACAGGTGGAAGGTCCTGAGTTCGGATCCTAGACCCCACGTATAGACGCCAGGCGGAAGCGGGGGTGGCCTGCGCTTCTGGTCCTGGTAAGGTGGAGCCTGTGAATCCCTGGGAAGAAGGAGATGGAGGCATCCATGGTGGTTCCCGATTCGTCTGTGGTTCTACACACACACACACACACACACACACACATACATACATATACACACACAATTGAATAAATAATAAATAAAAAAATTAAAAAAAAAAGAATCAAGATGGTGACCCCATCCTAAAGTTCAGGGAAATTTGCAGAAGAGGGGGCAGTAAGATTGTAAGAGCCTAAAGATGGGGAGGAGCAACGATATGCAAGATACTCCACACAAGTTAGGGCCAAAGTAATCACAATGGGTCTTTGCGTGACCTGCACAATGACCAACATATCATCGACCCCCCAAAGTCTAGCATGGCACTAGGATCCTTAGAGGCAAGGGATTAACAGCCACAATAGTGTTCCTATACTAAAGGGGAACACACACACAAAAAAGAGCTCTAGGCAATGCCACTGAGTCCTTACACCTCTTCAGAGAGTGGGACCCAGAGGGAAGTTTGACATGCACACTAAAGAATGCTCCAGAAATGGGAGGGGGGGCTGGGAGAAAGGGAAGGAGGGGGGAAAGGAAAGGAAAAAGATGGAGAGGGAGCAAGGAGATCCAGGGAGGGGTGGAGGGAGGGAGGGGAATGGGGTACTTATCGACTTTGTATAAGTGGAAGAAATAAAAAATAAAATTTAAAAAAAAGAATCAAGATGGTGGAGGGTCAAGTCTGTCACCCTTGACACAGGGCCTCAGCGTCCGTGGGCTCTCTGTCAGGCAACATAATGGAGGACCTCGAAACAGTTGTACAATCCGTAAGGTTAAAGATAATTTTTCTAGAAACTACTTGTCATACTAAGCTATACCTTTGCTCAAGGTTTGTCCAAATTATATCTAAAAATGATTGGAAAGGGAAAAATTCTTGAAAAATCACATTATTTTAATTACTTTCTAAGTCAATAATGGCAGTGGATGCAACAGGTGACCACCAAAATCGTACCTGGGTAAAAGTTTGTTTGCATGATGCAGAGCAATCTGGGTTAGCGAGGTGATTCGGTTGCCTGTGGGGACCCCGACTCTGTCCATGGTGGGGCGCATCCTCCTTTTGGTCTAGTCAGACTGCGTAAAGATTACTCCCAGGAATCAAACCAGGAAATGGAATAACCTTTGCCCCTTGCATTTCATTGACCAGGTTCTATCACATGGCACACCTCGATGCAAGGGAAGCTGGGACTTGGCACAGCTGAGCTGTACCCATGAGTTATCATAGTTCTGCCACGAGTTTGTCTATGGCTCAGCTCTCTCCTTGCCCTCTTGGTGATTTTATGTGTCCTTGTGGTCCCGATGCCCTGTCACCCACTGGCCAAGCATATAGTGCCGGCTACCGGGCAGGCGTTCTGGACAAAGGAGGTGCGAGAGGGATGAGACAGAACACACCAGAGCAAAGACTTTGGGCGATGGACGGTCCCCACCCGTCCTTCAGCTCCTTGTGACCCTGTCAAACGGTGCTGAGGATTAATGGCGCTTTGCATCCTTGTGAATCTCAGGGCAGCGTGCGCACATCACTGGGCCATCATTCATGACACAGACACGCCCCTGGAGGCAGGCACCGTGTGGGCGATGAGGAAGTGGAGGTACAGACAAAGGTTACAGCACCCTCCCCAGACAGCCTGCAAGTGCACGACAGCACAATGACTTTCCCAACTTCACAGCTATTCATTCATTCTTACTCTTGCTGGAAGGAAATAAGGCAGGAGGCGTCCCTGCCTTATTCTATCAGAAGTAGCAGCCCTCTCTCCCGGAAGCCTGTTGGTAACTAGAGCCCATCTGTCATACTGATTAGCCTTATGGCACAAGTCAGTAACCGAGATCAGTTTTCTAACTTGCCTCAGTTTCCTGTCTCTGAAATGGGGAAAAGGATTACCTATTTGTAGGGATTCTCTGAGGATTTGCCGGTGGAATGTGCCACTTGCCTGAGAGATTTGGGTGGGGAAGGTGGCAATGATGGTGACAATCAGGATTTCTAAGCAGTTTGCTCGATTCTAATGTTTCTGTCTTAATAGAATTTTGAAGGAAAAAAAAAACAGTGTCCTGTACGACTTGTCTATATTCATCATATGTAACAGAATGCAAACCAATTCCAGAGACTATATAAATACTGTACAGTCTAAAGGTACCCAGAAAGCTCAATGGGGGCATAAACATCCAAAAAGCACATTTTATGAGCTGTCCTATGAAGCCATCTCTATTCCCCTACTTTCTAATCTATCTTCAGACATAAATCCCCCCCCAACAAAATCAGGACAGAGCAACCACGTATTTGATTTGGGGACAGTGCTTTTCCTGCGAGACTCTGATAAAGCATCCTGATAAAAAGTGACTTAAAGGAAGAAGGGTTTATTTGGGCTCCCGGTCCAAGGGTATAGTCTATGGTGTCAAAGACATCACGATAGAAGGAACTTGAAGGCGGTGTCACATTGCAGCTACAATCAGAAAGTAAAGAACCACTTTCTCCATCTATTCAGAATCCCAACCTAGGTTAAGGTAGGTCTCTCCGCATCACTTAACCCAATTGAGAAAATTCCTCATGGATATGCCGATATGCTCAGAGCCTCCTTGATCCTGTCAATTAACAATGACTGGCAAGTACCAGGAGGAATCTTGCAAAACAGATTCCTTTACTTTCTGAACCCAGTGTGATAGTTAATCCTGGGTGTCAACTTGACACACTTGGCATTAACTAAGATCAGCTGACACCACACCTGGCAAGATCAGCTGAGACCACTTGAAGAGATTATCTGGATAATACAAAGATCAGCCCCAGATCCCATCAGAACCTCCCGGTAGTGGACCACAGGAAAGCCACAGAACAGAATACAGAGTGGAAGAGGAGAGACTCTCTGAAGCTGTGCTCTGCCCTTCTGCCGCCCGACCCACCAAGTCTGCAATGAGACTAGAGACTCTCTAGGAATCCTCCAGCCTTCAGCCGTGAGCAGCTACTGGCAGCCATCACTGGACTCCTTGGCCATATCTCGTGAGCTAACTCAATAAATACATATTTCATATATTTATATATATATATTCATTCTGTTGATTCTGTGACTCTAGAGAACCCTAATTAATACACCCAGTTTCCTCATTAAGATGAAAATCTTTCTTGCTCGATTAGATCGCTGAAGAGATGAAACAGAAGACTATTCATGCCCATAGGTTTGGCCCCAATCCTGTCATTTCTTGACCACTCCCTGTTGAGAGCAGATTCATTCCAACTCTTCTTGCTCATGGCAGAGATTACTGGGAGGAACTGTGGGTGTAGACTCGGGAAATCCTTGGAGGACTCATGGACTCCCTGGTTAGTGCTCTCAAAGGAGAGGTCCGCATTCTCCACAATTCTGAACTCCCTAAAATCCCGCTTACACGCAGCTGCACTGTTTCTGAGCTCCCAACATCATGCATTATTATACTTACTTGGCACCATTCTTGGAGACAGAAGATGGGTGAATGGCTTGTCTTAGAAGAGGCAACGAAATAAGAATTATAAAGCATATTGCATTTAATGAGATTATACTAATCCATCTTTCTGTCTGGAATATGCCAATGTCCAGAAGAGGATGATGATAACGTTGTTGTCTTAACATCCTTGAGGGGCCGACATGTCATTTACTGCTCTCCTAACATTCTTGGTACTTAATACAGACATGACCAATATCAGACTGTGTAATGACTTGGAGGTGGTGGTGGTGGTGGTGGTCGTGATGATGGCGGTGACGAAGGTGATGAGGATACTGGTAAGAGTAATGATGATGGATGGACATAGGGATCGTGATGGTGATGATGGTGGCAGTTCCAATGATTAGCATCTACAAGCACATTACCCATTTCAAACACTCTCTGCGTTACTTTACCAAATCATACGCTATACCGTGCTAAGCACAATGCAGCATAAACTCATCTATTTTCACCCTCGTTACCCTGCTGCCAAGTCACTCTCCCCCTTTATAGAAGAGGAAATCAGAGCATGTGGAGGGCTCAGACCACCTGCCAGAGGTCACTCAAACACAGGTACGACATCTTCAAATCACCTGGGAAGCTCCCCCCACCCCTCACCATCTCTCTTAGCACCCCACCAAGGCAAATGAACCTTCCTGACAGCTTCCCAAGGGACCTGGCTTGGAGTCTGAGAATTGTACACAATAAAAGAGGACGGATGTATCCAATCCCAGCTCAAAAGCCTGCCTTCTCTCTAGCCCCAGGCCAAGAGTTTAATCACCTCGCCTTTCGGTTTCTTCATCTCTAAGCACAAATTTACACTTACCTACACAGGAGGATTCTGGGAAGATTAATTGGAGGCTCCTGAAGTGCTTTGAAGATGAAAAATGTAGATTATTTGCATTATTATTTTAATAGCCTTGGACTTTGGTATCCCCAGTTTACACGGAAGAAGACTGGTGATGTGCATTTTCTCTGGTCTCGTCCCCTGAGCAGAGCAGGGAAAACGGTCCCTGAGACTTAGGTGGGTCCTCCTTGACCCCGCCTGAGTGTGCCACAGGCCCCGGGGCTGATGCCGCCTTCAGCTGTTTGAGGGGCTGGTATTTAAAGCATCCTGGGACCGCCATTATCATCTGGCGCCACAGCCAGCATAGGAGCAACCAAGGATGGAACGTTTAACCATGTCTGTGTACAGGGTTCAGCACCTGTGTCAGGGCCTCGTATCCAGTGGGGCTCAATAAATGCGTATTTAGCAGTGGTGAACATGTCAGCATGCCCCCAAGGGCCACAGGAGAAATAGTTGCAGGCAGTATGATCCTTAGGGGTGAGGGGTCAGACAGAGGCAGGGGAGTGCCCACATTAGTGGCTGCCACAGAGGCCTGAACCCCCATGAGAACAGAAGATACAGAGGGAACCCCAGGATCCATAAAACCAGAGGACAGGAGAACAGAAGGGAGTAGACTGGGCCCATGTAGGGATGGAAGGGAGGATGGGATGGGATGGGAGTGGGAGGGAAGAGAGCGAAGAAGGGAGGGAGGAAGGGAGGGGGGAACAAGGGAGGTAGGAATGAGGGAGGCAAGGAGCATGATATAAAAATGTTAAGTTAATAATTTATGAATAAAAAATAAATATGTATTTAGGGCCAGCAAAGTGGTTCAGTAGGTAAAGGCACTGTGTTGCACCAGTCTTATGAGCTAAGTTCAACCCTGGAACCTCCAAGATCAAAGAGAGAACCAACTCCTGAAAGTTGTTCTCCAACCTCCACATGTGTTTGGTGACAGACATATGCACATACACCCACACACACATACATATACACGTGCACATACACACACAAGTAAGTAAATAAATGCATACATAAATATGTATTTGCTGACACAGCTAAGTGGTGTCAGCACCACTTAGTGGTAGAGACACACACCGGGAGTCTCTTTACCAGAAGGAAGCAGGGACCATCTCTGTCAGGAACACCTGTCCTGAGCAATAGAGGCGCTGGATGCTGGGATAGACACTGAGTCCCACAGTCTCCACCCTCAAGGTCAGAACCTGAGAGAAGGAGCTTCAAGTTCACAAGCAGTCATGGCCCTGCGAGTTGGGCTGATTGCCAACTACAGATTGGCCACGTGAGTAATCAGTGACACTGGGAAGGGGAGCAGAAGGGGAGGTGATGGGATGGCTGGATCCTGCTGAGGAACGTGGTCTCCAAGGGATAAACAAGGACATCTCTGGCTTTGAAGTAGGTAGCCCGCACGCGTGTTCACAAGTGCATCAGAAGTCATGAATGCGAGTGAATGAATGTGAAATGGGAGAGGAGGGTGTTGCAGTCAGCCTGCAGGATTGCTGATAAATGACCATCAAATGGCTTAAGGGAGCAAAGGTTTATTCTCTCTTACGATTCCTGGTTACAGTTCTCAGTCCAGCTTGACAGGAGAGCACGCACCAACACCAGGGCCGAGGGAACCGGCCACACCATCACCACATAACAGCTGAGAGATGGACAGTCCTTACTTGCAGACCAGAATGTCTGGCAACCACTAATTTCCACAAATGTGTCCAGAGCTCAAACCCTCAACAGTCAAGCTGACACCTGTGCCTAACCATGACCAAGGATTCTGCAGCCACATGCCACATGCATTGCACACAGGATGTCTAGACGATGCAAAGCTCTAAGCACGCAAAGATGGCCAAGGCTCCCTTGTTCCACAATAAACAGAGACCTGCTATTCTCCAGGAGGGGAAGGAGCTGGGAACATGGGGTGAAATCCCAAGGGCCTTGAACACTACACCCACATTCAGGAGCTAAGCATGCTCCTCTACCCGTCCTTACATGTGCCAACTTAACAGTTCTAGCAAAGGATTTCTTTTTCTCCTTTCCTCTGCCAAACCTGAGGGTATGCACATAAAATGTAAAAATCTGTTTAAATTATTAAACCCGTGGTCCAGAGCCGTGATCAGGACGGAGGATGCGGACCTGTGGCATGGTAAATCACTGCCAGGCTGGAGACTTGGCACAGCCCAGCGGGCCTGGGCGAGCATGCGTGCAGCCAGCTTGCCAGCAGCGAAATGCCAAGTCAGCATCTTACACTTGGTTTGGGATGAATTTTGGGGCAGGGGTGGGGACACTGTAGCCCACCCTGTGACAGACAGTACAGGTTGTGCTCACCCAATCAGCACCAGGGCTTCTTCAGAGCCCATGGAGACAGGAAGTGGGGACAGAGACTGTGCAGAAGCAGGTATACAGAACCTCAATCTGTAGGGGCCGAGCCTGCGTCAGAATAAAGCAGGAGAGGCATGAGCAATACAGCCCAGGCACAGGCTCTGGGTCCCCTGCTTTCCCTGGGGGCTCCCATCCACGTGCTGGCTCAGGACAGTCATTCTAACAATGGGAATCAGTAGACACCCAGACACCTGGACGGAGCAGCCCACGCTACCAGCGGGGTCGAGAGCAGCCCTGTGCCTCAGTTTTCTCATCAACGAGAGGCCCGTATGAGCATCCAGTGAGGATGGCATACTGTCAGTCACAGGTCGCCAACAGGGGCAGAGTGCCTTTGGCCTGGGTTGTCTCATGTGGGTTCCCCAGGTTTGGCACCTGCTACACCTTCACCTCTGCCTTCAGTCCTCTGTGGGTCTCTGTGTCCAAATTTGTCCCATTTATAAGAAACCAGGCACACTGAGTTAGGACCCATCCTAATATCCTTATTTTAATTAGTCCTACAAAGAACCTATCCACCAAATAATCCCATACCCTAAGGTCCTAGTGTTCAGAATTCCAGCATTTCCTCTGCTAGGGGAGTACTCCCCTACAGTGCTCCCCTCTGCTAAGCAGTCTCCGGCCTCACTCAATGAACAATCTGCTTGGGCCGGACCCTGCACCCGTGTTATTTCATTTCTCCCTTGAATCTGTGAGCTCCATTGGGAGCCCTTCACAAGCTTTGGTCTCCATAAGTCAGGTCTGTGCCAAAGCCTACTATGTAGCCGTCAATTCTGGACCATGACAAACTTTGCTTCTCCCTGGGGCCCAACTCAATGGGAAACCAGTTCTCCATCCTGGGCATGGAAGAGTCAGAGTTAATAGGCTGAGTGCTATTCAGAGTGGCCGAAACAGCCAATAAATAGGTAAATAAATAAATAAATAAGTAAATAAACCCACCACAGGAGAATGGACAATAATCCCATTAGTTCTTTGGAGGAGCTAAAAATAGCCTGGCACTCCCTAGCTGATGGGACCATTGGGTGGCACAGTCTGTCTCTAGCACACAAACTTGGGGGGATCGCTGGCTTCAGTAATGGTCTCAGAAGGTACAGTCAGCAACAGAGGCATAGAAAAGTTCACCCTTAATGAGAAATGACCTTCATAACTCCCCAGGTCTCCCCAGAGTTTCCTTCCCACAATATTACATTTTTCCATATCTAATTCTATTCCATCTCTCTTATCACTATTGTAGAAATATTAATAAAGATAGTTTTGTTTAGACTCTTTAATGCAGCAAGTATAGATACATATATTAGTATTAAAATACATAAAAATGATTTTCTGCTCTTTACCTTTTATAGTCTTTTGTTTTGCAGGGTTCTTGGTATTCTTTTTTAACATTTTTAATATCCCGTGGGTTAGGCAGATGCCTACGTCCTTTGCCCTCCTTAGGCACCCTGGGAGGGGCTGAGCAAGCCCTCTCAGCCCACCCAGTCCTGTGTCACACACAGCCTGCTCTGGCCTGAGCTTCTCCACACTGGGCCTTGTCTTGAGCTAACATAAAGCTTCAACTCCTTCTTGCTTTGGGGGGCATTCCTTGTTCCGGGAGGGCACACCTGTCAGCTGAGAGTGTTTGGTTCCATTTTCCACAGTCCTTCAGCCTTGCTGCCGTGTGAGCCAGGACGTCAGTACAGGCTGGCACACATCCGGGACTTACAGTCCTCTTCTGCCGCGCGCGCGCGCAGCGCGCGCACACACACACACACACACACACACACACACACCATTTTCACCTGACCTGTAAATAGTGCAGAGAGACTAAGCATGCATCCTCATCAGATCCACAGAAAAGGAGACTGGACCTCCCAGAACAGCAGGCAGCCGGGGCTGGAAGGGACCTGAGACATGCATGCTAGGGGCTAAGAAGGGAGGGACTGTAGCTCCAAGCCAGAGCAGCTCCCTCGCCTGTGTTCGTGTGGGTTGCATATGTCATAGTCATCTGTATTTTAGCTTGTTACATTTGAAGATGCCGGTGGAGAGCTGGAGATAAGCTCAGTGGAGTAGAGAGCTCATGTGGCAGCATGAAGTCCTGGGTTTGGAACCCGAGACTGCATAACCAGTATGGTAGCACACGCCTGCAATGCTGGGACTCGCACATAATTGTAGAGGCAGGGGAGCAAACTCAGGATCCGTTCAGGAACATGGATTTTGAGCCCAGCTTACATGAGATGCTGTCTCAGAGAGAGAGAGAGAGGGAGAGAGAGAGAATAAAGGAAAGGAAAAGAAAAAAAGGGAAGGGAGGGAAGGAAAGAGAAGGGAAGGGAGAGAGGAAAGAGAGGAAAGGAGGGAGGAAGGAGGGAAGGAAGAAAGGGAGGGAGGAATGAGAGAGAAAGAGAAAAAGAAAGAAGAGAGAGAGAAAAGAAGAAAGAAAGAAAGAAAGAAAGAAAGAAAGAAAGAAAGAAAGAAAGAAGAAAAGAAAGAAAGGAAGAAGAAAGGGGAAGGAGGGAGGGAGGAGGGAGGGAGGGGGAGAGAAGAGAGAAAGAAAGAAAGAAAGAAAGAAAGAAAGAAAGAAAGAAAGAAGAAAGAAAGAAAGAAAGGAAGAAAGAAAAGAAGAAGAAAGAAGAAAGAAAGAGAGGGAGGGAGGGAGGGAGAGAGAGAAAGAAAAAGAAAGAAAGAAGAAAGAAAGAAAGAAAGAAAGAAAGAAAGAAAGAAAGAAAGAAAGAGGAAGGAAGCGAAAGAATAGAACGAAGAAAGAGAAGAGAGGAGGGAGGGAGTGAGGGAGGAAGGAAGAAGAGAGCGAAGAGAAAGAAAGAAAGGAAAGAGAGAGAGGGAGGGAGGGAGGAAAGGGGGGAGGAGGAAGGAAGGGAAGGGGAAAGAGGAAAGAAAGAAGAAAAGAAAGAAAGAAAGAAAGAAAGAAAGAAAGAAAGAAAGAAAGAAGGAAGAAGGAAGGAAAGAAAGAAAGAGAAAGAGAGAGAGGAAGGAGGGAGGGAGGAAGGAAGGAAGAGAGGAAGAGAAAGAAAGAAAGAAAGAGAGAGAGAGGGAGGGAGGGAGGAAAGGGGAGGAGGGAGGAAGGAAGGAAGGGAGAAAGAGGAAAGAAAGAAAAAGAAAGAAAGAAAGATAAGACAGAAAGAAGAAAGAAGAAGAAAGAAAAGAAAAAGAAGAAAGAAAGAGGATAAGAAAGAAAAGAAAAGAAAGAAAAGAAAGAAAGAAAGAAAGAAAAAGAAGAAAGAAAGAAAGAAAGAAAGAAAAGAAAAGGAGAAAAAAAGACAAGAATAAGAAAAGAAGAAAAGAAAGAAAAGAGGAAGTGGGAGCGGAGCGGAGCCGGAGAGCAAAAACGGCCATAAAAAGTTTGACGTTGGCTGGCTGGGAGCACATGCAACCTTGCTGAAGCCACTCACATTAACACACATCCCTGCAGCGTCTCCTGCTGCCTCCCTTACCCTGCAGCGCTGACTATGCACAAGGCCTGGGCATCAGGCTTAGCACCCCTGTACTCCTCCTCCCTGCACCCCAGAGCCTCAGAGCTCCCTCATTTCCTTGCTCAGAACCCACAGCCTCAGGCTGGCCCTCTCCGGCCTCTCATTTAATCTGACTCCTCGCTCCCTCCCCTCCGTCTTTGAAAAGTTTAAATGGAGTTGTCTTGCTCCTGTCACACCACGACTTGGTTCCGTGAGGGCCTTGTTTGGAATCTGGTTCACTTCCTCCAGTGCCCTGGGACCTGGCAACAGCATCTGCTCAATAAATACATCTTGAATGAATGAATGAGTGAATGGATGAATGAATAAATGAGTCTGTACTTTAATAAATTTCACTTCTTTGCATATCATTCCATGGACAACGTACAGGTAAGGCAATTTGTCCCTTGGGAAGGGACAAATCAGGGACACTGAAGAGATGGGACCTTGTTTTAATCCTTGCTGGGGCCCTGGTGCCTTGAGGGAGCAAGAGGGCAGTCCAGGCCCAGGATTGATCCTGGCAGCAAATCAGTGTTGGGAAACAGGTGACACACTTTGGCAACAGTGAATATTTCCAGACAGTCAGAGAAGCATTTCCAGTGTCGATTTTACACACCACAAGATGCCCCTTGACCTCGGGATCCTTTGTTCTGTTTTCAGGGAGTCAGGCGGGAGATGTGCAAGTCCCACAAAGCCCTGAGTTCAAAGCTCTCCTGGGCACCTCTTGGCTGGGCTTGTTCTCTTTGTTGTCTTGGTAACAGCGGTGAGGATAATGACCACGGGGCTGTTGTGCAGGTCAAATGAAGCAATGTTCACAGCGTGCGTATCACAAACCCAGGCACACCGGTAGTGCTACAAATGGGGGTCTAGAGCAGAGACTGTGAGTGCCTGCTTCAGAATCAAATGTGTGGGAATGCCAACACCTCTCCCGCCTAGTTCGGTGAGCCTAGCAGGCTGATGAGCTTCTCGTAACTCAATTTTCTCAGCCACAAAGTGGATATGTTTTGTGCCTGCCTTGTAGGCTTGCAGAGAGCACAGGAGTTGAAATAGCTTCTGCACACAGAGCGGGCCTGGCATGTGCAGTCGGTGCCAGGCTCATGTCAGCGATTGTCACTGGGTATTCAGGGCAACCCTGGGATTCAGGGCTTTCCACATCAGAAATGAGCATTTCAGGACTGGGAAAGAAACATAAAGCCTTTCCTCGGCAAGCAAAGGACCCCACTTCAAATCCCTAAGTCCTACGTAAAAATGTCAGGCAGAAATGGTGGTGCCCTGCAATTCTGATCCAGGAAGGCGGAGCCTGGGAAACCCCAGAGCAAAGCAATGAGGAAGTAGAACAATGCAGGATGATTCTAATGTCGCCCTTGGGCCTTTACTGGCACACTACACTTAAGGGCACTTTGTTCTACTGCTACACACACATTACACACACACACCAGGGAAAGGTGGGGAGGTAGGTAATAATATATTTTAGCACTCTAGTGAATGAATTATTCTCAATAAAGTGACAACAAAGACAACCAGGAAAATTTGTCCAGAGAATGACCTTAGGGATATTGTCTGTACTTCCAACGGCCACCCCATCCACCCCTCTACCCCTCAAATAAGAATAGTGTGTGAACCCAGTTCGCTGGTGCAAAGAATTGCTCTTGAGCAAAACACCCCATTTCAACAGGGCAGGTCCCTGCAGCGGCCATCCTTGCAGCCCACGTTGGCTGCCACAGAGGGACGGCCGCCCCCATCAGCAAAGCCATTCACCAGAAAGAAATTGCAAGCAGGCCTCTGAGTCCAAGTCCTTGGAGGGCAACCTTCCAGCTTGACACTTGCTCCTGGCACCTCTGTGGCCAGGCACTAAAAATAATCCACAAGGGCCTCGCAGCCAACCCGGCTCTGCAGCGAGGACTTGGGCCCTTTATGGCCTGTGATCATCTGCTGCCTTCCGACGGCTGCTGGCAATTAAAGCTCTAGATTATCTCACCGGAGGCTGTTTCAGAGCCCATAAGGACGCCCTCCTTCAGCCTCCATCTAAGTGGTCTTCTGGCCAGCTGCATGGGCTGCGAGTGCCTAGGACCCTGCTTGCAGGGGTTGGGCGTGGGAGAAAGGCTGGAGAAAGCAGGTTGCGAGGGGGCAGTTGGAGGCAAGAGAGCGAACATGAAGAAAGGGTGCTACGCTTTCCCTCAAACTTCAAGGCGCCTTGAGTCAGATCAAAGGCAGGGGCCACGACAGAGAGAGGCCAGCAGACACATTCATCACAGCTCCCTGTCCTGGGGGGCATGGTCCTTCAGACGCCCCAGTTTGTCCACTACACAGAAGTCCCCAGGCCTAGGTGCCAAGTGAGGCAGGAACCCGCAGGTTTTCCCACCCAAGGAAAAAGTCGTATGTTCTCGAACTTTCTATCACTATGAGAAAACACCTCCGATGACTTAAAGGGAGGGAGGGGTCATCTCGACTCGCTGCAGGAACTCTCTGACCCGGTTGCTACGGGACCAGTGACCAGGCTGTGTGTCATAGTGGGAAACATCTGGTGCAAGAAACAACAGCTCACTCATGACACGCAGAAAGCAAAGAGCAAAGCAAAGACTAGTGCAGCTCTCAGATCAGCGACCTACTTCCTCCCCTCAACTTAACCTCTTTAAAGTTTCCACTACCTCCGGGTAGCAGCAGCAGGTGGAAGCCAAACCTTCAAACCCAAGGACCCTGGAGGCACGTGACACCCAACCTGAACGTAGCACTCTTCCCAGATCCACTGTCTCGCTGCATACCCACCAGGCAGGTGGCTGTTTTTCCAGATGTGGCTTCCTCTCTCCAGCCCTCACCGCGGTCTCCTCAGTAGGTCTGATTTCACCATTTTTATAAGAGCCAGAGGAGCTGAGACACATGCTCAGGTAGACGGAGCCAGTAAGCCACAGAGCTGAGCTCAAAATCCACCCTAGTCAAAGCCCACACTGTCTGCCCTGTGCCACTGGAGGAACTTGTAACGCGTGCTACTGGCTGCATAATGACTGCAGCAGGCATCGTGCTAGGTTTGCTACATAGTCGGTCCTTAGAATAAGCCATGAGGTAAGGGAGGTTGTCTCCATGCTATAGCTGGAGAACACTAAGGTCTAGGCAAGTTAAACGTGGGACTCAAGCCCAGGGTTACTGGCTTCAAAGATTTTGCTCTTGACACCTGTAGCCCAAAGGCCATGCGAAGCTTTGTCATCTTGAGGAGAGTGTGTAAAATCCGACCCGAACACCCCTCATGGACACCTGAGCCCTGTTCAGAGTCTGGGAATTCTCGCATCCTAGAGAAATTCACACAGTCGAGCTGGTTCTGATCTCCTTCCATTCCAGAAGTTGCTCTGGCTTCCCCTGCCGGACCATATCACTTTCCTTATATCCATGTCCTGGGGGCAGGGAGGGGTGTGAGGAGGGGATTTCTCCTACCCAAGCACGCTAATCCTACCCAGGTGGAAACACAGCCTTGAGCTTTGGTCTTCGAGCTGCCCCCTGGCTTGGTGCCAGGCTGGGTAACGGCAGCATGTGTATCACAGCAAGGAAGACAACGTGGGGGGGGGGGCTGAAGCTTCCCTCGCCCATGTGCGTCCATGCAGGAGCTGGTGCTGGACCTTGCTGTGGTCATGCACCACCCCTCTGTCCCATGCTCCAAAGTCCTACTGATATCTGACGTCACACAGTGTACCCCTTCAAGGCACCAAGGCACCTCACATCTTCCTCTAATCCCCAGCGGAAATGACCTCCAAGGTCCTTTCCTAAATAGCTTCAATTCTTGCCCTTGCCGTGAACACCAGTGACATCTCTTCAGTTTTCCAGGCTTTATAAGACCACTGTAGGTGGAGCCAGCTGCCCCTCCCTCCTCCTCACAGGACGAAGGTGCAGTGTGCCCGCCTCCCATACACATACGAGAGGTCAGCTGGGAGCTAGAGGTCAGTGACAGCCTCCAAGAGCTCCAACTAGAATCTGACTCTGACTCCATGATTCCCTGCCAGGTGCCTCATCCAGAAAACAAGCAGAACAGATAGAAGCGCTTCTGGGGCACACCAGCGTTCCTCAGCGGTGACCTGCGGGGCTCCGGAAGCACTGCGTGCAATGACGCATGCATGGTTCTGGTCACGACGTGACACACGCCTGCAATCGCAGTGAACTGGCTTTATTTCTTGGCTCTATATTGTTTTCTTCCAATCCTAAGACTTTTTTTAGAGTAACATCTCACTAGACAGATGAGTGAAAACTTAAGTTTGCTATGTAGCCCACACTATCCTCCCATTCCTAATCCTCCTGCCTCAGGCTTCTCAAGTGCTGGGATTACAGGTGAGATCTGCCACAGCCCTCTCCCTCCCACGCATGCCTTTCTCAGACTTGGTCCTTGCTCCCTGTTGTGTTAACAGGACCTGTATCGGGACCTGCCATACAGTGGGCATGGGAGAGATATTTTGAATAAGTCAATGGAGGAAAGGACAGATGAAAAAAATGAATAAACAACAAGCTCACTCTATCCACCAGAAGGAGACATCGTGAATCATTCTTAGTGCCTACTGGTTTGATTTCAATTTCTCGCTAATCACTGTATTTTCTTGTTTTCTCGGCGCTGCCGACAGAAGAAAGTACAATCAGTTCTGCTCTCACGCCCCATGTGTGTTCTGAAATATCACTGTGCTATGCAAATTCATCCACTAACGAACAGAATTTAGGGGGAAATGGAGGTAGGGACACAGCACTTAAAAAAGTCACCAGTGACACATTCAAAAGACCAAACAGAGAGTAAGCTAATCAGGTCAATAGCACTATTTGACCATCTTAACTGGCACTTGGTAAAGACGTGCAGCTTTGACCTGCAGGAAGAAGTGGGCATCGCTCCCGAAACTAGGCAGAAAGTGGAAAGCCAGATGTGGGCAGCTGAGGTTAGTAGCATGGGCATTACTTGATTTCATTGTTGTAACTAAATACCTGACAAGAAGAAATCGAAGGAAGGATGGTTTATTTTGGTATTTAGTGATGCATTCAAGATGTTGGCACAGTGGCAAGAGGAGGTGGCTGGTCACATTGTATTTGCCGTCAAGAAATAGAGAGTGAACAGAAAGTAAGGCCCCGCCTATAAAACCTCAAGACCCACCCTCCAGTGACCCACTTACTCACACAAGGCTTCTTAAACAGCACAGTCAGCTGGGGGCCAAGTATTGAAGCACATGATTCTGCGGGGGACATTTTACATTTAAACCTTGTTTTGTCCTGGCTCCCATAGGTTCATGACCATCTGGTGATGTAAAATGTATCCGTTCCAATTTTCCCCCGTCATTAACAATTTCAACATTGTTTAAAAGTCCAAAGTGTCTTCAAAGCTATAAGGCCATTTCCTAACTGTCTTCCATTTAAGAAAGAGAAAGAGAGAGAGAGAAAGTAACCTGGTTACATACTTCCAACACATAATGGCATAGAGTAAACATTTCTGTTCCAAAAGAAAATAATGGGGATACCGTCAGGAATGACTGGACAAAACCAAAACCAAAACCAAGCAGGACAGATACCAAATCCTATAGCTCCATGTTCAGCATCTTGGGCTCATAATGGAATTGCCTGGGTTCCAGAAGGCTTGGGTAGCCCTTCCCCTCTGGGATCTATTGCCTATAGCTCACACAGCCTCTCTTGTGCCAGTTCTACTTCTTGCATGAAGTTGGCCTCCCCGGATGTCCAACTCCTGGGCTTTCTGTTACCACTTTGGTTCTATTCTGAGAGCATCACACATTTTATCCACCAAACACATCAGTTCTTACTTTTAAGTATAGCCTCACTCAAGTATTTAGGGCATGGGCTGAACGCAGCCAGATGCTTGGCAGAATACAATCTACGTGGCTTCCAGCCTTGCTGCCCGTAGAGACCTTGTTTCTCTCTGAAACCTCATGAGCTAGGCCTCCGCAGCCCGCCAATTCCAAAGGTTTAAGCACCACAGGCTCAGAGTTAGAACAACAATAACCCCACTGTAAGTATCCATTTCTGAATTAGTTGTTTCTCACTATTAACAACAACAACAACAAAAAAAAGCCTGGTAAGAAGCAAATTGGTGAAGAAAGGGTTTATTTTGGCTTATTATTTGAGGGGATGTATTCCATCATGGTGGGAGAGGCAGGAGCGCGAGGCCAGCTGAACACGTCGTATCCACAGTTAGGAAACAAAGTAAATGGAAAGTAGGGCCCAGCTATAAAACCTCAAGGTCCACTGGCAGTGACCCACTTCCTCCAGCAAGGTTCTGCTTCCTGAAGGTTCCACAGTCGCCTGAACAGTACCACCAGCTGGACATCTCTGTTCAAATGCTTGAGCTTTTTCCTAATGAGATTACAACAGCATGTGGTACAAAAAAACTAAAGTGTAGTGTGTGTGTGTGTCCGCGCGCACACGTGTACATTCTGTGTCTTCCTACCCAGCTTTGCTTTGCTGGCACTGGGCAGTCATCCAGGCTATTTCAAGAAGGAAAGTCACCTTATGTTCCGTTCCCTGCTATCGATTGCATTACAACAAATTCAGATCTTATCAATGCATATCAATAATTGCAGCAGAGCCAAGCATAGGCTACTTTGATGTTTTTATTTTCCTATCAGTTCTACACACACACACACACACACACACACACACACACACAGAATTGTAACCTAATGGTATCCCTTGGTCCCAACAATTCTGTCTTTCAGCAAGGATCTAGAGGCCCCCCACTACTCACTGAAGCTGGAGCTATAGGGACACAGCACAGATGGCCCCTGGCTTCGTGTTTACAGCAGAGTGCTTTGAGTGGGAAACTGTTCTGGGCACGGTCCTGCCCAGTTCAGAAGTGCTTGTTTCCATATCCTTATTGTGATCATTATTTCATAAAATCCCAGACCCTTCTCTGAGGCCTAGAAGATCCAGTACTACCTGAGTCTGGTCTGACTCTCCAAGCTCCTCCCACAGCACCTTCTTTCTTGCTGACGTGCACCACACTGGCCCGTCTGTGTCCTTGATCCTCTAGTGAGACATCTGCTTCTCCCTCTCCCTGGATCTTCCTTCCTGGGGCTGATCCTCTGATCCTCTCGACAGGGAGGCTTCCCCAGCTTCTATCTCAGCGTGATCTCTTTCACTCATAACTTGGATGGCGATGTCATTGTCTTCTAGGTTAGCTCCCTATTGCAGGTGTACCAAGTTGCTATTGATCCAGGCCTTTGAGCCTTGACTTGAAGCGAGAAGTGGAAAGTAGGTGGGCAGGACTGCATTCGAGATGGGAGAGTGGTGCACTTTCTCCGCCTTCCCAGGGTCCAGACTGAGGCTGCTTTCCTTCCCTGACTGCAGGCCTCTCCCACTTTCAAAGCTGTCAGTCACATCACAGGACCTGTGTCTCCTGGTCCCATCTTCCTCGTGACTCCATGCTGCTGCCTCTATCCTCTAAAGACTTCCAATTAGATTGACTCCACCCGGGTGAGCTGGGCTTCTTCTCAATCTCAAAGCCACAACTGAGTGTCACTAGCAAAGCATACGGTACTAGGGGGATAACTCCCCATCTTGATTTTTATCCATCTCACTGTCAGTCCAGGCCAGTCCATGAGATGAAAACCTTATTTACTGCTGTCATCCCCAAACCCAGCATAATTCCTGGAAGTCATAAGGGAACAATAAATATTTATAGAAGAACAGAATTGTTGACTGGAAATCTTAATAAATCTGTAACCAATTTCTACCTTTGAAGAAATATAAGGATACATTCCAGTAAAGAGGATAAGTGTTTTTTTTTTTTTTTTCCTGTAATGCGTGCAAGCTGTGCAACTTTGGGCAACTTGCGCCACCTCTCTGAGTCTCTGTGGGCATATCTGTAAAAAGAATACAACAACAATGAAAAATACTTAGCTCAGGAATATTGCAGGTCTTAAAGAAGATTATGATGAGAAGGATTTTGGGATTGTACATCATCCACAGTTATGATCAGCACCATAATGTAGAATACAGATGGGTAAGGCCATGGCTAATGCAGAAAAGACAACGTGTGTGGCTCATGCGAGGCATGCATGCACCTTTCTGTGCAGCTATGGGCTGAGGGAGAGGGTGGGGTCCCGAGGCAGAGGCTTGTGCCCTGAAGGGTCCTGATAAGGTGCAGTCGTGAATATTGGAAAGCGCCCCCACATGGTGGCAGGAAAAACAGAGAATGGAAAGCGATGAGATTGTTCCAGAAGCCACCCCCCCCCCAATAAATGCCAGAGAATGGCAGGGGCAGAAAAGGGAGATGCTGGAGTACCCATTTGCAATGACCATCTGGGCTTGTTAAAATTGATTAAAGGTAAAAAGTGAAACAGCGATCCACGTCCCCGGCCTTCAATGGCCTGAGAACCGCAGATGTTCCTCGCTGCCATGTCTGAGATATCCGCAAACGACATGCTTGCAATTCAGAAGGAAAATTCTTCTTCAGGCTCCGCTAAGCGCCCGCTTCACTGAGAAACGTTGCGCGTGGCTCAGCTCCTTGATTAAAGCCCCTGTACTGATGCGCTGGGCCGGGGCATTTCTGCAGCCTCGAAAAAGACTCTGCTTCGTGTCATGAGCCAGGAGTAGAAGGACACACACTGTGTCCATCTTCAATACTTAAGCATCGTGGACTGACGTTAAGAGAATTAAACTAAATGTGAACGTGGGTGGTCATTTCCTCAAGCTCCTTGGCCCTGTGATTCAGAACACGCGAGGAACATTTCAGACCTGTGTCTTCTTCTTTAAAATAATCATGGTCATGACTACACTACGGTTGGATGCCACAAGAGAAGTGACATGGGATGATATTCCCAGTTCATGTCACTGAATCCATCACACGGCGAGAGCCCGCTCCCTAAGCACAAGCCCCCTTAATGGAGGAGGGAGGAGGTAGACTTGGGTGGAAATCCCAGCACAAGCACAGGTGGCCCTGTGCCTTAGTGACAGGAAGATAGGGACAGTCCTTTCTTTGAGCCTGTCACGTCTCCAGGAAAAGATGAGTTTTTGTCCAAGACTGCTAGAGAGCCAAGAAATGCCTGCTAGTCTGCCAGCCTCAAAGGAAAAAAAAATATCTGAGTATTTTGTACCAAAGGATTCTGAAACCTTATTTGGGTTTGCTGGGGCAAGATTGATTAGTAATGTCTGCCATGGACAGAGTTGAATTTTTTCTCTAGAGAGGCTATGACTTCCTGAAAGATATTTCACAATGTCTCCTAACACACACACACACACACACACACACACACACACACACACACACACACCACTATCACCAACAGCAGCTATTGAGGCAGAATTAATAACTAGCTCTGATGTGTTTTCAGAGCTCTGGGTACATGCGTCCCTGTCGCATAGTTGCCTTGGTTTGCCACAGGTGTCTGTTTATGTGACTAGTCCACAGTCTCATTACGGTGGTGTGTGAGTTGAGACCAGGAACCCAGCATCTGTGTGTGGGCAGAGAGTAAGCCGCTGTCGTGGAGGAAGGCGCTTCCACTTTACCTCGACTTCCTGATCTGTAAAGACAGTGATAGTTCTGCTTGGTGTTATCGTGGGAACAAAATGAGGGTGGGAGGGAGAGACTGGATGAAAGATGAGCAGAAGGTTCAGAGCAGGGAGCCAAGAGCAAGAGGAAGAGGACGGACCCAGCATAAGGACCCGGACGTTGGCATAGGGCGGGGAGGGGAGGCTCAGAATAGGTACAGAACCGCAGGCTCTGCCCGCCCTCCTGTGGGCTTCCCTTCCTTCTCAGGCTTCTCAGACTGCTGCAGGATGGTGGCTGAGTGAGAAGGAGGGTGCAGGCTGGAGCGAGGCTCAAAGCCTGGTCTCCCCAGCAAAGCAGCCGCCCAGCCAAGCGCAGGTGCCGCAGTGACTGTGGCTGCCGGAGCCGTCCTTGCTCCCCTGCCTAGAAGCACCTGCACGCAGAGGTTGGGTCTGGACAGCCAGCCTGCAAGGACAGAGGTGCTGGTGGTCAGAGGGTCAGAGCAGAGTGGTGCATTCTGGGCTGGAGGACCTCCCTGAGGGTCAGGAGAAAGGCGTGGTCCTGACCTGCCACACGGGGGAGCCCAAGAGACCGAGGCTGAGCCAAACAGGCATAAAGGAAAGGGATGGGAAGTGAAGCAAAGCAGATGCCCACCCAGCATACACCCCAGGAAGCCGCTAGACCAGACTTGTTGGGCTAACAACTTTCCAAGCCCTTCTGTTGACTAAAAAGATCAAGTGGGACCAAAGCATGGGGCTCAATAAAGCCCCCTTCCCCATGGTGATTTATCCCCAAGTCTGCCTTAAATTCACGCAGGAGGGAGAAGCGAGATCTCATTCCACTGGAACTTATTCTTCTTAATGCTGATGAGTTGTAAGATAAGCATTAGCGGGACATAAAAGTTATGATCATGATAACAACAATAATAAAAAGGGTTTAAATTTGTATAGCGCTTTCTACTTTGCGAACTGCTTTCTCGTTCATTAGCTGGTGCGAGCCTCATAATAGCCCCCCCCCGAGAAAGGCAGGATGATGGTCGTGAGCCAGTTTGTGGGTAAAGAGCTAGCTCAGAGATAAAGCGGTTGGCTCGAGATCACACAGCGGTGGGGAAGTAAGAGCTTTGCCCCCAATTCCAAGGCCCTAAGCAAAACTTTCAAAGATAAGCTGATCACCCTCAGATTACTACCCTTGTCCCCCTACCTGCAACTTCCTCAAAGGGCAGCAAGGGAGATGACCATGATGGACCCTCAAAACCAGTGTGGCTTCCCTCAGCCCTTCTGCTAACAAGGAAAGACTTGTTTCAGTGGGTTTGGAAGACATTGTGGGGCACGTGACCCAACAAGACTGCGGAGAATATAAGCAGAATCAGCCGCAGACATTCTACAATCCCAGCCTCTTCTAGTGTTCCGGTTGCTTATCTTTTTGCTTCTGTGAGCCAATACTTATGCATGACTTAAGGGAGAAAGGGAGATTGTGGTTCAAGAAGGGAGACAATCCATTATGGTGGGGATCTCATAACAAAAGGCAGAGCTTGGAGGAAGAAACTGGAAACTGGTTCAGGCTGCCACAGCCATTCAGAGGCAGAGAGAACAAGAGCAAACTGAAAGGAAGCAGGATTGGGCTGCCAAGCCTCAAGCTCACCCTCTGTGATCCTCCTCCTCCAGCAAGCCCCCACCACCTAAAGAGTCTACAGCCTTCTTAGACATCAACATCGCATCAGCTAAAAATTCAAACACATGAGTCTTTGGGGTGGGGAGGGGCCAACTTGCATTTTAAACCATGACAGCTGATAACCAGAGTTGACATGGGCTCTGAAGGTCGATGCACAGTTCACCAACACAAAGTGTTGGCAAAGGGCTGATACCAAAGCTAGAAGGAGCAGAGATGTCTACAGCCAGGTGGCAAGAGAGGGGAGGGTGAAGAGAATAGGAGGGTAAAAATTAGAAATGTACAAGAAGGGCGGTGGATAGAGAGGAGGGCAAAGGGGGGAGAAGGAGGCGGGCAAAGGCTTTGAAGACAGAAGGTGTAGAAGGCAGGGACAGAGAGAAGTCAAGAAAGCTTGCCTGGCTTTGCATTACAACACAGGAAGCACAAACATTTTTCAGAGGTGCCGAAATGTAAATGTTTCCCTTTCCTTTGAGCTAATCAGGCTTAAAGCAACTCTAAGCTCTGAAGGACTTGGCTTGACTGCCACAGAATGTGTATCAGGAAGCTGACCTTTGTCCTGCTAATATATAAAAAGGGTACTGGGGGCAGAGATGGAGCAAGCTGTCCCAACCCAGACTGAGCCATCACACTGTCACAAAAGTAAGGTCCAAGACCCCTTCTGCTCAGCAAATGGAAAGTGGGCTCAAGCAATGAACAGACCCCCACCATCACATCAGTGCCTGTCTTGCTAGAACGATAGCATGATTCCAGGAGAGTGTCTGGGACGGCAGGGGTCACCCCACAGCTCAGGCAAATCCCACCCTCCACAACTCTGGAATGCTTCACTCCACCAAAAAGCACCACACTTTCTTCTACTAGGTAACACGGTTCCCCTTTTTTAAAGATGAGGAGTCTGGTTTCTGAAAGATGACATCACAGATCCAAGACTCACCAACCAGTGAGCTCAATAGGAACCTGGATTCCCAAAAGCAACAATGCCTCTGTGTCCAAGTCAGAAGGCCAGTTTAGAGTTTCTAGACAGGCATTTCCTAACCAATGCGCAGCCAGACTGACTGTGATGATGAAGTTACTGGGCAGGGGACTGATAGCATCGTGAGCCAGCTCTTCTGCATGTGGTCCCCACTCTGCAAGTGTACGACTCAGTTTTGCGTGGCAGAAGGGATGGTTTTTAGCAAAGAGCACATTGGCAAGTATTTACCAGAGTCCACAAAGGAACAAAGCTAAACCGCTCAGCAGGCAGGATTGGGAAAGCCAAAGGCTAGCCTGGCCAGTGGCTATTCTCCCCCTGGGAGATTGTGAAAGCAGTAGCCTGGGGATTTGGGAGCAAGGGTAAGTGGCTCTCAGGGGAAAGGCTCCTTGAGGGAAATCCAGGTACTGGTGGCTGCAGATCTCCCAGCATCTCCTCATCCTCCTCTACATATAACTGCAGAGTCCCTTCTGCACTCCACTGATGGTGACAGTTCACACACTCAAGACCATCGTCTGCACACGTCGTGGGAGTGGAGACACAGCTTTGTGGGTTGCGAGTGTCACTCCCATGAGACAGACAGAGAGAGAGAGAGAGAGAACATAGAGTACCAGCTTAAATATGCACTAGAAGGGGCAGTCACCATACTTAATGGCTACGTCACATAATATGTTTCAAGTGCTGATGTAACATCTGAAATATGTCTATATCGTATTTTAAAATACCCCAAATCTTGTTTTTTGTTTTTGTTAGTAAACCAAAAAGATAGGACCATTTTCTACCAGCACACCAAGCAAGTTGAAACAAGAGGGTTCATAGCTGTACATCTGGGCTGCCAGTTAAACCCCAGCCTGGCTCCAGTGAAGAGTAATCTGAAATCTCAGCAACTGAGTGTGCTATCAATGAAGCTAATGAGATGTGGATTCTTTCTAATCCTGTCTCTATCAGAGATTGACTTGGAGGTTTAGAGCAAATTCCTTAATCTCTGTGATAATTGGTTTCTCTCTTTTCTTTCTTTCTTTCTTTCTTTCTTTCTTTCTTTCTTTCTTTCTTCCTTCCTTCCTTCCTTCTTCCTTCCTTCCTTCCTTTCTTTCCTTTTCTTTTTTTAACCTTAACATAAATTAGTTCCTACCTTGTGGGCCGTAGTGAGGATTGAGACATTTAGGATAATGCATGTGCATGTAGCAGTCACTCAATAAATGTTGACTGTCCTCGTCATTATTATGGCCGCCTTTATCACCACTTCCACGTTCTCTGGGCATTCCTTGTGCATGTCACCGGAAAAGATTGGACACTGTTGGTTGGGCCCATGGTCAACCACAGTCAACCTGTGACCCCCCCCCAGGGTGCACCATCATTATGCTCTGTAAGACACTGACCAAACCCACACAAGCAAAAGGAATGAGAAAATAAGCAGATAGATCATAAGTTCACTCAGCAAATGGAAACTGGGGTATGTGATGACACAGTTGGCATTTTTTTAATATCTCAGTTTAATCAGATCCCATTTGCTCTATAAAATATGTATTACTATTGTCCTGTTACAAGAATAAGGAGAATCAGACCAAAAAGTCAGGAGTTCTTTCTGCCCCTTCTCAGGCGACAATATTCTTGGTAACTGTGGAAGCTTCAAGAAGCTCTCTCTAGTGGGGCACTTAAGCTCAACGTCAACGTTAAGCAAGAGAAAAGTGCACTCTGACGTGGATGGAGTCCTGCTCTTGGGCACCAAGAACCTGAGGGCGAGGCTGGATCATGTCCCACAAGTCAACCTGTCGATATTGTATCCTGGTAACCAACTCTGTCCCTGGCCTAAAACTCTTTTTGTATTAGAGAAACAATAACTATTGCTACCTCAAGCTCCTATTAGAGAAGATTAAATAAGTTTCTACTTGTGCATTAGTCATATTGGGCCACTGGATATTAAAATAGGGTGGGTGGATTTAACCAATAAACACGTATTGCTCGAAATTCTGGAAGCCGGAAGTCCAAGATCAAGGGGTTAACCTGGTCAGTCTGGACTCTCTTCTGGGCACCCAGGTGACTGACCGCCTTCTTACCTTCCCTTCACCAGACAAGCAAGCACCACAACTCTTCCTCTTTCTCTTTCAAATCCACCGATCTCGTTCGAAGGGCCCAGTCTTATGACCTTGCCTAATCCCAATGACCTCCCAAAGTCACCATGTCCAAACAGCACCATCTCCACTAAGGATCAGGACTTGCACACTTAAGTCTGGAGGGGACACAATTCAGTTCCCAGCTATGTGTCCTGCCATGTGATGAGCGGGACACGTGTGTGGCCGTTGTGCTGTGCACTTTTATACTGCGTGATGGGAAGCTCTCTTCGCTCTCCCATCCCACTACTACCTTGCACTGTGCTTAGCTGAATACAAGACAAATATAAATGATGGAAGAGAAGGAAGAGGCGTGAAGGTCGACTGCGGGGCAGGAGCACGACGCTAAGGTCATGATGCAGTCAGATGTCATTTACCTTTAGACATCACGCAGCCAGGCTGGGAGCTGCAGAGGGAGGGAGGGCAGAGGAGAGAGGTGTGCAGTGCTAGCGTCCCCTCAGTTCACACGGAGAGGGGGCCTCCGCCCCTTCGAGGAGCCAGGTGCTTGCACCTTGGACACAGGATGAAGGGTCAGCATCCCAAGAATCTGCAGACCTGATTTCTGGCCCCGCCCATCCCTTTCTGGGCAACCTTAGGCAAAGGCTTGTCCCTGTGGCTGTTTCCTGACTCACTCAGTACAGTCCTGGTTTCCCTATTCCAGAAACTCTCTTCCAGCCTTCCGATGGGCCGGGCTGTGAAGGAGAGAGGTTACACCCTGCCCGAGACCACCCAATGGCCCTGCCTCTTTGAACTTTCTTGGCCTGCCCTAGTCATGGCCTGGCTGGGCCTTGCTCATTTCAAGGATCAGCCTAGACACCTCCAGTCTCCTCTTGGCTCTTACTCATGCTGATTTCCTGGCTTCCCCAACCCAGACGCGTCATCCCCTGCGCTGCAGAGACAGACTTTGTCCCTGAAGGCAATGTGTTCCTCATCCTTGTTTTCCTTCAGTCTGTAGGTGCCTTCGCCTTCTGCATGTTTGAAAAGACCGGACAGTTTTCATGCCAGCTCTCAGGCACTGGCAATTGGAAAGCTCACCAAGAGTGTTTCCAGGCACCCGCAAAGCCACGCAGATCCCGTGGGGAAACCCAGCACCCTAGCCTTAGCAACTGTGCCTCTCCCACCAAGATGACTTGATGCCCAACACAACACCCCTTTAGACAGTGAAAGCAAAGGCAGCAAACTGAAAGACCAAGTGACCCCTCAGGGGCAGACAGGGGAAGAAGAGAATCAGGATGACTCACTTCCGGGCATCCCACAGAAACACGCAGGCGAGGCAGAGCTGGAGAAAGTACCACCCCAGAACAGGAATGCGCATGACTGTGAGAAGCAGGCCTTGAGAAATTCCAAAGTCACCTTTTAAAATACACTCAATTTATTTATTTGAGAGGGAGAGAGAGAGAGCAGGTAAGCATTGTGTCCCAGCGCCATGTGTGTTGGTTAGAAGATAGCTTTCAGAAATCTATTCTCTCCTTCCATCATGTGGATTCTGGGAATTGAACTCAGATCTCCAGGTTTGCATGCAAGCGCCTTTACCTGCTGCTGGCCCATCTCGCAGCCCTGCAAAGCCAACTCTATTCAACCCACTCTGTGTGTCTAGATTCACTCCGCTCTATTGCACAAAATCTAAGCCTAGTCCCATAGCGGAACCAAGAGGCACCTAAGGAGCTCCGCGCGAGGGTCATGCTGTCCCCTTTTATTCAAGGAAAAGCTTCTTCCAACCCAGGTGTCCCTGCCACATGCAGCTGGAGTCAGGGCTGAAAGGGGGCGGTCAGAGGGCAAGGGCCGTGAGTGAGTCCTGCCACAGCAGCACCCTTGCAGGCACAGGAGATGCATCGAGCTTGCCCACTTTGCCACCTGTGCAGGACACTTGCTGGGCTGCTTCTGAGACCTCAGTACTGGGCCCAGTGACGTGGTGGAGAGATGTCGCTGCAATTCTATTAGTTGGACTAAGCGCCTCCTCTGGTGGACAATTCCTAGGTATCCTCTCCAACACAATATTCTTCTCTCGCAGCACAAGGTGACCTTCATAGCTAGCAGGTGGAGCTATGCTGAGTCTGCCCTCCTCAGGTAGCCCCATGAACTACTGAAAATTCTGGGAAGACAGGCCGTCCACGGCCTGGCCCTTCCCTTTACCTGCCCTCCCTCCTCCACCACCACTCAGCCTATGCCACCATCAGCTGTGACCTTTTCCTTTTCGATTTCTTGGGCCTAAGCTCTTCTGCAGTGCCCTCTAGAGTTGTGTCCTTGTTCCCAGGAAACCCTGTCCCTAGGCACAGTAAAGGAAGGAAGAGCATCACCTTCCCCGGAGACAAGGCCGGAGCTCAAAGCTGAATGACAGTCCCCTCAAATCTGCCCCCATCTGTCCTAACTGAAAGGCTGGAGTCCACCAATCCCAGTTCAGCTGGTCTCCAGCCTCACGTCAGAACTGGAGTATTGAGCGCCTCTTTCCTGAAGACTCATAGCAGAAACCCAGGCAGGAGGGCTCCGCGATGAACTCCTGTCACATCACAACCCAGGAGTAAGCAGGACAGAGTCTAAGTGGCTCTAGGATCAACGGGATTTAAATAATACAAGAAACTTTCATTTCCTTTTTAATTTTTTAAAAATTTTTTTATTATTTATTCAATTGTGCGTGTATGCATGTGTGCGCGTGTGTGTATGTATGTGTGTGTAGAACCACAGACGAATTCAGGAACCACCATGGACGCCTCCACCTCCTCCTTGTTTACTCTGCTCCGGGATTCACAGGCTCCAGGACCAGAAACGCAGGCCGCCCCCGCTTCTGCCCGGCGTCTATACGTGGGGTCTAGGATCCAAACTCAGGACCTTCCGCCTGCAAGGCAGAAGTTTAACCCCTGAGCCACCTCTCCAGCCCTGAAACTTTCATTTCCTAAAGCAAGAAGGTGTGCATAAAACAGTGACCGCTTCCTGGCATAGCAGCAGGTCCCATGTTTCCCTTGTTTTGAAATTCAGTGCGTTCAGAGAGCACTTGCTGAGTTTTTACTATAAACACTGTGCCAGGTCTTGAGACTCCATTGATGACAAACTATCCTGGTACCTACCACGAGGAAACACAGTGGGGGGGGGGGCTGAGAGCTTTAGTAACATGGGTTTAATGCTGGGGCATCTCAATGTGAGCTATGCCACTTAATGCTAAGAAGTAAAGAAACCCCCAAATCATCCGGGGTCTGACCACTTAGACCTTCTGATAAGTTAGTTTTCAAGGCAAAAGGTATTTTACAGATGTGGTTAACTGAGGATCTTGAGATGAGAGGATTTATCCTGAGTTACCTGTGAGGTTGGCAGGACATGGCTGAAAGGGTCATTAAGGTGAGCGAGAGAGGCAGGAAGGTCAGAGGCCAAAGGGAAGTGAAGCTGAGATCTGAGTGACTCTGTTCTTTGTCCTTGAGTGTGAAGGCAGCCAAGGCCAAGGACTGTCGACCACCTCTGCCAGGTGGGAGGCACCTTGCCTGGGAGCTTCTGAAAACAGTTCTACTTCTTGACTACAACTCTAGTCCACTGCCACCTGTTCTGTTCTTCTGTTTTATTTAACGTTTCTTTATCATGGGTGTAACAGTTACTCTTAACTATTGCTGTGAGAGAACACCCAAAGTCAAATAACTAAAGGGAGAAAAGGAAATTTACTCACCTTAGGGTTCCAGAGGGGGGGATATAGTCTTTCAGGGTGGAGGTGACATGGCTGGTGGCTGAAGCTGGCAGGCTAGGTCACCCCCATCCCCGTGGCTGGAGGATTCCTGGAGAGTCTCTCTTCTTCCCTGTCTTCTGTTCTGTGGCTCCTTTTATCTCCACTACTGGGAGGTTCCAGTGGGATCTAGGGCTGGTCTTTGTATTGCAAATGTATTGATCAAGATAATCTCTTCAGGTGGTCTCAGCTGATCTTAGTTAATGCCAGGTGTGTCAAGTTGACACCCAGGATTAACTATCACAATGGGGGTGATCCTGCATGCCCTGATGCTCAAGTAGAGATCCGAGAACAATGGGTGGGAGTCAGTGCTTCCTTCTACCATGTGGACACCGGGGATCAAACACAGGTCCTCGGGCTTGGCAGCAAGCTCCCTTAACCCACTGAGCTACGTCTCCGGTTGGGGTCTCTTTTGGGCCTACATTCTCCCAAGCTGCAAGATGGTAAATGTACATTGCTTTGCATCTGTACCAGCTAATCTGCATGGTTGCTGATAAATTCACCATCAAACAGCTTAAGGGAAAAGCTTGTTGATTCTCTCATGATAGGCTGGTTATAGTTCCTCGTCCAGCTTGGCAAGAGAGCTCATACTAATGCCAGGGCCCAGGGAATTGGCCACATCATATTCACATAACAGCTGAAAGAGGGACAATATATTTCTGGCCAAGTATACATAAGGATGCCAACTTCCTCAACCAGTTCTCTGTATTTTATTCACCTGTCTAGGGCCTAGTCCCACCCACTATGGACTGGGCCTTCCCCATCAACTAGACAGTCTCCTGCAGGTTCACTCTGGGCTTAACTAAATTACTAATTATTTACAAATATGCCCAGAGCTTGAGCCTTCAGCCATCAAGTTACACCTATATCTAACTATGGGAGCATCTTTAAATGGGTGGCACTGTGTTATAGCAGAATAGGAGAGTAATTTAGATGATAGTACCTAAAATCACTCAGTAAAGAAAGGGAACAGGGGAAACACGGTGAGAAAGAAAAAAAAAGTCATTGAAAGATTTTGAAGAAGAAGAAGAGGCAGCATGTCTGTCCACCTTGCTGCTATAGTGTATTCTAAAACAGACCTGAAATAGGGTACATGATGCTGTTTCTATATTTGGTCTCAGACGCAGTAACACCGTAGCAGGCTCATGCCTTTAGGAAGTTTCACAACCAATGACATCTAGCAGATATGCATGTCTTTCCAGATTTCAGCTCTAGACAAAGGATAACAGTCCATTTCTTTCTTCTTTTTAAAAGGTACTAGGAATCAAACCCGGCTATTTGCTTCTATTTGGACTAAGTAAACATCTGAAATTAACTCCATAGTTATGTGACATTCATTGTGTTGGAAATGAGAGACGGTCAGATTTAACAGCTAAGGGCTTGCTTCGTAAAGCCAGACAAGTCTGATTGGAGCTACCCACCCCCACCGCCGCCCCTGGCCTTTCATCTTTTCCAGCTGTGTAACCTTAAACAAGTCTCCCAATCTATGAAATGGATGCATGACAACGCAACCCTAGTACCCTGTAGGATGAGGTGTTAACTATGCAGCCGAGTCTGACTGTAGTAAACTGCTAATAAATGATTGTAGTCAGCGCACTCTGAACTATCCTTGAGGTCGTCTCTCCCCTTCCCTGGAATAGAATTGTCCGCAGAAGGCTAATTGTCGCAAAAGGCCTCCCAGATAATGTGCCTGCTTCCAGTACCTATAACGCAGGCTCGTTAATAAGCGTTAAAATCTTGTTTGGTAAGTAGGTGAAGTCTTGGGAAAAAAAAAAAAGGAGAGTGTGGGTCCTTGTGGGATCTGCCGTTGATCACTCCATATATGGTCACTTAATTCAATGATGGGTGATTTCTTTTTGTTTAGTGTATGAAAAGGATATCATTTAAATTTATTGAGGTAGAAAATTGTGTTTATGTTTGAAGCTAATTTCCAGGACTATTCCTTTAAAAATAAATCTTTTAAGGAGCTGGCAAATGGTTCAGCTGGAAAAGGTGCTTGTGGCCAAGCCCACTGACCTGAGTTCAATCCGTGAAACCCAAATGGAGGAAGGCGAGAACTAACTGTTCTTACAGTTGTTCTGATCACCACATGCATGTCATGGCATGCATACAGACCATAAGCATATACGCGTTCATATATATGACATATATGTGTATATATATGTGTGTGTATGTGTATAGAGAGAGAGACAGAGAGACAGGAAAATAGAAATGGGGAGAGAGACAGAGAGAGGCATGGTAAATAATCCTAAAAAATAAATAGTGAAATGTCCTTTACTGTGTCAAGAGTCTTAATGAAGAAATACAAGTTCATCAAAAGTTCTATTAGAACTAAAATGTCAGTGTAGATTCAGGCTTTTCATTTGCTTACTGTGGATTGTAATTAGACATATGTTCCCATTTTTAAAGTATGCATGCATTTTAATCTATTGTCTTTGTAGTTAACAGCTCCAGTTTTTTTTTTTCATTTTTCTTTATCGGTAAATGTTGCTCATTGACAATTTCATATGCATGTAATGAATTCTGATTACTTTCCCCTTTACTTTTTCTTCCTCCTTCACTACCTCCTTCCCTATCAATTTGCCTCTCATATTCATGTCCTTATGTTGCTTTATTTTGGATCCCAGTGAATATGATAAGGAAGGTCATTTTTATGGTCCTGAACTTGGGTTATCTCTTGGAACATAGTAGGCTTGCCCCCACCCTTCTATGAGTGAATGCACAACTGGATGTTTTTCTTACCTTCCACCCTGAATCTGTTAGTTGCCCTTTTGTCATAATTAGGCACAGGTGTCAACTTGACAGTTGAGGGTTTGAGCTCTGGGAACATTTGTAGAGAATTAGTAGTTGAGTTAAGCTCAGAGTGAACCTGAAGGAGATTGCTAGTTGATAGGGCAAACCCAGCCCATGGTAAGTGGGACTAGGCCCTGAACAGGTGAATAAAATACAGAAAGTTGGTTGAGGAAGTTGTTATTTTTGTGTATACTTGGCCAGACATGCTGGTCTGACAAGTAAGCATCATCCCTTAACCATTATGTAGAGATGGTGTGGCCAATTCCCTTGGCCCTGGTGTTGGTGCATGCTCTCCAGTCAAGCTGGATTGAGAACTGTAACCAGTAATCATAAGAGAAAATAAACCCCTTGTTCCCTTAAGCCATTTGATGGTCACTTATCAGCAACCATGCAGGCTGACTGCAACACCCTCATTCATCAGTGCTTAGTAGAGTTCCTTGTGTTCACAGCTAACCACTGGCCACGTAGGGTCATTGTAAGCTTGGTATCGGTGACTACCTATGCTGTGAGTTCATGACTACCACCCTATGTCTCTAGTTTTTATCGGAACTTCTTGTGATTGCTGCATATTAAGTGTGTAAGTCTTCGATCTTTGTGGCCTTAGTCTCCTATCCACCAGGCAACTCCCCAAAACCTTCCCTATTCCTTCCTTCACTACAGCAATATCAGTCAGCTGTGAGTTCTTCCTGTACAAGTTTATCTCTGGGGACACTGGACTAAGCAAGGCATGCCTCTTGGTAAGGAATTCTGCACTGTTTAGAGAACAGACCAATCCAGTTCCTGCGTTAGCATCAAAATATACAGCACTTTATCAATGAGGGCGATTACACTGAAAAAGTGTGACATGTTTCTATAGATCCCTAATATCAATGACATCAGGCTGACACCATAATTTCCTCTTTCCAGTGGCAATGCCAAAAGCTGCCAGGCAAGTGCTAACCCCAGGCTGCCTCCCTGGGAGGCCCAGAGGATGAACTCACATAATGATGATGCATCTAAAAGGCTTCGAAGCCTGGGAAGAGCTGTGCCAAGAAGAATCAACTCAGTACCGACACTGGGACTCATCAGAGTCCCCTGGGGTTGGCTAGAGGCTCCTTTCCCACAGCTCCTAGGCTGGGCTGGAAAATGTTACCCCGCTTGCAGTGCACCAAGGGAGGTGGAGGTGAGGTGGGTGCACTCAGTTTATTGGGGACTATAATTCATAATAATTTCGGATCTCACCTCCCTTTTATTTATCCTTTATCAAATGGTGTGCTTTGAAGCTTGCATCTCGGTGTCTAATGTATAGCAAGCGTGCAATGAATGTTCTTCAAAACTGATTTGCATTAACAGTTTTCAAACCTTGCTCTACAACCCCCATCCTCTTCCCCCAAATAATGGGTATCTTTCTGGCAACACCCTGGAATTGAGAAACAGAGGATGATGAGGGTCTTTGACCTGTTCCTAATAAGCCAGTTACACTCGTAGTGGAAATGGTTTAAGATTGTCAGACAGTAACATTTAATGAATGACAGCCCATGGCACTTTCTGACTGGTGTTTGCTAATGATTTCCCTTCTTAAAGTACAGCCGATTCTTGAATGCCGCCATAGGATGCGTCCTTCTTGCTGTCTAGTTTCAAATGCATTCTCTGTGGATCTAAGTCAGGTCAATAAGAGGACCAGGCAACCACAGACTGTGACTTCAGTCCCTGCTTGGCCTCACCTGCAGTTCTTAGTTTCTACTTCACCAGCAGAAAGAGGAGATAAATATGGTAGGCAGAGTGGCTCAGTGCCAGGAAGCTGTGGTTGAGATAGGCTATGAGTGAAGAAAGAGGCCAGAGTATAAGGACTCGGGGAGACTCATCTGTTGAGTTTAATGCTCAGAAATGAGGGCCTGTCCAGCACTGACCAAAGATGAGCAACCTCAGGAGTCCAGACAGGAAGCTTCCTCCCTGGCGGGAAAACGGATGATCGGGTAAAAAGCACACAGCATGAGCAGCAACATCGGCCCCAGGGAGCTGTTCATGCGTGGAGAAGCGCCCAGAAGGAAGCCTCCCACCCTTCCTGGGGAAAAGACTGGCAATATCAGGTGGCGTTGCAGCGAGGCAGGATCCCTAGGCAACTGCAGGCAGATATCAGAGACTTAGAACGCGAGAAGAGAGACTATATCAAGTCGGTAAGAAGGAGAGAGAAGAACGGAGACAGGCCGAGAGGACGTTCTGCCTGTGTGGGGGCAGGTTAACGGTCCTGGTCGGGGGTAGGGCTGCCCTCCCAAGGCATCCTGGCTGGCTGTGGCATTCCCAAGTTCCAGGGTCATGTCATCTTCACCTTTCCAGGTGGTCTTCCTCATAGGAGGGAATGATACACTCCAGTGGTTTCTTGAAATAAAGTCTGCAAAGAGCAAATGAATTTTTAAAATATTTTTCGTCCCACCCTCACGCGTAGAATTCTGACTTGCAAATAATTCCTTTGAAATACTAAATGCTGTTCTAGTGTCCGGATCTCCAGTATTAGCCCCGAGTAGCTGAAAAGACCTTCAGATGTCTTATTTGAGTTTCATCCTCTCTGGAAAGTTTTAAGGTTTTTCTCCTGGTCCCCAGAATTGTGACATTTCACAAAGACATGCTTTGGATGGATAATGTTTTTATGCGTACATTCACCAGGAAACCCCTCCCACCTTTCTACTCCCCCTACCTTCCCTACCCTCCCTCACCCCCTCCCACTCCAGTCTCAAAACCCATGGCTGTTAATGTGGAGAAATATTCAGCTTATTCCAATGATTTCCTTCCTTGCCTTCTATTTTCCACTCTGGAACTCTTAGCATTTAGACAGGCAATCTCAACTCAGACTGCAAATTTACTAACATTCCTTTCATATTGTGTGACCCTAGATCGCTTATTGATCAGTTGATTAATGATTGTTGACTGATCTAAAAACTCTCCCTTTGCCCACCTGTGCGATGCGATTTGCTTCCTGTGTTTCCCTTCTCACACTCTCTCCTCCCCAGCACGGATGGCATGGACCCCAAGTCTCCTCTCTGTGTTTTACTCCCCATCTCCTGCCCCCGTCTTGGGTGTCCTTCCTTCAAGTTTGGAGCTGTGCGAGTTAAGCACACAGTAGGAGCTTGATGGAGGCCAGTACTGTGTGCAAGCTGGTCGTGCGGGTGTTGGGGACCCTCATTATCAGGCCCTTTAATGTTTTTCTTCTTGGAGTTAGTATAGTATCTAGTGCCGCAACCTCAGAATGGGGTGAAGGGTTATCATCAGCCTCCTGCACTGATTCTGGCCTAATGTCCTCATCCTTTGTGTCCACCCGGTGCCTGTGTTCACATATTCTGAATACCAGCACTGAGCCTGCTCCGTTCTTAATTTCTCACTTACAAGCCTGGGCTGTGAAACCAGCCCTGTGGAGACAGCCCCAGCCCCAACCCCAACCCCAACCCCCACCCCAGGTCCCCGGCCTTGGAGCACTAAGGGAAACCATGAAGCTATAGTGTTTGGTTTCACTACTCAAAGTATTTTAAAAATAAGGTGAAAACAATATAAACATGCATTACCTATAACATTAAATCTTTTTAGTTGTCTGTGTGTATAAGAAGTATATGTGTACGTAGGTACATGTGTATGAATGTGAAGGCTACAGGTCAATGTGGCATATGTTCCTCTATCAATCTCCAGGTCAATGTGGCATATGTTCCTCTATCAATCTCCACCTTATTATTTGGAGGCAATGGTTCTCATTTAACATGAAGCTCACTGATTGGCCAGTCTGCTGGTCAGTGAGCTCTGGGAATCTGTGTATCTTCACGCTGCAAACACTAGAGTTACCTATGCTGACCACTATGCCCAGCCCCTGTGAGAGGGGAAGACCTGTGGACCAAAACTCAGGTTCAGCACAGCAGACACTTTATCTACCGAGTATCTCCTCAGCCCCCAAATTTGTGTATATTCTTTTGAAGATTTGGCTTATTTCTGTTCACATTTTAAGTTTCCAGTAGAAAAAAAAGGCAAGATGTCTTTGGAAAAATGACCCTTCATCTCCCCCCACCTCCTCCTGTGAAAAGGCTTTGGAACCAGACAGGCATACATTTAAATTCTGCTCCTGCCACCTATTAATTGTGTGACTTTGAGCAAACTGCTGAACTCTTGGTTTCTACCTTTGTAATAAAATCTGGCCCGCGTGACACGCAAGAAACAAGTGAGATGGGGTGCGTGCAGTGTCTGTCCATGACTGGCCCCAAACTACTTAGAAATAGGGCTCCTTCTCCTCTTCCCCTCAGACCATACACCTGCAGAGATTACGCTAGTGATCAGAACCCTTCCCTCAAGTCACCCCCCCCAAGTGACTGCCAAACCCAGATCTTGCCCAGTTCTTAAAAAAAGCCACCCTCCTTTTTCACCCAGTGAGGAGAGTTTGTGCAAATCCTATGTTAATGGATTCCTTTGGCCAATTCACTTGGCAGGTTTTACATTTGAAAGACTGACAGCTTTCCTGGGTATTTCTCTGCCCCACACCCCACCCCCAAAGCCTAGAAACGTCTGGGAGATTAACTTCTGGCTCTCCCAGCTCCCGACCAGCTCCCTGGGGCAGCACCGGCAGCCGCTCCACCCCCTCCAGAGAAGGTAAAGGGAAATTTGCTGACTGAGGTTTGGAAAGGAAATTTAAAGAGGAAGGCGGTGGAATATAAACATTGGCAGAGCAGTTTTTAATCTGTTAGGCCCTTGACATCAACAACCCCACTTCGTCTCTCTGGGTACCCAGGAGAAGCAGTAGGCGTCCCCATTTTATTTTATTTATTAAATTTATTTATTTAATTTTTGAAACAGGGTCTCAAGTATTCTAGGTTGGCCTTGAACCCATCGTGTAGCCAAAATGGTCATGAATTCTTGATCCTTCTGTCTCCACCTCCCCCAAAGCGTTGGCATTACAGGTGCATACCACAGTGTCTCATTTACATGGAAGGGGATGGGACTCCGGACTTCATGCATGGCTAGGCAAGCTTTTTACCAACTCAGCTAGGTTCCCCAATTTTTCTCCATTCTAGGGATAACCTCTAGACTCAGAGAGGTTGGCTAACTAGTGCAAATGCTACACTGGGTAGAGAACAAGGTTCAGGCTGTTGCTCTGTAAGATTGAATCCAAATCCAATGTTCGTTCCCTGGGGAGTGAGGGTCTCTTAAGCCCTCCCTCCATCCTCTCACATCCCTGAACCTTGGCGTGTATGGCATCCATCATCTTCTGCGTCATGGAAGAGTCTGCTTCCTCTCAGTCACTTCTTCCACGCTCCGTATTTTCAGATCAAGAGCAGCAAGCAACTGGGTCTTTGTGCTCAGCATGTTGTAGGACCGAGAACATGTCTTGAGCATATGAAGACTTACATGAACAGGTGCATAAATAGATACACGTAGAAATTATCAGGCGACATATCTATGAATCAGTGAATGAGAAATGATTAAATGGATGATGGGAGGATGTAGGAGCAAGCACATGTGTGAGAAAAATAAAACGCACATATGTAAGAGTGCACAGATGTTTATCAAGCGCGTGAACGGGAAATAAGTGAATTTTGTTGAATGCTTATGCAAAAGAATGTGTCAACCAATAGATGCATAAATATATATGTGAATACTGAATGGGCAAAGCAGTATGATAGTGACTAAATAAATTTCTGCATAGATCAGTTAATGCAAGGATGATTAACGAGTATGTGAATGGACTGCATACATACAGTCAGGAGCAAGGAAACCGGAGTGTGTTCCCCCAGGCCTGCCTTACCCTGCATGTATCCTGTGGTCAGGAAGCCTGAGCTGCCCTGGGCCAGGTGAGATTCCAGGAGTTGATAGAGAAGTTGGAGCTTGAGGTGTAGAGGGTTAAGGCCTGCCTGAGCTAAGAGACTGCATTTGCTGAGCCGCTCCTACAGCATCTACTGCATCCTAAGAAATTATGGAGATACCTGGTGATCACTTGAAACCCACTGTCCCAGTCTTGTGGAAAACAGGGTCATGCTCAGAGGGACCAGACAGGACCAGAATCTGTGTCCCGTGTGTCCCGCCAGGCACCCAGCTCCACATCTCAGCGCACAAACCGGCCCCCACAGACAGGGAAATTAATGCTCGGCGTCGGAGAGCAGCCTCTTGTAATGAAGAGGCTGCTGCAATATCTTCGCAACAGGCAGCAACCCACATGTCGGATTACAACAGGTTGAGCCATTCCAAGCTCCCCAGTGCCAGGGCTCGGGGAAAAGAAAGGAAAACACTACTGCCACATTCTGCAACAAGATGCGCGTTTCCTGACCAACAGCCCCAGGTCCGAAGCCCGAGAGGCCAGCAAACCAACTCCTCTGCCCGCCCGCGGTTGAGCAGCGCTTTCTCTTTTGCTTCCTTTCCTCCTCTTCAGACTCCCAGGAGTTCTCAGCGGCTTTTGAATGATTGACACCTCGCCACTGTTCACCTCTGGGAGGCAATTTCTGCTGGATTGTGGCAAACCAGTATTTCAGGTTCCCTTGGCAACCCCAGTACCCCGTCTCTAGAGGACTGTGCTTCTCCCGGACCGCGGAAGGAGTCCTGACTTCTGGGTGAGAATCCATACCTTTCCGTTTTGCTGCTGCTGCTGCTGCTGCTGCTGCTGCTGCTGCTGCTGCTGCTGCTGCTGCTGCTGCTAAAGTGGCTGCGGCTTCAGAAGAGAGGAGATGGGGTGGCTATACTGGAAGTTAGGAATGCCCCAGAAAGAGGGTTTCTGGCCCTGGCCATGAAGGCGTGGCGCACGAATCTCTGGTTTGGAGGGCCAGCTTCTAGTTTCCACTCTTGCCATTGCTTGTCCAATGATGCAACTTTCGAGTAATAACCTGCCACGGAGGACCCGGTGTTTGATTGGCCTCTGGCATTTGCCCGTCTCTGCACTAACCATCCTAGCTTGGCATACTCACAGGTGGGAGAGAATCACTCTCACTCACGCTGGCGGCCCATGCAAGGGCGGGAGAAGGGAGGGGGGAAACTCCAGGAGTCTGTGAGGTCTCAGAGCAGCTGCATTTAAGGTGGCAACCATGCTCCGGCCCAACTTCTTTTTCTCATGAAGGATCATTCACAAAGTTAGCGGGTGTCCCCAGCATCAGGAAGGGTTTCAAAGTCACCCCACCTCCCACTGAGCTTCATGGTTTGTTCAGGCAGTGGGTGGAGGCGGCAGCAGGAAGACCTTGGCCTTGGTGACTAACTCCACGCAAGGCCTCAGAGGAAGACAGTGATGTGCAAATTACTGGCTTTTATTGGACACTTTGGGGAATATAGTTGTTTGTCAGGAAATGAAAGAGAATGTTTGTGCTTATAAAATTATATGGAAAATCAATGTGGTGTTAAGTATATTTTTCAGTTGTTTGAGTCTAGGACTGCTCTCCAGCCAATTCTAGCAAACTCCAAGGAGGCGTGTTTGTGTTGGGGGGAGGGGGGAGTTGTGGAAGGGTCCCAAAGCACAGCTCAGGGACCCATGGAAAGGTCCGGCTGCTGGTACGCCTTCCCTTGGGGGAATGGTTAATGGCATGGAATGAAGGCGTGAGGGATGATGATGTGAAGGACAGGCCAGGTTTTAACATGCCTGTGAGCTCTCCAGTCTCAATAGCAGTCCTCAGAACCATACAGGACAGAACACTCTAAAGTTCAGAACTCTCCCTGGTTCTTCTCTTCTGCTCCAATTTAGGGTCCCCAAGCATTGAACCACTGTCACAAGATGGTGTGACGCTGAGGGCACTCTTGATGCTATGTGGTAGTGGAGAAGATCAGTGCTTTCCAAAACTTGACCATGGGATGCCCCTGGATTCAGGTGCCACCTCCCATCAGTAGAAGTCCGGCAGTCCTCAGCGGTATCTGCCCCACACTGGGGACCTAGGCGCAGAATGTAAAGGGTACATAGGAACATCTGGGCATTCTGTCTCCCTGCAGAGTGTCTGATATTTACTGTGTCTTGAGAGTGGTGGGGGGAATTTTTGAAATAAAGGGATGGGGGAGATGCCAAGCGAACTAGACACAACTCCTAGAAAGTCGAAAGCTGATAGGAAGATGTGCCTGTATCAGATGGCCCCATGTCCTGGACCCGAGAATACCGGAAATGTTTTGAAGCTTCTGAATCGGGAGCAAGTAGTTTTGGGAGCAAGTGGTCTGAAGCTCTGTTCCTTCCTCGCGTGACCCACATGTGACCTGCTGGTCTTGCCATTTCTTTGCGCATTTTCCTGGTCAGTTAGAAGCTTCTTGGTTTCTTCTCGTCGTTGTTTTGGCATAAGTTCTAACCACATAGTTCAAGCTGGCCCCCAACTTATTGCACCGCCCAGCTGGACTTGAACCTGTGATCTTCTTTTCTCTGCCTCCTGAGGGCTGGGATGATGGGGAAGTGTCACTCCGCCCAGGCTTCGAAACTTAAGATGTCTTCCTGCTCTAGACACTGTGATATCAGATGCAGAGATTTCATAGGTTAATGGAGACTCGTTCAGTGGATGAACTGCAAATGTTTTTATGCTTCTGACTAGGCAGGTTCTCAACTTGCCTATGCCTCAGTTTCCTCAATTGAAAAGCAGCCTTGGATTAAATGCAGTTGGGTTAACTGCAGCAACACGTGTCAAACACTGAACACAGTGCTTCTCATGGCAGACATGCACTAGTGGCTGATGCGGGTGAAGTGGACGAAGAACATGCATTGAACAATGTGTCCTGCTGCTCAGCCTTATGGGAATGGCTGTGTAGTCCATAATAAATTTTGAGTAATTTTTATCAAAGACCAAATGATCCCCACGTGACTGTGCATACAGAGTCCAAGCACTCATCTAAAAGACACCCACAGCAAAGCAAAACCAAGCCCTGAGTTTGGCTGGTCTTTTCTCCTGAGCGTCAGTCTCATTATCTTAGAGGCAGGTGACCAGTGACTGTGGGGAAACCCGACTTGATGTCTACATGGCAGCCTTTACGCTGTGCTTGAGGCACTGGATAAACGGTATCAGTTGTTATGTTAGTGCTTAAAAAAATCCATACTTTAAAAACAGAAAGATCAAAGAAGATCTGGAGCCTACATCTGCTTTTAACACGGTTTTGTTGGTACGTGGGTATAAGGGCGCTGCCTTCGCCCCAGAAAGCTAATCCGTGAATGTCTTCTTTCGTTTGCTCATAAAGCTCGCCTTTTCCTACAGTAGCAAGGTAGTGATGGCTGGAAACGTTATCTACATTTGACTCAAGACCTTCAGTTGCGCTGCAAACAGCCCTCCTGTTGTTGCTTTTGTTGGTATAAGAATCGCCTTACTGGAGAGACCAGGGATGTGGGAGAGAAAATGTCTGGTGGATAGGACACCACTAGTTGTGATTGAGATTGATAGCGGCCATGGGCCCAAAGCATTCTTACAAAGCATTTGCTCATCCCATAAAAATAGAGATCAGTTTTGTTCTCCTTTCTGCAGGTGTATGAGTGAGAACCACAAGATGCCATAAGAATCCGCAGGCTCCTACCTACTGGGGTGGGAATTGCTATTACAATCAGAGGTCCCATTTTAAAAGGCATGTTTAAAAAGCTCCTAAGTCTGCTAAAATATGTGGATCAAAGTTGAGGGCTGAAAATGCCTACATGTGTTTTCAAATTTTCTTGCAAAGTTGCTTGTCAACTTTGTTGTACATGTTCATTTATATAGGCATGAATAATTGTATGATCTCTCTCTCTCTCTCTCTCTCACACACACACGCACACACACACAACTTCAGTGAATTATAATTCTTTAAATTATAATGATCTTGTCCCCAATTCAAAGAAAGAGATGAAGGGAGACAGAAGGAGCAGAGGTTAATGTAAAAAAGTATCTCTTTAGGAATAAACTATACTACTATCTCAATTATGAAAAGACAAAAAAGAATGAAAGCAAATGAATAAAAATTAGAAATTTTTTTAGGTAGAAATGTAACAAAATTTGAATTATGAGAATCTTTGTATAATAAAACTATAATTTTCTCTATAATCTCTGATAGTCATATGTTTTTATATTATTGTACATATTACTATATTAGCAATGGTGCTTTTTCCAGAGCTGCATGTTTCTACCTATTTAGTAAAAAAGTAATTGGCCACACTGTATCTCTCTGATAGCAAGTGTCTCATGTGCACTGTACTTATAAGCAAGTGTCTCAGTGTCCTAATGCAGCTAACAAGGGCTGAGGATTGGAGCTCAGGGGTAGGGACCTTACCTAACATGTGCAGTGTAGGTAAGACACCATGGTTTCAATCCCCAGAAACGCACACACACACACACACACAGCCAATCGTTTCCAATAGGCAGGTATGATCCTGGCTCTGGGACATCTACACCCCTGACCCATTATCTTCCGGGTCTAATACAGCTGCTCCTCAGAGCAAAAGACTTCCTTAGAGAGTTCTGGAACACAGACTGGTTATATGCAGCGCCACATTTCCTGCACCTAGGATTACTGGTACACACTTGTGAGTTCTCGCCACCTTTGTGTACACCTGTCTACTGGATATTTTTTAAAGGAGCTGAGATTATATTGTGCAAATATACCTTTGTATGCACACATGGATGTCTGTATATATTAAACATTTTCTAATCTCATTACAGCCATTTATTCATTATAACTTCTCATGCATGAAGAGTAGCATACATGTATAAGCAAGTCAACTAATTTAAGTTCCTCGGAATCCAGTTTATCTCCGTGGAAATTATGTATTTCTAGCTTTGATTATTTCCATAGCATAGAATTGAAATAATGGGTCAAAGAACCTCAACATTAAAGAAAGCAACCTTTTATAGTTAAAGAAATGCAAGACTGAACAGTAATGACAGGATGGTCTCTATATATCAAGCAGAAAAATTAAGAAAACGATTCTTAGGTGCCACCCCCGACACATTGATATATAAAACTCGGTCCTTTAGTATTCTTATAATTTACATGTCTTTGATCATTGATGAGATGAACAGTTTTTTTATGATTATTAGTAGATTGTCTTAGACTCTTTGAATTCTTTCTTTATGGTCTTTGTCCACTTCTAATGATTTCTGTCTTCAATCCATGAAAGATTCATCCCCGTCGAAGACATTAGGATACATTTCTGTTAAAAATACTCCCTCCTTGCTATTTGCCTTTCATTTTCTAATGAGTTTTTTTTGGTATGTAGAGGCCCAGCTTAGACAGTCAACTGATCTCTCTCTGATTTCTTCCCTTGTGCTCCTTAGAAGCGCTTCCACAGTCAGAAGTCAGATAGTTGCCGTCAGCACTTTCCGAGTCTTTTTTTAATATAAAAATAGAGTGTGAGCCGTGGCAAAGGCTGAGACCTACAGATTTCATCTAGGTTCTTTCTGCCTCTTGCATCATATGGACCCAAAGCACAGCGCCCGCAGAATTGCAGATTCAGGCACGGCGAGGAGCTGCCAGGGCCCGCTGAAGGAATCTTCAGTGCAGGCACGGGCGTACCAGATGTGATATTTTCCCCCACTTTTCTGAAATTGAGGAATGTTGACCTTTCATGTGCATAATATATTCTGATTACTTTCCCTCCTACATTCCCCTTTTTTTGTGTTTTTCTTTTTGCATGAATGCGTGGTGTGTGTGTGTGTGTGTGTGTGTGTACCAAAGAGTACCTGAGTGTGTGCGCCTGTGGAGGCCCAAAGATGACGTCAGGAAATCATCCCGGATTGCTTTACCTCCTTATTGCTTCGCTCTGGGGTTTCCCAGGCTCCGTCCTCTAGAATCAGAATTATAGGCTATCACCACACCTGCCTGGCATTTTTTTTTTTTTACAGGGGATCTGCGGATCTAAACTCTGGTCCTTTTGCTTGCGAGGCAAAAACTTTAGCCCCCTAAGCCATCTCCCCAGCCCATCTCTATCTTTTCTTATCTCCCTTGTCCTCCCTGCCAGTCCTACTTTCTCAGAAATCTTCCTACCAGATTCATAGCCTTTTGTCTTGCTTTGTGTCCGAAGTGCAGGATGAAGAATTCAGTCTTCTGCGTGGTGCACATACAGTCCTCATGACTTAGGGGCCTTGGCCAGAAGACAGGAGAAAAGTTGTGAAATGCCATCCTCCGAAAACTACACAGCATTGGCAATCATGAACCCACAACAGACATGGTTACTAACACCAAACTTTCAGCAGACCTGCCTGGTCAGTGGTCAACTACAGAGGACAAACTCCCCAGGGAACCCTGCAGTGTAGTGATGAACTATAGACCACCCAGCATGGCTTTAAACGTTAGTAACTGGGAAGCTGCAGGCAGTCAGACCTCTTACACACGCTGATTTTAAAATGTAAATCTGCCAGAGTAGGTCTGTGAGCTGAACCCAAGGAGCCCTAGCCCCCCTGAAACTGTGGCCGTGGCCTCAGGTGGCAGATGGGAAGTTAAATGATTTTGAATCAGATCTTCGCTTGGGGTCACATCTGACCGAGTTCATTTTCCCCTGTCATTTTGATGTGATGCTTTTCAGCTTGCAGCCTCGCACACATTGAATTCTGTCCACCAGCGTGGTGGTGCAAGGTCCCCAACCACCGTTGTGCCGTGGGAGGAAAAAGGATGGGCTATTGGGTGGCACAGGCCCAAAGCTAACTATACTGCCAGCTCCTAACCGTGTCGTCCTGAGCCTCTGTTGCCTTCAACTGTAAAATGGGAGCAATAGGAGTCGGCCAGCCTGGTTCTTGTGAAGAGTATAGATGCCACACACAGCAGGAGAGGGATTTGCGGTGTTGTCTGTGCATATCCCCTGGACAGGCTTCCCTCGTGACCCCAAGAATACACGAATTTAATTTCTCCTGGTCAGAAGTCAGGAAGACCTGGTTTTGACCTAAAAAATAATTTGCTTTCTTCAAGTCAACAGTCTTGCAATTCATAAAATGTCTGTGTTGTCATGGCACAGTTGTCCCTTGCTATCTATTTAATGACTTGCCTTCATTGAAAAAAGCAGCATTCTGAGAATCCCAAAGCATCCTGGAAAATCAAGGATGTCTTTCTATATAGGTACTCCATGTCCTTCCCACTGAGAACTCTTCAGACCTTCCTAGATTGACACGGCTTTGTATTGATTTGCTTTTTTATCTGCATATAGCTTACATATGAATTAATGTACAAAAGAGTTATTTTATTGTAGAAGGCATGCATTCATTCTATTTTTTCTTTTTTGCTTGTGTGTGTGTGTGTGTGTGTGTGTGTGTGTGTGTGTGTGTGTGCAAGAGGGTACTTGAGTGTCTGCGCTTATGGAAGTCCAAGAGTAATACCAGGAATCACTCTAGATTACTCTACCTGCTTATTGCTTTTGCTCTGGGGTTTCTCAGGCTCTGCCTTCCAGGACCAGAATTGCAAACTACCACTATATCTGCCAGGCATTTTTATGTGGATTCTGGGGATCTGAAGTCAGGTCCTTTAGCTTTTGATGTAGGTTTTAATCCTCTAAGTCATCTCCCTAGACGGTATGTATTCTTTTTTTTTTTTATTTGTATACCTTTATCTTTATTTTCTTTTTTTTTAATTTTAATACATTTTTTATTATTATTTCAGCTCATACAAACTTAATAGGTACACCAGGTCCCTCCCTCCCTCCTCCTCCCCCCAAACCCCCTGCTCGCCCTCCCCTCGCCCCTCCCTCCCCATCCCCCTGTGCCTCCCCCCCCAATCCCCGGAGAATCCTTTATTGTGCATGCCTGACTCTCCTCTGGGCCCTCCTCTCTGATGACGTACAAGGACCCAGTGGCATTTCCCTGAACCCTTTCCTGTGTTCCCCTTAAGCATAGGAACACTACTGTGGCTGTCAATCCCTTGCCTCCAAGGATCTTGGTGCCTTTAGCAGATGCTAGACTTTGTGAGGTCAATAGTGTGTTGGACATTGCGCCGGGCATGCAATGTCCAATTATAATTGCTTCGGCCCTAACTTGTGTGGAGTATCTTGCAAATCATTGCTCCTCCCATCCTTTTGCTCTTACACTCTTACTGCCCCCTCTTCCGCAAATGTCCCTGAACTTCAGGATCGGGAGAGATTAGTCTGGCCTAGTTCTAGGTGGTTGATATAGAGTCTCTGATGTTCTGGATAGTGGTTTGTTGATTTTCTTTTGCAGTTTTGTTGCTCCTGTAATGCCCTTCACTCCATCGTGATGGGCACTGTATGTCATCCCCTAGGTCGCGGTGAGGCCCGGCTGGACCGTGCACGCGTCCCGGCTGGCGGAGCGGGGTGGGGAAGGGAGCCCGGTATGTATTCTTAATGCTTCTTCAAACCAATATATTTCATTTGCTTCTTTGTGTTTCAGTGCTAGGAGCTGAACTCAGGGCCTTATACTTGCTAGGCAAGCACTCTGCCACTGAGCCAAATCCCCAACTAAACCAATGTTTAGAAATTTATGTCACTTTAGGGGTGAGAAAACATTAAATAAGAAAAAAATAAAGTCAAAGAGAAACTGGAGCTCTTTATTGAGCAACTCTTAGATACTAGGTTCAGTGCCTGGTCCCGTTGACAGGACAGTGGGACAGAGCAGGAAGGCAGGAGACAGTAGCAAAGCCACCAGCGTGGCCATTACTTCAGCTCCATGGGGCAATGATAACTGCTGAGAACTCTAGGTCAGCAAATCAGCTCAGTGGGTGAGACACCTGCTCATAAACTTGATGGACTGAGCCTGATCGTTAGAGGCTCACATGGTGGAGGAGAGAACTGACTTCTGAAAATTGTCCTCTGACCTCCATTCATATACCATGGCATGCATATTCTCTCTCTCTCTCTCTCTCTCTCTCTCTCTCTGTTTCTCTTTCAGTTTCTCTTTCAAATAAGCACCTCCTGTGCCTACCACAGCCTGTGTTTACACTGACTATATAGAAAAAGGAGGCAGAATAAATGCACCCCGTCTGTACCTCCCCATATTCACCTCAGTCTTGGCCACTGTGCCTGGTTTATGTTGTGAATGGGGAGATATGGGAAAAATGTGAATATTTCAATGATGATGTCAGATTTAAGAGGAAATTTGATGCCCTCTGCTTCCTGTCTGAATGCTCTAAGAAAGAGTCTTGCTAGTTAAGAGTCCTTAACTATTTATGAGTTTGGTTCATGTGACATGAGAAAGAAAGGACAATGGAAACATGTAAAATGAAAGCAAGACACACCGGTTCCTACCCAGAGCTCCAGAGCTGTGAGAACGCAGAGTTCCCTGGGGTGTCAGAGATAGCCGATAGAGATGAGCGCCTCTTTTTTCTCTTCCAGAGATGCATCCCAGATGCCCACCCATCTCCAGCTGGAGGTGCAAAACCCCACCAAGAGGGGACACTGAATGCCATGGTTGACTCTGTGTGACCCAAGAAGTGCTTTGTCTGTAAAGCAGGGGTCAGAACAGTATGCATACCCAGGGATGGAGGGAGGAAGAAAGGAAGGGGGTCTAGGATGCTGCTGAGAGACTTTGACAAGTAGGAAGAGAGTCACCTCTTGGCTTCCTTTGAAGGTATGATCCAAACATCAAGAGATACGTAAGTCCTCAGTGCATATGGGCTCTCTGGTGTTGCATTATCCCCAGCTCTTTCGAGTCACATAGACACCTCTGGTTTCTCCATATCTATATCCATTTCTCACTAGCTAAAGAGGAGGGGAAACCATGCACTTGCTCCGTTTTTATACAAAACAGGAGACAGGTGTCATAGTAAGATGGAGCCCACGTGGAAGAGAAAGTGGTGTTTACAGGAGACAGATGGAAACTTCTCAGAACATTAAAAGTTTGTGTCGTGTTGTGTATCACACCAGTGGCAGTTGAAAAGCCCTTTGTTCCTGAAAGACTAGAATAATGTATTATGTAGGTTTGCTCATGAAATTGTTGTGCTGGGCATACTAAGTTTAAAAGGATAATTGGCGTGGAGAGGGCTTACACATTTAGTCAAGTCACTCCCTTCCAAAAACTTGGTAGTGCATCAGGCTGGGAATGTGTCTCAGTCCGTACTGTGTTTGTGTAGCATGCACCGGGCTTTGCGTTTGGCCACCAGCACGTCAGTCATATGTGATAGCACAGGACCTACATGGCAACACTTGAGGGAGAAATCAGAAGGATCAGAAGTTCAAGGTCATCCTTGACTACGTAGAGTTCAGTGGCAGCAAGGGCTACGAGAGACCATGTTTCACAAAAGAAAAAGAAAAAGGAAACCAGTGCCCATGGCTCAGAGAGGAAAATGCTTTCTGCACAACTGTGATGACCTAAGTTCAGATCCTCAGCGTGTGTGGCCGACCAGACAGTCTGGTGGAATCAGCGAGCTTCAGGTTCAAAAAAGAAGCCCTGTCTCAGTAAGTGAAAGTGGAGAGTGATAAAGGAAGACCCTTGGGCCCCCCACACTCACATACCCACAAATACATGTGCATGCATGAATACATCACATACACACACATACATGTGCATGCACAACATCCCAACAAACACACATGTAAATGCATGGACACACGCCCACAAACACACATGCACCTGCATATACATACCCAAACACATGCTGCTCACACACATGTAGAAAAAAATTAAAATAAAAATCCAGTGTATATCCACAGACACTTGAAGCAAGCCCCCAGCCTCTCTGGTCCATACTTGCTTGGGCCCAGGGGTCAGAGCACAGCTGAGTACAGAGAAGCACTGGGATTTTGATTCTGTGTTTTCAGTGAGTACATGGAAGAAAACATGTGTTGAGCTTTTGACTCAGAATGGCCCATGAGCAGGAATTTAATCATAATTTGCATAGGTGATAGAAATAATTTAAGACCATTAAAATAGGCTTCAACGTTTCCGAATTTGGAAACATCAGAGAAAGTAAGTCTGTATGGTATTATCAGCCAAAGTATTGTTCAGGAATCTTGGAATCTAGTCTCTGCTGTGACTTACTTAGGTGTTCTTTGTTGGAGCACCACATCCCTCTCTGGTTCTCACTGGCATAAAAGATACAGAGGTCATGATGCAGGAAAGTAACACGCAACTGAGTAAACAAAAATCTTTTACCCCCTTTGCATTAAATTGGCATTGATAATGTTGTGGATGCCAAATGGGGAGGTCATGGAGACGATGCTCTTTAAAGACTGAGAATGCCTTTTGCCTTTACCTGTTAAACCCATGATTTGCTGGCTCTCGGCTTCAGTTTTCTCATCTTCAGGGTGGAGTCACCAGAAATGCCTGTTTCCTCTCACAGAGATGATACACATCTGGCAAACCTCAAACCACTTGCAAGGAACCATGTCTGCACTCGCTCTCCACAGTGTCCTTGGGGGTGGGCATAGTGATTGGCACGTTGTAAACATCCACCACAGATATTGGTAGAATGGGGGAGGGGGAAAAAAAACAAAAGAATGATTCTCATGTTTCCTCAGACCTCAGAGCTGAGCCAGGTGACGGATTGTTGTCTGATGCAGTTAGGCAAGTCATGGCTTGTTTGATCTTATTGCTAAAGGAGCATGTGGTGGCTTCTGCCATTTCTCCTCCCACTCTGGTTTGGAAATGACATCAGGGTGGGGAGAGAATGCCAGTGAGCCTTGTGATTTGTCCATAGACTCATGGTTGCTAAGGTGTAGAGCCAGAAGCTGAACTCAGGTCAGGCTGACTCACGGCTCACCCCCTTTTCTGTTCCCCTTGTGAATGCCTTTAATGACTTCCAGGTTCAGCCACTAGCCAGAGGAGGGTCTGGATCCTGCTTCTTCTTGCAAATATGACACTCATTGGGGACCCCTCCGATGCTGCATGTGGGTGTGTCAAGGCTTCCCTCTAGATGGGGAAGGGTTAGAATCCATGCTTTCAGCATGATTGGAGGTAAAGAAAAAAAAACCTCATCAGTGTGTCCAAGCTGAGAGAACATTCCAAGGGGGGAAAAATCAAATTCTCCTCTTACACATTTGAATCCTATTTGAACTAATTTCCTAATCAAAAATTTTTATTGGTGGGAAAAACTTTACCAATCTGTCCCTGACCTTTCAATGTCTTTAAAAGCTAGAGGAGAGTTCCAGAGAAGTGCCAGTCTCAATTTGATGTGTGCAAAGACATTATTAAAATGGATAACTACATCAGGAACAGTGGTGTGGGTATTCATATCCTCAGCTACTTGGAAGCTACTTGGGATCATAAAGTTGGGGCCAGTCCCTAGGCTACATAATGAATTCAGTGCCAGTCTGGGCAACTTAGTGAGGCCAAATGTCAAAATAAAAACAGGAAAAGAGGTAGGCAGGGAGCATAGTAGTAGAGTGCTTGCCCTGTGCATACAAAGACACTGGGACCAAAAGGGAGTAGGGGAAAGAAAGATGGCTTAGGGGGTAAAGGCAGTTGCTTACAAGCCTATCAACCCGAATTCAATTCTCGAACCCACGTACAGGTAGAAGAAGGAAACCGAATCCACAAAGTTGCCCTCTGGCATCTATACATGAACCATGGCGGGTGTGTGTGTGTGTGTGTGTGTGTGTAACAACTCCTAATCATAATTCACATGAAATATAAACTGAACAGAATTTCCTTATAAAAAAGGAAGACTATTCATATGTCTAAGCCCTCTCCCTCTTTATCCTGAAGTCCTTGGCAAACAGAAAGAAGTGTTCTTCTTTTCCCCAACTGTAGACACCTCCGTGGATCTGCCTAGCAAAGACAAAGCATTTTGCTTCTTGAGACAGTCCTGCCCTGCTTTGCTGAGAAAACCTGACTGCCCCGGGGCTTCTGCAATGACCATCCGTGGAGCTCTCTTCTGCAAGAGAGGAAGAGAGAGCTGGTTCCTTGTCACACATGGGCTGGTACTTTACAGCAGGCCGCACGCAATGGTGGTATCATTTCATCTCGTCTAATTAGTGGCTATCATGGGCAAAGTGCGGCAAGCCGCTTAGGATACAACATACAGAATAATTGCTCCAGATATATGTGTGGAAAGTTACCGAAACATGTAATAATAGGAGTTTTGACAACACGGGGCTTTTAAAGCCTTTTAAGAATACCGTGGGCTTGTCTGCAAAAGAGCAGTGTGAAATGTGAATTTTTAAAATGCTAATATGGGCTTAAAATGGAGCTGCGTTTCAACCTTTGCCCGTGGTGGACAATATTATCTTAATCATCAGCCCACTCTTCAGCCTCGACCCAGATTTCTCTATTCATCCCAAAATGTATTCGTTAGGCACGTGTCCAGTGTTAGACACATAGTTGTCAACAAGACAGATACCTGCCCTCCTGAAGCTTCAGAATCCTAGGGAAGACTCACTCTGAACGAGCCACTGTAGACTTGCAAGCGCTCTTCTGTTGAGTCTGTTAGGAAATCATCCCCTGGGAATGCGCATGGCTGTAGAGACGGCCCTGGCCACTTCCCTGAGAAGGAAAATGCTGAGAAAACTGTATCTCCGCATCTGTGTGCTCTGACCCCTCACACAGAACAGGGGCTTGCTTCCCAGAACCTGCATTGACTCCTTCTATGGCGGGGTCATTACTGCTTTGCTACAACTGATTCTCTGGTCTTGAAATTGAGCTCCTAGGACTTTGCAACCTAGGGGGTCTTAAAGAATGAACTTAGCTTCTAGCCTCAGTTTTCCCATCTGTAAAGTGGAGAGTTAGAAGATGACTCCTAGGACTGCTAAGAGGGTGAAACACATTTATCGTATGAAAGACATTTATAACAACACTTGAGCGCCTGCTAAAAATCCCTGGCCCTCGCTATGGTTGGACGAATTAGGACTCTTCATTGGAACTATGGGTTCACTGCATTTGAATGCTTCACCGGCTCATAAATTCTTGGAGTTCAAGGCTCTGCATTTATCAGTTCCTTCAATTCTAGCACTTAGTATGGAGTTCAGTTCCCCAGTAGGTCTCCAAGTAAGCTTGTTAATGAACACGAGAGTGGTGAATTCACATAAATACTATGTACCTATTGTGTGATCAGATCAATACGATCTATTTTAAAATACTCTGGAAACATAGTGAAAGCCCCTTTCTATGGTTTTGCTCATTTCTTGGTAAAATGAAGAGGAAAGTCCATATATCTTTTGGATAATCTCTCCGTGTGCTGCTTTTTGACTCTTTTATGTAAATGTGTGTTCTCCCCTAGGTTCTTTGGACCCCCTTGAAAATAACTGGCATTTCTTTAAATACACCATAGAAAACAATTTTGTGTCTCTCTTAACCTTAATTATGTCAAGTCATGTGCACTAGAGTCGCACAATACAATGTAAATTATATTTTGTCAAGTGCCTTTCGTCTCAAACTGCATGCCCAGCATTGAAGTTAAAAAAATAAATAGGACAGTACTTTTGGGGAGGTTTGGGAATTAAAGATCCAAAACAAAAGAGGAAAGCAGAAAGCAAATATTCTATCATCAGATTCCCGAGGATTCCAACTCTTCCTCCGGCTGTGGTTGTTCCCCAAGACAGGGACACAGACATGGGGGGTGGATTAGCAAATGGCCTAGACAATGGCTTTGATTTCATGGGGTCATCATGGTCACCTGCATTTGTCACGCCGCCTTGGAGCTCTTGCTACACTGCGAAGGTTTTCTGCTTATGAGGACGTATTTCAGTAGACACATTGCTGAGCCCCTTCTGCACTGCCTGGGGAGAACCCATAGGCAGTGGTGAGTTCCGACGGGCACTGTGGGGTCTACCTATTTTTCAGAGCCAGAGAGCTAGAGATCTGATATTGCAACGTGGAGGGTGTATGGATACTCCTCTCGAGTTAAGCATATCATAAGCACTTCACTGCTGGCTTTCAAACTGACAAGTTATGTGTCCCTGGATCTAATCTATCTAGGGCTTGTTTTTACACATCTCTGTTTAGAAACAACAAGATAAATAAGAGCAAGAATAGGTAGGGTTAGGGCTGGAGAGGTGGCTCAGGGGTTAAGCCTCTGCCTTGCAGGCAGAAGGTCCTGAGTTGGGATCCTAGACCCCATGTATAGATGCAGGGCGGAAGCAGGGGCGGCCTGCGTTTCTGGTCCTGGTAGGGCGGAGCCTGTGAATCCCGGGGCAGAGTAAACAAGGAGGAGGTAGAGGTGGTCCATGGTAGTTCCCGAATTCATCTGTGGTTCTACACACACACACACACACACACACACACACACACAGACACACACACACAATTGAATTAAAAAAAAATAGGTAAGGTTAGAAAGGTACCTAGTTAGTAGAGTGCTTGCCTAGAATTCATGAAGCCCTGGGCTTTTGATCTCTAATGAAGCATAAACTGGACCTAAGGGTCTGTGTTTATAGTTCCAGTACCTGGGAGGTAAAGGCAGGAGAAACAGAAATTCAAGGTTATTCTTGGCTACATAGGGAATTCAAGAGCTAACCCAAGATACATGAGACCATGTGTTTAAGAAGAAAAAGGAAGAGGAGGAAGAGGAGGAAAAGAAGAGGAAGAAAAGAAAAGAAAGAAAGAAAGAAGAGAGAGAAAGAAAGAAAGAAAGAAAGAAAGAAAGAAAGAAAGAAAGAAAGAAAGAAAGAAAGAAAGAAAAAGAAAAGAAAAAGGAAGGGAGGGAGGGAGGGATGAGGAAGAGGAAATGTTATATGACCTATAAAGTCCAATATGCCTCCCCGTCTTTTCCAGAAGTTGGATGAGCCCTGCTGTAGTACATTAATACTGTGCATGCAAAAATTTATTATCCGTCCCTTATAATTTTGACACTGATTCTTAAAAGGAATAAATGCTCACCTGATGCTCTGAAGCTCATCCGTGTAACTAATAGCCTTAGGGCCACAAGCATAAATTCTTTCAGGACATGAATGAAGCAAATCAGAAATGTAGATCCAGGAGTGCTTGGACCAATGTGGCAGACATGAGCTCCTTGTAAAGGACAGTTGCATTTCTTTGTGACTGGTGAGATAGTAAATACGGATGGCAGATGGTTCCTTGAAATACTAGTTTCCTTTCTTTTGGATACGTGAAAAAAAAAAGATAAGATAAACAGTGTCCAGGGAGGTAGTCAGCCAATCTGTGATTGTAGAGTAAATGTGAGGACCTGAATTCAAGCCCCCAGAACTTGTTTAAAATAGTTGAGCACAGAGGGGCATGCTTGTAAACCAGCATTGAGAGACGGAGACAGTAGGATCCCAAATGCCTGGCTGACCAGTCAGTCTACTGAGGTTTGTGAGTTCCAGGTTCAATTAGAGACCATGTCTCAAAAAGTAAGAGGAGGCTCATTGAAAAAAAAACACCCAGCATTGACTTTGAGCCTACACACACACACACACACACACACACACACACACACACACACGCATATGCACACACATGCATATACACACACATACACTTGAAAACTCATGTGCACGTGCAGCACATTGAGAGAGAGAGAGAAGGACAAATGTTTGAGGTGATGGTTATATCAGTTACCTGAATGATCTGTCCCCATCATAGAAACACACTGAAAAGTTACAGTGGAGCCCATGAATGTACACACTCATCACGTGTCAGTTACAAACTAAAGGGCAAGCACAAGGCGTTCAGAACAGTGGTAGGCTGGCAGTACTGATGTCATTAGATTTTCTATTCTTTGGAGAAAATTCATAACACCGGATTCTTGCTTGAAATCTCTTCGTGTTTCATTGTCAGCAGATGACTGGAAGTTTTCTGACATGAACTATGCATTAAGTAAAAATAGTCTTGTGGGCCGCATGAAGTCCTACAGTTTATACTTGGAAGACTCTGACCATTAGGGTGGGACCATTTAGGGCAACTTCTCCACTTTTCAGTGAGATAACTGAGAGGATCCGAGGAGGGCAGCTAGGGCAAGAAATAACCTAAATCCTTTCACTTGATCGCTGCACTGGTCTGAATTCTAACTGGAAGAATGGCTGACTGATAAGGAGTGATCTCTTCCAGGTTCATCTAGACCACCCAAGTCTACTCTAAGATGACAGCGAGTCTGGGAAACAATCGGAGTGCATTACTAAAATGCCCAAGGTCACGCAGCTAAATAAGCGCAGAAGTGGGTCTTCAACCTCAGACCTCAGCCCTGTTCCCATGCTGTCCCTCACCCCATGGCGAGCTCTAAGTCTTTGAACTACCTCTTCAAAGTCCATTACTACACTTCGTGCCATACCTGAACCTTGGTTACTACTGGGCGTGAGTCAAACTTCATATATAGCTGCCTATGTCTGGCAGGTTCGCAGACGCTCACTTGTTTGGAGTTGGAAGTTGGCTAAAGTTAACATACTTTCAGAGTGGTAACTTCCAGGAGCTGCCTCAGTGGCCCGTGGAAGCGAGAGATGCAGGAAGACAAGTGCTATATTTCCGTGAGTCAGTGATGCTGTAGCAAATCTGATAGAGCTGTTTTCACGAGGGGATCTATGAGATCCAGAGGGGCTGCTTGGCATCCAGGGTGACCCTGAGTTGGAGCATAGTCTGCCCGTTTCTATAGAAACACAGTACAATCCTGCAGAAGGGCTGGAGGGAAGCAATTCTATGTCTTTCTCCACCTTAAGATCTTGCACAGCCCAGAACACGTAACTGGAGCACTAGGTGCGCTGTGCTCAGAGAAGGCACTAGAAGCAGTGTGCATTGTACCCTTGACTCACCTCAGAGGTGGCGAGGAGCAGTGGGACTCTGACCCCTAGAGTAATAGTGAGACTGTGCGTTTTGTGAGCTATGCCAAAGGCTCTCGGGTGAGTGTGTGGTAAAGGTAAGGGGTGTCTGAGGCCCTGATAAAGCACATAGAAAGAGTATTAGGTGATATAATATAGTCTCTGTGGTCTATGTGTGCCTCAAGAAACTAGGTTCTGTGCAATATGGTCTCTTCAGAGAGACTAGCCTCTGGGGTCTCACTCCTTGTCACCCGACCAGCAGCTATAGTATCACCCAGGGACTGGTTGGATATGCAGGCAGGAGCCCCTCCCAATCCCCAAGGGGTCTGCTGAGACAGAGGATGCACTACATAAGAAGATCCCTGGGGACCATGACAACCTATGAAGGGTGAGAAGCTCTGGCCCTGGTTGTAGTAGTTACCATTCTGAGGTAGATCACGGGCTGTCCTCTCCTGAGCTCCCAAGCCTAACACAGTGTGGGATTTCCCCAAAGACTTAATATTTCCATGCTTCAAGTTTTCCAGAATGAAGATACTAAGGGGGCATGCTCATAGAAGAGTTGTGATCATTAATTGAAAGAAAATGAAAGCACAGTCATTGATTGACATATATTTAGTTCCTACTAAATATTAGCTCTCTCTCCAGTCCCTAGAATCTTTCCTTAAAAACCTCATTTACTTTAAAAAATATCCTTGGACCAGGGAGGTGACTCAGTGGTTAAAGCCTTTGCCTCATGAGCAAAAGGATCTGGGTTCGGATCCCCAGATTCCACATTAAAAAACGTCAGGCGGATATATGATGGTGACTATAATTTTGGCTCTGGAAGACGGAATTGGGAACCCCAAGAACTAAATATTAGCTATCGTTATCATTGTCATTACTTTTTACAATCTAGAACTTATCATCAAACAGTTTGTAAAAGTAGGTCCTCTCATTCCTAGTTGAAATCATCGTCTCCCTGGGTAACCTATTGAACTTCCCTACCACTACAGTTGGAATTGTGATACCACAAATATATGTGTCTGGTATTTTTGATAGTCTTCAAAGAAGTAGAAACTAAAATCACAGATCTGACATCTGTCTGGGTATCCCCCTGACCATAACACAGACTATAAGACATGATTATCTACACTGTAATTTTGGAAACACTGAAGATCCCCAATTTTACCCGCAGCCTAGGGGCTCTCGGAGAAGGCGTTCATGAACCCAGGGGTAGCTGAGTAATTCTCAAAGGGCCGGTCTTGAGCTCTCGTGGCATCTATAGCTCTTGGGATTCATATTCTTCAGTTCTGGCTTCTTCTCGCGTACTTAACCACCACAAAACAGAGCAAAACAACAACAACAACGAAAAGAGCTGCTGATGAAACATTTTAGTACTGAAGTCGACAGGACAAGAGATAATTGATTTAGGCAGAACTGAGAACGCAGACCCTAAGCTCACAGTAGGAAAAGCTGGAAGGTATCTGCCTGTCTCTGCACAGCCCTGGGGAAATTTGGGAAATGGGAAGCTTGAGGCATTTCTAACAGCAGCAGTGTCTTGGGAAGAGTTGAAAATGGAGCGTCTTAAAGTCCACCCCTCCCTCCATCGCATGGTACGGAGCTTCCTCCTTACAGTGAACAAGCCTGAGTAATTCTGGATTCTGATTCTCGGCTATAGTTCACTGACATAGCAGGAGCGTTTATACCTTCATCAGGAGATGAAGGGATCGACCCCACCATTCCCACAGGAAATATAGAGAGAGGGGATTACTGTCTGGCTTGCCAGAACGGCTGCTCACCTGTATGCCCAAGTTTGCCTAAATGTGCCATAACACTGAACCGACTCCTTTCATCTTATCCATCTGTCCACTGAACGATCCCACTCGCTTTCTTGAATCTATATGAAAATCATTTCCCTTTTTTGTATGTGAATGTGTGTGGAGGTGTGCATGTGTGTGTTCATTTTTGCATGTGTGTAAGAGTGTATGTGTGCTCGTGGAAGCCCAAAATTGATATCCAGTGTTTTGTGTCATTCTCAAGTCAGGGGTCTCTCAGTTGGACCCAGAGTTTCTCGTCTCTAGGCTAACTGGTCAGATTATCCCAGCGTTTGTCTCTGATTTCTTGAATTGTGATTGGTCAGCCTGCGTTTTACATGTGTCCTGGTAATCCTCACTCCAGTCTGCACGCTCTTTCATGGGACAAGCACCTCATCCATTGGGCCATCTCCCCAGTCCCTAGAATCTTTCCTTAAAAACCTCATTTACTTTAAAAAATATCCTTGGACCAGGGAGGTGACTCAGTGGTTAAAGCATTTGCCTCATGAGCAAAAGGATCTGGGTTCGGATCCCCAGATTCCACATTAAAAACCGCCAGGTGGATATATGATGGTGACTATAATTTTGGCTCTGGAAGGCAGAATTGGGAAACCCCAGAGTAAAGCAATAAGGTTAAATAATAATTCAGATTGATTCCTGATGTTGTCCTTTGGCCTCACAAGTACACTTACTTGGGTATCCTCTTACACACACACACACACACACACACACACACACACAAAGTCATACCTGCATGCATACCCCATAGGCACATAATGAAAAGAAGGGAAAAATGCTCAAAGAATGCAGAGACAATGAGAGGAAAAGTGGAACATTTCATCAAATATATATATTGGTATCCTTAGAGACGTTTCATGCATGAAAAAAGGAGACTATTTAAAGAGAAACATTCAGACAACTAAAACAGCCTCCTGACAATTAAAAATATAACAGCAGAAGTTAAAAAAATGTCAACAGAAGGGTTAGTAGGCAAAACCGACAAAATCTCCCAAAAGTAGAACAAAAAGACATAAATCTGGAAAATCAGAAAGAGAAGATTAAAACTGAGACGTGATCTGTGAGTGCTAGTATTTGAACAGGATGAGGTTTAGAAGTAGGAAAGAAGAAAATTATCAATGAAGAAAATGAAGCAGATCTCTCAAGAGTTTTTAGCATGAAAGAAGACTTATCCTGAGCATCCAGTGATTTCAGAGGCAAAGAAATCTGGCTGGTGGAGAAGGTCTTAAGAAATTCCAGAGAGGGGGGTAAAGGTAAAAGGGTCCCAGAATCAAGATAAGGAGAAAAATGGTGAGGTACTTCAACACAGCAACGCTGGAAGTCAGCGGACAACAGAACCGTGGAAGTCCTCTGCATGAGAGACAAAGGATGATTTCCAGTCTAGAGCCAGTCAGGTCGGACCGCAGAGGCTTCACCTGCCACCCACTTGTTCTCTGAATGAAGAGGAAACAAAGAAAGAAGAAGAGATGTGAACCTAGAAACAAGAGACAAGAGACAGATCCAGTGGAATTCCCCAGGAACATGGTGGAAGGAGAGCAGGGCCCAGCAACAGATGACAACTGTCCCATACGAGGATAGTGGAAAGAAGGAAAATGAAATTCTATTAGAAAGCTAAAGAAAAAGAAATGAAATGAGAAAGGAAATGAACAAATGAAGTGATGGATTAGAATCAGTGAGAGATGGAAAAGTTGGGTGGGAAGAACTGGGCTGAAATGGTACCAGTACCTCAAATGTTAAAGCAACTTATAATGTTAAAGGAGACATACATTCACTTGCTCGAGCGCAAACAAAATTGAATACAAGAAAACACACCCTAGCCCATTATATAACTCAGCTTAGAATCACATTAACATGCTCATAATCACAGAAATATTAACACTTAACCAAAATGGTAGGCTAAGCATTTTGAGAGGATAGAAATAAGCTAGTGGCCATGTAAAGAGGAAAATGACAGCTTATCTCCTTCAATTAGAGGAAATATATTGGTAATTTCTACAAATTAAAAGCACCAGGAGAAAACAAACAAAACAGACCATTTAGAGAAGTGAAAAACTTACCAAATGGCATCATTTCTAGTCCTTTTCAACTGGAATACCTAGGAAATATTTTTAAAAGAAAATTATGAGTTTATATTAAATTTGTTCACTTTTTGTTTTGTTTTGTTTGTTTATCAATTTTCTATCTCTATCTCCATTCTCCCATTGCCAGGAATGAATGCTATAGAAACAATGTTTAATAATACACAAAGCAGCCATCATATTTATGTTAGTAGGAAATAACTATGGCAAATATCGTCATGGTTTGTTAAATGGTAGCTTACAAAACTCAGAAACTGCAGCTAAATAGAAGTTGCTGCTTCTGGGGAGAGGAGCAGTAGGTAAGGTTGGGTCATATGTTTTAGGGTAGGGACTGCTAATGTTCAGTAAGAATCTATGTGGTCTCATTGACTTTTAAAATCACGTACAGGAATCAAATATAAAAATTGACAAAAATAAAGATGAAAAAGCATGCAGGTCTCCAGGTTCCAGCTAAATTTTCTTTTTTTTTTTTTTTTAAAAAAAAGGTACATATTTTTGGGCTGGGGAGATAGCTCAGGAATTAAAGCCTTTGCCTCGAAAACCAAAGGACCTGAGTTCAGATCCCAGAGGATTGCAATTCCAGTCCTGGAGGGTAGAGCTTGGGAAACCCCAGAGCAAAGCAATAAGGAAGTAGAGCAATTCAGGGTAATTCCTGATGTCACCCTTGGGCTCCAGATACACAGAGTGCCCTCTGATACACACACACACACACACACACACACACACACACACACACACACACAAAGATGTACATATTTCCTGTGTTCTGAGAGACATTCTAACTAGCACACAGTTGTGACAGGTCTTCTTATTCTACTGGCCCATTCTAAGAGCATCATGGTACCTTCAGCTGGGTATCATCAGAGGAGGAACACTGACCAACAAGTCAGGACTCCTCCCCCATGTCAGCTTTGTGTCCCTGATCTGTGCTACTTTCAAAACGCTGTAGGTTACTAGCCAGTATTTGAGAGGGGTCATCGGTTTAAACCTCAGAGCTGCCAGACAGAAAAACAAAACTCACTGTTCTTTTCTATCAGATAGTATTCCTGTCTGCCCTACCTCACAGGACTTGCATAATGATCATAAAGATAATAAATGCTTTGAACAGCACTCAACAGATGTCATAGATTATGGTTATTCTGCCCACGTATAAGATTGGTAGCTTACAATATTGTAATTTATACCATCTGGTTTATTTATTTTTTTATCAATTTTCCTGCAGAAAAATAAAATGGACTCATTATGAACATTTTCTAAATACTCAAAAAGCAACGAAAAGGAAAATAAAATTTATCTTTAATTTCATCATCAAGAAATGATTACTGGCAACCTTTCCTCATACATCATTAACTCTATTTGCCATATATTTAAGGTGATTTCCTAGTAATATAAATGCAATGGCTACTTTTTCAAGTTATTAAATATTTTTATAGCATTCATTATTGGTAATGGAAGAAGGAGATATAGACAGAAAATTGATAAGCTAAACAAAAAGAAAACAAATCTGAATATAAGCACAAAATGAATTTTATTTTTAAAAAATTTATATCTTTTCCAGGTATTCTAATCAAAAAAGACTAGAAAACAATAAAATGCCAATGTACTAGCAATCAACAGCTGTGGCACCCACCATTTCCACTTGAAAGTAAACAGTAAACCAATTCCCTGAAGCAAAACAGGAGCCTTGGCAAAATCAAATCTATCTTTGAATAAATACAGGATGAACAGAGGACATGTTTTTCATAGGGTTTGGTTTGGTTTGGTTGACTTTTATCGTTTGTTTATTTCATGATGTGCTTTGTTTCGTTTTATTGTTATTGTTGCTTCGAGGCAGGGTCTTGTGATCTTGGCTAAACTGACCTCCAGTTGGCTCTATAACACAGGCTGACAATGAACTCAACATCTTCTGGTCATAACCTCACGAGAGCTACAGCTCCAAGTGTGTAGAAAGAAGAGCAATTGGGTCTGGAGAGGTGGCTCAAGGGTTAAGCCTCTGCCTTGCAGGCGGAAGGTCCTGAGTTCGGATCCTAGACCCCACATATAGACACAGGGAGGAAAGGGGGGCGGCCTGCGTTTCTGGTCCTGGTAGGGCGGAGCCTGTGAATCCCGGGGCAGAGTAAACAAGGAGGAGGTGGAGGCGGTGCATGGTGGTTCGCGAATTCGTCCATGGTTCTACACACACACACATACATACACACAGGCGCATACACGCACGATTGAATAGATAGATAGATAGATAGATAGATAGATAGATAGATAGATAGATAGATAGATAGATAGATAGATAAAAGAGAAAAAAAAGAAGAACAATTGCCCAAAACTCAGAAAATCCATGTGAAAAATAGTCAAAGATAGGATACCTGAAAATATAAATATGAATAATCATTGAAATAGGTGAAAGTCAATAAAATATTTTAATGCATAAAGTTATTTATGATTTTTAAATGTACACACACACTTGCTTACTTCTGGAATATACTTAAAAAAAAACTCATTCTTTGGAAACCTTTTAAGTAAGATAGAGAGAAAAAAATTCATCCTACCTTTTTAAGGTAACCAAATAGCTCATGGAAGAACATTTCTCTTTATCAAAGTATTCTACTAAAAAGTGAAGAAAGCGTGATAGAATATCACCACTTTACAACCTCCTGGGAAATGATGAATCTAGTCCATGAGCACTAAAGGCTGCTAACATCACAAAGACGGATGGAAGCACGTGGGGCCATCTATAAAGCAGTCCTGCCAAAACCAAGCTTAACTCTGAACTGGACTTAGAACAAACTGCAAATTTACAGGAAGCAGAAGTCCTGAAAGAACATATTGAGCCACCGTAGAAGGATGCAATCTGGGTGGACTATAGGAAACTCTCTGGTACAAACAAGGAGCAAGCAATATATAAGAAAGAGACGAGAACTAGATGGCAGGAAGCCTGTAGATCAAAAGAGACTTCAGAGGCCTATTTATCAATCACCATGTATGGGATTTATTTGGATGGTGACACAAACAAATAAACTGGGAAAAAATATTTATGACACAAGATAATTTCAACAGCAATGAGATACTTTGATGATATTGATGAATTACTGTTCCTTTCAGTATAAAATAGATTGTAGTTGTGCGCTTTCTAAAAATAGCCCATATATTATGGTTCTATCTGCTGAAATATTTATGGACAATATGAAGTGGTTCTTAGAATTTCCTTCCAAATTATGCAGGAAGGTGATACTCAAAGGGATAGGAATCAAACTGTCCCATCAACTGGAAGTTGATAAAACAAAATTGGATGTGAGCTAATAATCATTGGTGCTAGATGATGAATATAGTCAATTTACTCAAGTTTTCATTTGTGTTTGGAATTTTCCACAATACATTAAAAGTTACAAAAACAAATATTGCTGTGATAAATATAGGTGTCTAACTTGACAATTGAAGGTCTGAGCTCTGGGCACTTTTGTAAAGAATTAGTATTTGAGTTAAGCCCTGTACAAGCTTGTAGGAGATGGTCTAATTAATGATGAAGGTCTGGGCCATGCTGGGCAGGGCTAGTCTCTGTGCAGGTGAATAAGGAGGAGGGAACTGATGAAGGAAGTTGACATCTTCGGTGTACTTGGATGGACACACTGGTCTGGCAAGTAAGGTTTGTCCCTCTTTCAGCAGTCCTGTGGATTTGGTGTGGCCAGTTCCCTCAGCCCCTGGTGTTAGTATGAGCTCTCCTGACAAGACGGACCAACAACAACTGTGACTGGGCAATCTTAAGTCAAAATAAAGCCCCTGTTCCCTTAAGTCATTATGTCATGAATTTATTAGCAACTGTATATAGAGTAAGTGCTACAAATGTAAATCCATTACACGTTCTGTAAGTCTTCTTCTGAATCTTGATCTACAGTGGCCTGTGCATCATACTACTGTGTACCACAATACATTTGATCACACATATATTAGTGAATATTGAATCTTTTCTCCTAGAAGTCTGTATCATTACTAATACTCATGAGACAGCTTTCTAAAACTCTCTAAGTCCTGTGACTACACCTGCATAGATATAGGTTGAATGTACCAAGCAATGAAAACACCTTTAGGTAGAAACTGCTAAATTCTGTTATAGAAATATTGCACCAGTATCTGATACAGGGAATATGGGAGTGATGATTTTTCTCAGTATTTATCTCTTGGATTTTCTCATTTGGTAAACAACAACAACAACAAAAAAATAAGGCACAGTGTCATTATACTTTTTATTTTTGAAATTACTTGTGAGTTTTATATATATATATATGTATGTATATATTTATATGTCTACCTTTGTGTTTTTTGATAAATTGCCTTTTTATGTCCTTTGTCCACTTTTCTGACATGTCTTTTTATAATACATTTGGGCAATATCATTTTATATTAAGGATATAGCACTCTTTTTCATGTATGTTTCAAAATCTTCACCAACATTTTATTGATAGTTTGAGTTTTGTTTTAGATTTTAAATATGCAAATATTTTAAATTTATATAGTTGAAACTTTTCATTGATATGGATTTTGTGATTTCTTCCTTTTAGTATGACACAACATTCTACTGCTTTTAATTCCCTTCATGTAGACTGTGAATCTTTTTTTTTGTATTTTATATTGTCTATGAAAAATGTTAAGGTGATAATCTAAGAGACATAGCTCATACTGTCTCATAGTTCCAAGTTTCCTCAACATATAATTAAGACATCTGACTTTTCCCAAATGATCTGAAATCTCATCTTATTCTAGGTTGCTTTATTTAAGAATCAACAGATATGGAAGTGATGATGTAATTGACATTTTTAGGCACCTGCACCTACGGTGTTCTTTCCCTTATGTTGTTTGTCTGAGAATTATTTAAAGAAATATTATCCCGGGTGGAGGGAGGGAGAGGAATGGGGTACCTATCAAGTTTGTATGAGTGGAAAAAATAAACTAAAAAAAAAAGGAAAAACAAAAGAAATCCTTGCATCAACACAGGGGGAAAAAAAGAAATATTATCCCAATCATTGTGATACTTGTGGTTAAATTCATATAGTATCATGTGGCATATTAATATAAAGATATAGCAAATAATTATGAAAAGTAAAGATGTGTATGTGCACATCCATGTGTCTACATATGTATATCCAAAACCAGACACATGGCATATGTAAAAAACTTGTATAATGTAACAGTGTGTAGTTCTTGTCATTGCAGAAGATGTTAAACTCTGAGAATACTAGATTTTGATTGGACTTGGAAGGAGTAATAGTCTGGGGAAAGATGAATATTTGTAAGGTACTTGGCATGTAGTTTACCACCACTCCACCAAGACTTCGGTAATCGAGTAAAGGCCAGTATTGTAGCTTTTTTGTTTGTTTGCTGTCTCTTTCCTTCGTGGTTTTTTATGCTTTGGCCCTCTGAACTGATACCCAGTTCGCATAGAGGCTGTGAACTTCTAAAACTGGAAAGTAGAGTTGCTTCGCTTTGCAGAGAGCCGGCACCGATGCCCTGACCCTAACCTATGTGTGTGAGAGGTGAGTCCGCATAGGCCTGTCAGGCCCGTGGTGAGAAGGATGGAAGGGAAACCATCAGAATAGAGACCTTGGCTGAACTACATCCTTTTGGCGGAATACACAGGGGATGACGTAGGCCACAGAAAAGGGAAACAGTCAGGCAGACTCCTTTTAAGGAAAGCCCTATGACCAGCTTGCTGATAGAAAATATTCAGGCCAGGTCAGCTGACACGACTCCTCTGGGTAGTGAAGCTGGGGAGGGGGGTGACCTACTCAGAATGCTTCCACCACAAAATTTTCCCAGCTAGTCACCTTTGACCACAACAGACGTTGCTACTTTCTAATCAGTGTTTTCCAGTATCGTCTCAGAGCAAATGTCAGCGAAGGGACACAATCTAACATCAGAATCATTAGGGGCTCATCTGAATCTCAGTCCCTCTGCCTGAACCACATGCCCTCTGGGGTGGACAGTGCAGCATGGAAATGAATCAGGAAAAAAATCCCCTGTTTTCACTGGTCTAGTCTATATGAACACAATGCTCACAAGTGCTCTGCTACTTTGGAAAAATGGGAACATATATTCATATATTCATTTCAGAAGTATTTATTGGACACCCTCTTTGTTTCTGGTGCTATGTTAGCTAGAAATCCCACCAGTGACCAAGACATAGCTATTACACTCATGAAACTTAACATCTTAACATTTAAAAAAAGAAAACGCATGTGTAAGTGAATGATTATAGCAGAGAAGGATTATGACAGAGTAGTCTGCTGGTCTATTCTGGATAAGACCAAACAAATAGAGATTGTACTACAAGCTCACTTCACTGACAATATCATTAAGTCCCTCCATGTCCCACCCTCCCACTCATCCATCTACTCTTCCAGCCACCCAACACAGTGTGGTGGTCAGGAATGATTACATCAAATTGGAATCAACCATTGCATTGATTCATTTTGTCACTTTTCAAAATTTGCTTAACTTCTCTAAGTCATAGTTTTCTGCCCTATGGTCTAGATAGAGTGGAGAGATGGGCAAGGATGGTCTAGACAGAGTGGATTGATGGATCACATGGGCAAGGATGGTCTAGACATACTGGACAGATGGATCACATGGGCAAGGTGCTACAGTTTAAATGAAACTGCTCTTTGCTCAGCCCCTACCATGATCTTCTTAGTATCGTGTTTCTTTACTTCATGAAAGGATATTTGCTAAGAACTTGTAAGCGCTGGAGACTGGGCTGAACATTCTGGAGTGAAGGGCAGGATGCAGGGTAAGATCTAACCCTGAAAGAAAATATTCATGATGAATCCAAGTAGAGGAGCTCCCTTTATTCATTAGCAGATCATTGAAGTCATTTTTTTTTAAATCACCAGATTTTAAACTTCTCATTCCCGTAAGACAGAAAGATAGTTCACCAATAAGACAAATCTCATGGACAGAGAGCTCACAGGTAGGACCGAGGCTGAGTCAACTTACCTGAGAACAGTTACCACTTCACCTCTTCCCTTGTCAAGTGGGTCTGTGCTGGGAAAGGCAAGGAGCCTGGAAACTCCAAAGAGCCAAATTCTAGGTGGTCTCCAGCTGCCTGGCCAGGGGCACGCTGTTCTTCCTCCGTGGCAGGGTAAGGACACGCTGGCTTCTGTGGCTGCCTTCCTTTCTCGGTCACCAGGAGGCACAGGTGGGACAGCAGTCCAGCCCCAGTCCTCCCAGGAATGTCTCTAGTTCTCCCGCAGCCCTGCCCAGTCTAAACTTGACCATGCTTGCCTGGTTCCCCCATCCTTCTTGCAAACCAAAAGTTGCAGTATCCTCCCTCCCGACCTCCAGCTTCCAGGAGTGAAGGACTGAAGGAATCGACAGATGGGGAGGCGCGGGGAAAGGAGAAAGAGCTCTACTTAGGCACTGTATTTCTCTTACTTAGCTTGGGGAACCCAGCCACCTGGAACTTTTTGGTGAGACACGGAGGAAAACTTAGAATGGAGTTTTCTGTGTACAGCAGACTCTCTGTAGCCAGGGATGTGCTCCACCTGCACTTTCCTTTCCCTCCGATTGTGACTGTCCGCTGGGGCTCATCAGTGGGTATCTAAATCCTATGGAACCAGCAAGGAATTTGATGCAGTATGAAACAGCAGGCGGAAAGCTTTACCCCTCGCCCCTCTGCGCTTGCAATGTTCGTTTCCTCCAACTGGAAGTCTGGAAGTAACTGCTGGACTCCAACAAAAGTATTTTTTTTTTGGCAAATAAATATGCTTCCTAATTAAAACTTGCCCTTTAAAGACTCACATTTTTTGACCCTAGTCTATGTTTTCTTTTCCTTGTTGCATATTACAGAATCAATAAGGGCAACGCAAATTTCTTTAATATATACAATCCGACAGCTCTAATAACACATCTGCCTCCACAAGATCCCCCTCTCCTGCCCTGCTCCACCGATAATTGCCCCTGATTTGTTAAATGCCTTGGTATTTTGTTCTGATAGATAAAGCTTGGAAGATCAGTTATTCTTTAGGGAAATAGAAGGGGTGGCTATTGGCCATGTCTTTTTATTACTACTATTATTGATAGCTCTTAATTTTTATTATTAATATGAGAGATGCTTACTCAGAGAAAGTTAGAGAATATTAACAATGAAAAAAGTAAAATATAGATTACTCATGATCTCATTAATAATATGTACCATGATTTGGGCTATTCATTTACTTTTATTTATTTGAGAGAAAGAGAAGAGTAAGGACACGCACAGCATGCCACATGTATGGAGGTCACAGGACAATAGTTGGTTCTCAGCTTCTACCATAAGGGGTGCCAGGATGGAACTCAGGTGACCAAGTCATGGGCTGCTGCCTTCACCCTCTGAGCCATCTCACTGGGGTCTGACGTATTTTCACTTTCTCCTTTTTTTCCAGATTTTTTTTTTGTTAGAGGTATTTTAATGTAATTATCAGTTTTGAATTCGGTTTAAAAATTTCCATAACAATGACATTTCCAGTGACATGAAAAACTAGGCAAAAATGCATTTTTACAGTGAATGCATAATATTCAACATAATAGTCCAACAAAGACCGTTTCCCAATTTACTTATCATACTTGACCTTTTCTGTTGTTTTGATTTTTGTTCCCATTCTAATAAATAATGTAAGTGTCCGGGACTCAGTGTCCCGGCTTTCTGGGTAATGACATGGGGTGGCTCGTCGGAGGGTCTCGACTGGATTTTGCAGTCTGTTTCCAATGGAAATAGAGAAATACAGGAGAAGACGTAACTAGCAGTGGAGATAAATTATAACATGGTAACAGCAGACTGCATTTCTCCCCAAAGATTTCCACTTCCTCAGCGTAGCACTTAGCTTGCACTGGTTCCTGACCAATCACTATCAAATGGCTTAAGGGAACAAGGGGTTTATTTTCGCTTATGTTTCCTGGTTACAGTTGTTTGTCCATCTTAGCAGGAGAGCTCACACCAGCACCAGAGCCCAGGGAACTGGCCACACCACCTCTACATAATGCCTGAGAGAGGGATGATCTTTACTTGCCAAACCAGCATGTCTGGCCAGGTGTACACAAGGATGCTGACTCTCTCAACCAGCTCTCAGTATTTTATTCCAGAGCCTACTCCCACCCACCATGAGCTGGGCCTTCCCCATCAGCTAGACAATCTCCTGCAGGTTTGCTGTGGGCTTAACTCAACTACTAATTCTCTACAAATGTGCCCAGAGCTTAAACTCTCAACTATCAAGTTAACACCTGTGTCTTACTATGACACTAAGGAATTCTTTCCAGACAGGAAGGAGCAGGTCTGCCAAGATGCCAAGCTGTAGAACTGACTGTGTGTTCTTACCCACCTCCAGCCGGCCACCCATCCCGATCTATTCACTGTATACCCTGAAGTTGTCCCAAATCCTCCCCCCCTTTATCTTACCTGTATTTGTGACAACTACCTTAGTTTACCTGAATGATTAACTTAGCCAAGTCTGTGATCATCCATGCATCCATTTCTCTAACTGATGTCCGATGATCGTATCCTCATCTTCACATATACTTAAGATCGCCCCCTTCCTCTGCTTAGGAGCCATTGGTAGGTCTTGACCCATCCCTAGGAACTAAGCTTTGGGACATTTGGATCCTTGGCTTCCTTCAGACCCCTCCAACATACAGGCTGCTTGCTGCCCCAATTTCTACCCTAAGGCACGTCTTACACGCCCAATCTGCCTGTGTGTCTGCCTCTTACGGCTGTGCATTCTGTGCAACACACTGCTCACTGTTCTGAGGAAGCATCTCTCTTTACACTCTAGCTTGCCTTCAAAATTCAGCAAGAAGCACCCTATAGGAAGCCTCCCCTGACCCCCCAAACTTAGGCTAGGAATACTTCTGTGCTCATACCTCACCTGTGTCTTAGGCCTCACCTGTGTCTTAGGCAGACACACTCTCTGCTGTGTCTCTCCTTGAAGGCCTGATTTGTTTCTTTCCCCTCGAGCCTTTAAATATTTTAATTGCTTATCTCTTAAAAATAAGGATAGTCTCCTACATAACCACTCCAAGTAGCAAATTAGCAAGGACATAGTATTGTTTAAGACACATTTTTATTTCAGTTTTGTCAGTTTCCGCCCTAATGAGCTGGTCCTGGATCTCATGTTGCATTTATTGTCCTTTAATCTGAAACCACTCCGGAGTCACTTTTCATGACTTTGGCATTCAGGAGCAGCACTCAACAGTTATTTTGAGGGACGGCCCTCAATTTGGATTTGTCTGCCATGTCTCGAAGATTAAATTCAGGTTATTCATTTCTGGCAGAGATGCCACAGAGGCAACATTATGTCCTTCCTAGTGCATCACGGCAGAGGACACATGATGTCTCTTTGTCACATTCTACGTGTTGACTTTAATCTTTTGAATAAATGGAACCTGCCAGACTTATCTGTGTCTCAAACTACCATCCTCCTCCCTCTCAAATGGTCAGTATCTAGTGAGGAGACTGCGCTTCGATCTCATTTCTTACAGTGCTTCCTCCCTTTGCTTTTGGCATCTGGGTCCCAGTTTTCTCTCCAAGGAGATTCGTAGCCTCAAGGTATTTTCAATGTTTTGGTTTTTAAGTGTCTCTTATCATCTGAGAGTCATGGGCAACATGTTGTGTATGATTTTGTCCACCAAAGAAATGGTACTCTGTGTGTGTGTGTGTGTCCTCTTTTTTCTTTATGTGTTGATGAGATGTGCATGTCTCTGGTATTGTGAGCCCAAAAGGTTGACTTCACTCCTAAAAGTTCAGAGATCACCACATGCTGCACAGATTAGATAGTAAACAAGCATTTGTTGAAATAAAAAATTTGTTTGCCAATCATGACTGATACCAGCATTTGATGTGTGTGGTAAGGACTTGTAGTTGATGCACCCAGAGTTTTGACATTTTAGTTATTCCCAGAACCTTGTCACTGGTCAGTATTCACTCATTGTAAAGATTATCAATACAGAGTGAACTGAGTGGAAGGAACTCTATCTACCCCACCCTGCTTTTCCATATGCTGAAATTAGGAGATATTGAAGGTGCATCCACTACTCCAAGTTTATAATCTGTGGTGGATCTGTAATCAGCATGTGGTAGCCACTTAGCCTCCAGAACATATAGCCTACCCTTCTTTCACTTTTGGATGAAATTAACATCATTTTTTTTTCTTTTAAGCACTTTATGGAGTTACAATGTAGCAGATGTTCACTGAATTTTAAAAGGGTGAGAGGGAAGGAGACCTATACTGAGAATCTCCTATACTACCCAGTACTTTCCGCTTTTCTCTCTTAGTGATAGATATAGGTGTCAACTTGACAATTGCGGGCTGAGCTTTGGGCACATCTGTAAAGAGCTGATAGTTAAGGCAAGTCCTGAGCAAACCTGCAGGAGATTGTGTATTTGATAGGGAAGCCCTAGTGCTTGGTGGGTGGGCCTATTCCCTGGGTTGGGGGTCATGTAGCTGTTTCAGTAGTTTGGCATTCTTCTGCGTATTTGGACAGACATACTGTCTGGCAAATTAGTTTTGCCCTCTCTCGGTAGTTCTATGGATATGGTATGGCCACTGGTGTTGGTACGAGCTCTCCTGACAAGTTGTTACCAGTTAAGAAATGTAAAACCAAAATAATAACCCTTGTTCGCATAAGCCCTTTGCTGTGAATTTATCAGCAACATGTGGAGTGACTGTGACACTTTCTATAGTCCTCAGTGTATTAGTGAGGTAAGAATAATCCCTTTTATAGATCAGCAAACTGAGGCTGGATAAGGAGAATAGATATGCGCAAACCCAAGTGCTACAGCTAACACACTCGGGACTGGGTGGGAATTCCTTGAATCTCTCTGCAAAGCCTTTGCAGGTTCAGGCTGTCTCAGTCTCTCTCACACACACGCCCTTCCCTTGGTAATGTGCTGCCAATCACAATCCAGATCCACAAGGGACAGACATTTCTTGGACTACATTCACAGCTTTTTTTCCTCCCTCCTCTTTCTCAATGATTGTTATCACGACTCAGTAGCTGTTACCATGGTTTTGGGGATGTTGTCCGAGTAAGACAAGCTTTCCTTTCAAGCATCTTGCATGCCCAAGGAAGGAACTGTTAATTACATCTGGCCGAGCGGCAGAGCAACTGGCAAGACCATCCCGGGAAAAGTGTTGGAGGTGTGGAATAGCATCTAGGGGCCAGGAGGGAGGCCGAGGGATCCAGAGAGCTGTGGAAAGCGAGAGAGAGAGAGAGAGAGAGAGAGAGAGAGAGAGAGAGAGAGAGAGAGAGAGAAAGATAAAACACCACCACAAGCTGTCCGCAAAGTCGGGAGGGGGGGAGAGAACAAAAGGCAAAAGGAGAGAAGTAGAGAAAAGTGGGGACCAGGGAGGAGAAAGTTTTCGCTAGACGGCGAGCAAGCAAGCAAGGGTCAAAAGAGGAAGCCGAGAAAGATGCTGTTGGAGGCAGCGCCGAGAATTCCAGAAAGAAAATGAGATGAGGAGGAGGTGATAGAGAAAGCGAAGAGACGTGGAGGACGGAGAAAGGGAAGACACTGCAGACGACAGAGACAGGGGTGAGCCGAGAGTGGTCCGGGGAGAAAAACGCATCACCTGTGTGGCGCCCCCCGGCGCTGTGGTGCGCCCCTGCAGCAAGCGCCTGGGCGCAGCGGCTCGCCCAGCCTTGTCGGATTGGCTCCCGCCTCCCATTCATGTAACCTGCGTGTGCGTGTGCGTGTGCGTGTGTGTGTGTCGCTCGCTCGCCCTGTGTGTAAGAGAGCGAGGGTGGGGGACAGAAGCAGGCAGGCGAGCGGGCAGGGAGGGGAAGAAGAGGAGGGAAGCTATTAAACACGCACTCACACACACTCGCGCGCACACACACATCCACACCCGCGCGCACACACCCGCCCCAACCCCCCAGAAGCCTCGGGATTGCAGCTGTTTCATGTGGGGCAGCAGTGCTGGCAGGGACGCCGGCCGGGAGCGGCCGGGAGCGGGAGCCCGGCGTGTGCGCGCCGCTGGAGGCTCGCTGGGGCTCCGCTCCCCGCGGGAGCTATTGTTGGTCTCTCCGGAGCTGAGTGCTAAACCCAGAGCTGCGCCTCCTTCCCGGGCGCCCAGCTCCGGCGTGCGGCGCGGAGGAGCCGGCGTCGCCCGAAGAGCCGCCGGCGCGGTGCCTTGCTTTCCCCGCCGTCCTCCTCCTCGCGTCCCGGCGGTGGCAGCCTGCAGCCACGGTAAGGCGGCGATCGGCTCCGCGGAAAAGGAAAAGCGTCTTGGGGAGCACGGCGGCGCCTCGCCAGCTCGGTCTCCTCTCTGCGCTCCCGGGTCCCGGCAGCTCCCGCGGATGCCGAGGGTTCCGGGAGACCCTAGCCTGCTCCTCGTCTACACCCGGGGTTGGGAGGGAAGGAGAAAAGGGGGTCAGGGCGCCGGCTGCCGGCAAGGCTAGGAGCCTGGAGTCCGCAGCCGCAGCAGCAGCCCCGGGAGCCCGCGGCGGACTTCTGAAGCCCGGGAGCCAGGAGTGGGGGAGAGCTGAGATGTGGGCGCGGACCCCTGACTCTGGACCGTGGGTGGTAAGGTGGCAGCGCGGCGCCCCAGGTTCATCTGCGGCGCCTGGCTCCTTTTCCCCCGCCACGGCCCAGTCGCCCGCAGCCCCTCTGCAGACTCGCTCGCCCCAGACTCCCGGCGGGCGCTGGAGGAGCCCGCGTGGCGGCGCCGGGCTCCCGCGCTGCAGCCTGCCCTGCGGGGCGAGTGCCCGCTGCAGCGGCCTCACGCGCTCTGCGGTTGGAGCCGAGGACCCGGAGAAGCGACCCCAGCTCCTCTCCTCTGCAAACTGCCCAGCTTCCGCCTCTCCACGCCCGCCACCGGGTTCGTGTTCATCTTGGAGCTAGTTGAGGCTGCAGCCGCCGGGTGGACTCTCTGGGGGTGCCCTGGTGTGTGTGTACGTGTGTGTGTGTGTGTGTGTGTGTGTGTGTGTGTGTGTGTGTGTGTACTCGCACCCCCAGCTTCAGGAAATGTGTTCTGTATTGAAGTGTGGTTATTGAGTTCCTTAGTCATTTTCCTGGCGATTTTAAAATGCGATCTTTATATTGGAAGGAGCAGTGGATGGAAGGTGCGGCGTGGAATATGCGTGTCCACACGCAACCGAGGAATACACAGCTAACTACTTGGGGGCTCAGGGGTTGGTTCGAATAGTGTTTCTTGGAGGGTAGAATAGTGCGGATTTTGTTGACCGCTCCCCGCCTCTTTTCTTCCCGCCCTCCCCCCCTCCTAGGCCAGGTTGGAAAGTACTGGAAATTCAATTGCGTGGTCTCTAACTTTGAAAATCGGCACCCCTTTCAGAGCAAGACATTAAGGCACCCGGAACCATGTGGGTGAGAATGTAACTGCTGCGGTTGAGTATTGAAGCATCTTCAGAATGGCACCAATCCCCCACCCAATCGTGCCCCCCCTCCCTAATCCTGGCGAGAAGGTTTGTAGATAAGCAGTTAACCGGGAGCCACCAATGCTGGGAAAAGGACGCAGGGAGACAGACTGGGTTTTGCCTGGAGCTGAGCGCACTGTTGGCGGTAGATTAGTCCTGGAGATCTCGGGGCTACTTTGTAGAAGGCGTCCCTTGGGCACTCTGGCGATCCGAAGCGCGGGGGCCAGAGGATGCCATGTGCTGAGTGAGATGTGCGGCGGCGCGCGGAAAGAGATCTGCCGAACAGGATCCCGGGCAATTATATAAGCTGCCTTGGTGATTACCCAGAAACTGTTCGGCGAGCACCCTCCTTCCCCCCCCCCCCAGGTTCTTGAAAGGACAAGCCTGAAAGTTTCCTTGCTCGGGGAGTGTAAGTACTCGGGCGCTTCCACTTCGGGAATGGAGAACTAGGGACATTTTGTACCTAGGCGCCCACTTCTGTGATGGGCGTTGGGTGTTAAAACTCTGTCCCCAAGGAACCCGTCGCCGAGGCAGGGACTGACTGATGGATGGCGATCCAAGATTAATGCTTAAGAAAGAGCCCGTGGGAACTCAGGTTTCTGGGCATCCGGGTTGCCCCAGACTCCCCTTGGGCGTGTTGAAAGGCCTTGCAAGGAACATCGCTTTAGGAAGATTACTGTTCTGGGCAGCCCCATAAACTCTCATCTTGAACCTCTCCGGGGACCTCGCTCCCCTTCCTTCATATCCGGCGTCCTTCACCTGTTTTGAAACCTGCCGGGTTGCCAGGTTTTGGCGATGTCAAGGGGTTCCAGCCATTTAGGCCCAGGTTGGCGAAGGGTAGGGGGTTAGGAAGTAGGCTGCTGGCCCCTACCGGGGATCACAACCATTATGCACCTTCTCCCGCTTTCCTGGGCTAGTTCGGCGCTGATGGGGATGGGGACACGAATGGCTTCTGTCCTCTTGTCTCGGCAGAGGGCAGTTCGTTTCTCCTGCGGCCCCCCCCCCCACCTACCATCAGGCTGCCTCCTTACGCCGCTACATCCTGTCGCACGCTGATGGGCTGTGATAGAAATCCATGGAGGTGGAGTGTTTTTAAACCTTGTTTTTCGCCTGTAGAGGGTAAAGCTGCCCCAGCTCTGGCCGAGCCCTGCGGAACCGTGAAGTCTGCACGCAGTTCGGCGGCCCTGAACTCCCTCCCCCGGAGTGCAGTGGAGTCAGATGATAGCGTGCACGGGTGCGGGAGTGTTTTGTTTTTGTCACATTCCAGCGTCCTGAAACTCCGCATCCCCTCCCCCTTGAAGCCGGAGGTCTCCGTCTGAGTGTGTTCAGCGCTGGTGAAATAAATCCTCCCCAGCGCAGACCTGTGGGGCCGTTCGGATTTCCTGCCGCTGCCATGATCCTTAACAATGCGATTGCAAAGCCAGTACTCGGCTGGGAAAAATCCCCAGGTGCCAGCCGGCCGCGCCTTGACCTTGCCGAAGGCGCCTTTACACGGGCTACTTGGGCGCCCCGGACGCAGGGGTCAGGAAGGGAGGAAGGCGCCCCGAGGCGGCCGGGTTCGCTCTCAGGGCACAGAGGCAATCGGTGGGGAGGAGGGGGATGGACTTGGCGACAACCTGTTTCCCAGATCCCTGAGCCCGACGCCTTGGCTCCTCAGCTCTGGCGTGGGCCCCACGTGGCCCGCCACCTCTCGGTCTCCAGGAAGGGGTGACCAGGAGGGCTGCAGCCTCCTGGCGCTCTCAGCCTGGGCCTCCGGCTCCTCAGTGATCTGAGCTGCCATCGAAGCCCACTGGGGGGACGAAGGGGCGGAGCCTGGACGCGAAACCTGAGCTGTGACCACCACCTTCTAATCCCAAGCCGGCGGGGCTGAGATCCCCACTGTGTCTTCTAGACATCCTGTACTACCAGATCTCCGCACGCTGCTGACATCCTGTAGCTTCTCTGTCCCGGGATGTTTTCTTTGCTAAAGTTACCGGGGGTATTTTCACAGCTAGTAGCAGTGGGAGCAAGTCTTCTGTGTGCGAGTGTGTACATGCATATGTGCGTGTGTTGGGGAAGTCTGCAAAGGTTTGTAATGAGGCCAGACTTTTCTCGAAAGTGGGATTCCCCTGTTTCTAAGTGTTACAAGGCCACTGTAGAAAAAAAATCTTGATCTGGTGAGGATGACAATGGAAAGCTCTTCCTCCTGTTGGAGCCAGGTCACTCTCAGCCTAAGGAATGGGAGCCTTCCCTGCGCTTGGTCCTTGTGAACATTTAAGGTTCTTGGGTGATCTACAGATGCTCCTGTGGCTTAGGCAGCTAATTCAAGAAAGCTTTCGTTCCTCCCAGTTTGTGTCCTCAAGTGGGTGGGAGCAGAGTGCTGGGAGGCTTGCGAAATCACTTCTGGGGTGAAGGTGCCAGGAATGGAAAGAGGTTCCTTTTTCTAGAGGTGTCTTCCATTGGTGGGCTTGGAGGACTCTTTGTGGGTGGAAGCTGACAGGGTACTGAGTCAGTCAACTACCCTGGTGGACAGTCGAATCTTTGTCAGCTCTGGCCCAGGGTGAACACCACTTCCTGGCTAAGGATTCCTGTGAACACTGTGAGTGGAATGACTTGGAACGAGAAGTAGTGAGTAGATGCTCTAGCAGGGTGAATCTTGGGACAGAAGACTCTGCTTCCGTAGCATTTCGTTGTGATTGCTACGTTCTCTTCCATCTTAGTGGAAGGAGATTGATGGACTTTAAGGCCTTAACTTCATGGGATGGAATCATGGTTGCATGGCCTTAGGAAAGGTATTTTGGAGAGACCCACTTTTCTTCCCCCCAACAGCACAAAATGGGGATGATATTGTCTAGTTTACAAAACTAGATAATAAACCGTAAACCCCTGGCAAACTTCACAGGTGACCATTCCCTCCCATCTCTTGCCTCCTTCCCCATCACTGTGTTTGTTGGGTGAGGTAAGACAGGGAAATCAACACCCCCCAAAGAACCAGCAACATTGCATCCAAAGTCTATTTAAAACCAGCTTCAAATGCTCGAAACAAAAATATCTTCTCTTTTCTTAGAAAAGTCATTTCCAGCTTTGTTAGAATGTGTGCTTCACTGGGTCCCTTTTTCTGACAGAATTACATCCTTGTGCAGATTGGCATGTTATATAACCCGGTATTTTCAGATCAGAAGTTCCAGCTATGGGAAAGTAGGTGATTAGGGATTAGCTGAAGATTGTTGGACAATACAAGCATGAGACTGTGAAGTCGGGAAGCCAGTTACTACTCTACCTGTGACGGAAGGGGAGGGAAGATGAGATTCCGTTAGCACATAGTAGTGTAGATCCTTGCTGATGTCCTCAGCTCCTGCCCTGCTATTACAAGCAGGCCCTGCGCCCAGGCCCCAGGCCCCCCTGTTCTAGTCCCAGTACATTCTCCCACAGCCATCAATCTAAAATAGTGAATGAAAGAACAATGGGATTTAAATCAACTCCTTGCAGATTTGATTCCAAGGGCCTCGCAGAGTAAATCAAAGTCAATTTTAGATCTAAGGGGCCAATTTTTACCTGCCTTCTTACATGGCCTATCAGCCAGCCTTATTGTAACTGAAAGCCAAATCACTCCATCTTTGCTTCACCTGACAGACAGTTGTGGGAACCACTATGAAAGTTACATACCCCAGATCACAGGCAGCCAGGCAAACATGGATCCCAGAGCTCCTAACTCTCCACAGGAAAATGTCCAATGGAACAATGCAAATGTAAGATGTGTATAGGTGTGACATTTATGCTACATATACACACGTGCTTTCTATTCTATATACTGCATATTTATGACTTTATCTTAGTTTCTCTTTAACTTTTGTTTTGGTTCAAATCTCCTAAGTAATGTCTGCTCATGATAGCAATTGGGATAACTTAGACAAAAGGAGAATCACACATTCACTGCTTTCTGAAAGCTGTAGCTGGAGACTTTGCATGTAGAAAAATGAGATCATACTTGTAATAATTTGTTGAATGCTCATTTTTATTTAGTGATAACGTATGCAAACCTGTCCCTATTATAACTCCCCCTCACCCCGTGGCAGCAGTTTAAATGGTCCCACAAAACCCCAATGTTTTAGTACGACATACTTTTTTTAACCACTAGATACTTTTTTGACTTCTCATTTATTTTTAATGCTTGATTATCACAAAACTGCAATAATGAGCCTTGTACATGCAGAGGAATTTAAGTCAAATTCCTAGAAAGCAGAGCTGCAGAGTCAAAGGATCCGTCACACACGAGAAGCAAGAGGGTAAGCTGTGTTGTCTACATCTTTTCAACCAGAATCTGGCTGCTTATTCTTTAACCTCTTCTAGGCCTAGGAGCAAAGGTGGGGGTGGAAGGTAGGCAAAGCCTCACTCTGGGGATTTGCATACGTTGGAGCTATTCTGCTGAACTGATAGGCAAATCCCTTTTCCAAGAACATTTTTCTTCCCAGGCTGTCTTGGAATCATGGCTTTCCCTTGGTGCTTCAGCCAGCAGTGGAATCGCAATATGTAAATATGTTCCTCAGTCTTGTAGGTGGGACTGGCTCCCTGATAAATGACAGTCAGTTCCCGAGAGAAGTGAACACATCTTTCAGCATTAGCTTTTTCCCTTTGCTTGGTTCAGAGGGCTCAGATAGACCAGCCTAGGAGCAGGAAGAGAGGCTCGAGCACCACCACCGCATAAGGGAACCCCTCCCCTTTGCTGCACGGCATTGCATTTGAAAGTGAACCCACATGGACCGAGTCTGCACCATTCCAAGGCTCAGTAAATAAATCAGACACCTTGCCTACTTGCTGTTAGGAAAGTGAAAGTGGCTGGACATCTTGTCCCCTCCTTGCGCGCCATCCACTTCAATCAGAGGGTGCATTTGTCACTCTCCCTCCTTCACCGGTTGCCTCTCTGTGACCCAGAAAAGATTTATTCCCTGTGGTTAGATGCCTTGCCATCTGACAGAGAATTCCATGGAACCACTTGGCGGGGATGGGGTGGGGTGGGGGGAGGTCTGGTCCTCACATCTCCAAGGTGTCCCCATCCCTGGCAGGAGACATCAGGAGTGCCTTCAGATCATGTAAAGAGGTCACCTCGGGCTGCTGGCTGGTGTGTCACCTTAGATAGATATAGCTTTGCTGGTCCCCGACTCTCTCTGACTTCTAACGAGGTTCAGATGCTGCCTTTGATACTTACACCACTCCGGTTTCACTAGGGAAAGTGAGAGAATGTGCTTTGTTGCGTCTGAGCATCAAATCAATGGGGCTTTTCTTTCATTTGGAAAACAGGTGGAAACAGGCCACAAGCGATGTAGTCTCACCAGGGCAGTGGCCACTTCCCATGTACTTTCCCTATATGTCCCTGTGGCTTGGAAGTCTCCCATGCAATCAATCAATCATTAGCATCCTCTACAAATTTAGGCTTTAAGGAAATAGTTTTAGCCAGTCCTGGAGGTACATGACTGATAATCCCAGAACTTGAGAGCCAAAAGTCCCAGGCCATCCTGAGCCACATAGCAAGTTCAAGGCCAGCCTTGACTATATCAAAATGACAACCAAGCCCCCCCAAAATGGGTTTGTCTTTGAAGGAGCTGTAATATTTTCTAATTTAAGAAATAACTGTTGATTTTACAAGTCTGGTCTTCATACCCTTTGAACATCAAGGCCTGTAACTAGTTCTCTAAACTACTGTGAAAAACCTGGTAAATTTCAAGAGATAGTCGACCTCCTCTGGAATTGCACTGGGAGAGGGGAGAGAAGGATTTGCAGTACTGAGAACTGTTGTTCCAAGTTGAAGCATACCGATGCCTTGCTGAGGATCCTATTAGAGGAAGATTCTAGTTCAGCAGATTTGGGGGCCCCAAGAATCTGCTTGTCCCATCAGGTCCTTAGTGGATGCCAGCTTGTTTGCTTATTCTTCTCGCAGAGGGACAAGATTTCAAGCTACCTCTTCCCTGAGGTTCTTTTAGAAGCAATGATACCCACTCCCCCATCAGATTTCAAGAGGAACTGACATCTAGGATTCCATAGAAAGGGATGTGACCATTCTTCCCCCTTTGGATTTTGGAGCACGGGTATCCTCAAGAGCTCTTGTCCTCCTCGTCCTGCTTGGGGAGAAGTGGGGAAAAGGACCAAGAGCCAAACCAGCACTTCCCAAGTGCCTTTTGAGTACCAGCTGTTGTCTGATGCTCTAGATGACAGGGCTGGGACTCAGTAGAGCAAGTTATTTGCCCAGAGTCAGTGCCTAAAATTAACCTTTGATCTCAGGCCTCTCTGAGGACCAAATCCTAGAATGACAACTTTGTAGACTTTGTAGAATATTGTTCAAATTAAGTTCTTAGCAAAGCAGTTCTCTTTAGAAGAAAAAAAGGTCTTTTTCTTTTCTGAGCCAGCATTGGGAGTGGATCAAGACGTTTAAAAATGTGCATCATTATCATGCAAACAATTAAACTGCTTAAGAGCTTAAAAGCAATTTGTTCAAGTTGGTTAAATAGCCACCCTCCCCAATCTTGTTTGTATTATTAATTTTCTCATCAAATTGTGACATCAAAACCACTGTGAAGGTGAATTTCAGTTTCTTTTGATTGGTAGAACCTTTCAAATGAAAGGGTTTGTATAGATGAGGTCCTCGGCCGAAGGACCTAATGTAGATGAGTCAGAGGAACTAACATTTTTACTAAATCAACCAGCCCTTCTTTGGCCTCTGGATGAGGACTGGTTGTTTAAATGTTCTATTAAGGTGCAATTATTCTGAGAACCAGTTAGTAATGCAGCTCTTTGCAAACATTAATTAGCTGATCCCTGCCTCACCCCTCATCACTGATAAGTAGCATTAACCCTCCATTCGAGGAACAAATGGACATGTAGCACGAGGGAAGAGACCAGTTCTCGCCCTGGTGGAACGATGGTCCTGGCAGATAGAATTAAGAGATGTTGTGAGTGCTTCACGTAACGATAACTACTACAGTCTACTAAATAATAAGGAACCAGACTACACAACCCAGTTGTGCTAGTCAGATCTGTAGCATGCCCAGGAATCACATGCGCATTGTGGCTTCCATATTGTCACTGAAGCTAGTGGTGGTGTTCTGTTGTTCTGGTGTTACAGGGAGTTCTTAGGAGCAGTGCTGGTCGAACAGTGCTTGATTCACACCAAGATCCCTGCCTCTGTGGAGCTTTTGAAATAAAGTCTCCCCAAACTGGGAAACACTGAGTAGCCCAGGCCGTGGCCCCAGCACTTTGGGGGGGTAGCAGGTAGGGAGCCAAATTTGGAAGTCAAAGGAAGAACTGACTCAGGTCTTGGTTGTGCCCAACAAGCACGTGTGACTAGCACTCTATGCCTCTTTGCCGATCCTGCTATTATTTGTCACTTCTTTCGTTAGCCAAGATTATTCTGAATTAGATCCTGGAGAGGACGATGGGAGACAGGTATACTCTTTTGCTGCTTGGTGGAAACGCAAATTAATATATACCCTTTTAGAAAAGCAATTTGGCAGTAAACGTCAGTAGTCTTAGAAACACTTATCCCTTCAGTCCAGTATTCCAGTTCTAGGAATCTAGCCAAAGAAAATATTCAGAGACAGGCAGAGGAGTTTTAAGAATAAAAATGTTCATTGCAGTGTTATTTATTGGTGTGTGGGGGAGGGGAAGTAAGCAATGTATTGGATAAGCGAGGAAGAACCAGACAGCGGGATATAAACAAGAATTAAATATTGCTTTTTGGGGTCTCACTGTATAGCGTTCGCTTAAGCTGAACTCGAAGTGTAGCTGAGACGAGTGTTAAATTGTAATCTTCCTGTCTCAGCCTCCTAAGTGCTGGGATTACCATCCCTAGTGTGTTTAATGTTTTTTAAGCACATTTTTTGTAGTAGACAAAGTATACCTTTTTAAAAAGTGAGAGTAGAAGCACAAAATGCACTCAGAGCAGGAGGCCAGCACCGGCTCCAGCAAGCATGTGGCTGAAGAGACTAAACATCTTTGTTTTCGCTTGTGGCATTTCCTATGTGACAAATTATGTTTTCTTTCGGTATTTATTTGTGAGAGAGAAAGGGAGAAAGGGAGAGAGAGGAAGAGAGGAAGAGAGAGAGAGGAAGAGAGAAAGAGAGAGAGAACACATACATGCCATTGCATCGGTAGAGGTCAGAGAAAGCCTTTTGGAAATCGGTCTCTCCTTCCACCACGTGTGCTTCCTGGGACTGAACTCAGACCGCCAGGGCTTCAAGCACAGGCCTTGCTCACTAGCTTGCCTTATTCCCAGGACTCGGCGGGCTGCGGCAGGAGGATCACGAGTTTGCCGGCACCCTGGTTTACATCAGAACAAACAATAGAAAACAAAGCAAAACCAAACAGAAACCCAGCCAGGGGGTGTGTTGGGGGGTGGGGAGGGGCAGAGGTCAGCAGGAGGTGTCTTCCTCAGTTGCTCTCCACTTTTCTTTTTGAGACAAGGTCTCTCACAGAACCTGGAGGGCTCTGAATCAGTTAGACTGTCTGGCCAGGCCAGCAAGCTCCCGGAATCCTCCTGGCTTTGCCTTCCGGCTGGGATTGCAGAGACACAAGTTATATCAGCCTTTCCATGGGTGCTGGCTGGGGACCGAACACAGGTCTCATTTTTACTTTTTTATTATTTTTTCTATTTATTTTTATTTATTTATATGTATTTTACAGACAATATTGAGTACTTATCCCTGCTTCCCTCCATTTCCCCTCCCCCCACCTATCTCCCTTCCCTTCCCTTCCTCAATCTATCCCACTTCCCTCCCACTCTCCTTCCTGTCTGCTTCTATGGACCCTAGGGTTCCCTCTGGTTTGTCGACGCTTTTTAAAAAATTTTTCCACTTTTGCAAGCATAACGAGTACTTATCCCTGCTTCCCTCCATCATCTCTCCCTCCCATCCCTCCATCAGTCTGCTCTTCTGCCTGTCTGCTGCCATGAGTCCCAGGGCTGCTTGTAGTTTGCCTCCACAGATTACATAGGAACTTAAGAGAGACAAGAATAAACCGTGGAAAACTTGGGGACCAAAAGCTAGGTGAGGGAAGGGAAACGCCCCTATCAGTGGGGTGGCCCGAAGAGAGGCAACTTGGTAAGCCACACATGTCTGAACCCCCACTAGTAAAACTAGTTTGCTGAGGTGCTGTTATGTCCTTCTCTACCCACTGCTGGTTCTGCCCTGAGTCAGTGCTCTGGAGCTGTGTGAGCCCTTGGAGGGGGTCCCCACGAACTGAAGATTGAGCGCTCTGTTCTGTCCACGGTGCCTGCATGTGTTCAAACAGGGCCTTGGATCCCCTGAGCTGCCATCAGTCCTTTTCAGTCTCTAGCAGAAAACCCGAGTTTCTGCCTCCAAGACCTTTGCGCGGCACATGCGTGGCGTGTGCGGGCCTCGTGCTATGGTGGCTCCTGAGATTGCCCCTTTGTTTTCTTCCCGTTGTCTGTCCACCTGCCCGTCTTGGAGGTCCTCTGAGCTGCTTCTGAAACCCACCTGTGCAGTTCTCTGGTGGGCATAGAAGAGACAGAGGCAGACAAGGGCCGGGGGTGTGGGCCCCAGCGCCCACTGCAAAGGGGGATGTCTGCAGAGGTGAGAAGTCTCAGGACTCCACTGAGGCCAACAGATAGGTCCCGGCTCCGGTGCCAGTGGGTTTTTGTTTCCAACACCAGCTCTGTCGCTTGTAAAAACACGAACCGAGTCCCTCTACCTATTTTTCTGAGCCCTCAGGGGCTCAGTGCCACCTTCTACTTTAGGGCGGAGCTTGACAGAGCTCTCCAGCCCCCCTCCCCCCGCACTGGGATGCACTTGCCAAACACCAGCCTTTCCTCCCACAACTGCTGTACCCCCAATCTGAGGATACCAGCCTCAGAACTCAGCCAATCTGCCACCCAGACCGTAAGGTGCAACCGGGACTAGAGCCAGCACAAAGGCCAGGCCTTATTGACTGTCCCTTCTCCTTCCCCAGCCCTCCCTTTCGGATGAGTGGAAGGATCTCATCTTGAGTAATTTATGTATGAGGTGAGTGACCTAATTCACCAGAGCCAGGAGACTAGCATATGGTAATCAAGGCTGTTTCCCCGCCCTCCGCCCTGCCTCTGGCAAACTGGGGCAGCTCGGTGGGAAAGCCAGCCTTCTCCCTCGGCCTGCTCCCTGTTCCTCCGACAGCTGCAGTCTGCACTCAGCCCGCGGGAAGAGGCGCTGGAGCTGGGGACAGGCCTTTGGCCTACTTTTGCTCTTTTTTAATGTTCCTTTCCGGGCTCTGCCCATGAGCCTCCACTGCACACCCTTCTGCACATCCAGCCAGCCCCCAGGATTCCCCAGGGGGCGCCCATCACATGCACATGTCGCATGGTATAGTGCCATGGGGTCATGCCACAGACTCGACATTGCCCAAGGGCTCTGTACTTCTGGATGATTTCGGTGATTTGACATCATATAAATAACTAAAATTTGGTTATGAAAATCTTCTACTTCCATTCAGTATTTGTTTCGGGGGATATGTCTCAAATCCAACTCAATCCGGGATACTGAGTTTGGTGAGGAAGAGGCTTCTAGAGGTGCAGCCGTGTTTGTCTCTGGTCTCAGCTGCCTGGAAGGCTGAGGCAGGAGGATCACAAGTTTGAGTAACATAGCAAGGTTCGTCTCAAGAAACAGACACAACCCAAGAGGCAAACAGAAGATGCCTTCATGTGAGGAGGGACCAGCCGGAGACTGCTAAAGCACAGGTTCCTTGGTGTTGGGGAGAAGGCTCAGGGGGTCAGGTAGTATTTGGTGCAAAAGCAAGAGAGCCAGAATTTGGATCCCCAGAAGCCATGAATAAGCTAGGTATGGTGGCACAGACTATAACCTGCATTCAGGGGACAGAGACAGGAGGATGCTCCAAGCTCGCCTGAACATAGTTTAAACAAAGAAGGGGAGAAGGAGAGAGAGAGAGAGAGAGAGAGAGAGAGAGAGAGAGAGAGAGAACGCTAGGCTCAGTGGGAGACCTTGTCTTACAATTGTCTTACAAATAAGGTAGAGAGAAATAGAGGAAGACACTGCACATCACTTCTGGCCTCTGCATAGATGTATGAACCTGCACATGTACACACACACACACGCGCACACACACACACATGCACACACATGCACACACACACACGCGTGCGCACACACATGTAGATTTTTCAGAAGGTGGGTGCGCCTGACAAGCTCCCTAGAGATAAACATGCTGAAGATCAAAGTCCCCCTCCTTGACGAGCAGGGCTCTGAGGCCTTCATCTTCCTTTCCGCTTCTGCTGCTCCTCCTCCTCTCCCCAAGCCTGTAGTTCCAGATGTGGACTGTCGCAGAGCGAACGGAGAGTGTCAGTTGTGCATCTCTGACAGTGGGGATTGCTGCGCCCTCCACGGAGGCGGCTGCAGTGTGAGAACAGAGGAGGAGTAAGTCCACTGCAGCGGCAGCACCAACACTACATCCTCTGGTCCTGTTAATGTCCTCGAGTACATTCAAGTTCACAGAAAGTTGTGGAGTCGGTAGCAATTGTTATCATTAAGGGAAGTATTACTTTGAAGACTGTAGAGTTTTCGTCACGTTTGGGGCAGGTGTTGGGACTCAGTGATAGCATGCTTGCCTACCATGCATGAGGCAGTGGGTTCAATCCCAGCACTGCTCTGTGTGTGTGTGTGTGTGTGTGTGTGCACGCACAGCGCGTGTGCTTGCACAGGCATGTACATGTGTGTAGAAGCCTGAAATTGATAATTATGAAGCCTTTCTGATCACTTAGCCACCTTAGTCTTGTTGAGACGGGGTCTCTAATCAAACCCAGTGATTACCAATAGGTTTAGTCTGGCCGATCAGCTTATTCTGAGGTTTCCAAGTCTCCATCTCCCGAGGCTGGAAATACAGCCAACTGCTGCACCAATCCAGCATTTTATGTAGGAACTGGGAATCCAAACTCTGTTCTTTTGCTTGTGCGACAAGCATTTAAACTACTGAACCATCTCCCCCAGCCCCTCATGTTTTTATTTCATGTTTCTCTTTCTGATTATAGCAATACTGCCAGTTAACAACAGAACATTTAGAAGGCCCAAGGTAACCCAGATAATAAGTGAGCATATATAATCCTGCAGAATCTCTTTTAACAATTTGGTTTTCTCTCCAGCATCATCTTTGCATACATTTCTCATCCTCCCCTACGCCTCCTCTACTCCTATCACTTAGAGGAAATTATATACATTATTTTATAATGTGTATATTCTGATCATTCCTCATGCCATTACATTTCTCTACAATGTGACATTTCACTACATAGTAGTCCATCATAAGGATGTCCCATGATTTTTGAACTAACTTTCTTCCTGTTGCTTCTACCTTTCTATCCCTGCAAATACCACTGAGAGCCATAGGTTTGTGTGCTTGTCTATTAATTTCCATCACTCATTTGTCTGTATTCCAAATTTGTAAGTCAGAAATTATGCAGCATTCTGGAACCTTCAGTGTTTGCTCCTTCCCTAGGCTTACAGAATCGAGGAAGCAAGGACAGGAGGAATTTGATCCTAATGGGTGGACAGTTTGCAGAGACTGTCATTCACCGAGAGTACCGTATGTAGATCCCTGGACATCCTAGAATAGGCGTCTACCCTGTGACCAGCTCCTGGCTGTGTTTAAACTGTATCATGTTAGAGAAGATGGATGATGTGGATGGATGCAGACCACTGCCTCCTCCTTGGTTCTCTTTCGGAAGAGAGAGGGAAGGAGGGAAGAAAGGTTCCTCACGGAGTGTTCAGACTCCAGCCTCATTTCCAATAGCCTCCTATGATCTCTCATAGGCATCTTGACGTGTCCAAAACTCGTCCTTACCTCACACACTATTCTAGCTAAAGTCCCCAGTCCATCTTGGCCAGAAGGAGCCGCAGCCTGAAATTCAAGGTCTCAAGCCTCAGCTTTTCCTCTGATGCCTTGGTTGTTTGTTTCCATGTGGAACCAGGTGGAGATCCTGTGGATCCGCCTTCCAGGTAGACTCAGACGCTGACCGCTTCTCCTCATCCCCCCTGCTGCTCTCTGGTCCACCTCGGTCGCCTCTCACCTGGGCAGCAGCAGTCTGGTCCCCTGGGTTCTCTAGCTCTCACCTAGTCGTCCCGTTTAACCCTAACTCTAATCGTGTCCCTCCTCTGTTCACAACCTAAGGCTTAGGCTTAGGCTCCTGACCAGCATCCTTACCTGACCTACACAGACCTCTTTCCGTCCACCCCCAGGCCTCCGCACTGCATCTCAGAGTTTCACTCCTCCTTCCCATGCATTACAGGGCTGGCCAGGCTGATTCCTACCTCAAGTCTGTCCTCCCTGCCTGGAATCTCTTCCCCGCCATAGCCCCATGTCCTACTCTTTGCTGCAGCCTCACCCTATGAAGCTGTTGCATTGACAACCCAGCATCCTTGTTCTTTCCTTCCAGACTTCCCTTACCCTGCTATATATTTTCTTTCCACCATGTTAATGCTGTGCTTTATAATTTTTAACAAGATCACTGTAGCTGCCGTGTTGAGAATAATCTGAAAGGAGGGGGTGGGTCAAGGGCAGAGCGTGCTATGTAATTTACTTATTTATTACGCTTATTGGCTGGAAGTGAATAAAGACTACCCGAGTGGTCACAAGCAGAGAGTACTTATTGAGAGCTTGCCGTAACGAGGGGGTCAGCCACCATCACTTGCCTTTGTCACGCCTCACAGGCAGGCTGGGGAGTGGGCCAGCTTCAAGGAGAGTGGGGGGAAGGCTTAGGTCGCTCTGATGGGAGATTATTGCATGGAAAGGGGAGGGGTGGGCTAACTCAAAGCCAGCCTCCTAACACAACTGGTTTGGGAAGCATATTTAGGAACAAATGTTTGGAAAGCAGGACGATCGTTGACCACTTTGGCCATGTGTTACAGAGGTGGTACGCTGGGAATGTTCCCACATCTGGCCTGGCCGCCATCTGTCTGTATATTCAGTCTCCTGTGAATGCTGACTGCTATTCCCCTTGAAAGGAGAGCTCTTTGGTTTTTGCTCTCTGAAGGAACCCCAGTGTCCAGACCGGTGCATCTGGTAGTAGAGGTTCTCGCTCAGCATTTGCTGAATTGCATTTGGCTCACATTGTCTCCCTCAGTCTTTTCAACAAGCCGAGCGAGTTCTTCTTATTCCTGCTTTCCGAAGGGGTTCCCTGAGTTCAGGCACCCTGCCCAAGGTCCTGCCTCATCAGTGAGTCAGGGAACGGAGATCTTATAGAAGTCTACCTGGCCCTAAAACAAATGTTCCTCTCACGGAGATTTCCACTTAGCTCATGGGAAATAGAGGGGGCGGGGAATCTTGCCCAGCGCATCAGCTGGGAGGCAGCAGGGAGGTCCAGGGAGGGGTGGAGGGAGGGAGGGGACAGGGATTCCTCCAGAAGTGGCTGAATTTTCAGACACATTCAGACAGAAGATCTGTAACCTTTCTGACACGTGCCTGACCCTGATAAACCTGACTTTGTATTCAGAGTTAATTTGGGTTCCCAGAAGGAGGTGTTTCCTTCCTTCCTCCTCCTCTTCTTCCTCCTTCTTCTTCCTCTTCTCCTTTCTCTTCTTCTCATCTTCTTCTCAGTGTGTGTGTGTATACAAGAGGGCACTTGAGTGTACGTGCCTGTGGAGCCAAGGGTGACATCAGGAATCATCTTTTTTATTATTTTTATTTTTTTCTGCTCATACAAACATAATAGGAACCCCTGTCCCCTCCCTCCCACCACCCCTCCCTAAACCTCCCTGTTCCCTCCCCACTTTGTCCATTCCTTTCCCCCCTCCCTCCCTTTCCCCCAGCACCCCCTCCCCCCATCTCTGAAGCATCCTTTAATACTCATTAAAGGATCAAACTTTCCTCTGGGTCCTCCTCTCTAATGAGGTGTAAGGACTCAGTGGCATTTCCTAGAACTCTTTCTTGTGTTCCCCTTAAGTATAGGAACACTATTGTGACTGTTAATCCCTTGCTTCTAAGGATCCTAGTGCCTTTAGTCCATGCTAGAATTTGAGGGGTCAATAATATGTTGGTCATTGCGCAGGTCATGCAGAGTCCTGTTATAATTGCTTCGGCCCTAACTTGTGTGGAGTATCTTGGATATCATGACTCCTCCCATCCTTGTGCTCTTACGATCTTACCATCCCCTCTTCCGCAAATTTCCCTGAGCTTCAGGATGGGGAGAGATTAGGCAGGCTGAAGGAATCATCTTTAATCATTATACCTCCTTATTGAGTTGCTCTGACCAGAATTACAGGTCACTGCCATGTCCGAGCATAATTTTCATATGGGACTGGGGGATCTGAACTCAAGTCCATCTGCTTGTGAGGCAAAAACTTTACCGTCCAAGCCCTCGCCCCAGCCCTGACTTTCCCTTCTTAATCTCTCCCTGAGTTCAAAATATACAAGAAGTCGGAGGAAATTCATTCTGGACCTGAATTTGATGGTGGTCCTATGACATTAAAGTAGGAGTCTGTGTGTGTGTGTGTGTGTGTGTGTGTGTGTGTGTGTGTGTGTGTGTGTGTGTTTGCATGTGTATGCCCGCCTGAAATTTCCAACACATTCTTGGACCTTCCAAGCTAAAGCATTGCCATGGTAACTCTCATAGTCGTCGTTTCTTGATCCGTTGTTGTCACCTATCTCAATGTCCCGTCCCCCTAATCATCAACTCAGTTGTTCAGAAGTGGACCTCAGAGGCCGGCTGGCAGCCACCAAAGGCAGGGATGTGTCTCCAGGTGCCACGAAGTCCCTTCCAGGGGCAGGGAGCCAGTGCCCGGAGCAGAAGTGACAGCGAAGGGTTAGGCCATCTGCACAGCTTGCGCGCTCGGTTTCCCAGCAGGACTTGTCATGCTCTATCATCTACTTTATGACGTGCCAGGATTTGAATATGGGCCTGTCTGGCTTCAACCTTCTCATTCCAGATCTCGGTAGAATGTAACCAGGACTTTAGGGCTTGCCCTCCTCACTTGGGCTGCAGAGACTGGATGGAGAGTTGTCTTGGGTCGAAAAACTAGGAAAGCACCCACTAAGTTGGGCTGCTGTGGAGGGAGCAAGCCCCCATCCTTGCAGGGTAAGCAAGCACAGATTGTCAGGCACCTGGAGGGAACCTTCCTGAAGGAACTGGGAAATTGGATGCAATGTCCTCTTCCAAGATTCAGTGACAGAATGACTGGCAACCTTTGCTGGGCTCCTCATTAGATTCCTGGACACTGTCCTTTAGAATGCTCGCTAGTTAAACCACAGTAACCTGCTGAGTGACAGTGAGTGCGCTCAGCTATGTGTGAGGAGTCAAAGGAGCAGGTGTCTTCGGCTCAGAACTCAAGGTACTAAGGATCCAAGGTAGAAAATTTCAGAATACTGTGAGTCTAAGCGTCTGACTGGCTCTGACCTACACTTTCTAACTTTGGCAACATTGAATGGGTGATTCATTTTATGTACAAGCCCATCTCACATACTGGAGTTTATCCAGCAATGTCTCTGAAACCCACTAGATCTTGGTGTCCGTGTGTGACAGCAGCATTGACCCTGAGGTGGAAGTACAGCATGGTCGTTTCTTGAGAACCCCAGGGTTGATTTGCACGACCTTTGGCTACTTACCTAGACTCTTGGATTTAGTTCTTTCTTCTTTCCAAGAGGTAACGATACCTGCTGTAAGGATGAAATGAGATAATACCAGGCGAGAGCTTCCAGCTCAAAGCCTGGCTCAAAGGAGAGGTGTTTGGGAAAGAGCCCTCATTCCCACGGTGACTGGCAGAGGCCAGGGAAGCTTCCAGAAGAAAGAAGTGCTTGTGGTCAGACTGGAAGGATGAGAACATGTTTTCCGTCAGACCGAGAAGACCGTGGGCAGGGCATTGCTGCTCCTGGCTCCATCTCACGGCCTTTGCCTTCTTCTCTTTTCTCCTGTGAAACAGACCCGAGGACGCAGTGAGCTTGGTGCTGGGCCTCTGGCATTTAATCCTCCCAGGGCCTAGTGCGCTCGCGTGCGCGTGGACTTGCCTCTGGGTTCTGGAGCAGGCCGAGAACGGTCCCGTTTCCCCATCTTGTTAAGTATGAATTGGAAATATCTTCCTCTGCAGCTCCCCTTGCAAGAGAAAATTCCCTGAGTAAGCGTTCAGTTCGGGCTTGGAGACAGGAGCTAAGAATGCAGCTGAATATTTCATGAAGACCCTTTCAAACCACACGATCTGCTCTTGTGGGTAGAACGAGAGAGAAAGAGAGAGAGAGAGAGAGAGAGAGAGAGAGAGAGAGAACAGGCTGGGAGGCAAACCTTCTCAGCTGGAGGCTTGACTCTTGGCTGGAACATTGTGTGTGTTTGGGGTGGTGGCGGGGTGGAGGGGGGAGGTGTTTGAGGGTTGGGGGAGGGGGTCCTTTTCACTTCCCCTAGTTTCGGTTTTCTCATCCGCAAAATGCCTCTGCTCTACCCTGCATCCGCCTTAGGGGTTGTTGGAGGGTTATAGGAAGTAATCAAGAGGACTTCGAGGTGCCCTGGGCCTGTTTAGTCACTAGCCCTCTCTAGCTAAGATCTTCTCATGTTGTGATCTGGGGACAGCAGTGTCCTTCTGGGTGGCGTGGACCCAAGTCCTTAAGGGACTGGGTTCAGAGCAAGCTGGCTAGGTTTCTCCTTTGAACTTGAACTTTGAGACTGGGTCAGGAATCTATGGAGGGCTCACCACTTGTCCCCTTGAGAAAGCCAGATGTAGAGAATTCCTTCGCTGTGCTTCCAGGGGGCCCAGCGGAGCATACTTTCGATTTAAAAATAAGCCACGCTTTAAAATGTAGAGGAGACCAGCAAATGCCTGGTAGTTGCACCAAGATTAGTCACTAGAAAGGCCAAAGCAACAGCTTGGGAAGCTCCTGAAACCCACTTCTCCTCCCTGCCCAGGGACCCTGGCCCAGCCCCGGCTCAAGACAAACCCTCGCTCCTCTTGTTCCTGCCGAAGGGCTGAGGTGGTTGTAATGAAAACAAGAGGAGTGTGGTGTTTGGTAACTATTTTTATACCGACATCAGACTTGATGTTAGTGCTTCTGAATTATTTAACATTTTTCTTTCTCAGCCGGCCTCTCCAGCGAGTTTCTCTCCCAGGGCGGGAGAGAATTGTTTTATGGGAAACCTAGGAGGCAGACAAACATTGACTGTGGGGCCTTCTGTTTTGCTATCAGGAGGAATGCCGGCAGCAGGTGTCCTGTTACGAACCAGGCTTCTTCTGTTCCACGGAGGTGGGCGGGCACCTTGCCTCCATGTTGCAGACTGAGAGGTTGAATCGTTTGCCCAAGTCAGCACAGCAGGAGCAGTGGGAGGCAGGGTCTTCTGACACGTGGGTCTTCCTGACTCCTGAGCAGTGTGGTTTTCCTGCCATGTTGCCTCTCTCCAAAGTGGGCCCCCGTGTGCATGTAGGCTCACGTCACCCTTTCGTTAGTTGATGGGGTTGCCAGGTTCGGTCACCTCCTGGGACCGCGGAGGGAAGCCAGGTGAGAAGATGAATCTCCAAAGGCTGAGGGGTGGAAAGGGGGAGGGCCTGGTGGTTACTGCGTGTGGACATGACAGGAAGATGGCCACAGCGTTAATGCCAGGTTGGCTCAGCACACTTTGCCGCTTCCCAGGGCATGCTAATGTGGAGTCTGTCAGCACAGTGGGCGTGCCCGGAGCAGGTAGGCACTCCTTCCTCACTGTCCAGCCTTCCTCTTTAATGTGGTATCCGCACCTTGGGCCTCTTTGAAAGGACAATGATTGGCAGCCTCAAACCACCCCTAGCAACGGGAGGCAGCATGCTGGATGCTTATCTGCCTCTCTTAATTAAAGGCCATCATAGACTCCTAATGGGCATTTTGAAATAGACATCTGGTTGAAAGGAATCCTGCCTCGGATGGGCATGGTCCTGCACCTCCCCCGCTTTGCTGATATCTACGTTTTTTTTCCCCCCAGAGCCACAGAAGATTATACATTTTTCTTATTTCATTGCTTCAGTTCCTATTTAATTATCAGTGACCCCAAGATGACCCTCTTCCAAGCGTTTTAAACTTCTCCTCGTTCTACTATGTGCAAAACTCCCGTTAGAATTATGATATGAGCTCTCTGTGGGAGAGAGACCTCTGGAAATTAGCCAGGGACACTTATTTCAAAAGTGCCCATCATTTTGGTTTCAATAAAGTTCCCTGGGATAAAGCAGTTGTTAGTAATGTTACTAACAGCTGCATTTTGATAGGACTGTATCAAGCGCTATCACATTCTGTTAAATAAAGTAATATTTGACACAGGCAGATTCCTGGTTATTAAATTTTAGATAGCTGTGTGAAATACTAGGCCCTCCTTCACATATATAGGTATTAAGACAGTCTGGCTATCGATGTATTTTTTTCTGGGTGACATTATTTATGAAAGGATGCAGAGTGGGACATGAAATGATTCCATCCTAAGATGACTTCTTATGTGAAATAATTTGCCGTAAAGCTGTATGAGCATTAAAGAAAAATGACCAGTGTGTTTTTAAACATTTCCCAGCCTTGCATTGCTGCGAAGAGGAGGGAAGAGGAGAGTCACATATACCAGATGCTTCCACGAGCGCCTCAGCTCCTGTGAAGAATGCAAACACTGTGTTTACATGTGCAGCGTGGCTGATGCTCCTGTCGGTTTTGTGACAGTCTCTGAGACCACAGTGCTGGGGGACTTAGCAATGAGTCTGGGTTAAGGGGCCCCGGGCACTTACTGCATCTTGGCTCTATGTTGCCTGTGGGTTTGCAAAAGAGAGTAATAATCCTTTCGACCCCACCCCCACCCCCACCCCGCGCTCCACATGCGTGGATAGAAAACCCTCTTGGGAGATTATGTCCATTGTAAGTTTGAGAAATGCCACTTAGGCTGGAGAAGTGTGTGCTGGTATTGTCGGAAGCCTCAGAGCATCCCTTGGCTCCGGTCCACCTCTGCATGTGAGGGAAACAGGACGGAAGAGTTCCCAAAGTTTGAACGAGCTGCAGGACGTCCACAGGAACAGGACCCTTCAGAGCCTCTTGGGGAAGTGGCTCTGGATGGCTGCAGCCAGCGTCACTGCTGCTGTCCCTGTTGTCACAATGTCTCAAAGTCGGGCTTGGGCAGGACCTTGAGCGCTCACTGCCCCCTGGGAGGCCAGAAGCCTGCCTCTTTCCGAAGTCTTAGGGGTCTCAGGTTACTGCTGTTGAGTGGTTCCTCCCCTTTCCAGCACAGTTTACAGGAAGCATGAAAGCAACGAAGCACAAGGCATAAGGACTTACATGTTTTATATATATATTCTTTTTGTACGTTATCAGGAGGGAAAAAACCTTTACTGTGTGCTGGGAAGGATTTACATTATTGAATGAGCCGAAAGGTGAGGATAAGCCTACAATACACGTGGAACAAAGAGAACACAGTGGATTAGAATCAAAATAGTTAAATCTTATTCTATTAAAAGTACTTTAAAAGACAGCTTCTCTCTCTCTCTCTCTCTCTCTCTCTCTCTCTCTCATCTTACAACACACACACTCACAACACACATGTGCCTACATGGCAAGTCTCACTACTCAAAGATCTGTTCTTTGGATCTAGAGGGAACTGAAGGATAATTTGTCTTACTTACATTGCTTGGGAACTGAGGCCCAGAGAAAGGAATCCATCAAACCTCAACTTACCAAGTCTCTTCAAGGGACATGAGGCCAAAGTGTGGAGACAGGATTGAAGTCTAGCATGGCTGAGCCCCAACTGTATGGCTGGCCGTAATCTCTTTCCCCTTTACCTCCTTTACTTCAAGACAAGAAACCGCTAAACCACAGTGTCTACCTGATGGCTGATCTCATGTTACCACCTCACCCACTCCCTACTCTTCCTGACTCATAGGCCAGGGGCTATCCCCATGCCTTCTAGGGAGCAGGGAGGGAGGGAGCACGCCCATCCTGAGGACCGGTGGTTGCTGTGGGTGCTGCGTGAACACGGAGGAGGAGCAAAACTCGTACCTGTGGGCGTCAGCCGTTTGGTGTCCTGTTCCCAGCTGCTCAGGTGGTTGGTACAAAGTGGGGTGAGTCACAGAGCAGACAAAGGCCACTGACTCAGCACAGAGGGAGGTGCCCTGGTTTTTAATTCCACATCACCATGGCTTGCGGGAGTGGTTTTGAATTGTTTCCTATGCCATTTAGAAATGCCAGATAGCTTTCTTTCTCTCTCTTTCTTTCTTTCTTTCTCTCTCTTTCTTTTCTTTCCTTCCTTCTTCCTTCCTTTTTCTTTCCTTCTTTCTCCCTCCCTCCCTCCCTCCCTCCCTCCCTCCTTCCCTTCCTTCCTTCTTTAATTTCCTTGACTACTTTACCTGTGAATTTGTCCTGGGGGCAGAGAAATGGCCCAGCTGCTGTGCTGCGTTTCTTTCACTCAGTCATTTTCATGAAGCTTGTTATAGATGTGACCCGAGATTATCCGATGAGGTTGACCTCCTACAAAGGGACACCTGGGGAGACTACCTCTGTCCAAGCAATGCTGCCGTGGCTAAGCCTGAGGGAGCTTCAGTTCCTCTCTGGGAATGTGCTGTTCAACCATTCATTTGCTCAGCCTTTCAAGTAATAGGCATCCAGAGAATCTTGAGTTGCTTGACTTTGGGGTGCTCAGGGTCTGTGGGGAGAGATGATGACCCCCGTCTCCAAGATGGTAACCTACTGGAAGACAGCCACAAGAGGGCGTCTCCTGTTAGAGGACCGCGTGTGCCCAGAGGCGGTCAGGGATGACCTCACAGAGAAGGTGGCGCTTGCAAAGTCATCAAGGTCATTGCAGGTGACAAGAGACACCCAGGAGCAGGGAGAGCAGGTATCAGCTCACACACCAGACGGACTCACGCAGCAGATGTCCTGTGCAAGAGAGTGGAGATGTAGGGGGAGAAGAGACTGGTGGGGTTCCTAGGAGACAGAATTAAAAGTCACGTGGTTGACCGTGATCCCGTTGTAGTGGCATCTTGCACCATCAGCATCTCTATATCCATGTCCTTTTACTGCAGTTCCTGTACACACTCCTTTTTTAACTTTTTATTTATTTTATGTGTGTGTGTGTGTGTGTGTGTGTCTATGTGTATCAGAGGGCACTGTGTGTGTCCCTGTGGAGGCCCAAGGGTAACTTCGGGAATCATTGTGGATTGCTTCTACCTCGTTGCTTCACTTTGTGATTTCCCAGGCTACGCCCACCAGGTCCTGAAGTGTAGACAACTGCCTTTTCTTCCTAGCGTTTTTACGTGGGACCTGAGATCTGAATTCAGGACCTTCTGCTTGCCAGACAGAGTCTTAACCCCTGAGCCATCTCCCCAGCCCCTGTAGACACGCCTTTAAAGAAACCTATTATACCCAGAAGAAGCAAATGTGGTACCATCGAGAAAACTTTCCTAGAGTGGTATTCTACATCAGTACAATAAGTATAGACCTGTGGCATCTGATATTGTAGCCATCAGATTCTTGAACTGCGTTGGGTTTTTTTTTGTTTGTTTGTTTGAGACAAGGCTTTGAATATTCCAAGATGGCCTTGAAGTCTTAGATATCAGCCTCTTGAGTTGTTCGATTAAAGTGTATCAAAATTTCTGGCTGCATTCCTGAGCTTTGTTTGACTTAGTTTACTGTCTTCATATATTAATCTCATTTATTCTGCATATTTATTTATCATTGTAGGTTATTTTTTCACATGTGCATAGAGGTCATGCATATTTGTATGTGTGAGAGTGCACACGTATGGATGTGTATGGAGTGTGTGTACCGTGTGTGTGTGTGTATGTGTGTGTGTGTGTGTGTGTGTGTGTGTGTGTATAGGCCCTAAGTTGATGTCAAGTGTCTTTGATCTCTTTCCATTTTTATTACTAAGGCAGAACTCAAAGGCCACCAATTTGCTAACCAGCTAGCTGTTCCCTTGTCTTTGCCGCCTGAGTGTTGGATTAATGGCAGCTGCCACACCTTCCTGCTTTTTACCTCTGGATTTAGGCACCCCGTCTAGGGACAGTACAGTTAAGGGATAACCAGATCTTCCCTGGGGCCACAGGTAAGACTTTAGAAAGATGTCTCTAAAGGGACTGAGTGTTTAAGGGGTCTCCAATTGATTTCCCTGGGTGGAGAGCAGAGCCTGGAGAGACCCTGAGGAAGCAAGTGGGAGTGGGAAGTGAGGGGTGACGAGGCGACCCCACCCCCAGTGAAGGAAGGTCATTAAAAAACTTGGACTTTATTCTGAGGGAGCAAGGAGTCATGTACAGATGATGTCACATTCTGAGCATCAGCAAGAATGTCACAAATCTCACGTGGCATCATTGGAGGCATGTATCTTTCTTTTAAATATAATGAAGCTTTTAAAATTAGTTTATTGTTTCATACACAAATGTAGTGAATTTATGACATTTAAACACTTTACTCCCCAGTCCCCTCCTTTTCCCATTACAACCTCTTCTTCTTCCCTGTCAATCTCCCTCCTATTTTCATGTCTTTTTGCATGTGCGGCCCACTGAGTTTCATCAAAGTTGCCTTTGACGGCAGTGTCTGATTACTTACTGGAGCATGAATCACCTATCAATGGTTATACCACTGAGGAGAGCATGTCCCCACCCCCCATCAGCATTAACTCTCATCAGTGTCCCAGAGGTGTGAGGCCTCTTGAGATGTTTCCCCTTCGGGAAAGCAAAATGCTGATAGGACAAATCCCACGCACCTCTCTCCTCTAACTGGTAGCACAACTCTGCAGACAGGCGTTGTCAGTTCAAAACCAAGCTGCAGAGTCGATGCACAGCTGAAACTTCTATTTCGGTGCCCATCTCTCTGACTTACATTTTCTGTAGTTGTGCTTATGGCCACTCTTGTGGGTGGAGTTTCCCTCAAACTTTTAAGTTCAAATAACACATCTTGATCCCAGAAGGGGTTCAGAGGGAGCAGTCCCATGGGAGGCACCCACAGCCTAAGGAAGACACTTGACCTTAGAGAAGCTGGGCTGGCCTACTCAGGCTTCTGTCTGTGGCCTCGAACTTGGTACTAGCACTAGTTGTGCTTGCTTGAGAGTCACCACCTGCCTCTAACGAGCAGAAAACAGTTCTTCCGTGTGATTTCAGCATCACATAAATGTGCTAAACATCCATCGATGTCTCCCGCCAATCCTTAGATTTGAGGCTTTTAGTTAACTGCTTTCCAGATATCTGTTTTGCCTTTAATGTTATCCAGTATTGATAAATTGACCAGGGCCTCAGCCACAGTGTATCTTGGCTTAACCTGTCCCATCTTCCTAGCAAACAGGGAATGACCGGGTGAGCATCAAGAAAGGGTCGATGCTACGTTTGTCTATCGTGTCTGTGTTTTTCTGTACTGTCTGGTTGTATGCCAGGGTCCTGCCCATGCCGAGGCAGAAGTGCTGGGCAAAGGCATTGGCAGTGGATGGCCCAGGCTTGCTGACTGGCAGCAGAAGCCTAGAAAGGAATCCAGATCTGATGCTGTTTGTGAGGAGATGATCTGACTTGGTTGAATCTCAGTTTCCCCTCCCGTTAACCTGAAATGGGAGCATCATCTACATTAGGTGTTTATGAGTCTCAGGTGATGTATTGTGTCGCTTGCACAGTTGGGAAAGAAGTTGGAGTTTAACAAATGCTGACTAATAATGCTATTTTTATCAAAGTTTTTATGTCATAGCCAAATGTGTGTGTGTGGGGGGGGTGTGGGTGTGTGTTGTGTGGGTGTGGGTGTGGGTGTGTTAATGCAGATGTGCTTGTAGAGGTCAGAGGTCAACCTCAGGTGTCTTGCTGATCTGCGCTATTCTCTTTGTTTATTTCTTTTCTTTGAGACGGGGGCTGTTACTGAGCCTAGAGCTCATTGAGTCCTTTAGTCTGACGGGCCAATCACCTCCGGAGGTTCTTCCGTCTTTGCTACCCCAGAGCTGGAAGTACAGATATGAGCCACTGCATCTGACTTTTTACGTGGGTGTGGGGATCTGAACTCAGGTTTTCTTGCTTGTGCGCAGGCAATGCCAGCTGAGCACCAGGATTTTTAAACATTGTTTTTAAATAAGCAACCAAAAGGGCACTCATCAGCAGTCAGTAGGGAAATGAAAACTAAAGCCACAATGAGATACCGCTTCCAGTCCACCTGAATGACTGTAATTGAAAAGACTTACCACACTACATACTGGTGAGGATGTGGAGTAACCTATATGTAGAACAATAGATATTGCTACTTCTGACAACAGAGGGTACCTCTGAAAGATAGCAATGCAAGTCCAGTGTGGTGGCACATGCGTGAAATCTAAGTATTTGGGAGGAGGAGGGGGAATCACCATGAGTTTGTGGCCATCCCAGTCTACACAGTGAGCTTCAATTCAGTGTAGGCTACAGACCTCATGTCAAAATATCAATACACAGAGCACATACACACAACCACCACTACTACCGCAGCCATCACTACCACCACCAACAACCACTTTCTGGGCTAGCCACTTCACCCCTAGTTACTTACCAAAGAGAAACAAGCATGTATGTACATGCAAAATTCTCTCCGGGAGTATTCGTAAATAGCAGTCTTATTTGTACCAGTGAGATCTGTAACTACCACAAATGGCCATCCACAGGTGGATAGAGGAACAAATTACAACATGTCCATACAAATGGAATGTTGCTCAGTAATGAAAAGGATGAATTCTTGGTAAGCCCAACAGCATGGATAAGTCTGGACATAATTGGAGCAAGTGAAAAAATCAGACCAAAAAGAATATGGATGGTTCGATTCTATTCCACTAATCCCACTGATCAGTGGAAGCCTGGGGAGCAGGAAGAGAGTAGGAGGGGGTTGGGGGAAGTGGAGGGTGATGTGGGGGCTCACTCTGGAATGTTGCTGTTTTCCGTTTTCGAACTTTGGTCCTGATAGTAAGACTCAAGTCATACCATCTAAGTAGAGAATGGTTTCCTGTCTGTCAGATACAACTAGCCTCATTGTGTCTTCCAGAAGCCAGTGTGCACGCTAAAGGACAGATAGTGTATTCAAGCTGAAGTTCATTTACCTGGTGAGGGAGCAGCCCAGAGCCCACTGCAGTAGGGTGTCTGGACCGAGAGCTCAAACACTTAGTTGCTACCTTGGATTAATGTTTAAAGCTTTCTGAGCTGCAGTCTCACCATATGTAAGCATCAGTCACACACACACACATCATCATCATCATCATCATCATCATCATCATCATCATCATCTGTTGCTGTGGCCTTTGGCTTATACATAAAGCCTTAGCACAGAGTTCTCTATAGAGTCAATGATGCCTGCGGCTGTCTGTAATGACAGCATTATTTATTCTTCCTTGTTAGATCCATAGAGAACTTAGTGACCCCAAACTGCCTGCAAACAGATAGTTTTCCTGTGACTCACCCTGAAAGAAGAATGTGTGGACTTCTCTGGGGCTCAGATCGGGAGAACTTCCAGGGTTTTATGAAGTTGCTTCCTCTTTTGGGATGCTTAAGCATGCTTGAATCTCCCCAGTTCTAGTGAGAAGTCATTATGTTTTAGATTGGAAGTGTTTTCCAAGGAAAGAAACTGCTCATAAAATCTCAGACAAACCTGGGACAACCTTGGTCTAGTTGTCTTGTTAAAATCTTTTTGCTTGTATTTTAGGCAGAATGTCACTATGTAGCTTCAAATTCATGACGCTCTTAAGGCTTCAGCTTGAAGAAGGTGCCTTCTGGTACATGAGTGTGCACACACAGTTGTTTGTATGCACGTGTTGTGTAAGCAGCAGTGCAGAGGGGAGCCCAGAACCCTTCTAGGGAAAGGCGCAATGAATTTTGAAGTGCACGGAAAAACACATCTTGTGATTCTATGCAGAGCCACAAATGGGCCTCAAACTCCTGATCTTTCTGCCTCACTGAGTTCTGGGGATTATCGACATGAGGCATGGCCACATTCCCATTGTCACCCTGGGACCTCCAGACACACACTCACGTGCTCTCTTGTTCACACACACGCGCACACACGTGCACAATGCATTCACGTATGTGCAAAAAAAAGACAATTAAAATACACCTTGTGTTTTTGCGATTGTTTAGCCATATAGGGGCTGGAGAATTCTCTCTGTGTCTTAGCAGTAAGCGGCATAGAAGGGCACATTCTCAGAGGTCAAGTCCAGAAAGCAGACACTCTCCAGGAGCCTTTAGTCAGAATGGATATCCCTCCCTGTGTTTGAGTGTTAGTATTTGTTGCGATTACTCTATTTTTTTTCTTTCTGTGACACAGTACTCAACGTAGGGGAGAAAAAGGGTATTTATTTGACTGAATGGATACGATCCATTATGGTGGTAATTACATAGCAAAAGACATGGTGGAGGCAGATATGGGAGGGTGGTGAGGCCACCGCAGCCATTCAGTGGCAGAGAGAAGCAAGAAAGTTAGAGGAAACAGGGCCAGGCCACCAAACCGCAAGGCCTGCCCTTGTGACTTGCTTTTCCTCCAGCAAGGCTCTGCCTCCTAAGGGTCCCACAACCTGCCCAGCATTGACACCAGCTGAAGATTCACACACATGAGCCTGTGGGGACAGCTCTCCTTCAAGCCATGACAGCGTTGTGTGCTCATCGTTACAGGCGGCGACGCGGGATGCTGAGAGGCATCTTGACAGTCTTCCTCCTGCTCTGGACTGATCCTGGGGATTGGTAGGCAGGATGGGAACACTCCCTAGTGACAGTGAGGAAAGCCACAATCTGGCTTAGCTCAATGACTCACACAGGCTCCTGTGGTAAAGAGCCTGTCCCAGACCCTGGTCCCTCTTCTGGAATTTTCTTAAGAGTTTTCAGCTTGAAGAAAGTGTATCTGGTGTGTGTGTGTGTGTGTGTGTGTGTGTGTGTGTGTGTGTGTTTGCATGTGCAGAGGTGTGCGAATAGAAGTGCATGGCAGGGCCCAGGAATTTCTTTTCCCCTTTGAGGAAAAACCAAGTTGGATTTTGAAATGTGGAGAGCAATGTATCTTGAGGTTCAGTTCTCCATATGGCCATACATGGGTAAGCTCTGTACAAGGCCATGACAAGTGATGATTTCTTCTCCTTAAAATATCTACCATGCATGCTTTCTTCATGTGTGCATGCATGTGTTGACCTCTCTGTTCTCTGTTATTTATGGGCATAATTCCTTTTCATGTGCTTAGAAAGCAAAAACATTCTTTTTCATGTCTACAATATGATTCTTATGCCTAGGGAAAGCAGGATACCGTAAATCTTCCTCTGATTTCCAGTCTATATTCAGACGGCCCCAATTGTCCAAACATGTCTTCATGCCTTTTTCCCCCCCTCCCTGAACTAGGATCTAAATGTGATTTATGCATTGCATTTGGTTGGTATGTTGAACCAACATTCCTAATAAGCAGTTTTCATGAGCTAAAATCATCACCAAATTGGAGTGAAACGGCCCTCTCCAGCTGAGGCAGCTGCTAGGGGCTGGCCAGGAAGGTCCCCTGGGAACACACGTGCCTTCCTGCTCATGTCGGAGGACCAATCAGGGGGAGGGCTGCAGTGGCTGTGCCAAGCTGGAGAGGCGAGGCCAGCCTGCAGAGGCCGAGCCAGCCAACTTCTTGCCAGAAAGGCTGTGGGTTCCAAGGAGCTGAGGCTAGAGCTCAGGAGTGTGGCCCGCCTCTCAGGACACTGGCGAGTGAGCCCGGGGTTATCCTGGGAGCAGGGGACATTGCCAGGGAATTCTGCCCAAAATGATGGTGGAAAGGATGCTCTGGGGATTGGGGAAAGAGGGGGGAGGCGAGGCAAGGGGGAGCAGGGGGGTCGAGGGGAGGTGGAGGGAGGGAGGGGACCGGTGTACCTGTTAAGTTTGTATGAGCGGAAATAATAATAATAAAAAAGAAAAAAAATGATGGTGGAGTTGGAACACAAGGGGGCTCAGACTGTGTTTTTTTAAACTTTATTTATCTATTTATCGTGTGTGTGTGTGTGTGTGTGTGTGTGTGTGTGTGTGTGTGTGCGCCTGTGTGTCTGTGTGTCTGTGTCTGTGTATCAGAGGACAATGTGTGTGTCTGTGGAGGATCAAAGGTAACTTCAGAAATCATCCTCGTTTGCTTCTACCTCCTTTTTGTTTTGTTCTGGGACTTCCCAGGCTCCTTCCGCCAAGGCTGGAAGTTCAGGCCACAACATTTTCTGCTTGGCATTTTTATGTAGGGACCTGAGATCCAAATTTAGGACCTTCTGCTTATGAGGGAGAGCCTTAACCCTGAGCCATTTCTCCAGCCCATGTTGTTGTTTTTATAAACTGACTTTTCTGTTTCTCATTCCATCTTTGTTTTTAGTTATAGCCCTTTAAGAACGAACCTCTATAGATTATGCAGAGGTATCTAAAGTGTTTGTTCTCCTGTGATTGGATGACCTCTGATCATCACAAGGTCATTAAGACAATGCTGTGGGCAATACTTGGTGATTTCAGTCCTCTTCCCCATCCTGTGTTATGGGGTGGCCCACTCCAACTCCTCCTTCCTCTTTGGACCCCATCTGCAGCGAAGATGCTCTTGAGAGAGGCCCTGGCGATCCAGAGTTCTCAGCACACAATGCTAGGCCAGCGCAGGGGAGAAGAATCAATAAATGAGTGCATGGATACCACCTTAAAGATATGATAATTAATGCATTTTCAAGAAGTTAGCACTGAAGAGTTGTTGGAAGGCGTGGTGTTTACTTAATAAACCCCCACGGAGTGTTTATGATGCCACAGCACTATTTTAAAGAGCTCATTTAATTTCTCGTAAGCCTGGTGAATAAGGTCTTCTACTTTTCTTACCTCCCATTTGAGGAAACTGCAGGATAGGTAGGTTATGTGACTTGTCACATGGGTGAATGTAACGGTTACTCTTAACTACTGCTGTGAGAGAACATCCAAAGTCAGATAACTTGAGGGAGAAAAGGAAATTTATTCACCTTAGGTTTCCAGAGGGGAGATACAGTCTTTCAGGGTTGGTGGCTGAAGCTGGCAGGCTAAGTCACCCCATCCATGTGGCTGAAGACTGGGTTCCTGGAGAGTCTCTCTTCTTCTCAATCTTCTGTTCTGTGGTTCCTTTTATCTGGCCCACTACTGGAAGGTTCCAATGAGATCTATGGAGGTTTTTATCGGATCTAGGGCAAGTCTTTGTATTGTAAAAGTGTTGATCCAGATAATCTCTTTAGGTGGTCTCAGCTGATCTTAGTTAATGTCAGGTGTGTCAAGTTGACCAGGATTAACTACCACAGTGGACCAAGTAATTCGGCCTCAGTCTACTGCCAGACATGTCACTTGATGCTGAGCAGGGCTGGTTAGTCCAGGGTCAGGACTGGTAACTAGTGGTAACGAGTGGACCCAGTGATTCCTCCTAGGAGTCTTGCAGCGCTTGTCCGAGACTCTCAGACAGCACACAGCTGGCTGTCCTGATGAACCAGACATCTTTGCCATTCCTGGGCCTTATCTTACACCGTAATCGTCACCCTTGACTGGAAGGCTTTCTCTGACCTTGGTATTTTTTTTTAAATATTTTATTTATTTATGTGTGTGTTTTATTTGTGTATGTGTGTGTGTGTGTGTGTGTGTGTGTGTGTGTGTGTATCCGAGGACACTGTGTGTCCCTGTGGAGGACCAAAGGTGACTTCAGGAATCATCCTGGATTGCTTCTACCTCCTTCTTACGTCACTCTAGGGTTTCCCAGGCTTCACCTACCAGGGCCGGAAGTGCAGGCCATGTCCATTTCTGCCTGGCTTTTTATGTGGGATCTGGGATCCGAAGTCGGCACCTTCTGCTTGTGAGACAGAGTCTTAACCCCTAAGCCGTCTCTCCAGCCCTGACCTTGGTACTTTTTAAGAATGTTCTGGGGCTGGTGAGACAGCTCAGCAGCTAAAGTGCCTATGTGCAAACCCGACCACCTGAGTTCTAGCTCTAGAACCTACAGAGGGAAGAAAAAGAGAAACAACTTTTGAAAGTTACCGTCTGGCCACACAGGCATCATGGCACATACATGTGCATGCTTTCTCCCCATAGCACATACATGCCCTCTCTCTCAGATAAATTATTTAAATATTTTTTTAAAAAAAGAATGTTCTGGAACTCATCAACCCCCTCAGGTGCTAACATACTTGGATAGGTCATGTCTTCTCACAGGATTTTAGGGGCTTCCAAGGTATCATATGGCTAGACTCAGGCCACTGGACCTCCTCATGTCCTGCCCTGGTCTCCAGGGCCTCTGCCCAGCAGGGAGGTTGCGACAAGGGGGCTCTGTAGTGTAGTGGCTCAGTCACGTGTCAAGGCTCTGCTGGGCTCCCGCAGGTGGGAACATTGGCTCCAGTGCTACGGCATTCTCTCTGGAGGAGGAGCACTTGCTGGTATTTCAGTGGTGTTCGGGGGTTTGAATGGCTGCCCAGTGCTCATCTTTAGACGTCGACAGAGCTGAAATAGAACCATCCGCTGAGCATCTTTCCAGAGCTGGGGATTAAACACCTCTCCAGCTCCGGCAGGGGCTTCAGTCCCGCCCACTGAGCAAATCTTTCCTGAGCTTGTAACTCTACCTGAAGACAGGAAGAGAAAACAAAATTTAAAATCCCTTTGGGGGCTTGCGTCTAGGGATGCTCTTATGTTCCAGCCTCTGGTGCCAGGGGAGACCGGGTGGGAGACAGGGCTGCTGAAAGAAAACAGTATGCAGTACCAGGCAAGGGGAGAGGAGAGGCAGGATGCAAAGCCAGGAGGGACCAGGGGTCCTACAGCATCTTGTGGGTTCTGAAGTCAGTTAACCTCCCTCAATTCGATTCACGGTTCTGCTCGTTGGGTATGTGGTGGGGAATCCAATGCTTAGCTCTCTGACTCTCAGTTTCCCTCACTATGAAACAGGCCTATAGTCCCTCCCAGAAGACTGTCAGAACAGTGCGTTAATTACCTCCAAACTAAGCAAGAGGAGGCCATTCAACTCGGGAGTGGGCTATCGCTGCAGCCTTCGGCTGGCTGTAGAGGGCTACTGCAGGCTCCAGGTTCACCTGAGTGTAATGAAGGGATGCACCTGGGCGGGGATGGGGCACCAAAGACTCAGGGGTCAGACTGGCTGTGCCCCTTACTAGCCCTTGTGCATCAAGTCTGTTCTGCTGGGCTTCACTGTCTCTGCATGTGCATTGGCCGGGGGACCTGGCTGGAAAAGCCTAGACGTGCTTAATGCATCGGGACAGGAAGCAGAGGTTGGTGCAGAATACACCTGTGGGGCTCTTGGTAATGAGCACAGAGAGAGAGAGACAGAGAGAGAGAGAGAATGAATAGGCACGTGTATCTACAGGAGAACAGGGAGGACTTACCAGGGGTTCCGGACTTGGCTATTAGCATGGAGAGACATATTTGAAGAGACTCTTCCATTACAGAGTGTGGACTTAGCTGTGGAAGTTTAGAGACGAGAAGGGAGCAATCACGAAAGGAACTCACACTTGTTAAACGTTTACCTTGTACCTACCTGGCAATTCAGTTCTCTAAGTCCAGGTATCTTTGCTGTTAACTCACTAAGCAGGAAATATGACTGCTACCTATTTATGACACAGTCACTAGTAGGCACAGAGAAGTTAAATACTCTGTCCAAAGTCCCATAAGTCTCTGAACTCTCTACCTGCTCCTAGGTAGGACAGGACCCTGTCTGGGGAAGAAGAAGGAAGTGGCCCCAGGGGGTGATGGCAGAGTCCCCATTTGTGTAATAGTTCCAGGAGGTAGCCATTTCAGCATGGCAGATGTTAGATTGCGTAATAGATACAGATGTCGACGTGACAATTGAAGGCTAAACTCTGGGCACAGTGGTGAAGAACTGGTCATTGAGTTAACTCTTGAGCAAGTCTATAGGGGGTTGCCTAATTCATGGAGCGAGACCGAGTCCTTGGTGGGTGGGATCATTCCCTGGCAGATGGAGAAAACGGAAGGAGTTGGTTGGGTAAGTTTGGCGTCTTCAGTACCCTTGGACAGGCATGCTGTCCTCACTTACGTTATGTGGATGTGATGCTGCCAGTTCCCTTGGCTGTTGGGATTGGTGTGAACTCTCTTGGCAAGCTGGAGTAAGAACTTCAAGTGGACAATCTAAGTCAAGAATAAAACCTCTTGTTCCCTTAAGCTGTTTGGTCGTGAATGCATCGGTAACGTGCAGAGTAACTGCGACAGACTGCTTAGTCCATTCGTATTTGCGAGGGGATGGGGGACACCAACCAAGGAGAAGAGTTGAGGACAAGTAGATTCAGTCTCTGTTCTGGCAAGAGATGCAAGTTGTAAGCCTAACTAGAGACAGGACTCAGTAGAAGTGGTAGAAAAAGCCCGCGGCTGTGGCCTGGCATCCCTTAGTTTGCCCTCTTCCTAGGGAGAGCCCAAGAAAAGGACCTGACTGTGAGTATTTATGGGACAGGCGAATCTAGGAAGCCTGAGGAGCTCAGGAGCTACCAGGAAGGGAGAAAAGCTTGCAGAGGGTGCACTACTGATGACGTCACCCCCCCAGGCGTCAGGACTCGGTCCTGGCGCCCCTCAGAGACATGGGACCCTTGCTGGACAGTTGTTCCATTACAGGTCAAGAAAGCCGGGGTACGTGCCCACCAGCTTGTGCCTTTTGGTGGTGCGGATTGCCTCTGGGGAGGGCACAACCATCCTTCAGCCCCAGTTCATGGGAACCTGAGACCCCAGAGTGAAAGCCACTCAGCTAAGGCCTAGCCAGGCCTCTGCTCTCCCACTCCCATTAGCCTCACAACTTCCAGATAGTGCAAAACTTATCCCTTGCTCGGTGATTTAAGGCTTGCTTGGTCACATCAGACTCTACCTTTAAGTGCTTCAAATATTCTTCAGTTAACTGTAAGACAAGCCCAAGTGCCCTGCCTATCTACTGCAACGACCACATATCTCTGTTTAGTTCCCGTGTCAACATCTAGTCTTTTGATACATTCTGCTTTTTTCAGGGAGAGAAGCTCACAAAAGATTCTCTGAGGCTTACTCTAAAAACAACACACACACACACACACACACACACACACACACACACACACACAATCCTCCACAGACAACACTTTGCAAAGCATGCAAAGGAAGGCCAGAGGGACTGCTTAATACTTCCCATTTATTCCATTTAACAACAAAGTACTTTGAAAAGCCCATGCAATTATACTGTTATTTCATAATGATTGTTCTGTAGTGAGCTTCAAATAAGCTCAGATTCCATCAAGCACCTCTGGTTTTGCCTCTTAAGTCCTTTTGCGATAGGCAAAGATCCCTCCCGCTCCACTGAGTGCTGGGAAGAGCAGCCCTTCTTGAATCCCTGGCGGCTGATGGGGTCTTCCAATCACACATCTTTCTTCCCCACCAACCACCATGTTCTCACATCTTTATGTATAGAAAAGGAGAAGAGGGTTGGGGCTGCAGTTCTGGTAGGTAGAGCGCTTGCTTAACATGCTCAAAGTCCTCGGTTCCATCCCCTCCACTGCCTAAACTGGATATAGTAGTGCATGCCTATAATCTCAATACTCTGGAGATGGATTGAGGAAGATTAAAAGTTCAAGGTTATTCTAGGTTGGAGACCAGACTGGCATACATACAGCCTGTGGGGGGGGGCAAGAGGAAGGCTCAGAGTAAAGATGCCTAAGTGTGCAATTCTGGCAACCTGAGTTTGTTCTTTGAAGCCCAATGATAGAAGAAAAGAACTAAATGAAAGTTATCCTCTGACCGTATTAGGCACTTGTGGCAGGTATGCATTTGCACTCTCTCTCTCTTTGAAATAAAAAATTAAGTTAAAAATTTTAAAAGCATGAGAAAGGTAAACATTATTACTTGGAACAAAGTCTGCCATTCCTAAAAGTACCATTGCCTTTCTTCCTGTTTCCAGGAGTGACAAAGAGCTTCTGTTTTCTGTGCATTCCTGATCAGGACCATTATTAGTAACCCATATGTTGAACACCTACTGTGCATCAGTTATTGGCAGTTTCCATACATTGTTTGATGCACTGTAGTCTGCATCATGACCTTAGGCAGTCATGGGTCCTGTGAAATCAGCTCCTGTGACTTGTTTAAAGTCCCACCTAAAAGGCTGGGTGGATTGTCAGGGATCAAGCCTCTGCCTCTCAGGCAGAAGGGCCTGTCTTCAGATCCTAGATCACGCAGAAGTTCCAGGTGGAAATGTCAGTGGCCTGCATTTCTAGACCTGGAAGGTGGAGCCTGAGAAATCTCAGAACAAAGTAAAAAGGAGGTAGAACAACCCAGGATGGTTCCCAAAGTCACACTTGGGCCTCCACAGGCACACACAGGGCCCTCTGATACACACAAAGACACACACACACGGGCTGGAGAGGTGGCTCAGGGGTTAAGCCTCCACCTTGCAGGCGGAAGGTCCTGAGTTCGGATCCCAGATCCCACGTATAGACGCCAGGCGGAAGCGGGGGCGGCCTGCGTTTCCGGTCCTGGTAGGGCGGAGCCTGTGAATCCCGGGGCAGAAGGAGGTGGAGGCGTCCATGGTGGTTCCCAATTTGTCCGTGGTTCTACACACACACATACACACATGCGCGCACACATACACACATGCGCGCGCACATACATACACACACACACACACACACACGTACAATTGAATAAATAATAATAATAATAATAAAAAGACACACACACACACACACACACACACACACACACACACACACAGAGTTTAACAAAAAAGCCCCACATAAAACAAGCAGACAAGCAAGGTTTGTGACCGGAGTCTCTCTGCTTCCGCAGTCCCTGAGCCCATAACCTGACCAGTCTCATCCTCACCTGGGAACTGGCAGGAAATGCCAGTCAACAGACTCCTCCCTAGATCTGCTGAATGTCCTCACAAGCCATCCAGAGAGTTTGGGGAACACAGCCACACCCCACTGTCTACTACTAATCAACAGCTAAACTGCTTAAGCTGGTAGGATTTAAAAATCCCCCCTTCTCCCTGTGGTTTACTTCAGGTTTAAAAAACTCAGAGAAAAACTCTTTTCTCCCTCTGACCCGTATTGCTTTAGAAGTTTGATCCGTTTTAACTTGCAGTCTGCTGTCTGGATGGGGGCCAGGCCTGGCTCCTTTTTACTCCATGATCTGGGGAGGGTTGCCGAACCTCCAAGCAAGCCTTGGCTCCCCACTTCTGTGTGCTGCAGATCATAAGGATCCTTTAAAGGATTCTTGTGAGGATTAAGCGAGTAAGTGTCAGCACAAACGTTTAGTGCAGTGCCAAGTATATAAACACCCAATAAATATCAGCTAATTGTCAATAATTATATAATTACAGTGTATCCTGTTGGTTCTTAGCAACAATAGCTGAACTACTTAAAGCTTTCACTTTCTTTTTTGGTAGCACTAGGGATCAAACCTTGAACCTCTTGCGTGTTAGGAAAGTATTCACTGAACTGCCTACTCCCAGCCTGATGAAAGCTTTTAAAATGGTTGACATCATCTAGAAACCCAGCATCATCTTCGATGGTTTCCTGTAACTGATCTGAGTGATATTTTTAAATCCTGCTGTTTTTATACTTGAGTCTTAGCAGAAAATACAGGTGTCAGAGCAGCTGTCTAGAAGAGATTCTCGATGTACTGTCAAAAAATCATTGATGAGGCACTGGAGAGATGGCGCAGGGGTTAAGACTCTGTCTCACAAGCAGGAGGTCCTGAGTTCAGATCCCAGGTTCCATGTAAAAACTCCAGGCAGAAACTGGTGGCCCATACTTCCTGTCATGATGGTCGGAGTCTGGGAAATCTCAGAGCAAAGCAAGAAGGTAGAAGCAATCCAGGGTGATTTCCAAAGTCACTTTTGGTCCTCTACATGGACACATAGTGCCCTCCAACACACACACACACACACACACACACACACACACACACACACACACACACTCACATCAATGATCATTAATGTGGACCACAAAATGGCATCATGGGTAAAGGCGTTTGCCGACAAGCCTGACAATTTAAGTTCCCAGAACCCAAATGGTGGAAGGGGACATCTGCAAGTTGTCCTCTGATGGTCACGCTGTCACAGATGAATAAATACAAAAAAAAAAAAATCCCTGATTGAAACAGTAGCTTCTCCTGTATGTTTGGAGCTCAGTGAACTGAACCGAGTTGAATGATCAACCCACATGTGCTGCTTATATTCCAGAAACTGCCCTGTATTCCCTGTTGTGTTGGTGGTTGGAGGCAGGAAACGGAAGCTGACTCTTCTCTGTCCTAAACCCAGCACATAGCAAAGCCTGTGGCTCAAAACTAGCTGATCCCTAATTGCTCACTGGTGAATCTCATCTTCTTCTTCCTCTTAGTTTTCTTTTTCCTCCTACTCCTCTTATTTCTTCTACCCCCCCCCCCGCCCCAATCCTTCTACTCTTCCTGACTTTCAGTCTTGAGAAATGACTGTCCACGCATGCCCTGCAATCACTACAAAAAAAAAAAAAGTCAAGTTTAAAGAGTGAACAAAGAAGGCAGAGGTGGGAAGACCTTGGTGGGCTCTTCTCAGATGGGACAAAGCCCTGTCACTTACTCTGAGGTTCTTTCGTTCCCATGTAAATGGAGAAGGTCGGCCCTTGGGTGCTTTCCTTCAGTGACAGGTAGCAAATGGTTATGTGCGGTATCTAAGCAGGGTGTTAAATGTCACTGAATCACATGGCGACAACGTCTGGTGTCAGTTCCTCCTGGCTCTGGCTCTTTGTGATTTAGCTGAGGAGAGACGGGCTGGTGGTGCCAGTGGGTATTTAATACCTCAGTGACGCTTGCCCAGCTCCCTGTTTAACAAAGGCCGGGAGTCTCACAATGTCCCTTTGTTTTCCTGCTATTCATTCTTTACCCTTTCCTCTGTCCAGGAAGAGATGCTATTTCTTAAATTATCATAATGAGATACTTTTGATTCTTTTTTTTTAAATAAATTGACTCAAGAAACAAATAGTCAATTAGATGGAAATGGTACCAGGTTAACAACAGTGCAGGAAGCCTGTGGGTGGGGCTGAGGGCAAGAAAGGTGGAAGAATGGTGAGAGAGAAGCTGGAAGGTTGGGGTTCTCAGTTGGGGTTCTCATCAGTCTCAAGACTGATGCTCGCTCTGCTCCCCGTAGTCAAGGGAAGTGTTCTCTCCCTCAAGATAGCTCTTGTGTGCGGAGAGGTCAAGAGAGGACAAGCTGGGGCCGTTCATTCTGGCTCCTTGGTTCAAGACGGTCACCAAAGCAAGTGTCTAACTAACCTCCCCCACTGGAGGGTCTGGTTTTGACTCTAGAGGGGGCCAGTGTGCATGTTCTAGAAACTTCCATCCGTGATGCTTTAGCCAGGGTTCCAGATGAAGGGCACAAAATCCATTAGGAATCCTTAGGAAATAATCATAGATTGAGAGAAAGTGGCTGGACAGGAGTGTTTATCTTGTCGTGACCTGTGCTCATGGTGGCCGGAAAGTACGTTTCTGATTTCCCTGATACGGCTGTTCAAAATGACACACTGAGGGCATCGTGGAGCTGTGGGACATGTTCAAATTGTAGTGCAAAGGGAAGAAGCAATTACCAACTGCATCTATCACTATTTCGTAATTAAAACCTGGCTCCACTTTGCCTAGGCGTGACGTTGGGCAAGAATTTAACCTTGTGATCCTGATTCCCCTTACCTGATGAATCAAAGAAATCCTTTCTCTTGGGCTGTTGTAGCATTAGATGAGGTGAAGTATGGGTGTACCTGCCTCACAGCTGTCTCTCTACAGGGAGTTCCTGCCAGTGTTTAATAATAGACATTTTATTGTTATTTTTTTATCTTTAATACTGGTGAATTTGGAAGGTATATCAGTTACTCTGCCAAAGAGAGTCTGGGTCCAGGGGCACAGGCCTGAAATTTCAATTGCTTAGGACAACCACAATGTTAAGTCTACCAGGTACACATAGTAAAATCCTGTCGCTATAAAAGGTAGACGGAGGAGACAATCAGGACCATAGCTCCTTTGTAGAGTAATTGTCTAGCATGTGCGAGGTTCCAGAATCCCAAAGAGATTGTTTCAAGCTGTGAACATGTAAGTCTGAAGTTCCCTGGGCCCACTGTATAAACACAGGTAACCTATGCAAACATGCTATACATGCAGATCATACCTGAGTCGCTATGGTGCTGAGCCTGCACTGAGGTGAGTTCCTGGATAGACACACAAGCAGCCAGAGAACTAGTTCATCCAGCAAACTCCCCCTGAGGCCTTATCATCTGCCAGACTCTGGGCTCAGTGCATCTGCATTGATTAATTTCTACCCTCTTTATTTAAAAAAAAAAAAAACAGACACAAGTTATACAACATGAAACAAAACTTCGACTTTAATTGAAAAGAACAATTAGCCCACTCAGACATAAGGGTGAGTACTCCCCTGGGGACCTTTTCCTGAGGATAAGCCTTTGTTTCTTCATCTGCAAAATGGAGCTATCAGCCTCTTCCCTGAACCCCTCACAGGGATGCTATGAAGACAAAGTGAGATACAAATGTGTATGGATGTATTAGGTAAACTGTAAAGGGCTGCGTGATTATAACAGATTATTGTACTTGAGAGAAATTGTAGAGCTCATTCTTCCTCCTAGGCCAAGTGACAGTTGCTTGGGAACCATTGGTTGGAGGCTCTTTGGCTTCATCCAGGGAGCCCCCTGAACTGGAAAGAATGGAGACTTTCTCCACTAAAAACCCATATCCCCCAAGTCTGTTGACACCATGTCATTGGAAATTCAAATTTGCCTTCGTGAATGCAGATCAATTGCATCTAGTAGTTGTTTCTTGTTGTCATGACCTGCCAGACAGGAAAATTAAATGTGCCTACAAATATTTCAGTATCTATGCTGGATGAAGGTTTAATATTCACTTGGAGCAGAGTGTGAAGAGAAGGAAAAAGAAAACAAATCCACATCCTTTACCTTAGGCAAGGAAATTATTAAGCTGAACAGGAATTTTTTGAGTACCCCACCATGAGCTAGTGAGACAATGATGTGTTCAGGGCTCTCCACGAAAGACTCAGCTCCGTTATGGATGAGTTTAACTGTATATAGTCTTAGATAAAACACAAAGAACACAGGTTAGGCAGGAGTCTGTCCATTCCCAGGAGAATTGGTAGAACTGGCTCAAAGGTTGGGAAGAAGGTGGGTAAAGTAGGTGCAGGATAGAGGAGGAGAATGTAACATGAAGTAAAAGAGCCAGAAGTCTGTCTGACCTCAGCATTCCTCCTGCCTATTAAAACATGGGTGTGGGCTTGCATTTGCAGGTGGCACCAAGAGACAGGAATCTGTAGATTGGAATCCTAAAAGCCAAAAGCACTGGGCTGGGTGTGTAGCTCAGTGGTAGATCATTTGCCTCCTTCCTACCTGCAAAATCCTGGGCTCGATTCTCAGCACCCCAATGTAAAAAAAGATTAAATGCAAACAAAACACTTTGAATAATTTGCATGGGAAAAGGCAGAAGAAATGTTTGTTAGTAAGTGTATTTTTTTCAATACTGCTCAATGATTTTGCATAGATATTGTTACAATCCTGAACAGAGTTCTGTTAAAGAAATGGATAGCCAATGAGAATGAATTGTAAAGTGTGTTTTGTTAATGTATATTGATAACTTTCTGTCACCGATGCCCAATATTTTGAATATGATGTCTGTCAATGTGAAAATAGGATGATTTCACAAGTTTGCTGGTGACTTCATTCCCCCTAACCCTATTTTTTCCCCTCAAAAGGTCCTAAATTCCTCAAGCCTGACTTCTCCTGCCCCAGGGACTTTCCGACACCTACCCCCCTTGGTTGGCAAGGGACAGCTGTGTGTGAAGTGGTGACTGCCCTCAAGGAGCTTACAATCTAGCTGGGGGTAGATGACTTGCACTGGAACACAACTAGACTGTGAGCTTCTAGAGGGCAGGGGCCTTACCCTAGTCATCTCTGCTCACCCTGCACACCCTCCCTGAGGGACCTGCTCCGGCCCTGTGACGTCAGCCACACCGCCTTGTGTCGAGGAGTCTGTAGGCCTGAACTGCCTCCTGAGGGCTGGACCCAGCTCAGCCACATCTCCTTCCTGGGGGATGCTCCATGGACACCACCATGTGACCTGCTCAGCGACACCCGACTTGCTGTCACTCCTCAAGGCCCGCCCTGGCTCTGCGGTTCCTGGGCTTGGCCCACCAAAGATGTGGGATGACTCTTCTGGACGAAGCTTGGTGAAAAGAGCTTGTGTTTGATATGAAGTGAACAGGAGGGTCTTCCCCATTTGTACACGTTTGTCACATGTGTGGGTTGAAAGATTGGCAGGAGTGCTGCTTTGGGATGTGCCATTGTCCTAAGTGGTGAGAAAATCATGCATGTTTTCTTTTCCTGATAACGCTGTGCCTCCCAAACCTCCTGCAATGAATGTGTGTTAATTTTATATCCAGCTAAACTGTCTGTAAAGCAACTGTAAAAAATGTCTGGAAAGTTCGTAATTTAAGTGTCACTGTTTCTGGAAAAAAAAAATGCTTTACTTCTTGGTGTCCACACAGAGGCTGAGACTGTGGTGTGACCTGTCCTGATGGGGGGGTTGTTTTCTATGCCTCCTCCACCCTCACTAGATTGTGAGCTCCTGGGGGGGCAGGGCCTTGTCTTCACCCAGTGTCTAGCACAAGACCTACACAGGTAACCACTCAATGCGCAATCAGCTTTGAGGGAAGTCAGGGAGAAAAGGAGCTAGAATCACACAGAGGCAGGACATTAGAAATCTCAATTGCTTTTTAATCATCTTAGGATACCTTTTGTAGCTCCTCTTCTTATATTTTGTACCTATATATATACCCTTATATTATATACCCTTATATTTTAAACCTATGGAATCACTGGTTTTTAAATGAGTGGTTCGAGGTGTTTTCATTTTTACTAATCCAAGACCTTATAAATGCCCATCAGCGCTGCTCCTCCAGGGCTCTTTAGCTTCTGCCTCAAATCTGACTTGAGTACAGCGCCCCTGCCCGATCCCTCAGGCATGACACTCAGGACTGCCCAGTCTTGACTTAAAAGTCCATTTTCCATGTAATGATAAATTGCAGTAACTCATGGAAGAAGGAGAGCCAGGGGAGAAATGTAATAAGAGGGAAAAAATGGCAATACCACTACGTTCTGCGTTTGCTCTGTGTGAGGCGAGTGGTAGGCAGTGGCATGTGCCGTCCTCTTCCACAGCAGCTTCACCAGTGGACAAGGTTACTATCTCCATTTTGTAAATGAAGAAACTGAGGCTTTAAGGGGGAACCTACTGAGGAGACTGAGATTTAAACCATGGGCCCCTGGTTTAATTCAATCTCCAAAATGTTCTGTGATGCAGGTATTCATACCTTCCCTGGTGTGCAAATGGTGAAACTGAAGGTCAGGGGATAGTATTGGTCAGCAAATCCAGCAGCAGGGAGAGAGAAGCCTGGGGGAGCCACGGTGGCTCTGTGTGGTTGAACCTTGTTTGTTAAGGTGCTGGCATGACAGGGCTCCACCTTGGGGGCACGAAGACCTCCACCAGGACCTCTACCACGTCCACTTTGTTCCATGGGTATGCAGTGTCAGGGAAGTTCTTCAAAGGAGACTGTGTAACCTAACAAAAACAAACAAACTTAAGAAAGCAGTGTGGGGGCTGGAGAGGTGGCTCAGGGGTTAAGCCTCTACCTTGAAGGCGGAAGGTCCTGAGTTCGGATCCCAGATCCCACGTATAGACGCCAGGCGGAAGCGGGGGCGGCCTGCGTTTCTGGTCCTGGTAGGGCGGAGCCTGTGAATCCCAGGACAGAATAAACGAGGAGGTGGAGGCGGTCCATGGTGGGTCCCGAATTCGTCCGTGATTCTACATACACACCCATACATACATACATACACACACACACACACATACATACACACACATGCGCGCATAAATGCACAATTGAATAAATAACAAAAATAATAAAAAATAATAATAAAGAAAGCAGAGTGTGAACTGGAGAGGAACTGTGTCCTGCGTGGCTCCCTGCAGGCAATTTAACCGTCAACTATCAGCAAGGAGAGAGGTGTGGTGATGTGGAGAAAGCTACTGACTCCCACAGATGACTGGGAGGAATGTTCCTGGAAGGTGTGTGTGTGCGTACATGTGTGTGTGCGTACATGTGTACGTGTGTGCGTGTGTGTGTGTGTGTGTGTGTGTGTGTGTGTCTTGGGCATGTAGAGTCAACTAATTACAAAATCAGTCAACAAGTATTTATTCAAGAAGAGACTTGATAGCAGGCTTGTTTGTCAGCAGTGTACAAAGGATTCTCTGCCTTGGGCGGAGTTTGGGCTAAGGAGATAGTACGAATTAGCATTTATTGAGAGTAAGTTGCATGTTAGGAAACTTGGCTGGGCACTTTAGAGACACAGTTCCACTTAAACCTCACAAAAGTCCCAATAAGGAGGATTTATAATCTATTCTTGATAGAGGAGGGAATTGAGAGGTTTGAACGGCTTGCCTAAGGTCATAGCAATTCAGTCTCTTTAAGCAGAAGAGGGAGAGTTCACTCTCCCCTAAATCCACATTTCCTGCTCTGTTTCCTTCTTGGATGTGTAATGTGTGTTTCTACCAGAATTGAGATTCCCCAGCTTATCAAAATGGCAAGTAAGCATTAATCTAGCAAAGGTGTTTGGTTAGAGTCTTGTCTGAGGTTGCCTGCTGAACAAGAGCATTCTAGGTTGGATCCTAGCTATACGTTCTTCTTCCTAACTTCAAAATATCTAAGCTCTTATTGTTCTAATGAAGCAGAAAATACTGGCCTCCCACCCCTGTGGTCTTCTCTCATTGGCTATGGTAGCAGGGATCCCAGTTTGTCTCTGCTTTTCTTACAGACAGGTCCTTGTCTGGCAGTGGTTCAAGGGAGAAGACATTCTCCATGTAGATATGGGAAATAGCCGAGTTCCTGTCCCTTCCCTGGAGAAGAGTTGCCACCGCCAGACTTCTTCTTACTAAAACAGTCGGAACTCATTTCACACGCTTGGCAGATCGGTTTGCCTGCAGGAAATTGCTAGTGAGCTGAGCAAGAGACAGAAGAAGCAGGACTGGGAATTGGTGGGGTCAGGACATCCGGGGCTGGCTTCATGCTCCAACCTTGAAAAAGCTGTGCAGGCGGCTACTGAGGTGGCCCACTGCCTGCTTGCACACACACCCTGGCCCTTTCCAGTGGCGGACTGATCAGGTTTATCAGGAACGTGGACCTCGGCATGAGGCCTCCATCCTGAAAGTACACGAGTCCATCTACATAGTAGCATCCTGCTCAGGCCAGTGTGCTACGGCCACACTGTCCTCTCTGCTTGGAAGGTTCCGCTGGGTCTACTTGGCCAAATCCTGCTTCTTCCTTTGAAATGACTCTTTAAAACTGCTGAATATAATCATGGATTTTGTTACAATATTTTCGTATGTATATGTTTACGCTTAGCTCCTCCAAAACAGACTACATACACAGTCACACATATGCACACACACACACACACGTACACACACACAAATTAAAGAAGAAAACTCCATTACACACACACACACACATACACACACACACACACAGAAAGAGACAATATAGATAGAGAATATAGATCTAGCTATAGATGAATATTGCATTTTGTTTATACGTTCTCCTTTTGATTTTGACTGATTCTGCGTCTTGCTATTGTGAATAGCTACTATTCTTCGCTTTAGTCCCAGAGCCCCTTCATGGGCAGCAACTTCCTCCTTACTTTCCTACAGTCTGTCAACCTCTCTGCCGTGGCCCCAGACGCCTTCCCTGTCCCCTCCCCAAACTCACACTCCATGGCCAGTGTTTTTCTTCAGAGTCGGTCTGACTGTTGTCTATGACAGAACCCGGCTTTCAGTGCACTTTTGTTGGATGTAGTTGAATCAATTCCTCAAGAGCGGAGCTCGCTGTACTTGACATTGGGTTGCATTGGGTCCCTGCTGTTAAGTAGCATAACTCAGGCAGGAATGAAAATACCCCCCACTTCCCCTCCATTGACCTGGCAGCATGTGGCTCACAGGAGCATTTACATTCCTCTTGCCTCCCCCACACCCCTTAGCAGCCACCATTAATACCTTCTTGTCATGAATGGATGAGAGAGCAAAGGACAGAAGAGTCAGTGAACTTGGTGGCCCGGGGTCTTGCTCCCTTGCAGGGCCCTGAGATTCTCCAATCATGTTGATTCTGAAAAATTTTGGTAAAATGGGACTTCTGCATATGGCATCCTGCTTTGCACACGGGGTGGGAGAGGTGCTTGGCTAACAGGCACACATAATGGGGTGTTGCAAAGAATGGGTGTGAGAGAAAAGCACAATATGGTTCATGCTCCAGATTGTCTACCTCCTGCCGGCACTGGGCTCCTCATGATTTCTCTCGCACAGGTTGGGGTAAAATGTGAATAAGCACACAGATGCACATTTGTTAATTTAAAAAAATAGTCCCTGAGCCTTTGTGTCTCCTCGGTGCACGTGATGTTGCTGATCATAATACCGTCTGTGCAAGGTTGTCATGTGGATTTAATGAGAAACTTCATATAAATAGTCCTTGCCTGGTGTTCACGTGTTTTTCTTCTAACTCTCTACCTTGCAAGCTCTGCTTGTCAGTAGCTCTAAATTGCTTTGATTATTGAAAGCCTCAGAAGGAGGGAGGAAAGGTCATGAAGGCTCCAGCATTTTCAGCCAATCTGCTGCCAGCCTTCCCCTGGGACAGGCACGAGGACTGTCCTCAGAGCCAGTCCCGTGATCCCCAGACCCAAGGACCTTGCCACTTCTACCTTCTTAGCTCCCGAAGCAGCCGGCTGTTTGTGCTCCCTGGCGACCCTTACTTTCTTTCTAGTTTCCAGGAGGACATCCTTTGATGACCATGCGTGACAGCCTCCTTTGGTCTGGAAAGGAATGACTTGGATAACAAAACTGAAAAGAGCTAAGTTAGCTTAGGAAGTTGTATGTAGGAGCCATAAGGTTGACATATTCCTGGGGAACCCCGAATGGCATGTGGCCACCCAGATTGAAGGGAGGGGGGCGGAAACCCTGATGTTCCTTTCACAGATTTTCTGATCTTACTCCTCTGTGCATGGTTTGGTTTTACCATGAGTAAAGTGGAGCTGGAATAACTGTAATATGTCAACCTAGACCTTGGCGTGCTCCTGATGTTGTGAGTCAAAGTCTGCCACTTCCTGCAGACTAGAGATGCCCTTTGAACTAGAAAGTCCCTTGACATTGATGGCATGGAAGCCCATGGAGGTGTAGCGTTCAGGAAATACCCGTTCAAAGACAGAAAGGGCAGGAGGTAGAGCTTAGCGGTGGGACACTTGCATGTGCGAAGCCGTGTGTTCCGGCCCCAGCATTACAGACAGGATGGAGGGAGGGTGGAGACTGAAGTGCCGAGGAAGTAAAAGCAGAGTCACGGGGATGGTTAAGGCTCCCCCAAACGTTACCCCACAAAGAGCAACTTTCTCTGTGTCGGTGGGTCTGGATTGACTTTGGTGAGTCACTTATTCAAACTGCTTTGAGGTCTTAGGGTCTCTTCTGTCCTGCTATGCCTTGGCCCTAAGTGGGAAGCAGAGCAGGTAGGGGGTGGGATGGGGAAAACTACAGAGCCCCAACAACCCCAGAGAAGGGAACTAACTATGAGGTCGTGTTCCGAGAGGTACAAAAAGGCAGACATTTGGGGGTGGCCACCATGGGCTTTGGTATCCTCCTCTGTCCCCCTTTCGTCACTCACCTCCCAATTCAGTAGTCACATCCTCACTCTCAGGTGGAACCCTCTGTTCCCCAACAGTGTGGGGGAGCTGGCTGTTTTGGGAATCAAAAGGATGAAATGCCAAGGCCATGTGGACCCCCAAGCTCACAAGAATTCCATCGGTGACAGTTGCCTCTTTGGGGGGTGTGCGTCATGAAGCAGTCAGGCACTCTTTGTGGCTGGAGAGCTCAAAGTGCTTGGCAGGCACAAAGGTGGGCAAAGACGGCTTCAAAGGGATCAGGGTCCCTTGAGTCCCTGAGGAGACGCCCATGAGGGGGTCTTCCCCCTCCCCACATTACAAGTGCATCACCTATGAGAAGCAGAGATGAGAGGAGAGACTTGAACAATGGAGGAGTCCGAGGTAGACCATTCCAGGAACCCCACCGGGTGCTGCACCCCTGCCAAGTGTTAGGCACAGTGTACACCTTCCCTCCTTAAGTTGATTTAAAGTAAGCACCCTTAATCACCTCTGTTTTATAGAAAACAAAACGGAGTCCTTGGAACTCCAAGTAACTCGTAAGCTGCTTGAGAACAGGTAGAAACATGTATGTTGTATTATCTCTCTTCCTGTTGCTATGAGATGATATTCTTATACAACCTAAGGGGAGAAAGGGAAATTTATCTGACCTATTTAGTTCTAGAGGAGGTATAGTCCATATGGTGGAAAAGGCATGGCGGGCGACAGGACTGGAGGCTGGTGTGGGTGTCTGCCCCCATCATGGAGACAGAGACAGCAAGAGACAAACTATGAAACAGGTCCGGACTACCAAACCCCAAGGCCTACCCCCACCCCCAATAGCGTGCCTGCCTCCAGCAAGGCTCCACCTCCTAACCGGTCATGACCTTCCCTAACATTAACATCAGCTAAGGATTCAGACTTATGAGTCTGCGGAAGACCACGCCCATGTAAATCATGACAACACCTGGCTCATTTTTGTGTCTTGGGTGTAGAGTTCCAGATCAGGCCTCTGACAAATACTCAGTGATCGAGAAGGACACACAGCTGAGCCAGGATCCTAACTCAGGCCCCAGCCCTACGTGGATGGTACGTGTCCAGAGAGGGCCGGGAGCAATTTTGTGCAAAGCCCAAGAGGTTGGAACTGATGCTGCGAATCCTCATCCGTTGTAAGATCACCAGCTGTGAGTCATCTATGTGGTGGTCTCCAACAGGTGTGAGTGCGTCAAAGTGACGGTGACCACAGATTCGGTGGGTCGCCTTCTCTCCATGTCCCCAGAGCAGTATGTACACCAGGTCGAGTCTGGTTGTGTCTCCCGTATGCAAGTTCTTCAAAGTTCTCTCCTTCTGTGTGCTCCGTGCCTGTCCTGTTCTGTGCATGCGGCCAGTTCATCCCCGGAGGACGGTGTAAACAAGAAGTCAGAACTGCTTGAGCTCAGGATCAGAAGCAGAGGCTGATGGGAAGCCTGCCCAGGCAGGCAAACACTGAGGGGGGAATGAGTCGCTTCTTCCTTTCCATGCGACTCTCCATTCCTCTGTCAGAACACTTTCCACCTGGTGGTTTGGTTGGCATATTGGTTTCCCAGGGCTTTCATTGACAAAGTATCACCAACCAAGTGACTTAAAACAAAACCTCCAGGACAGGAACGCTTGGAAGAGCTCTGCAGCCTGTCCCCACTTGCACAGCAGCTGGATGGTAGCAGCAATCAGAACACACATGTTTTAGCCTTGCTGGGTGGCAGGAACGAGACCCAGACAGACTGCTTTAGGAATCGGGGAACCCCAAACTTTGCAGCCCAGAAAACATATGGAAACATCCAGAGCCCCAGCGCTGTCCCATCTGTAGGTTAAAGGAGGGAACTGTGAGGCTGTATTCTGGGAGGCGCACCAAGGAAGAAGGCAGACAGCGGTCCCGGCCACCATGGGCGAAAGTGTACCTGGCTACCCCCATCCCACTTACTTCCCTATCCAGGCTGCTGTTCGGCAGCCATTAACTCACCCTCAGGTGGACCCCCACCCCCAGCAGTAGGAAGGACATTTTCCCTCTGAGACTCCTCTACAGAAGGGATCGTCCCAGCATACAGCCTTCCATTCAAGCTATGATGGAGCCTGAAGCTTTCATGAACCCTCGCTGGCCAGCACAGCCACAGCTCCTAACTAGCCAATGAAACGGTTACTTCCTTTCCCCTGACTCTTCTGTTTCCAAGTTCACCATGTGCTTTGCCCTTTGTCTCCCCCTCCCCCCACTTCCTCCCTGAGCATCAATTCGCCTCCGTGACCCCACAGGATACCCTAGTGGGCGACCACCACAGGGAAAGTGTGACTGAGCCCTGGGGAAAGCGGGGTCAGGAAACTGAGGCTTCACCCCGAGACGCCCTGCTCCATCTTGACACCCATCCTCCAGTACACCACTCCTCAGGGTGAAAACCGTGAGAAGAGTCTGCTGGAGTCTGGGTTGGTTACAAGTAAATGTTGTTTGGAATATCAACTGCGTAATAAGAAGAAAGCTGATTTTATGGTTTGGATCCCAACAATATATTGATTTTTTTTTCTTCAAAGAGAAATAAAAAAGTCATTCGGTTATGGGCAAACACCAATTTTCTGTATCTTTTGGTTGAAGGGAGCAATAGAGTGATTACAACTGTCCCTTGGAAATAATAAATGCATGTTCACCGTCCATCACCCAGAGCCTTGGGGTCAGATGTGTTTGGAATCTGTGTTGTTAGATTTTTGAAGGGAAATAGGTAGCAGATATGGTATATTCTGAAACACCCCTGGTGCAGGCTGCAGCAGTGTGTCATAATCAAGCCTATTAATTTTCCTGCAGCAGAATGTATGACTGTCACACTAAGTGGGAAAAATAAAGACAGTAAATAGTCTCACATTACTTCAGGTCAGGTTTTGACATCAAGCGAGTTATTAAAAAAATAGAACCCAAACAACCTTTTGGTTTTAGGATTTTTTGAGTGTCAGGATTGATAAGGGCCTGTGGCTCCCCGTGATTAATACCGGCTACTTTACTGTATAACCCATAAGAGAGGATGATTGCTTGTGTGCAGCTGTATAAATCAATTGCCAGCAATTCACCAAGACGTGAGGACCTCGGGCGTGTGGCGGGAAAGGGAGCTTATTCCACTTGGCATCCTGAAGGCTGGCATAGGCCATACTGAGAAAGCCCCTGGGTGGGTGAGGACCCGCGGTCGAGAAGGCTCAGCGGGTGCAGGTGCTTGCTGCCAAGCCTGATGACCTGAGTTTGATCCCTGGAGCCCCCATCAGTGAAAAGAGAAAAAGTGATTCCAGGCAATTTGTACTCTGGTCTCCGTGCAAGCACTGCGATATGATGTGATGTGAGGTGAGGTGAGGTGATGTGTGTATGTGTGTGGTGTGTGCGCGTGTGTATGTGTGCACGAGCGCACGTGTATGGTAAGTAAATAAATGCTAAAAAATTAGATTCCCTGAGTGAGGAAAGCCATGTTTGCACTAGTGTACTGATTCCAGTTGTGTCAATCCAGTTGGATCTGAGTAACTGGCTGTTGCAGTCAGCCTGCATCACCATCAGACGGCTTAAGGGGACAAGGGGTTGATTCTCTTAGAATAGTCCAGTTACATTTCATAGTCCAGCTTGACAGGAGAGCACGCACCAACACCAGGGCCGAGGGAACTGGCCACACCATCTCTAACAATGGCTGAGAGAGGAATGATCCTTACTTGCCAGACCAGCATGTCTGGCCAAGTATACACAAGGATACCAACTCTCTCAACCAGCTCTCTGTATTTTATTCCAGGGTCTAATCCCACCCACTGTGGGCTGGGCTTTCCCCATCAGCTAAACAATCTCCTGCAAGTTTGCTGTAGGCTTAACTCAACTACTAATACTCTACAAATGTGCCCAGAGCTCAAACCCTCAACTGTCAAGGTGACACTTGTGTCTAACTACAACACTGGCTTAGTGGGAAAATCTTGTGGGAAATGATCCTTCAATGAAGCAATAACAGAACCTCTCACTGACTAGGATATTACTATTGCTGCTCTGTATGTGTTTATCACTTCTCTGACCTCTGTGGTCTGGGACCCCCTCCCCCCAGTTCCCCATTTGTTTTGGGATAGCCTTTGCCAAGGGTGACTTCAGGAATCATCCTGGATTGCTTCTACCTCCTTGCTTTCCTCTGGGATTTCCCAGCTCTGCCCCCTAGGGCCAGAAGTGCAGGCCACTGTCCTTTCCGCCTGGCATTTTTACAGGAGATCTGGGATCTGAACTCAGGATCTTTTGCTTCTGAGGCAGTCTTAACCCCTGAGCCATCTCTCCAGCCGCCCCCCCCAGGATTACCATGTTTTTCTCCCCATCACAGCCACTCCATTGCTTCCCATCCACTACAGCACGGCTCAGCAAATATTTGCTGGAAAGGACCAAATAGAAATATTTTAGGCTTTTAGTCTAAGAGGGGAAAGTAGTTCAACAGACACGAACTTTACTTCATGCATAAGTTATCCAAAATATTTCATCAAACCACCTTGAGGTATGTGTGTATGGTGTATATGAAATACAATTGAGTGTTGTCTCTATCCCACAAGACATTTTATGTACATACAGGCAATCCTAAATAAGAAAACATTCAAAAGTGAAACTACATATGAAATGCTTAACTCTATCTCTATAAGGATGCAGCAGAGAGAAAAAGTATTTTCATAAATCTTTTAATGATGAAATTCAATGCATCATCACTGGGTACTTTTCTATTTTCAGACATTTAACTTTTGGCTGATTCAAAAACATAAACATTATACGTGCTGGTAGTATACTCTGCAATGTTTTGATACGTAGATTGGTGTATGATCTTTAATTCAGTTAGATGTATGTCATCTCAATCACTTATCATTTCTTCCTAATGAAAGTTCAAAAATCTGTTCTAATTTTTTACAATATAATCTACATAGTTATACTCTGTAGCCATCCTACCAGGCAGTATCACACCGAAACTTTATACCCCCATCACCTAGGACTTAGAACCCTCTCAATTTCTACTCTGGCTCCTCATTCTCCACAATCCAGTTACTGCCATTTGTGAGTATGTTTTTGTGACCTACGTCTACTCATGAGAAGGGGGGGTCATTTGCTTAAGTGGTGCAAAGTTGGAGTTTGCTAAATTGGAATTCATGTGCAAATATTGAAGGCAAATATTTCTGTGGTGAAAACCATCCTTCGTCCTCGGGCCTCACAGAAACAACTCTGGGCCTGGGACTATAGTTTTCTAGAATCTCCTGCATGATTCTCAGGCACACTGACCGTGGAGCTTGAGCATGAAGGCAGGGCATCCACATGGCTTGGAAGCTGCTCAGTGATGCTGAGGTGTGGTCAGGACCGGAAGCCACCGGTCTTCAGAACAGGGTGGGTGGGAGGCCTGCTCTGATCTCACAGTGTAAAACTCTGCTCTTTCCCGGCATGGCTGTGTTCCAGAAACATGCCAGCTGGTCCTCCCATGGGGCTGTTGCCCAACTCTAAGTATAAGGATGCCCATGAGCAGCTGCCCATCCTTCAAGCATCAACTTCAGTCATCCCTCCTCCAAAAGAGTGTCCCCCAAAGCCTCGTTCAGCATGCAACATCCTATGTTACAATTACCCTTTGGCCTCTACAGTCCTTAAGACCCCCATGAAGGCGGGGCCGTGTCTCATTCTTTTTCAGACGTTGTTCACAGTATTAAGGAAATATTTGCTGGACATAAAATCAAGGCATAGACTGAGCCCCCAGGCAAAGGTTGCATACGTGAACGTTGGGATCCTTCTCCCACCCAGAAGCCCATCTATCCGGGTTTGTAGGGGGAGGAAAACAGGAAGAGATAGGTTTCTAGTTCCTGGTAATCACACGTTTATTTTCTGAGAAGCTCATGTTTTCTGTAAGTTAGACTTTCTCACATTGGGACTTGGCACTTGTTTTAAGGAAACAAAGTGGTTTTGCCTTGATTCCTTTTTGGTGTGTGAAGAATTTGGCTCTTGAAAAACTCAGCCCATGTGTGGTTCAAAGAAAAGCGAGTGTGGCTGCCACGTTGGCATGTGGCATCCCACTGCGTGCATTCTTCCTGTGTTCTTTGTGCGGTTCCCAGAGACACGGCCTCTGAATTAATCCCGACCCAAGTCTTACCTCAGGTGTTTTCTTAAAAGACTGTGTGTGTGTGTGTGTGTGTGTGTGTGTGTGTGTGTGTGTGTGTGTGTACATGAGTGCACTGAGTGTGCACATGTGGAAATCCAAGGCTGACATCGGGAATCATCCTCAGTCTCTTTTAGTATTGTGAGCCTGGGGTCTCTAATCTAACCCAGAGCAAGCATTAGGGTTCTGGCTAACCAGATGCTCTGGGGATTCCCAGGCTCTGCCTTCCAGGGCTAGAATTGTAGGCAGACACCCACACCCACCTAACATTTGTACACGGGGTCTAAGGATTTGAACTCAGTTCCTTTTGCTTATAAGCCAATGACATTAACCATGGAATCATCTCTCCAGTTCTCATCCAGCTTTTCATATGCGGATTTCAGATTTTGGGGATCTAGCTCAGGTTGTCAAGGTTATGCTACAAGCTCTTTTACCTGCTGAGCCATTTTGTTGGATCTGTCCACACAGCTAGTTAGATAGCTATCATCTATCATCCATCATCTATATTCATTATATGTTCATGAAATACATTCATTTTATGTATATTACTTTTCTTTTTGTTTTCAGGGGTGGGTCAAACCCAGAGCTCTGAGTACACTAGGCAACTTCAGTCCACCCTTAGGTTTAACTCCCAGCTCCACTGTTATGGCTGATAAACTCTCTTTCCTTGTGGGAGGTGGGGTTGTCTCCTTTCACTTATAGACTCCAAACATGTTGAGACTTCTGTGAGGCCTCAAGTCCTCTTTCATGCTAAGGTTACCTGCTCTTTGTCCTCTAGTGCTTGTTTTGGTTTTGGTTTATTGGCTTTTAAATATGTGTAACAGAAAAAAAAAAGACTAGGTCCTAAAATTTCCAGTTCATAAAAGAATATTATAGAGTCATAACAGAGAAGGGGAAAGAAGAAAAAGAGGAGAGGAGGAATGAGGGGAGGAAGAAGACAGGGAGGAAAGGTCAGTTCAATGTGGAGTGTGTGCCTTGCATTGTGCAAGAAATGTGCGGCCACATGTTTTGGGGTTCCTTGTTTCGTTTTCCATTTCACCCTCCGCAATCCTGCAGAGTGGGTGGGATCACCTTCCCATCGTTCCAGAAGAAACAGCAGATTTATTAAATGCCTTAGCTGTTGTCACATGTAGATTAAAGGCGAGGGCCAAGGTTGGGTGTCCCTGTGCAAATGTTTAAGGGGTGCGGTGAACAGAAGAAGAGCACTCGGCACATTGTAAAGAAACTTCCATCAGAAGCAGAACATTGCCACCTCCCAGGCTCACCCCTGTCCCCCATCCCTGACTCCATCTGTCCCCTTGCTTCCTGCAAAGTTAACTCTTCTTCTCCTCACTAAGGAGTCTGTAGATTAACTTGGCTGCTATGGCCATGGTATAAATGGAATCATAGACAAACATGAAGCATACACTCCATTTCTCCTTCCACTCAGCCTTTAGCTACCTAGACTTACCCGGGTTGTGCCATGTACTGGTGGTCTGTTCAGTTTCCTCCCTGTGGTTTTGCCTCGACATTTACATTATTCATGTATGATTGGCAGACCTTAGGTTGCTTTCTCTTCCTAGGCAATTGCCAATGACGCTTCTATGGATGTTCTTGCACATGCATTTTGCTGCTATTTGAAGATCGGAGTTTCTGATACACACACACATGCACACATGCACACACATACATGCATACTACACACATGCACACACATGTACACACATGCACACACAATGCACACATATACACACCTACACACATGCACACACGTACACACACCTACACAAATGCACACACATGCACACATGTACACATACACGCAGACACACATGCACACGTACACACACATGTACACATACATGCGCAGGCACACGTATGACTCAGGTTTTGCAGGTGTGGATCCAGAATGTGTGCACCACCTGTCCAGAAGCGTGTTCTCACTGCCTTGCCTACTCCACGTACCTTTCACTTTTACCCTTTAAGCATTCTGAGGATCGCATAATTGGGTCTCATTGTGGTTTAATTTGCGTTTGGAGCACCTTTTACATGCTCATTGGCCATTCGAATATCCTCTTTTGTCAAGTGCCTACTCAGGATTTGATTTTAAAAACTCAATCTGATAGACTACTTTTTTCTTCTTTATTTTTAGGAATCCCTTACATATTATTCACAAATCCCTTATCAGACATTGTCAGTATCTTCCTCCATGTGGTAACTTATCTTTTACTTGTGTAAACGTGTGTGCACATATTCCTGTGTATGCATGCAAGTTCCCCTGTGCAGGCATGCATACAGTCCAAAGTCAGCACTGGGGGACAGGGTTAGCTTGGAACGCGTAGTTTTGGCTATCTTTACTCATCAGCAAGTCCCGCCTGGAGTCTCCTGTCTTTGGCTCCCAACATTGGGGTTTCAGGCATGCACCACATGTCCATCTTTTAACCATTGGTCCTTGGATTTGAACTCGGAGTCTCATGCTTTGGCAGCAAACCCTTTACCCACTGAGACATCTCCCCAGCCCTTCACTCTTCTAATGGAATCATGGGATGAATAAAAGCTCCCAATTTGGATGAAGTTCCGCTGACCAGTTTTCCTTTGTGGTTAACATATTTTATGTCTTATTTGGGAAAACTGCCCATTTTGAGGTCATGAGGAGAGCCCTTTAGATTTTCTAGTAAAACTTGTTAGTGTTCTACCATTTGTGTTTTCATTCCAGTCAATCTGGAATTGATTTTCCTGCAATGTGTGAGATGCAGGTCAAAGTTCACCTGTTTTGCATATGCAAATTGAGTTGACCTAGTAATTCCATTGACACCCCTCCCTCCCCTATTTCTCCATTGCACCTGAGAACTGGAGACACTTGCTGTAGCTCTCTGAGTCCAAAATTTAATTTCTTTTCATTATTCTGTAATAGAATTGGAGCAAGTAGTTTTGGAGCAGCTAAGGTGAAAGGGTACCAAACACTGCTGAGTGGATTCTCCTGGGTTGTTTGATGGAGATGCTGTTGCCACTATAAGTCACAGGTGGCAGATGGGGTGGAGGTGTGGGAAGGGTAAGAAGAGCTCCCATCCATGTTGGGAAAAAGGCAGCCAAAGGCTGAAACCTTTGAAAGCATTGAAGAGTGTAATCCCAGACGACAGGGGAAAATGCATCTTTCTGTGGTTATAAAGTAAGGCAAGTTGTCAGACCAGGAATTATTGGTTGAATAAGTGGAGTTTATAACAGTTTGATTTTAATGAGAGTACATAATTTGTACTTAGGGATTATTAGCTCTTCAAAATCTTGTTCTAACTGGGTTATTAATTACATATTTGATTATAGGAGTTAATCCATATATGCTCTCTTCTTAATAGGGGATTACATTTTTGTAGATGAGGTACAAATATAAATAGAGTAGTTAATAATAACTTAGCTTCCTTCAATTTTCTATGATTGAAAAATCTTCCATTTGCCTGATCTGAAATATTCGTTCTCAGGAGATAAGATTGACCATCTGCTGTAAGTTATCCAAAATGCTGACAGGGAACTTAGTCTCAGCTGTACATTTTTGCAAAATATTTTGTTTGTTTATTTATTTATCTGAGAGAGAGAGAAGAGAGGAGAAAGGAGAGAGAGAGGACTAAGGAGAGAGAGATAAAGATATATAGAGAGAAGCTTATGCGTGCAATGACAGAGACAACTTTCAGAAGTTTCTTCTCTCTTTCCACCATGTGGGCTTGCAGGGATTGAACTTGGGTTCAGAGCAGGCTCCTTACCCGCTGAGCTGTCTCACCGGCCCTCAATTGAGTCATCAAGGCCATGGGAGTCTTACAATACACGGACTACAGTCCTGAAGATTCTGGCTTGATCGGCCTGGAGAGTAACCTGAGCTTCGGAATTCTGGAAGAGTTCCTCACCGACTCTAATGAGCGGCCAAGGTGAAGACCACTGGGTAGGACCCTGGGCACTCGAATCAGTGACAACTGGCCGTGGGCCGGGCAGGGACTCTTCATACAGGGCTTCCTCCCGGCCAGTCAAGACCTTCTTGTGCCCGTGGGAAACTCGCAGGCCCGGAAGGTCAGCTAAGTGCTTATTGAAGCTGCAGTGAGTTGGTGGCAGATGGAAACTCAAAGTAGGTGTCAGGGTCAGCAACAGAGTGCCAGGCAGGACAGAGAAGTCTTGGGCACCCCCAACTGGAGGAGGAACACTGAATTAGGCACCTCAGAAGCTAACGTAAGGCTAGCCTTGGGCAGCATGGTCTATGCCTGTTGAACTTAAGAAGCAGATATCAGGGTATCTTGTGGTTCATGAAAGAAAACTTGACCAGGAAGATTCAAACTCAGACCCCTACAAATTGCTCAGGTCTGTGCTGTATGCAGACCTTAATTTTCTCTCATATCCTGACTCTCTCCACAGTATGATCAGAGGCATGTGGTTTAGGGGTAGGAGTGCTTGGCTCCCAGACTAGAGCGTATGTCTGTCAGTCTGGTTGGGTGTATCCCACCAGATGAGCCAGGGAAGAGGGAAGGATAAGGGAAGTCTATATTTATTCAGGTGGGAAAGGATTTTTGGGTCATGAGGATGCTCAGTATCCTGTAAGTTCAAGGGCAGACACATGGCTCAGAGAGAGAGAGAGAGAGAGAGAGAGAGATGCATGCATGCACATGGGTAGAGACACTCCTTTCTGTATGGTGACTTCTTGGTCAAGGTTTGACACAGGATGTTCTAAGGACTGGTTGGGTGAGTGAATGATGAATTGGAAAATCTCTATTATTCTTTCAATATTTGGCTGATCAAGGATCTACATAGTGTGGTGTTTCGTTTTAGGTTAGAGTAAAATGTGAAAACACACACACATGTGTACACATGCACACACACGCACACATTCACACTTTTGGGGAGAGGCCAGGAGAGCAATGCAGTAACAAGCCTCGACCCCCTCTCAGGCCCTCTAGTGCCTCCTGCTGGCCAGGGCCAGCAAGATATAGCCATTTTGGTAGGAGCTCAGCGGGGTTGAGGGCCTGAAGGCACGGATCAAGGCAGTAGCTGAGCCTCGGCACACTCAGGAAGTGTGTCTCCAGGGGCAGGAGAGCCAGGGGACCCACATGTCTGTGTCCCTAGGAACCGTGAGCTGCAGGGAAGTAACGAGTGCTGTATCCAGGAATGGCATCGCTGGGCCCGTAATTACATGTACAGGAATTTTTAAAGACGTGATGGCAGTGGTTTTGATGTCTCATAAATATTCCACGAAGGTCTCTTCCCACAGAGAGGAGCGTTTTGTTTCTCAGGCGGAGAGCCAGGCCTCCTGAACAGAGTAACTCATCCCTGGAGGCAGGGGGTGGGGAGCTGGGGGGGTAGGGGGGTTGGGAAGGGGAGGAATGGGGGGGGGTTGAGAGGCAGGGAGGAGAAGTCCGGGTAGCAGGCCTCCCCTCCTGCCTCTCCCCCCGACCTCCAGTTCCACTGAGGGCTCAGCCTGTGGGCTCTTGTCTACAGGAAGCTCTGCACCTTGGCTTCCCTTGGAGCCTCACGGGAAGCTGCCCATAGGGACTGTTCCAAGGCTGCTACTGGAGGTGCCCATGCCAATTCCATGCAACATGGGGGGCTGCACTGGGGTCAGTTTGCATTGTTAGGCTAAAATCTGGATTGAGCGCAAGTGGCCACTGCGCAAGTAGATTTGATAGCTTCCTCTGCTGTGGAAGAAACTCACTAGAGGGCACAAAAGCTAGGCTGGAGCAGTGACTCAGTATATAAATGCTTCGTGTGCTAACAAGCATGTGGACCTGAGTCCAGCACCCACGTGAAGACTCATAATGCAGTGTGCAGAAACGGCAAGTATCAGATTCGGTCAAAGACCCTGTTTCAAAGCGCTATCACCAACAAGAACAACAATGATAACTAAGATATATATCGTAGTTATTATTGTTATTTATATTATTTATATATATATATAGAGAGAGAGATACACTGATGTCAACTTTTGGAATGCACATACATAAATGAGTGTGCCTGCACACGCACGCGCGCACACACACACACACACACACACACACACACACACACACACAAAATCACAGGCACGTAGAGTCCCCAAATAAGGAAGGTCTCCCAAAGTGTGTTTCCTTGTCTTCAGAGAAACTCGGGGATTGACTCAAGTGTACCTCGCCTTCAGAGTGCCCAGGCAGACCTGAATTTGAATCTTAGACTCCTCCTTATGGTTTGTGTGACCTTGGGCAGCTAACTCACTGTCTATAACTAGCTGATAATCCAGTTTTCCTTTGTAAACCAGCGTCCTACGTGTGTCTAAGTAGAGGGAATTACATGAAAACGTGCACCCTAGGATTGGGCTCATGCCAGTCGCTCCCTGCGTATGAGCGGATTTGGAAGCTGCTTTTGGAATGAACCAGAACCTCATCCCTGCTGTGGACGGGGCTGTCAGTGGCTCTGTCCCAATGCTAACCCTGCCTCTGCAGACTGTCTGTTCTTTTGTCCTCAGCCTCAAAGTCTGTCTAGAGAGGGGATCAGTTGATATGTGTTGAATGAATGATGGCGTGACAAGCAAATGTTGGGGGTGGGGTCATTGAAATTCAGGGTCACGTCCTGAGTTTGAGCCGCCATAGAAGCCACAGTTAAGAAAGACAGGCAGCTGGGAATATTCCAGAAACCCGATGCATTTAGAAAGCCGCATCCGTTGGCTCCTCTTCTTGGAGTTTCAGACCATTTAAAGCCGTGGGGGCATGATTGCATCCTTGGCTAGTTACCATGTGCTGGAGGGGGGCTTGTTTTGAAGTTCCCGATTGTTCTTGGCTGCCTCCTGTCTGACTACTTAATACCCGACAAAGCCAGGGAATTGGGCATGTTAGAGGGCTGTGGTCAAAGATGGATGGAGCGAGTGGAGGAGGGAAGTCTGACCTACTCAGATGATGCACCCAAAGGTCCAGGAAGACCTACTGTGTGCTGTTCTGCTGCACCCAGGCCTTAGCAGAAGTTTCTCCACTAATCCTCATGGGTTAGTCTTACCTTCAACTGGAGTACAGAAAGCAGGGCTCAGCCTGATTCTTTTCTGTAGTTGTGGTCTTATAAACATTCAGCTCCAAGGCTCCCCACATAGTTGTTCTTTTCTGCTTTCCTTGTTGTGTTAGCTTGAGGGCAATATACAAACAAATAAACACATGCACACACGCACACACACACATATATATATAGCTCCTTGATCTATCTATCTTTCTATCTATCTATCTATCTATCTATCTATCTATCTATCTATCTATCTATCTATCTATCTTAGAGGGGTTTGAGCCCATCTTCCCTCTGTGGATGTCACTATCTTCTGAGGACCAAGACCCATTTTGGATATGGACATCTAGAGCCAAATATCCGATTTTGCTATTTGAAATGTACCTGGCATCCTTCCCCTGTAGCCCTCCATATGGGCAAAACCTACCAGGAAGAGAGGGCAGGTTCTGCATATCTCCGGGAGGTGACAGGTCTTCCGCAGGATGGACGCCCTGCTGTCGCATACATGTAGCCTGCGGTGTGCAGACAGGCAGACTGGCTAGGCGGAAAACCCGAATGCAAACTGGCTGCTAATTAACAACTTGTCAGGTCTGAAGACTCCAGGCACTTGGAGTTCTCAGTGCTAGACACCTTCTCTTTTAAGATGTTCAGCCACATCTTGCATCCTGCACTGTGAGTGGCTTTTGAAAAGTGTTCAGGCCAGAGTGACCCAGGTGCTGCTCTCCTTCCTGCTCCAGGGCACCATCGCATGGTGCAGAAGGTCTTGTGCCATCACCATCACTCAGCCCATTCCTTCCCCCAGGGTCTTAGCACATACATTGTCCCCCACTTACAGTTCTTGCTCCCATTCCAACCATGCTGTCTCCCCTGCCCTTCAGGGCTCTGCGGAAAGGCTCTTTCTCTTATTGCATTTACGAGGCTTTGTTGAGCTCTTGCAGATGTGTCCAGTCACTTCAGATATTTCTTCCCAAGGCAGAGATGACAGTTTTGTTGATTTAGGTCCATAGCACATGGACAAGGACACATTAAATGTATGTGGAGTGAATGGACATGTAATCACAGATACTGACGGACATTTCAGAAGTCAACTGATAGTAGGTGAGAGGCTTGACCTTTGAGATATATCCTAAGTAGTACTCTTCAGCCATTGAATTGAATATATTCTGAAAGAACATTTTATTAGAAAATTAGAATATTCTTAGCAGAAGAAGCAGGATAGAAAGTTACATACAGTCCAAGCTCAACTTGGTAAGATATGTGCATATTCGCTTAAAAATCTTTCAAAATGTTGATAGTGAATTGGAAAGTGACAGAGAATTTTTTTGTTTTACCTTTCTTGTTCTTTTTTTCCATGATATTTGCAATAAAAATATTAAAAAATCACCAGGGGTGCTTGGTACCATCTGGCATCTTGGTCCTTTCTCAAATGCAGCCTTAATCTTTACTGCACACATTGCAGGCGCGCTGGGGATGAATTGGCGGCCCCTTCTAGAATGATTTAACCAATTAACTTATTCATTAACTGCCTTGGTATCTTATATGCACTGGACAAAAGATTCGGAATAATCCTTATTATGGGGTAGACAAAGGAAATATTTGAAATCCCGCTTTCTCTCATTCCTGTCCGGCTTTTCTCATGGAATTCCCACAGGAACTAATGCCCAGGAAAAAGAAAAAGAAAGAAAGAAAGAAAAAAGTAAAGTGGCATTAGGGTCTTTGAAAATGAAAGAAGTTTGAGAGGTACTCATTGTTGCTGCCAGAAGAGAATTCCCATGAAGTGTGTGCGTATGTTTACTAATTATCCAGTCTTTCAGCAGCATTTGCCTTCTTTGTAGTGCGTCAGTGAACTCTGTTAAAACCTCGCCGGATTATACCATTCTTTAAGCTACGACTCTTTTATAAATTAACCTGTCACCATTCTTCCTATTCAACTGCCAAGAGACAACTCTAGTGTTAGTTGATTAGCGAGGCGGTAGCAAACCCTGTATCATATTTATCATCTATTGACAAGCTTTGATCAGTGACACCATTTCTGTGAACACTTACTTCAAGGATATGATTCCATGTTAAGACAAAAAAAGGAGAAACAGGAGATGATGTTACCGCTGCTGGTGAGGTTCTGCTGCCAACCACAGTACAGAGAAGAAGGTAAAATAAATGTCTTATTCTCTGGGAGTAGGTCTAACAGTCAGCGTGTTCTCTCTGGGCTGGCTGCAGCTATTGGGAAATCATATTTTTAAGAGTCAGAAGGCTGAGTGTGAAATGTTGATCACCTTTGATTCAATTTCTTCAGTGACGGACGTATAGGAAGGTCACATTTTATGGGCATGCTTGGCCAATGTCTATTTCGTGTGGCTATAGCAAAATCCTTGGGGATGAAAAGTTTCTGGGAGAAAAGTATCTCTTGGCTCACTGCTCTGGAGGCTGGGGTTTCTAGGAGGACAAGGACACTGGCCCCTCGCAAGGACCTTCTTCCTGTGTCCTCAGCTAAGAGAAGGCCACAGGGCAAGAGAGACATGGGCAAAGGAGGCCCCTGTTTTCACAATGGTGTCTTCCTGTGGGAGTGATCCTCTCCCACCACAATGACAGTCCATCTTATGACTCGCATACCTCTAGGCAACCCCCCCACACACATACACACTGCTACAATGGGATAAAGTCTCCAATACGTGAACTTGGGAAGCATACTCAAGCTTTACCGCCCCCTTTCCTGCCTGCCTGGGTGCCCCTTCTTTGCCTTTCCTTCCTGTTCCAGCCTTGCACAGTCCTCCACCCTATATCCAGGAACGCTTCGTTTTCCTCTATCAAGGGATGTATGGAATTAGACGCAATCACTAGGAACCAGGCCCATGAGCTCAGAATGAAGTATTTTTGCCTTTCACTTAATAGTTTCTGAGGATTACTCTGGGTGCTACAATGTGTCATACTTTACATTGATGATTTAAAAAAAAAAACACTTTTAAAAATTTTTTTATTTATTTTTTCCATTCATACAAATTTAATAGGTACCCCGGTCCCCTCCCTCCACCCATCCCTGAATCCCCTTGTTCCCTCCCCCCTTTTCCCCTCCCTTTCCCCCCCCTCCCTCCCTTTTTCTCAGTGCCCCCCCCATCCCTGGAGCATCTTTTAGTGTGAATGTCAAATGTCTCTCTGGGTCCTCCTCTCTGATGAGGTGTAAGGACTCAGTAGCGTTGTCTACAGCTCTTTCTTGTGTTCCCCTTTAGTATGGGAACACTACTGAAAACCACTTATTTTTTAAATGGCAATTTGTAGTTCTAGAGAAGATACAAGATTTGGGAACCTCATGTGACTTGCCTGTCTCCTTCCTTCCCTGTCTCACTTGCTCAATGGGGTCCCCTGGCTATCCACCTGCCCTCCTGACCTTGTGTCTGCCTATCTTTCGTTCATCCTTCCTTCACACGCAACAGCCGCTAATAAGTACTGTTCTCAGACACTGTTCTAGCCTAAAGAAACAGCGGTGATCCTCACAGACAAATGTTTTGCTTGATATGCAGCTAAGGTCTTTTCACGTATTTCTAATAATAAAACTAGCCTCTTTTCTAAAGAGCAAAACTTCCTGTTCTAGTCAATTGGTCGCCCCTCTTTGGTGACCACTATAGTCAAGCTCTTTGGAGCTATGTTCATTAGTACATTTCACTGGGATGATGACTGTCTTCCCACCAGGGCTTGGAAGCAGCTTACATACCGGCACCAAGGTTTTGCCCTCCATCTCCCTTAGATGATGCATGAGCTCATCTGCAGCAATGCAGAGCGCAGCATCCACAGAGCAACTTCTGTGAGCCACACCAAGCCTGTGTCTCCAAGAGCTCCTGCGGCAGCAAGGGAAACTGAGGCTTAGAGAAGCCGCATGCCTCCTTGAAGTGTTAGAGCTGGTAGCTTGCAAACGAGAATTCACACCTAATTCTAGCTGATTCAGTTACAGTCCCCTGTCCTTACATTACTGGCTCTGAGAAAGTGATTGATTTTGAGTTTCGCATAATAGCAATTAGCAGTTATGGGTTGGGTCCCACGTTATCTCTTCTGCCCTTGCAGGTTGGCTGTAGCAGCCCTGGCTGGTAGAGTCCCCGTGCTACCGAAGGAGTGGGGCCTACACAGATCTGAAGCAGGAAGGCCATTCACCATCCTCAACATACCATTCACCCTCTCCTTCTTGCAGATTTTCTTATTACATTTTACTGCAACAGAAAATGGCTCTGCCGTCCACATCCCGCTGTATGGGTCCCGACTGTATTGCAAACCCTGGGAAGTCCATCTAGTAAGTATTGGATTGACCTTTCGAGGCTGAGATTGGAAAAATAAAAATAAGATCACCACTCAAAATATATTTCATAAGCTGAGCAAATGAAACAAAAGTCCATCGGTCCACGCCAAACTTTTCGTGACCCTGATGGAAGTACGTGATGTCCATTTGTCCGAGACGGGCGGGGGGCGGGGGTGTTGAGATGGAGATGAAGGGAGACGGAGCTGCAGCTCTGAGCAGTCAGGATTTCTTGCCATTTTGTAGCCCCCGACTCTGCCTGATGTCAAAGCCCCTCCCAAGCTAGCATCTGCTCCCACTCATAGCCCTGCTCATCTGATTCTCTTTCTCCATGCCATTTGGGGACCATTCACCCCATTATCAGGGTGAGCATAGAGCTCTGAGCTCAAGAGCAAATGTGGCCTGTTTGAGAATTGCAAAGGCTGCTGAGAGTGACTGCAGAGGGTGGGGTGGTCACGTTTGTGGTGTCCTCCACAAGGTCACTTGTCTTACTACTAGCAGTCATTGTCTTTCCTTGGGTATCTAGGGGACTTAGGGGGTCACAGTGCCCTGGCTCAGATCAAAGCACAACCAGAGAAGGGCACCGCTAGGGAGGAGAAGCCAAGAGCTCTGGGCAATGGGGAAGAGCAAACCCTTCTTATGATTTCTTTTTCTTATGTGATAGGAGAGCACATTAGTCTGTGAATGAGTTGTGGGAGACGTAGGGGCTGCCAATTGTTTTCTCTCGACAGTGAGGTCTGTATTCTCAGTCTGGTAAAGGGTGATGTTTTGTAAGCCCGAACCCTTGGACCAAGCCTACAGCACTCCTGGCTAGTGTCCATGAGAAAGCCTGGCTGTCCTCCAGGCACCAATACTTTCTTGAAAGTATTCAATGAACTCGGGCTGTGAAACCACCTTGAAATTAACAGGCCATTGGGTAACGGGACTGTTAATAACATTCTTATTCTTTCTGCCAAGGACTACCCCTCCCCAGCCCCCTGCCGCAAACACCCCTCCTCTTCTTGCGTAGCAAGTCAGCACTCTGGTTCGGAAGCACGGGCTCAAGGGCCTAGGTTTGGGAACGGGGCTGTAAGTCCTGCTGGGTGGCTCTGGACAAGATGTTTCCCTAGGTTGGTTTGAGTTTTTCAGCTCAAAAATTCTCCCCTCCCCTCGGTCTCTCAAGCCATAGGCTACAGGTTTGTGCCACTGCATGTGACTCTAGATCCTCTTTGAGAGAAGGTTTGCTCATATTGGGGAGTGAGGTGGAGATGAGGAGGACAATGGGAATATTAGAGGTGACGAAGGAGAAATTTCCCCCCATGGAGGACACCACAGAGACCGAGCCTGCCCTGTGGACTAGCGTCTCCATGGGTACCCCATTTAAAAATCTCAGCCATTCAAAGAGGGATGGAGGCCCACCTCAACACATGAACCGTGGAGCCGAGGATGAGAGAAGTTCCGTAGTTTGGTCAGGTCACACCTCAGACGCCGCGTGACATGATGCCCAGGTCACTTGACACGGGGCCAATTGACCGCCCAGTCCATCTTTTCCCAGGTCCCGGCACATCCTGACAGAGCCTGGGAAACAAGGAGCTGCCCTTTGTATTTTTGCCTGTCTTTTTGAGTTGTCTTTGCCTGAGAGTCGACGTAAGCTTGGTGGTCTTTCAAGTATCTTGTCATTCGTTTCTCCATATTCTTTTCCTATTTGTTAAGGAGGATTCTCTGATTTTTCTTATCTCCCTGAAGGAGCTTCTACTGAATTCTAAATATAAATCTTTTGCGAGTATTAGGCAGGTCTCATCTCCCAAATTATGTTCTGCTAATTTTGTTAAGCAAAATCTTTTGTTCTGGGGTTACCACATTCTCTCTTTCCTTTCTTAGCATCTGTGCGGTTGGAGCTTCTAAGAGGTCTTGGCTCCCTCTGATCACACGCTAGTCTCTCTTACTTTCTTCTAGCAATTCCTGGAGACAAGGGAGGGTTTGGTTAGGCTGAGTGCCCTCCACCAGACCAGATTTGCAAACTCCAGACCGACCTGGCAGCTAGACTTTTGTTTTCTTTCCTTCAAAAGACCCTGTGAGCCAACAGGAAGGCAATTAGTTGGAGAGGGCTTTAATTAAGTTCTCCATTTTTTAATTTTTCTGAACTTCAGGGGTGCTCGTACCTCCCATCGTGGGGGTAATTGTTAATGAGTTAGAGGGGCCCCTAGGAGCCCTGCCTCTATAACGGATCAGCCTCTATCACCGCTCTGGTCTGTGGCATCAGATACAGAGGTACCCGTGAAGTTCTAAGTCAGTGGGCAGCAAGATGTCCGAGGGGCGGTGTTCAGGGTGAAGTCAACTCCATCTTACCGGGCTCATCTCCCTGCAGGAGCCACCGGGAGCATTGGCAGGAGGAGATCAGAGATACCTCTGCTCTTTGTTGGATTTCTCTGCTTGGGGGCTGGAGGGGGGGTGGGGCATCTTTGTAAATATGGATCCTGTGGGATGACAAGTCTTTGAAGATGCAAGCGGGGCAGGAGTAGTTCACATACCGTCCCATTACCAAAAGTACAGGGACCCAGAGCGCAGAAGCAGGTGTTGGAATGTACCACAGCTTGTGAGTTGGAGACCCAGGGCGGGCATTGTTTCCACTGGGAATACCTTGGGCTTTGATGTCCAGGATTTAAAACAAGCCCTAACTATTGTTAATTAGTAATAACATCTTTTCCACGGTGGTTAGTGCTTTAAGCAAGGTCTGCTCAAGCTCTTAGATCTTGGGGGGATTTTTGAGCCAATCTTTAGATCAGAAAAAGCTATAGAGAAAAAATTAGCAGAGGCCTACAGAAAAATTCAAGTTAGCCTGGCAGAAAGGAGCGAGCTGGTTGGATGGCAAGATGGCTGGATGGCAGGATGGATGATAGATGGTTGGATGGATGGACAGATGATGGATAGACGAAGGACTAGGTGCTTGGCTTTCGAAAGCTGTCTATATTCCCAACCTGTTCTCTTTCCCTCCTTGTCTAGGGAGGCCCGGATGGCCAATTGCTAAATCTTGCAGAGCAGAGCGTGAGAAAAATCTCGTTTCCCCTGACTGTCAATTGTCTGAGAGTTTCACTTAAGCCGAGCACCTGTTCCATTGAAGCGCTCACCTCTGTCCCTCTCCACTTCTTTGAACCCTATCACTGGTCTTTGGGAAGGGAAAATGAGAAAGAAAGAAAAGGGGTGGGGGAGCCCCAGTGAAAGCGGCGTTAATCATGTCGAAACCGAGCGCGGCCTCTCTGAGCCTGGCTGGATGAGAATTATACATGCTGGTTTCATCCGCTACTTAACTCAGGGGGCGACAGGCTGCAATTGAAGAGGCTTCAGCAGGTTAAGTGCTGCAGACCCTTGCCCAGGTCCTTAAGCCTCTCTCAGAAGCCGCGTGGCCGCTCGGTAATTTGCTAGTGGCAATGCAAGTGACTCCTGCCCCTGCTTTTTTTTTTTTTTTTTTTGTAAAGATTTCATTCCCTGCTGGGATTGTGGCCTGTTCTTTTGTTGTTTAGGGACCTGAGGCTGTTAAAGAGAAAAGAGGGTGGGGGAAAATATTCTACAGCAAAAGCAAGGAGGGAAAGGGGTGCGCCAAAACCTGTAGCCTTCTCAGGGGAGGAAGGAGAAAACGGCCATGTGGTTACTGTTTGCTAGGGGCCAGGCTCTCTGAATTTCTGCACCCTGCACATCTCTGTTGTTATTCCTATTTTGCCAGTTGGAAATTAGGCTAATTAGCTTGCCCAACACAACAACAACATGTTGATGGCATTGTAGATGGAAGTGAATATTCATTCACGCAGCAGCCACTAGACTCACCGATTTCTATGTGCTGCGCTCACCACACCCCCCACTTCACACCCCTGCCAGGTAGGTGCTATTTGGAACCTGTAGTTTTCCGATGAGGAAAGTACCCAACAGAAAGGTTAAGTCCCGCCCTCCCATGGCTGGTGATTGGCAGAACTGGGGTTCAGAGGTCGGCCCCAGAGCCTGCCTGTGTTGTCACCTTTCCAGTGGAAGGGTTCTGAGTATGCTTTCCCCTGCGGTGGCCCCTTGAGCGGATAGCTATGTATAAGTGGTCCCAGGACCATGTTGAAACGCTGCCTGGCTTGGGCCCTGTACCGGTCGGTTGCTTTGTCCTTTTGCGCGTTTAGTTCTCACCGTGTCCCATCCAGGCAGGTGGGAAGCGACGCTCAGAGAGGTCAAGTGATTTGTCCAAGATCACACTGCTAATTGCGACTCTGGGCTGCTTTTTACCCCGGATGCTTTCCCCTTGTCGGCTCATCTCATTAAATTGGTAAAACCATTCCTGGAGGCTTGAGGTATTGAACAAACAAAGGTGCAACAGAAACCACGGGGCAGTTCTGAGCACTCTGCGTGGAGACTGGAGAGAGGCAAGACGGGGCTGCCCTGTGCTGGAGGAGCCCCTAGTCCAGATGTGAGTAGTGGTCATCTTCCTTCCCGGCCCCTGTCTCAGAGGCCGTGCCTAGGTGCCAGCAGCAGGACCGGCTTTTCTCTCAACACTCACACCGGAAGAAACAGCAGCCTCCACTCGCCTGGGTGGTCAGATCCCATTGCAGCCAGAGTGGTCGCTACCACCATCACCTTCAGAACACAAAGGAGACCCAGCCCTTGATGCTGGGGTGGGGGGTGGGGAACCCTTTCCTGGAGAGAGAGAATCAAGACCATGCCACTTGCCCCTGCCTCAGGCTACCAGAAAAGTTTTGTGTTTTTGTTTCACGTCAAAGCAGGCCATTTGAATGTCACCTTGTTCTTTCTCTACAGTTTCTTTTCTCCAGTTATCTGAATCAAAATGATGTTGAAATTGTTCCATAGACACTTTGGGTTAGCATGGATGAGGGATTTCCAAAGCCCATAAGCAAATAAATAATTATATACATATATGTGTGCGTTTCGCTTATGTATGTGTGCATTGCATGCATGAACTCCGAGTAACCATGGCAAAATGTTGGCAGTTTCTCCATGCTACTGATCAATGACATGTGTATCGCGGAAGACATGCCATGTGTTAGTTTCTAGAAGGAATACCAGACATCCCAAGAAAGCATGTTCTTAGACTCTTGGAAAGGGGAGAGAGAAGGAAAGGGAGAAGAGAGAGCCACGAGGAAGCGAGAGGAAGGTAACTATACACCACAGTCATGCAACATACTGTGCCAATAATCTCCCCTCCAGCTGACTCACAGGAGAAGGTTCTGGTAAAGGAACCCTTGGTGAGACCATCACACGTGGCTGAGTGGAGGTCAAAAGAGAAAGAAGAAGGCACGCTGTTACCTATACAGGGACGCCTTTGCCATTGTCTATATGTAGCTTCACCTTGCCTTCCCAGTCATGTGAATTAGACCCTAACACCTCCAGTTTTATAGATAAGGAAGTGAGGCCCAACTTGCCCAAAGGGATCCAGCTGTCAATCCAAATGTGTATGATTTCAAGATTTATCTTCTACCTTTTCCAATACATTTCCCCCAACCTGTACCAAGGATGTCTACCTCATTATTATTTATTGATCCAGAGGGAGAGACAATATTGAAAAGTCGGGGACCAGTCATTGACTCTTTTAAAACCTGTAGTGACGCTGTGGAAGGAATGACAAGGACTTAGCTGTCTTGACTTGCATCTTTCATTCACTAATCAACCATTTACTGTGGAGCGATTTTACCTGTTGGGATCATGTCAGCTGCTTGGCTATCCTGCTGAGCCTTGACGACAGGTGCAAGTTGCTAGAACACCCCTCCTGCCTTCAGAGGGATGGCAGTGAATGTGGAAGACAGAGAAACTCCCCATCAGCCCCGATGGTGTAGCAGCTGCACAGTAGCTGGATGATGGTCTCATGTCAGGACTAAGGTGAAACCCCTCAACGGGTTTCATTGTTGCCATTACCCTTTCTTTTTGCTGCCGTGAGACCATAATCACACATAATTTGAGGGAGAAAGGGAGATTTAATTGTCTTACAGTTCCAGAGAGGAGATATAGTCCACTATGGCGGGAATTTCACTACGGAAGGCATGGCTCGGAGGCGGAAGCTGCATGATAGTTCGTCATGAAGGCAGACACAGTGGGAGCAAATTGCAAAAGAAGCAGGGTGGGGCTACCAAACTTCAAGGCCCTCCCTTTAGGGCGTACCTCCCTCCTCCAGCAAGGCTCCACCTCCTAAAGGTGTCACAATGCTCCCAAACGTTAACATCAGTTGAGGATTTGAACACAAAAGCTTGTAGGGCATAACTCACATTCATCATGACTTCTCTTGAACATCTCTCCCTCCATTCCTCCCTCCTCCCCTGTCTCCCTCCCTTTTTCTTTTTTCCTTTCTTCCTTCCTTTCTTCCTTTCTGTTTTTCTTTTTGTCTTTCTTTTCTTCAAGAGAAAGAAATTTCTTTAAGAGAGTCTAACCATCTACTCCAGGCTCTCATCAAATGTGGGTTGATAATTTTATAAGTCTAAAATACTCATCAGATTTTGAAGAATAGTCTTCCCCAAAGAAGAAATACCTTTGCTTATATATATGTACAAATACACAGTATATGCATGTGTGTGTATATATATTTAATATTGACTACATATTTAAATAGTATATTTTGCATGTTCTGTGCTAAGTGTCTTATTAAATTAACTTCTGTTGTTTTCCTTGGTTGATTGGTTTTGAGCACGTGTGTGTCCATGTGCACATATATGTGGTGCTTGGGATCTAGCCCAGGACCTTGTGCTTGCTAACAAGTGCTTTGCCAATAAGCTCTAACCCTATCTCTTATTCTGACCTTTCTAAATGTGGCTGTTGGAACATCTTAAGTCTCTGACGTGGCTCATACAAAATTTGTTATAGACAACACTGAGATGGTTATAGGGATCCGCAAATCTCAACCCAGGGCCCAAATCCAGGCCTATGTCCTGTGTTTGTTTGACCCATGTATTGAGGGGAATCCTAAAGCTTTCAATGGTTGAGGAAGAAAAATCAAAAGACAATTTTGTGGCATGTGAATGTTGCATGAAATTCAAATTTTAGTGTCCATCAAAACATTTCTGTTGGAAGACAGCCAGGCGAGGTTGTGTCTGTGTTTGTGACTATCTGCAGACAGCTATGGTAAAGCTGAAAGATTGTGACAGAGACCATGGGCTGCCGTTGGGACTCACTGGTGTGTTCTGGGAAACCTGTGTCTCCCCAGTTCCCTCCCTTTGCTCATGTTGACCTCTGTGCTCATGGTGCCCTCCCCCCACCACCCATCCATCTCCCACATCCCACCCAGCTTGCTCAATACCAGATTCAATGCCACCCTCCTCCAGAGATGGGAATTCTCTGCTATGTATCCAATACCCCAGAAGATTCAGGACAAGTCACTCAACCTTTCTAATCTAAATTTTCTCATCTGTGAGGTGCAAAGATCGTAGCCATCCACAGAGTGCTCAGTGTGTGTTTTATGCAGTAGCTCTCAGTAGGCACTGCCATTGCTGATTTGTTGCCCGAGTCTCTTATGGGATTCAGGGCGTCCTGAAGTGCGACATATCCAAGAACTAGAGTCATTTTACATGGTTTCTTCCCTCCTGGGCCTTCAGCGTGGGCGTGGGAGAGGTCCAGGCAATGTCTCGGGCCCATGCACGTCAGTGTCCTGCTGGGGTTGATTATGGGGCTCGCAGGTGCTGCCGGAAAGAGAGGCAGGCAACTGGCCTTTCCAGCCATATGTGACGTCATAGTCATCATGCCCTGGTCTCCTGCTTCCTGTACCATCCGCCACCGAGATGACCTTTCACAGTGAACTCTCCGGCCCTGAGTGCATCTGTGGCTTCCCATGGAGCATGGAGGAAGGCTCCCAGGCCTTAGTGCGGCCTTACCTAAGCAGCTCTGCTGCCGGGCCAGTCTTGGCTCTGCCGCAGCTTCTCCCCATCTGTACCGGGGGCCCTTTTAGGTCTCACATGCCAGGTTTCTCCCCCATCTCTGCCTCTAACCGGCCCCCCTGCAATCCAAGGGGGCTGTATGGTCCCTGTACTCATTCTCTCTGTACTTGTAGCTGTTACAGTACGTCACTGACCTGAGTCATCCATCGCTGCTACTGCCCGTCTCCCATCGCAGTTCAGGCCTGATGGGTGACCTGTCCATCACTGTGCCCTTAGCCCTTAGGCCAGGGGGACTTAGGGAGGCCTGGGCAGAAGGTCGCAGGGCCCGGCCTCCCTTAGATATTTGGCTTCTATCTCTGGCAACTTTTAAACCCTCGGGACTTGCTGCCTTTAAATTCACCAGAAGGTCTCTTAGGGTTTATGAGTATTAGGGGCAGATACTGCTGCCTAACACCCCAGCTCAAAGCCTCCTGGGGCTGTGGGTTTTAGTATCAGAAGTTGAAAAGCAATTTGTTATTTCTCTCTTCATAATTACATCTATTTCCTCCAAAGTCTCATTCCCATATTTATCCTGCAATCAGAATCATTGTGGATTATCAGGTAAATACCTCATTAGGAGGATTTCAAAATATGTCTCCCGACGGTTTTCGGTTTCCTCCTAAAAACAGCTAAATTCTAAAGAAAAGACAGTGTGTGTGCCTGCTGTATTGTAGATGCCTCTAGCTGAGTCATTTTGAGTACCTCTGTTAAATGCACTGGAGAAAAGACAATTGCAAGGTGATGAGTTACAGAATGGTTTTAAAATAAGCAAAGGACCATCATGGGACTGTCTGCTGGCTCAGGCGTGATCCCGGTGTAGGGTCACCCCTCACTGATGGGTGTGTGACTTGGGGCCCCAACGTGATCCCATCTGAGATTATGTAAGGAGTCACTGTGGCTGGAATGGATTACGACTTGGCCCGCTGTGTGACAGGTGCTTAGTAAGAGCCATTGTTATTAATATCATAAAACAACTCATTGCTCACTGGCAACTTGGCTGCATTCTGATTTTTGCATATTCTAAGATTTCATGTATTTGTTTTTTGAGGGAGTGAGAAATGGTGAGAGAGTTGGCTAGTGAGAGAGAGGAAAAAAGAGAGAGAAAAAGCAGGCATGCATGCCATGCCACATGGGTAAAGGTCAGAGGACAATTTTCAGAAGTCAGATCTTGTCTTTGACCATGTGGGCTTCATAGGATTGAACTTGGGTTGTCAGGTTTGCGCACTATCTTCTGAGCTATCTATTTAAATTTTGTGTGTGCGTGCATGTGTCTGGTATGCATACTCATTTACATCAGCACTCATGCGGAGATCAGACAATTTTCAGGAGTCAGTTCCCTCTTGTTACCTTGTGAGTTCCAGGAATTGAATTTAGGCCAGGCCGTCAGGCATCAGGAAAGCCCCTTTACCTGCTGAGTCATCTCACCAGCCCTGGTATTAACTCTTGCATTTCCACACCTACAAAGATTTTGGTTAAATTTATATCAGTTTTGAAGTTGCCCCTAATGGAGATAATTAGGGTGACATCAGACGTGAGCAGGGGGAAATGGTAATCTTGTGAAGGAGCAAGGGATGAAGAGAGGAGATTCAGTGCCCCCCCCCCCCGGTCTTGCCACCGGAGCAGGACCATGAGGCTGTGGAGTGTGCTGAGATATGCACGCAGCTCACAGCCATAGGGGCCAGCTCTGTTCCCTCACTACTGCATCCCCGTGCATAGCAAGCCCAGGCTGTGGCATCTGTTGCCGCAGAACACGTGTGTGTTTATCAAGCTGTTCTCATGCCAGAGATGTTACTCATCTCTTTGTTTCATGAATAGTGTTTGATACGTCCCTCATAGGTGACGTCCCTCATAGGTGATATACCACCGGAGGCATTCGTTTTTATTTTACCCCATCTCAGTCACCAAAGTAACCTTGCGTGTTTGACAGCACAATGTGATTCAGAAAGTGGGAACCAGACTCCTTGGACATTTAGATGAATGGTCGGACCCAGGAGAAGTTCCTTTGGGCTATATACTGTTTGCTCCAAAACATACTAAGCTCCATGGATCTTATTGAGGCAATGAGATTGTCTCATTGTATTTCTGGCTAACAAAGATTAGTATATAGATAAAAATGCAATGGGACATGCTGCTTAAGGAGAGGTGGCTCAGGGGTTAAGCCTCTGCCTTGCAGGCGAAAGGTCCTGAGTTCGGATCCTAGACCCCACATATAGATACCGGGCAGAAGCGGGGGCGGCCTGCGTTTCTGGTCCTGGTAGGGTGGAGCCTGTGCATCCCGGGGCAGAGTAAACAAGGAGGAGGTGGAGGCATCCATGGTGGTTCCCAAATCGTCCGTGGTTCTACACACACACACATACACGCACAATTGAATAAATAATAATAAAAAAACCCATCATGGCTAAAATAGCTTTTCAGTAAGTGTGCATGATCTAGTATTAATCTCATTTACTAAAACAACATGAGATTTCATAGGTTTCTGAATCATCTTAGCCCCACAGTTCCATTTTTTTCAAAAATAATTATGGATAATTATCATATAAAGGTCTGCTGATGCTATGACCACACAATGTGCTAAATACTTTATACCTGCTGCCTGACTTAACCCTCCTCATCCCAGCTGTGGGAGATAACATGCCATAGCTCCCATATTCAGACAAAGACAAAAGGTGCCAAGTCCACAGAACCCCAAGTGACAGGGTCACAAGTCAAACTCAGATCAGTCTGATTCCTAGATCCATCGCTGCATCATCAAAAGTTGCTTTCTGACAGCATTCAATTTTCTGAATTCACATCTTTGGGTTGAGGAAAGCGAGTTTGCCTTGAGATGAACCTCAAACCATACATCAATAGCAATTTGGCAAGTGGAACAATTGGCCTAGGTTGGGACTGTGGCAATGGTGAACTATCCCTGGGGACCTGTGCCAAGGGGCCAGCTGTCACTCAACTTCAGCTCACTATCATCAGAAAGAAATGCAAGTGTTCTGACAATACGCCTTTCATTGTTCCAAGAGAAATGGGAAATGCAGATTTTTTAAAATGATTTTAATATGTTACCAAGGAATTTGAAGAAAATAGGTACAAAATTGTAGTCAAGAAGAATTCTTTTGTGCTATCCCACAGTGGGGTAACTGCTTAGCAAGATTGTATTGAGTCTTTCAGAACAGCAAACGGAGGATTTGAATATCTTGCCATGGGGAATGATGAAAGTATGGGGTGATGTAATGCTAAACATTCAGATTTCAAATTTGATTCTTACAAAACACATGTGTCTCTTGAAATTTCACGCTGTGCTCCCTACGTGTAAACAGTTGTTACATGACTGAGAGATGGCTCAGTGGGGAAGAGCACCTGCCGTGCAGGCGTGAGGACCTGAGTTTGAATCTCCAGCACCCACATAAAAAGGCAGGCGTGATTGTGTGTATCCGTAACTCCAGAGATGGGAGAACAGAGACAGGTGGGTCCCAAGAGCTTTCTGGGTGACCAGCCAAGCCCAAACAGCAAGATTCCAGTCGGTGAGAAGCCCTGTCTCAGGGAATAGGGTGAACTGTGATAAAGGAAAACACACAGGCGTCCTCTGATCTCCGCATGCACGTGAGTTGCACACTCACCTGCATGCAGCACACACACATTCACCTGCATACAGCACACACACACACACACACACACACACACGCATGCACGCACACATGCACACACAGAAAGAAAAAGAGACTGAGGTTCGTGGCTCCTGAGTTTCAGGTAACCTTGGCTGCTTGTAAAGACCTTTACAACAACAACAAACTTTAAGCCTCAAAGATTTAGTGCATTTTTAAAATTTTTAAAAAATTTTTGCCTAATCATACAAGCTCAATAGGTACCCCCTTTCTCCTTCCCCCTTCCTTTCCTCATTGTCCCCCATTGCACTCTCCCCCCTTCCCACCCCCCCTCCCTCTCACCCCTTTTCCTTCCCTCCTCCTCTCTTGATGCTTCCTGCTTTCTCCCTCCATCCTCCAGAGCATCTGTTTATGTGGGTGCCGAATTCCCCCCCCCAGCCTGTTGCTCTTGAGGGTTCACAACTCAGTGGTATAGCTTGGGGCCCCTTCTTGGGCTGCCCGCTAGTATGGGACTGTTTATGTATTATGACTGTTTAACCCCTTGCTTCTAAGGATCCTACTGCCAACAGTCAGTACATTTTTAAAAAAGAAAAAAGACAATAAAAAAACTGTACCCATCAGCAGTATATGCAGAAAGGTCTCTTCCTTGGGGGTGAGATCTGGCTTCTGTGATTGTCCGAATAATCACCTGATAGTATTGCTTATTGTAGTTCTCATCTCTAAGATAGGCCACACCAAGTCGGCTTAATCCTAATCATTAAAGCCCATGTGCAGGTGTTTGACCTGCATTTAATCTTTTGACTCACTGATGGTCGCTATTGATCTTCTCGTTCTTCTCTTGCTGGTGAGAGAACAGGTTTTGAGCAGTTGAAAGACATAGCCAGGGCCACAAAACTATGAGCTAGCCAAGCGGGACTTGAACCCAGACCCACCCGACTCTGCAATCTATTCTTCTAATCTCTGTATTGTGCTACCTCCCCAAGGCTGTGCACGTATGGAAGGCCTGCTCTGGACATTGCTTTGCACACTACCCATAGTTCTCCAGGGCTGGATAGCAGGGAGTGTGGGAACTTGTTCTGGAAATGAACACCTTGCTTGCAAAAGCATCAGTCTTCAGAGTAAAGTGCTTTGTGTATCGTAAAACCTTCAATTTAGCACCATTATATTTTAGGTCCATGAGGGATAGATTGCAGCTCCTGCCTTGCGCTGATTAGAGCATCCTATTTACGTGTATATGGTACCTATTAGACAGCGAGTTTTGCAGAATTAGCTCCCTGATGAAGCGGTATTATTTTCCCCTCTGCTGACTGCAGCAGCTGTCTGTTCTGGTTGTGTACAAGTCTCCGCACCTGAATCTGGGATGCTGGGGCGAATGGCGTGCAGCTCAGCAATTACCCTCCCTGCCTTCAGCTCAGAGATGGGTGTGGCCAGGTCCCGCTGATTACACTCCTAGCGTTGCTTGTTATGTGACCCTGGAGGAGCCAGCTCTATTCCAGAAGGTCTCAGGACACGCATCTGCTTTTTCTCCACTGAGCATGTCCAATGCATTGAGGACCTCGGGGCTTCCAAGTCAACTCCCCTTGAGGTTTCTACCCAGCAGGTTACACTAGTGTTCTTCTCATAGCCCGGCCACGTGACAGAGCTGGGCACCACCATGCACAGCTGAAGATGAGACCAATGTCTTTGGCACCAGTCTAACTTTCAGCCTGGCACTGCTTAGGAATAACCTATACTGTCTTCTTGCTGATTTGAGCTGTCACTTCCAGCAGTCACTGAAGCGGGCATCCCCACCGTATTCTCTTTGGCTGATAAATTTCTCTCCCCAGCTGTCCCACAGTGTAAGAACACAGCTTGCTATCTAGAGGGACAAGTGCCCCTTTTTCTTCTTTCGCCATAGTTGTCAGGGTCTCGGCCGGAAGCAGAGGGCACATTGCAAAGGGATGGCTGACGAGTTTTGTGAAAGAACTGTGTGCAGAGACGTGAGCAGGGACATGAACCTCACAGGCAGTGGTCGGAAAGACTGACAGTAAATTCACACTTACGGATATGTAAGGTTTAAACCCGGAGAAACCCTTTATGAATGGGGATTGCAACATTGGAAGTTGGTTACACTCACACTTGGAAAATATGGCTTTGAGACTGGGGGAAAATGGCTTAGCAGTTGAAGGGCTTGCAGTACAAGTAAAAAGACCAGAGTTCTGGTCCCCGGATCCTAGTAGAAAAATAAAAACCAGGTTAGTGTGTCATACCAGCCCCAGAAGGCGGGGCTAGTGTTGGGAGTCCTCTGGGCTAGATGGCTAGACAGATTAGCTGAAATTTCTTGCTCTGCGTTTAATTAGAGACCCAGCCTTGAAGCAATAATGTGAAAAAGCTATTGAGGGTGATTCCTGATATCATCCTTGGTTTTCCACATGCACATCCACAAGCACATGCACACAATGTATACCTGCACACAGACATGCACTCACACGCATGCATGCGCCCATACCAGAAGAAAAAGAAGAAAAAAACCTAAAAATATCACTGTACATTGTAGACGGAGAGCCAGCAGCAGAGGACTGGATTTGGGGGTTGGTGAAAACAGTGTTTGAACTGATGTATTGAATGACAGGTTCTATCTGCTGCAGAAAGTACCAGAGATCAACTGAAGATACCCAAGATATGCTGATTCAAGCAGAGGGAGCTTTCTCAGGGGACACCTATGCTGTGCTTAGTAGCTCTCGCCTCTCACCCCATCACTCAAAAGCCCTTCTCAAAAGCCTCACTACCCTAAACATCATCTTAGTGTGACAACTGGGCTCTGCAGTCACACTACACCCTTGCTGCGTTGTTAGAGGCGCCTGATAATTGCAGGCATCAGCTGTGCCCCTGATGTGAGGCTCCGTCTCGTGGTCAAGTTGCGATGAGACCAATAGAGACCTCAAAGGTGCAGGGCTTGGAGCAGGGGAGGGTCCTAGTTACTCCTTTCTGGGATGCTACTCATGAACAGCTGATGGGAGAAGGAGCAGATTATTTGGTTCCGGAGGGGAGACTTGGTCCAATATGGCGGAAAAGCTGTGACAGGCAGCAGAGGCGAGAAACAGCTCAGGCCACTGCAGCCATCGTCATGGAGACAGAGCGAGCAGAAAAGCTTCAAGAGCAGACTACTAGGGAAGCAAGGCAGGGCTACCCAACCTCAGGTCCCGCCCCCTGTGAGGTGCCCTCCTCTAGCAAAGCTCCACCTCCTACAGGGGCTGTGACCTTCCCAAACGTTGACAACAGCTAAGGTTGCACATACATGCGGAACAGCTCATGTTCAAACCATGACAAAGGACAGGAAGAGATGGCACGGGAAGGTTTTAGTTCTTTTAGGGACATGGTGAGTTTGAGGTTCTAAGGGCTGCATTTAAAAAATTCTCAACACTTCAACACTTAGTAGTTTCTTTAGAAAGTCTCATTTATAGCCTGATCATTCACAAGTTATCCTAAAATTTCAGAGTTGGGTAATAATCTGATAGTCAGTCTAGCCACTCATGTGCCAAGAAAGGGCATTTAATTTGATTGTAAGTGAGATTTGCTCCTACAACTGATGTGGCTTCTCCTGGCACGAAAGCCACCATGGTACCCTTGTTTTATTGCCTGAATTTTGAGGAGAGGTGAAGAGTTTGGGTGACACAATCCTTGGCCTTCCCCATGACTACAAACGCGGCCAAAGACAGCCTCATATTCCTGCTGGGAGGAGAGAGTTTCTCTCTCGTGTGGGCAGTTAACCTGCAGATCCCAGAAGCAGAGCCAAGTGCTGTGAATTTCATTCTCACTTTCCTTCCTCGTCTCCATCACATAAGGTAGACAACAGTTTAAGGGAACATTTTTAAATGCATGAATCGTAACTAGCAGCTTTTTAAGTCCGCTGAATAAGGCAGCCATCGTAAACCACAAAGACCTGGAATTCAGAAATGGGAAGGTATGGTTCCTGCCTCCTCAGAGTGCACAGAGAATTCAAGTGCACAAATGAGCCAATTCTTGCATGATGGAGCACACGGGGCAATTCATCTGTTCACAGAATTATGGGGTCCTTCAGACACAGAGTCTCTACAAAGAGCTCAGTAGAGGGCTGGAGAGGTGGCTCAGGGGTTAAGCTTCCCCCTTGCAGGCGGAAGGTCCTGAGTTCGGATCCCAGATCCCACGTATAGACGCCAGGCGGAAGCGGGGGCGGCCTTGCTTCTTCTGGTCCTGGTAGGGCGGAGCCTGTGAATCCCGGGGCAGAAGCAGGTGGAGGCGTCCATGGTGGTTCGCGAATTCGTCCGTGGTTCTACACACACACACACACACACACACACACACACACACACACACACACACGCGCGCGCGCGCACATACACACGCACATGCGCACAGTTGAATAAATAATAAAAAAAAAAGAGCTCAGTAGAGCAGGGGTGCTTCTTGTATGGAAGACACTTTGAGGACTAGGGAGATAGCTTAAGGGTTAAAACATTTGCCTCTCAAGCAAGACAACCTTGGTTTGGATCCCCAGATCCCACACCAAAGAAAAAAAAATCCCCAGCAGAAATGGCTGTGGCTTGCAATTTCAGCCCAGAAGGCAGAGCCTGGAAGGACAATCCAGGATGATTCCCAAAGTCACCATTGGGCCTCTAGGGGCATACACAGTGCCCTCTGGTGCACATGACCCCGACGCATGTACACTCATTTACATCCACAACACACACACAAGACTTTACAATGATAAATTTTACTTCAATATTTCAAAGTAAATATTTTAAAGGACTGATCTTTACTGGATGTGATATCATATGTCTGTAATGTCAGCACTTGGGAGTGCTGAGGCAGGAGGATCACAAATTTGAGGTTAGCATGGACTATGATGTAGAGAAACCCCACATTAAAAAAAAATCAGATTCACAGTCTTTCATCTTTCTGGATACCTGACCTTCTTCTCTCTACCCAGTCTTCCATTCCTATTTCTCATCATCATTATCTTAAACCCTTCCGGGAAAATTTATTCCTTTTATATTTATATACCTTTCACTTTGCCTTTTAATATAAAATGTTCAAAATTAGACAAATTGCAAACTTGTGTAATAACCCCTTGTATATATTGATCATCTTGCTTCAATAATTGTCAATATTTTTGTGTCAAAATTCCACACACCATATTATTTCATCTACAAATACTTGGGATCTGTAAAAAAAATTAAGATTTCCTCACCTTGGGAAAGCAATCAAACCTATGATCCTGTATAACTAATTAGCATTGATTCAGGTTGGCTACCAAGAACTATTCAGATTTCCTTGAGAAACTTAGAGAGTCTTACAACTTGCTATTTCCAATACTATATTTATTTTCATGCTGTAAAAAGAGATTTAGGTCTTTTATTTCAAAAGAGAAGGCAGCTTGCAAAAGTACATAAAAGTATAATGAGAGTAGGCTGGGTTTGTGTTTGTTACTCATGATTATTATCAATATCATCAGTGTCTGGCCTTTATCTCTTAACTTCATCAAAAGAAGTATGTATGTATATATGTATGTATGTATGTAGTGTGAGTGTGTGTATCAGAAGGAACTGTGTGGCCCTGTGTAGGCCCAAGGGTGACTTCAGGAATCATCTTGGTCTACTTCCTTCTTGCTTCTCTTCGGGATTTCCCAGATTCTGCCACCAGGGCAGGAATGGAGTCCACTTCCTTTTTTTCTCCTGGTTGACATTTTTATGTGGGACCTGGATCTGTACTCAGATCCTTCTTGCGAGGCAGAGTCTTAACCCCTGAGCCATCTTTCCAGCCCACAAATGAAGTTTTTGAATGGAACCTTTCTTAGTTGCAGATGCTCCTGTAATCACAGTGGATGTACAGTCTGTGTCCTGCTTCTGAACTCAGTGACAAGTCTTTGTAGTCAGACCTATAGGTGATTGACAGAGCTTCTTGCCTCTGCTCCTGATGTCCAGAGCCCCCAACCCTGATCACAGACTCTCCCCTCTTTGGTCCAGAGTTCTCCACAGAGAGACCTTCACCTTCCTGGCTACTCAGTAATTGTGGCTTTCAGGCCTTGGAGCGACATGATGTAATACTGGCATTTATTCAGCTGGCACAGTGCTAAAGGTCATTCTTAAAATATTTATCATTTAATTTCCTGAAATTGCCCCATATTAAAGGAGGGCAAGTGTGCAAAGCGGATGAAGAGAAAAATCAGTCAAAAGTATTTGGGGAGTTTCTTTATCCTGGTAGGATGCTGTGATGACGTCACTGGGGCCCACAGGTGCGAGGAGGAGGGTACTGTTAACGTGTGTGTGTATCTAGCAGCAGCGCAGATCTAGTGAACACAGCACTGGACACATCAATTACTGAGTTGACATTTGTGAATGGGAATGTTTCTGTTCTGTTTCCCTCTCTCCATCAACTCCGTGCAGAATCCTGTGCTCAAGTTAGTTTGATATTTTGGAAGAAAGTGCTCTTATGACATATCTCCCAGAGTTTAACGCCCCATAAATATCTGCCACACTCGGACAGATACCTGCAGTTGCTGATAGAAATGGGCAAGTGAGCTTAGTGAGAGACTATCAACCTCAGTCATAAATTTGATGACGAAAGAATTGTCACTCATCCACACTTACTGCCCCCTGTTCTTTTTGGTGCCAGGTGATGGTTTGGGGGAATGACTCAGTACCCTGTGTATGATGGCCCACACTTTGTGTTGCATGAAGAGTGAGGTGTATACAAAATTTCTTGCTTGGGCATGTAACGGGAATTGCTAAGGGGGGGTTGCGGGGGTATGGATAGATGGGATACTGAGCACATTTAAGAGCAAGAGCTTGAGGGGTCTTTAAGCATCTCTGAATCCTGTCAATGAAATAGTGGTGGGAGGAAAGAGCAGAGGACACTCAAGGGGATTCTGAGTGGACCCAGCTATCCCTAGTGCCAGGCTGGGGTTTGTGCCCAGGCCACACTTGTACGCCTTTCCAGCTAACTCTGCACGTAGCCCCAGAGCAGGACACATATATTGTACACCACATCTATTTATTTTATTTATTTTGGTACCGTTTTAAAATTGTGTGTGTATGTGTGTATGTGTGTGTGTGTGTGTGTGTGTGTGTGTGTGTGTGTCCGTCCACATGCATGTGTTTGCATTCGTCCATGCATATGTGTGTATGTATAGACCCTAAAGAAGAACTTTGGGTGCCATTCTCAAGAGTCATCTGCTTTGTTTTGGTTTGGGGGGGCTAGAGCACACCGAGATCTAGGCCTCACCTTCTATCGCCAACTCCCCAGTGCTGGGTTTACAAGCATGCGACATGGTGCCTGGCTTTTAAATGGGGCTGGGGGATCACACTCAGGTCCTCATGCTTGCACGGCAAGTGCTTTACGCACTGAGCTGTCGGCCCAGCCCCTTGCATCACGTCTGATACATCCACACCATGACCTTGGGCAACATCTCCATGGCATTTGAGCGCGTGCTGCCACTGCTTCGATGCCTTTAGGAAAGATGTCTGGTCCTCAGTCAAGAGTCATGCGAGTTTCTGCCTCACTTGGTGGCACATTTTGCAGTGGCCGCACGAAGCACTGCCCACCATGTAGACTGAGGAAGCTGAGCGTCATCCCTCTAGCTTCTGTCCTTGCTTCTGTTGGGAAGAAGAGAAGAAATTCTCTGTTTAGGGTCTAGCAGCTTTTGATGTCGGTACAGTAGAGGTCACACCTCTCACCCTCACTTCTTCAGTAACATGTCCACACCATGGCCCAAAAGGAGACTCTTTCTGGATTACAGGGTGCCAGGATGGGGCAGGGGATTTTCTCATTATACTATAATATCCATTATGGATATAGAGTGTGAGAATGATTTCTGGGAGCAAGCACCAGGTCATGAAATCAAAGTAAAAAAACATAATGTGAGACGGCCCTGCTCTATGAGACATAACAAATGAATCCCAATGGTTCTAAAGATGACTCTCGTCATCCTACAATAGCACTTCCATCACTTAGGGCCGGCTGACTGTGGTAATGAGGATAATAATGACCTTGACTCATTTGCGAACACCGCTCTGCTATTTACAAAGCTCTGGCATGTCTATTACTCCACTGGATCCTCCTAATGACCCCGCTAGACACATACACGGGACTTACTGTTTCCATTTGCTAGGGGACAAAACTCAAGTCCTAGAGGTGGCGTGTGACTTAACTAGGATCAGATGGTGGGGACAGTCAGATAAGGGGCTCCAAGTGACCCCAGAAGTGTCTTTTGAGACCGGATGTCCTATAGCCCAGTCTTGCAGTTCAAGTGCTGGAAGGGACTGTTTATAGCATAGGGACAGAAATGCCACATGTATATTGTGGCTTGAAACTTGTAATCAGCTAGGAGGTGGGAACAACCTAGCTGCCCCTTCAGAATAGAAACTTGAGGGCAGAGAAAATCGCTACTTGTCTAAGCTGCGCAACTGAATCTAGGGCTCCTCATCACCCCTACTTACCTATGTAGAAGAGGCTTCATGATGAAGGGTGGGGACGATTCTTGGTGGTTTCTTGGGGGGCCTGATCAATTACATGAAAGGGACTTGCCAAAGGGCAGTGGCACCTGGTACGTATTCGTGTTGCTCAGATGCCCCTGACTACAGGTGGGACCACCACCGAGTAGCTCAGAACATCATTGCCCAGGGCGGCAGTGGATTCCACAGCTTTAGCCTTAAGGAACATGAGCGAGGGTCTGTCTGGGTCCCTGGAGCCTCTGGCACAGAATGTGCGCTCCCACCTCTTCAAGTTTTAGATTCTGGCTGCTAAAAGCGTCGGAGTCATTTTCATTTCTCATCTTGACAAACACTCAATTGTATAAATTTGTTCCACTGAGGTCCCATGATTCATCACTCGGGTCTCATGTGTCAGTGTGAGTTTCGGCTCTGATTACAGCCAGCGAGCTGTGCGACTTTGGCCGAGGCACTAAATTTTCTAGATCTGTTTTTCTTTCCTGTGAAAGGGGAGGTTATGACATGTGTCTCCTCTTCCTGCCACAATTTCTCTCACCATTAAATAAAGTCAGATCTGGGAAATTCTTCATCAGCTACCAATGCTCTGTATAGAATTTGCAGAGAATTTTTTTCCCTTCATTTATGTCAGTTTATCTTTAGGAAAGACTTGAACCTATAGGAATTCCAAATCTCTTTTGTGTGGGGTTTTCCCTTTGCATTTGACACTTGGTCAGTTATCATGCTTCCTTGGCACTTTAATGTCCCTGTGCCTATTGTCACAGAAAGAGATGGAGCAATGACCAGAGTGATGACTATGGATTTGTCTTCAGAGGTAACTGTAAGTCATGTCTCTCTTGTCCCTGGGAACGCTTGGATTTATGGAATCGGGCTGCTCTGTGAACACTGGTCCTCCCCCTTTCTAAATAAAAATCTCACCAGCATCTCAAACGTATTATTTTAATGCAAAAAATATGGATTTAGGGCTGGAGAGATGGCTCAGAGGTTAAGACTCTTTCTCGAAAGCAGGTCTTGAGTGCAGATCCCAAATCCCACAAAAAACACCAGGTGGAAACAGCAGCAGTCTGCATGTCTGGCACTGGTGGGCGGAGCCTGGGAATCTCAGAGCAAAGTAAGGAGGTAGAAGCAATCCAGAATGATTCCTGGAACTCACCCTTGGCGCCTCTACAGGGACACACAGTGCCCTTTGAGACACACACACACACACACACACACACACACACACAAACACACATATCACACTAAATAAAATATTTTTTTGAAAGAAGAATATGGATTTAAACAATGGGTCAGAGCATTACCAGCTTGCACTCTTGGTTCTTTTGGGGCTTTGTGTGACCTCTTGAGTGTCAGTATCCCCACTCACGACAGGGCACCAAGCCTTCTTATGAGGATCAAAGAATGAAATCATAGGAACCTCCCATCCCCCTATAGAAAGCCATCCACTCAAAGCTCAAGAAGACACTGCACTCAGTTTGTCAGCTGACCTTGACGTCGCTGCAGCCTGGGAAAGGCGCATCCTGTGAAAGTGAACACAGAGATCCATTCAGTGAGCGCTAACTGTGTACCAGGCAAGGTGTAAGATGTTTTTTTTTTAGCCCCCCCCCTGGTGTAAGATGTTTTTATCTATTATCATTTTTTAAAAATGATTGGCATGTGTGGGTATGTGAGTGTGTTGGAGATACACCTGTGTGTCCGTGTGTGCGATGTCAGAGGTTAACCTGGGTGTCCTCAGGAGCCGACACCTTAGTTTTTTGAGGTTGTCTCGCACTGGGATCTGGGGCTTACCAATGAGGCTAGACTGTCTTGCAACAGTGAGCCCCAGGAACATGACTGTCTTCTCCACGGTCCTAGAACCGCACACAGAGGCTGCCACAGCAGGGTTTACTGTTGTTGTTGTTTCTCAGGGGTTCTAGAGTATGTTTGTGTGTGGGTGTGACTGTGTGTAGAAGAAAACACTTAAGTATGTGTTTCTGTGGAGGTCCAAGAGTGACATTGTGTATCATCCTGGATTGCTCATTCTCCTCATTGTTTTGCTTTGGGGAGGGGGGTCCCACGTTCTACCTTCCATGGCCAGAATTGCAGGCCACTGACATTTCCATCTAGCAGGTTTAGGTTGGATTTGAGGATCTGAACTCAAGTCCTTTTGCTTATGAGTCAAAAGCTTTAACCCTCGAGCCATCTCCCCAAACCCTTGAAGTATAAAGCCAGCACTTAACCAATTGAGTCCGTCTATCTCTCCAGCCCCTTCATTTACTTTTTAGACTTAGATAAATCTACTTTGTAGTAAAATAAAAGAAGGTAACACCCAAAGCAAGATTTACCCTTTGGGTGGGGAAGAAAAGAAATGATAAATCTGTTTGGTGTCCTAGAGGTTGTCAAACTTTCTTTAAGACTCACAGTAAATCTTCCCAAAGTGCAAGTCGCACAGCTTCTGGGGCGACCATGCATTACCATGGAAAGCAGCCACTGGTGGCTTGGGAGCAGATGGGGTGTAGCTGTGTGCCAGTAAAACTTTATTCCCAAAAATTGGCCTCCGAGGCTTGGCTCGCAGTCCTAAGTATGCTGACCCCTAGTGAGAACCCATTTTTTTCCCCTCTTGTTCTTTTATTTTAATTGCTCATCTTTGGCTGGTTGATCACAAGTCTACCCTTTGTAGTTTTTCTTGGCACTCGTAGGTACATAAACGTTCAACTGTTTTTACAGCTTTTCTGATGCCTGATTGATGGTGCTTCTCGTGAACCAAGCACACGTCAGACTCACGGTAACCCATGAGGCACGAGTGGGCAGCACAGCTCCAGGCTAACATCTTCGTTGGGTGACCAGCAGAGGCTGGGGAAGTTTGAGCAGCTCAGGGTCTCTCTAGCTAGTTTTAAAGCAAAGCATATTTCTACCCCACTCACCCCCAAACCCTGCCCAATAACCACACTGAAAGTGAGTCAAAAAAAAAAAAAAAGAAACAATCTTTCTGTGGTCTGAGAGCCTTCTTGGACTTGACCTTAGGAATGAAGGCAGGCTCCCACAACCAGAAGCGGGCCTTCCCTCAAAGGGTTGGTTAATGAGATAAAATTGAAGGAAAGAAAAACCACCCAAAGAAAAACAGGCTAAAGACAAACTAATTTGGGACATTCCATCATGAGATGCTTGAGATACTGCTACCCCAAAGGCAGATGTATACCCACTCTCTCACGCTTCCACCTGGCCCCCAGCACTGTGGGCACCGTGCACTTTCTTGCCAGCCGCCCCTGCTTAACATCCCCGTAAGGAAAAGTACTTAGATTCTCATGCCATTTCCCTGTCTCTAGTCCCCTCCCGGGAGACAGATTTCTTTGGTACATACCAGAGCTGATCTTGTTTCTAGTCAACAGTCTGGCCCGGGTGGGTTTCCACTACCCCTATCACTGTCAGTTTTCTGTCCATGCCGCTTTCTAATCCAGCTTTCTTTCCCCCACACAGCATCTTTCTTTCTTATTTCAGCAAGAGAGAACTTGAGCCAGGCGCACAGAAAATCCTTAAAACTCTTCATGCCTTGTCCATCTTACATCTCTCTTGTTTCCTTCTTCTCTTTATTTTTCTTCCCCTCGAGTCAACTGCTCTGACCACCCAGAGGCTGCGGCAGGCTGGCCAGGTGGCCGACGGACAGACGCGCCCCTCTGCTCCAATGCGCTGCCCAGAAAGTCCCGCTTTGAAGCGTCCACCAGGTCACGCACGTCCCTCTGTCCACCGTGTGCACAAATCAATTAGCTGCTGGCAGTCATGCTCCGCGGCTCACTCTGTTCCCACAGATGTCACCCCTGTGGTGTGTGGGGAGCCTGCTTAACGGGCAGGCAGGTGGGCGGGGCTGAGTGCGGTGAGGCAGAGAAGTCACTGCGTGCTGTGAAAACCCAGGGACTCGGTGACCTCAGAGGAGCCTGGACTCACCCCTACATACATGGCTGGTGATCGGGTCAGGCAAGCAATGAAACTAAGGTCCTCCATGACCCTGTATCTCCCCCTCTTAACGCTGAGAGTCCTCCCTCTGCTCCTCCTCCACGCGCCGCTCCTTGGTCTTCTGAAGTCACTCCAGCAGTGTCACGTGGATAGAGAGGGTGAGAGATTGATGTATTCAGAGGTACTCAGGAGCAAGGCTCTATGAGCCTAGTGACAACAGAATGTTTTGACGTCGTTTCTTTTGTGTGGGCATCGCAGATATTTCTAGACCTCACTTCTCTTTCTGAAATAGGTATTGCTAGCTAAGTTTTTCCAGAACAGAACAGTGAGGCATAGTTGGGTCTGGAAAAGCAGAACAAGGAACAAGTGGACACTGCACTAGTGTCTCACCTTGTTTCCATGACACCCAGCTCAAAGCTCATCACCTCCTAGGCTCCAGGGGAGACTTGGCAACCAACAGCTAGACGATCCACGGGTGCTTAGTTAGATGTTCACACCCTCAACCGAAAGGATGGGGGTCAAAGGACAGACAGATTTGGGATGGGAATAAAGGAGATTATTTGTCCACATGTTTTGTTACTCAGCAGGATAGTTATTATTTTTATTTAGTGCCTTGCACTATAAAACCAGATAAAAAAAAATCTCTGTTTTCTTGGAACTTATGTTCTATTAAGAGAGGGCAGATAGTAAACAAAATATATTAGGATAATTACATATATTGCATTTATATTATTTATATTAATATATTAAACTAATTTTTATATATGCGTGTGTATATATATATATACACACATATGAGCTATATGAGCGAGAAGAAGAAAAGCAGGGAGTAAGGAATGTTTGGAAGGGAAGGAGTGTGGAAGTGGTAAATTAAAATAGATGAGACCAGAGGTCACATCTTGAAAATGCAGCGAGGCAGTTCCCACAGTGAGATTAGCACATGTGACACCCTGAGGTCATGGACCTAGACCTGGGGCATGGAGCAGTGAGAGGCAGAGCAGCAAAGCTGAGCGTGATGGGAAGAGGAAGGTATGAGATGGAAGGGGAGAGGGGAGAGTAGCGTAGGCCCGGAGAAGGATTCACCTTTCACCCTGTGTAGAAGAGGAAGATGATCAATGTCCTTAATGGGACACTTGACTGCTGAACAGAAGCCAGTCTGGCGGGGTGTGGCAGTTGTACTGCTATGGATTCTGGGGGAAAAGATCAGGGTAGCACAGGTGAAGTGGAGGCAGAAATAGTTAGAAGTTGGGCTTGGGTCCGCTTCGTGGTACAGACAGAAGTGATACTCCCCTGGGGTAGCAGCTCATCCACGCGTGTTCATTAAAGAGAACGGCATGCAAGTGCCCACAAAGGTTTTTCTCAGTGTGAGCTGGAGAAGGAGCTCTGCGTGGAAGGGCCTGGGAGAGATGCGTTATTCTTATTGTGAGTGCAGTTGTGCATGGATTTTTCCCTTAGAACAAGCATCACATCTGTCCCATAACTCCATTCAGTGTCCAGGGCAAAGTGTCCAGCACACAATGGGTGATGTCACATGACTCAGGAGTCTCACCCCAATGTGCGCTGAGCTCACCTTGGCCCCAGGACTGGCTTTCTGGACTCAACCATGCGGCTTGGCATCGTCAGAGACAGTAACATGGAGAGAATACGAATTGCGCTCCCAGCCAGACCGTGTACCTGTTACGTGCCTCGGGCTGTATTTCCACACTAGAAGATGATCCTGCCGTTATTCATGCAGCCATGTGATAAACCCTGCTCAGAAAACTCTCAGAGAAAGCTTCCTGGCGCCTCCAAACACTTCTCCCAGCCCTCCCCCTCCATCCCCTATTTACTTCTGCATTCCACTTGCTGGTATCTGAAAACATTTTGCTCGTGGAGGATAGTCGTTCTCCTCAGTAGAGCAGAAGTGCCAGGCAGGCAGATGTTTGTGCGCCTCATTCACTGGTAAGTAAGGCCCCATCCCGTGCTGGCTTAGCACACGGGAAGTGCTAAACATAACTTCCCGAGCGAGCGACTCTGGAGACTACAATCTGCACATCACAGGGGTTTTTACAAGGAACGCGCTGCACACTGAGCTCAGTGCCGACTCTACCCCTGACCCCAGAATTTTTCCAAGGTCACGTTGGTGACCATTTTCCTTTTCTGTTTGGTTTTCTTCAAAGGGAAAAGTGCTGATGACCTAATCTAAGAGAATTCCAGGTGTGGAATCCACTCGTGAGTCCACTTTCAACCTCGCCTGGAGGCCTGGTACCCCAAGAGAGGGGAAAAGTGGGCTGGTGAAGCACTGGGGGTAAATGAGGAGGAGGAGGAGGAGTTAGCATGGGAATTTCTCAGGTGCTGGAAGAACTGGACACGCTGGTGTAGATCCTCCCTCCCTGGGAGACTCTTTTGCGCCTATTCCCACCACATGAGGGTCTTGAAGGCCCCTTCCTGCCTAGTCTTCCTCTGAAGGACATTTCCAGTCACACACAATCAGAATGATCTCTGCCACTCTCTGTGTTGAGTATTTGATTCATTTCATTAGCTCCACTCATCATGTGAGATGGGGTTGTAGTCATCCCCATTTTCTAGGTAAGGAAACTGAGGAACAGGAGAGATAAGTAACATTACCATGTTAGCCAGATTGGGTGGCTGTAACATAAGCCCATAGACCAGGTGACTTAAAGCACACAAATGTCTGTCCCAGAATTCTAAAGACTGAAATATCTGAAATCAAAGCACGGTCCATTTAGTTATTCAGTTTCTGGGTAAAAGAGTGACATAATTAGGCACAGGTGTCAAAACTTGACAGTTGAGGATTTGAGCTCTGGGCACATTTGTAGAGAATTAGTCGATGAGTTAAGGTCAGAGCAAACCTGCAGGAGATTGTCTAGCTGATGGGGAAGGCCCAGCCCATGGTGGGTGGGATTAGTCCCTGAACAGATGAATAAAATACTGAGAGCTGGTTGAGGAAGTTGGCATCCTTGTGTACACTTGGCCAGACATGCTGGTCTGGCAAGTAAGGATCGTCCCTCTCTCAGCAATTATGTAGAGATGGTGTGGCCAGTTCCCTCGGACCTAGTGTTGGTGTAAGCTCTCCTGTCAAGCCGAACTGAGATTTATAATCAGACAATCATAAGTGAAAACAAACCCCTTGTTCCTTTAAACCATTTGATGGTGATTTATCAGCAACTAAGCAGGCGAACTGCAACAGGGAGGGACCCTTCTTCCTGGGTCCTTACATAGCCTTTCTCCCTTTAAAATTACCCCTCATCAGGTCTCCACTGTAAGCTTTATTCAAGTCTACCCCTAAAAATGAGATCCCCAAGCCATCATATTGAGGATTTGTCCAACATGAGAACTGGCGGGTGGGTGTTGGGGGACCAGGGTCAGAAAGCTCCCTAACAGTCTCATGGCCAGGGAGTGACAGCGCCAGGCCTAAGTACCACCCTTAACTGCCCCTTATTCTGTCTCTGAGGAGTCTTGTGTGAGCCCCTGATTTCATACTGGATCCCAACAAAGGAGAGCCTGCTGGGCTGACCTTGCTATAGGAGCACAGCCTGCATGAGCTCAGGGACCAGGACAGTATCACTTGCCATGATATCCTCATTCAGAGTGTGAGAGAGAACCATTGAATGCGGACCCCAGTGGCCAGCCTCCTTATTTATCTTCCCCCACGTTCCTGACCTCGATGTCTTAACCCTAACTGGACACTGGTGGTGGTGATGTCTGCCTGTAATCCCAGCATTGGGAGGCCAAGAGAAGAGGGTTGTGTGTTCGAGTCCAGCCTGGCCTACACTGTCATCAAAGCCACAAACCACACTAAACTACTAAGCAAACATGACACATGCCATACTCTGCCACTTCTTTTCCACATTCACCCTATTGAAGTCTCTCAAGAACCCCAAGAGAAGCGGACCTCTTTTCACAGATGGGGAGACGAAGCTGAGGCGGCGCAGGCGTTGAGGAGCAGAGAAGTAGCTTGCCTGACGTCATGGTCATGCAGATGTCCAGAAAGGGAGGGTGTTTCCTATAGTCCCTGCCTGTTAGCAGTGATGTACTGAAGTGTCAAATGTGTGGGGATGTGCTGAGTCCCCCAAGACCTTGATCCCGAAGTCATTCTGTCAGATTGATCTCCCTCGTCCTCTGAGAGTCCTCACGGGAAGGTCAGGAGTGGCCTGGTTCTCAGCCTGGAAGTCTCAGAGATGCTTTAAATGCTTGCCCAGAAAGTAAGAGGAAGACCTGAAGGATCATCACGTGACTCTCAACTCTCTGTGGGACCTGCACAAGTGTAATAGGTGGATTGGCGTGAGAACAGGGGGGAGGCTTAGAAGGGGAAGCACCTGCCTAGAAACCTCATCTGCCATGCTTTTGGTGTAGCTTGGAGGAGAGAAAGCAGCGCCCACAGAAGCGCCATCTCTGAGGCCGAGCACACGGGTGTCGACAGAGAGCGAGAGCCAGGCTGGAGCTTGCTGGGGGCCTGGATGGTGGCAAGGGAGAGACAGAAACAGGGGAACAGAAAGGAGAAGGGCACCATCAAGGACGGGGCCTTGAGGACTCGGGGGTCCCAGGGACACCTCCCATGCTCAATCAGTGCGGTAAGGCCGTGGTCACAAATCACAGTCAGCTGTGTCGTGGACAAGGTCTTCTCCTCTGACCCCGAGGCGGTAGGGCCAGTAAGGTACAAGGCCCGACTGATGGATGAGGAAAGCATGGTGGAACGTTGGAACGAGTTTCCCAAGCAAGTGACCAGGAGCTGAGAAGGAAGCTTGTGTGTTCTTTCTGCCTCTCCTGGTGACAGGGCGCGGCTGAGCCCAGGGCTGCTTTGGGGGCAGGAACACAGCTGGTTCTGCAGAGGCAGCAGGACTAGGTCATAGAAGCAGCTCCCCTCACTTTCCACTGCCCCCCACACATATACACACCGCACCACACCACACATGTAGGCACACACGGTACACACAGACACATACATACATACATACACAAATACATGCACCACATATACAAGCACACCCCATACCTTCATACACATATACACACCCCTACATACATATGCATACATATACCACCACATATATTACACACACACAACACACACATGTATAACACAACACACACACAGCATAAACACACATGCACATATCTATGCCCACAACACACACACACACCACACAGAGGGACACAACACACCAGCACACAGACATATGCATACATGCATGCTCAGATACACATACCACATACACACACAAACATGTAAACACATCTCCTCACCTTCATATATACATACACACACCCCTAAATGCATATGCACTTACACATCATCACATTCACTACACATACACATACAACACACACATGATCACACATACAAATACACATACAGACATACCACACACAATATACATACATACATATCATACCATACTACACATGCACACAGATATATGTACACAAAGTGTACACACACACACACACACACAAAGTACATACACAGTTGGACACACACGGCACACCAACACATACACAGACATATTCACACAAACATACATGCACAGATACGCATAACACATGTATACATACTGTTACAGTTATATCACAGGTGTCAATTTGACAGTTGAGGGTTTGAGCTCTGGGCACATTTGTAGACAATTAGTAGTTGAGTTGAGCCCAGAGAAAACCTGCAGGAGATTGTCTGGCTGATGGGGAAGGCCCAGCCCATGGTGGATGGGACTAGGCCCTGGAATAAAATACAGAGAGCTGGTAGAGAGAGTTGGCATCCTTGTGTACACTTGGCCAGACATGCTGGTCTGGCAAGTAAAGATCATCCCTCTCTCAGCCATTATGTAAAGATGGTGTGGCCAGTTCCCTCGGTCCAGATGGACAAACAACTGTAACCAGGAGTAATAAGAGAAAATAAACCCTTTGTTCCCTTAAGCCGATTGATGGTGATTTTATCAGCAATCATGCAGGCTGACTGCTACACATATAAACACACTCTTACACCTTCACAAATACACCCCTAAATACACATAACACATGTACACTACCACATACACTACATATATACACAATACACACATGTATCACACACCACAACATATATTACACCTAGCACACAGCATGCACACACTTCTGTGAAGGAGGCCAGCCATCACGCTCATCTGGGTGTGTTCATTCTCAGTCCCCTAGGGGTGGGATCTACTGTCCTCACATGGATGAGGTAACTCAGGTAGAGGAGAGACTCAGGTTTGAGGACGACTGTCTGATAAAGATCAATGTCAGACTCTGACCACCTGAATCCACACGTGGTATTTGTGTGGCGATGACCTGCTGTGCCCAGGAGGGAAGGGTATTCTACGGGGAGAAGGGAGCTACGCAGCTGCTGGCATAATGGAACAGGAGGGGACTGTCTCCTTCTGGCTTCTCTGACATGTTTCTCTATGGACTTCATCAAGTCATGCCATAGACCCTGCCCCCTCCCTTATCATGGACAACGAGACTCTGCGTCTCATTGAGTTCCCAGATGCTGCCGTTCCTGCTGGTGGTCGATTTGAAGCCACACTTGATAATTGTAAAAGTGTTTTCTATAAGTTCCTTGCGGCTTGGCCCATTTAGAAGTCCTCAACAGCAGAACCCTTAAACACAGCGTGCGCTGGATCCTAAAATCTGGCCATATGACTGGAATAATTCATAAGCCATAATGGTAACAGAGATACCTTATTAAGCACCTACTATTTCCAAAAAAAATGTCTCCGCAACATGTGAAGCAGACCATTGGCTTTGTCCTTTTTCTTTTTTTAGAGGAGGAACATGGAGTTTAGAGAGATCAGCTCACCTGAGTTCATGTAGCTAATTACTGCCCAAAGAACTTAAACCCCTGTCTTTACCGCTCTGACATGTTGCTTTTTCCATATATCTAAGTCGTGAATATAGAACAGCACAGCGATTAAAACAGGAAGACTCTTCCCATGCCAGGCCACTGTGTCTACTCTGATTCTAGAAACTGTGAGAAAAGAATAATACTGTCTCTTCCATGAAAGGGTTAAAAGGAACACAGGGAGGAGGACTCCATCTTAAAAGCAACACCATTTGGTAAGAAGTCCCTGGTGAGCCAACAGGTTCTGAAATATTAATATAACATCATAATTAGAAAAGTGTTTTGTTTTGTAGACAGTAGTTTAGACTTCCTGGGTTGTCCTGATGAAACTGTAGCCCCCTTATCACCCCTATTTTCCCCCACATTTGTGTCATTCTGCACAAATCAATAAACAGAGTCAGATTGTAGAACCAAACTCTTGATTCATCAGAGTAGGGCCAGGGTCCGGACTTTAGGAACAGCAACGCAGCGGAGCACACGCTGTGTGAACTTGTGTGCCTGAACCACGGCTGTGTACCCTTCTGCAGAAGTAAACTTGGCCTTGCCCATGTACTTTGGATTGTGTGGTCATGAGACTTCAGACACATTTCTAAAAGAAACAACATAGATTGAAATGTACAGATTGTCAGGGCTATGGTGATGTGACTTCTTAAATAATCAAAGAGCAACGATGTGCAATTGAACGAAGCCAATAGTATGAAAAGTTTTGAGAGTAGGTATGCATGCAAATGAATCTGTATGGAAAGCATTGGTATTTAGAGTGATGCCATGTAAATACAGGAATGGAGAAGCCAAAGAACAATGAATATCCATTGAGAGCAAAGCCCATGGCATTAGAGAACGTGACGAAGAACAAAACACCCGTGATTCTTGGCTTTGCTCCCTCCCCTTTGGGTTCAGAAAACAGAATTGAGACAACACCAAAGGGGGTAGGTAAAGCATTTGAACAATGAATGCACATTACAGGCATCAGATGGGTATCTTGTTAGCATTAACCTGATGCATTGCGAGGGAGCTGCAGCTAGAACAGTAATTACAGTAAATAGAATCCATTTGGAATCCTCAAGCAAATATGAGCAGGGAAGAAAGATGAGCTGAAAAAACTCCATTACCCTTTGGAAGTTGTGGAAGCTTCGGATGGCAGCGACTTCTACTGTGAATTGCATCTGGCTAAGAAGCTGCAACACGCACGAATCTATCTCGGCGCTCAAGTGTGTTTAGATGGTAGATAAAATGAATTACCTCCCCATTCCAGCCAAGTGCAGTTTCCTGAAATATTTGTCTCGGTAATTTAGGCAGAAAATGTAGGTAGAATTGGGAAGGTGGCCTGCCTTCCCTTCTTCCTGCGTGGCTTGCTGGTTTTTTTTTTTTTTTTTTTTAAGCAAAATGAGATATTGCCCTCCTGAACAGTCGAAAGGAAGGGCTGCTGTAGGAATGGAGAGGGTACAGGAGGATTCTGAGACCCACATATGCATGCATGTGCATATACATGTGTGTATATATATGCGAGTGTATGCATACATACACACGTATGCACCTGCGTGTGGAGACCAGAGGTCAAAGCATGGTTCTTAGAGAGCCATCCGACTTGCTTTTTGAGGGAGATTCTCTCATTTGCCTAGAGCTCTCTGAGTAGGCAGGGCTACTTTGGATCTTCTGTATCTGGGATATGATGTCTGGCTTTTAATGTGAGCTTTAGGGATCAAACTCAGGACCTCCTGTTCACAAGGCATTGGGGGTGTATGTGGGGGGGGGCTGTTGAAGCCCAAGGGTGACTCTGGGAATCACCCTGGATTGTTCTACCTCCTTATTGCTTTGCTCTGGGGTTTCCCAGGTTCCCCCTTTCAGGGCTGGAAGTGCAGGCCACTGCCATTTTTACCCAACATTTTTATGTGGGATCTGGGGAAAAACAACTTGGATCCTTTTGCTTGTGGATGCAAAGGCTTTAATCCCTGAGCTATCTCTCTAACCCTGAGAAGTTTAATTTTTAAAGACTCCTATGCCAGCCCACCACAACAGAGGACCTGCGGTCCTTTGAATGAGTATTCACAGCCTCTGTGTCTGAGAGTTTCAGATTTCCAACACAGCTCAGCTGGGGCAACAGCACTTCTCGTTGGTCTCAGACTTTCTCATTTCCCAACTCTACCTTTAGCCTCATCTGTTCATCTCAAGTCAGACTCCTGTGCTTCCCACCCACAGGACTGAGACATTCTCATCAGCTTCTAGTTCCGTTGGCCTCACGTTCTGAGTAGCTCTCATTGCCACCATATGGTTAGTGACTGGAAAAACCAGGACACTGAGTCTAGAAACTGGGAGGTTTAGAAAGAATCAGAGAGTCCTCATATATCCATGCATTCGGTCAGTCAATACTTATTAAGTGAAAACCCGGGCCAGGTACTATCCTCAGATTGGGAGCATTTGAAGTCCCATCTTCTTGTGTGGGATCTAGGGTGCTTCCTGGATCAGTGTTTCCAAGGAGTCAGAAAATGCTGGCAGTTGAAAAGAAGAAACATTCAAAGTGGTGGAGAGGCCTTATATATGTATATGTATGCATGTATGCATGCATGTATGTATGTACGACACGTGCCTCCAGAGTCATCTAAGCCACACACCTGGTAGAGACCAAGTAGAACTGAGCCTCAGCCTGAGGCCGCAGACCCACCTCCCCTCTCACTTTCCCCAGAGGGTTCCAAGGGACTGACCCTCATTGGAGTCTCTTCTTGCTGACTGGGTGTCCAGACGAGAGTTAATTAGTGTTGACATGAGCTCTTTAATTCTTCAAAAAGCACCGGGAAAAAAATCACGGTAGAAATGAGAAAAATAATACTCTGGTCTCCATTTTTTTTTTTTTTCAGACTTGGCTGCATATCTCTTCAAGCCATGTCAGTGTAGAGTCCTTCCTAACAAGGTGAATCAGAGGCTTTTGGATCAAAACATCCACATCTAAAAACTCAAGTAGATAGATGCCTTTCATAGGTAGATGAGCATGCTGCATCTTAATGCCCTGTAGGGAGGGATTGTTTAGCACCCCTAATTTTCAAGGGAAACTGAGACTCTACAGGTCATATTGTAGAGTCAGCAGACTTGATGCTGGGCACCAAGTGCTAAGCGCTCCCATTTGTGAACCCTTAGGCTACATCTCTTTTTCTCCTAGTGCCTGTGGTCCTTGGCTTCAGCTGTGACATAGGAGCCTGGTTCACTAGTGCCCCAGAAGGAATTCTAAGCAAATTCAGAGGCCTACAGGGTAACGCCAATAGCGAGCAAAGGCTACGTCCACTGACTTCTTACTTTCTTCAGAGACTGGTGGCAAGAAGTTCCCCATCCCTGCCATTGTCCCCAGGCCACAGAGAAGCAAGTTTTAATGGCACTCATTTGAGTCGAGTGCCAGGGCTTCTTCACATGCCCCCAGGGTGGGAGTCACCTGACCACCTAGGAAAATGAGACTGGAGAACCTTGTCCTCACACCCTGCACAGGCACACCCCAAAGGCCCCCAGTTCAGACCAAGAACAGGAAGGGATGGTCATGTCCATGCAGAGTTGCAAGGAGGGGAGAGGGGGCACAGCAGCGGGAGGGAGACATTTCAGTAGCATGGTAATCGTCCAGAACAGAATGGTCCAAGCTGGCACCCAGTCCTAGGGGCCAGGTCCCCAGCAGAGCTGCTCAGCCTTGCTCTTGAAAGAACTGGAAGAGGGGGGCAGGGTCCCAAGCAATGCTGATAGTGCCGGGTCCCACTCCTAGAGCTTGGGTTTGTTGGTTTGAAGCACAGCTGGGCACCCCAGGTGAGTCTCATAGACTATGAGGGTCAGGAGCCCCTGGTTCTGATGGTTCTCTGGGAGCCCCTGGGACCTGTAGCTGCCAGTCATCCAAGAGACAAGATGGCCAGGCAGTTCCCGGTCCATCCACCCCCTGCTTCCCTCCCTCTGCACTTCTTCCTGCCGGCTCCAGTCCCCCCTTTCAGGGCTCTGCGCCTTTGCCAAAGGGCCCCTCGTCCAAGATTCCTAAGGTACTCTTCCTCATGAGGCCTTCTCTGCTCAGCTGCGGCAAAGGCCCCCTCTTGCCACGGTGCTAAAAGTCTCAGGTCCCTTTGACAATCATAGGCTGCCTTGAAGTCTTTCACCTTTGCATCTGTAAAATACAGCTAATGGCATCTGCCTGGCAATGCTGTGGGAAGTCTGAGTGTGTTCAGACCCGAGCAGATGGTATGGGATGGCATGGATGGGCCTGGCATCTGAAAGGCCCCCAAAAACATTAGCCAGGAGAAACTATGTAGTGAGCGAGCTGCAGGAGACCAGGGGAGGCACAAGGAAGCCCATTGCGTGTGCATCAGTTTCCTGAGTTGCCGTGACTCCACAAGGGTCACCCACAAGGACAGCCTTGAGCTACGGCAGTTAGACGCCTGGTTCTGGAAATCAGAAGTCTCCATATAACAGTGTCATGAGGTAGAGGCGTTAGCAAGGCAGGCTCTTGCTGAAGGCACTGAAGAGAACCATGGCCTTATCTCTGGCTTCTAGAGGTATCTGTGGTCTTTGGTCTGCGGCCCTTCCTCGACCTCTCTCCAATGTCTTGCTCACACTTCCTGCCACTTACCCCGAACCTCATCTACCCAGTAAGCGCCCAGATGAGAGCTCGCTGATCTCCCTGTATCACAATCTTTAACTTCTTCACATCTGCAAAATGCCATTGAGCATATAACATAGTCCTATAGGTTCTGGGAATTAGGGTGTGGGAATGTTGTGTGGGAGGCGGCTTTATGGGGGGCAAAAGAGGTTGCGTAAGCAGACACGTTTCAGCTATTCTAGGAGAGTTACGTAGGGGTTTGCCAGACTGACAAAGCAAGAGAGCCATAGTAGATGGAGGAAGACGCCGGGGTCTGTGTGGGTGGGACCAGGTGAGAAGTTCACAGCGAAGGGAGTGCGGGTGCTGGGGTGGGAATGGCGGCTGCAGAGGCCTTTCGTGTGGAAGCAGCAGGAGCTAGTATGTGCACTATGTCAGCAGTTGGTGGCGGGGAGGGGGCCTTTCTGTGCGACATCCCATTTGGGATGGCTGACATTCCACTGGGGCCAGCCTCGCCAGCCTCAAGAGTATCACGTTCCACAGGACTATGTATGTCTGTCTGGCCAGCAAGACCCGGTCCCTGGGGCTGTCACAGTTGTCTCTATTTTATTACTTTCCCTGCCAGCCCCAGAGTCAAAGAGAAGAGCCTCTCCCCCAACCCCACCTCCCTGGGCTGCTAAACCACAAAACAGAGACTTTAGGGATGAAAGACAGCCCCCCAATGCCCATTTATTGGAAGCCATCTTTCCTTCTCGATATCCTCAGGAGAGGTGGACCGGCAAAGCGACATTCCAGCAGAAATAATTTTTCAATTTCTTATAATAGGACATAAAAGTCGGCCCGGGAAATTGATTCCGTTTGGAGACTCCCTTTGTAGACACTTTATCTTCCATTGCGGCCTCTGGATTTCAGCAATTTCTAAAGTCTGAGGAAGTCTTGCTTCATTTCTTTCCCCCCAGCACCCTGGTAAAAGGGGCTTCTAGCTCAGCTGAGGGTCTCTGCTGACCTGCCACTTCCTCATACCGTGGCGTGTGACCCCTCAAACTCGAAGCTCCACCTCACCGTCTCACACCCTCTGCGGAGCAGCGTGTGACCTCTCCAGGGTCCCTTCTGGTTCCCCAACTGTGGGCGGACGCTTCCCATTCTTCAGCTCTTTCTCTCTGCTGTCTTCTCTTCCCTTTTGATCTCGTCTGAGCCACCTGCATTATCCCTTCTTTTCAGTTTTCCTTTCTCTCTTCTCCCTGTGACTCTTTCCTTGGGGTTATGGTTACTGCTTAGCAACCGTGGGATCCAGCAGGTTCCTCAGACTTTCTGGACCTTGGCTTCGTGGTCTGTTGTTTTTTTAAAGCAGCAGTAACAACCGCACACATATGAACACTCACTTTACTGGGTTGGGAGAATCCTATTAGTGAGCTGCAGGAAGGAAGGATGAACTCAGGGGTGAGAGCCACTAACTTGGTCGGCCATGTTGCCTAAGAGCTCCCAACCTTGTCCTTGGCCCGTGGTAGAGGAAACACACCATGGTGCTTTTACAAGGCAAAGTACCTTTGTGCTCAGGAGGACACGCCTGGCCTGTCATCAAGCCTGATTTCTGTTGGCAGTGCTTTGGTAGAACGGGGTGTAAGAAACTGGAGGCTCAGGGAGGGTGAGCGGGCGGATTCCTGGGTCACATGTCCACTGGGTCACATGTCCACTGTGCCTCGTGTCCTTTCCTTGCCGTCAGACCCAACCCCTTCTCTCCTGGATGTCCTGATGCTCTCCTGACCCCGTAGTTGGTTTCTGGGGGGAAATTCAATTCTGCTGGATCTTTCTAGAATGCAGAGCCTTAGCTTAGTGACTACGGTGTGTGGAACTTGCAAGAGGGGCCTCCAGCCCAGCTTGTGTTCCATTTCAAAACCTAGCCTTAGGTTTGTGGTCCTGAGGTGAATAGAGCCTATCTTCAGAGACCCCCTGACTTACATACCAGCCTCACATTGGTCGCTTCAGTACTTAATTTTAGGTGTCATCTTGACAATTGAGAACGGGCCTCTCGGCACACTTACAAAGAGCTATTTAGTTGAGAAAAGTCTGAATAAACCAGAGGGAGATTATCTAATTAACATGGGAAGTCTAAGTCCTTAATGTGTGGGACCATTTGCTGGAGAGGTGGATAAATGGGGGTAGGGGGCTGGTTGGAATTTGGCAGCCTGGCAAACTAGGAGCTGGGCTTTGACTCATGCCCTTCTCTCTGCTCCTGCGGTTTCCCTCGCTCCTGCTGGCAACGCTTGTGCCATAATGGATGGAACTTCAAATGATAGGCTAGGCAAAATGGTTGGGGTCATGTCCATTACACCAGTGGAGTGAGGGACTAAGACAGCAGCTCATTGGATCATTGAGATCTGTGCGGGCGGATGTGACTTGGCTGGCTGGTGTCCTCTGGAGCTCAGGAAACGAGCTGAACAAATGTTACTTGCCCCAGGTTTAGCTGGGACTTGAATCCAAATCAGAGCAAAGGTTTGGGGCCTTTTGGCTTCAAAGAGGCCAGGTGACTAACCCAGGATCACTGAGCAAGTGTAGAATTGTGTCTCCCTAGGTCACCTTCCCAGATAATTTTATTATTGTGTGTTCTACTTGAGACAGTTTTGATGATATTTTGAGAGCTCAAGACCAACAGTCAAAGTCCTGGAGAAAGACAGCAGTCAGTATAAAGTCTCCTTTCTATTTTCACCGTCGTCTTAGAAGGAAAGGGAGGGCTACCGATCCCTTGAACAGTTTGGACAAGGGCCAAAGTCTCTTGATGCAATGAAGGGAATTCTGATTTCTGCTGTCTGGGTGGCGGCCAGGGGCCATCCCTTTCCAAGGATTAGGGGCTCTCTTACTTCCCAGTGCTGACCGGCAGCTAACCCCAAGTCAATAGCAGCTGCTGCTCACACACGGTCCCAAAAGGAGAAGGAAGTGAAGAATCTGGAATGTCGAATGCAGTGGTACTTCTTAAGGTCTGTGATCAGCAAGTCCTGGGTCTGATTAATGGAGCCAGTTGTTCCTTCCACAGTCTTGAAGCTTTCACTGCGGATCGAGCAAGGCTGTTCTGGACTGTGGGAACACAGAAGAAAATAGGACGTCCCGGTTATAGTCTGTGGAAGGGTGAGCTGGGAAGTGGATCATCATGCATCCATCTCACATCAGGTCTTCTTTCTCCTGACTCAGGGGGCCCTGCGTAGATCCTTGAAGAGCAGAGAGGGGCTGTGGAGAAAGATAGAGAGGATAGAGAGGATCTCTCCAACCAGGGTTGGGTTGGGGGCCCCTCTGGCTATTCATGGACTTTTCATTTACCTGGTAGGGATAGCAACACCCCAGCGTAGGGTCCCAGGAAGCATGAAATAGAGGCCCCCACGAGCTACCTGAGGGAGGGAATGGCCTACAGTGAGGCAGTAAGAATTTGGGGGAGTTCAAAGACTAGAACCCCAGGGCAGCCGGGCCTCACTGCACTCCCCAGTAAGGAGAACCTCAAAGCATGGTGTGTCTATGACTCTCTGCCGCCCACTCTGTTTTGCACTCTGCCCACCCACTTCCTTTGGTTTCTCCCAGGTTACTTTCTCCCAGGTTACAAACCCACAACACCTAGCCCACAAAGGCCTGGCATGGCCCTCCTGGTTTTCTCAGTAGCCTGGTAGTTCTTGGAAACCCCCTTCATCCTTCCTCCTCTACTGAAGAACATCTCTGTTTCTCAAGTTAAGACAAATGCACAGACCAAGGTTACTAGACAAACAAGAACCTTCATGGGACAAGTTCCCATCCTGTTTAAGTCACCAGTCCTAGTTAGGTACAGGTCAACTTGATGGTTGAGGGTTTAAGCTCTGGGCACATTTATAAAGAAGTGGTCATTGACCATAATTCAGAACATCAGAGACTCTATATCAACCACTTGGAACTAGGCTAGCCTAATCTCTCCCCATCCTGAAGCTCAGGGAAATTTGCGGAAGAGGGGGTGGTAAGATTGTAAGAGCACAAGGATGGGAGGAGTAATGATATGCAAGATACTCCACACAAGTTAGGGCCGAAGCAATCATAATAGGACTTTGCATGACCTGCGCTATGTCCAACAAATTATTGACCCCACAAAGTCTAGCATGGATTAAAGGCACGAGGATCCTTGGAGGCTAGGGACTGACAGTCACAGTAGTGTTCCTAAGCTTAAGAGGAACACAGGAAAGCGTTCTGGGAAATGCCCCTGGGTCCTTGCACCTTATTGGAGAGGAGGACCCAGAGGAGAGTTTGGCATGCACATTAAAGGATGCTCCGGGGATGGGGGGGACGCCACTGGAGGATGGGGAGGGAGGAGGAGGAGAAGGGGGAGCAGGGGGGTCAGGGGGAGGTGGAGGGAGAGAGGGGACTGGTGTATCTGTTAAGTTTGTATGAGCGGAAATAATAATAAAAAAATTTTTAACAAAGAAGAGGTCATTGAGTTAAGCCCAGAGCTAACCTGTAGGAGATTGTTTAGTGGATGGGGAAGGCCCAGCCCATGGTGGGCAGGATTAGTCCCAGGCAGGTGAATAAAATAGAGGGAACTGTTTGAGAAAGGATGAGGATGCAACCTTGTGTATACTTGGTCAGACATACTGGCCTGTCAAGTAAGGACTGTCTCTCTGGTGTTGGTGTGAGGCTCTCCTGCCATGCTGGGTTAACAACTGTAACCAGAAATTACATGCAACATGCAGAGTAGCTGCAACATCACCCATGACTTCATGGGACATGATCACATGGTATCAAACACGGAATTGTTTCCAGTAGAATATAGGCCGTGATATTGATGCGCTCACCAAAAAGCGTCTGGCAAATACTTGCAGCTTCCAGGTCGCCTTGTCGAGTTCAATGAGTTTTGTTTTGCTTTGCTTTAGTACCTAGCAGGCTGATTTCCTGTGCACAGCAAGAATTTGTTTAATGACGACTGTTTCCAGAAGGCCTTGGTAACTGTCAGGTGCTCTGTAGAGGTGAAGTGTGAAAGAAGCCCCAGCAAGCACTGACAAACTTAAATATTGCAAAGGCTGGCTGGGCTGGAGTCTGGCCAGTTGCTTTAATCAGGATCCATTAGCTTGGTAACCTCCTTGTCTCCTCAGCGCTTGCCTTTCCCTGGGGCCTGAGGGGAACTGTGCCTTGAAGTGGATCACTCAGAGGGACTTCAAGCTGTGGCCCTGAGTGAAGGCTAGGCCTCTCAGCCTGGGAAATTACCATCAGTCTCATCTTGCTGGGCACTGCAAAATAAGGGCAGCTGTGTACGCTTGCCCAATCCCACCCAATGTTGGTTGTGGAATCTATATGGTATAGAAGGTCTCTCAGGCAGCCAGCTGGACTGCCTCTGCATTCCAATGTTCTGGAGAGGAGACAGAAGGGTGGCAAGAATCTCCAGGATGTTATATCCTATTGGGCCTGGATCTTTATGTGCCTTAAATGATCCTATGCTCCTAGCAAAATGTCGAAGAACATTGCTATTCCCATTTCACAGTAAAAGCCAACGAGGTTCAAAAAGATTAACCAAAGTGGAAAGCAAGCAGGAACTCTCTGGGCTCCTCCATGCATTGAGGTGATAACTCACAAGCGCTCGACCAGCTAATTGTTTCTGGGCACCTAGAATTCTCTCCTTTGGTCTAGAAAGGAGATGTTGCCAGGCCGTGCCTCTTGCCGGGCTCCTCTCCTCTGCACAGTCTTTGAGTGGAAGTCCTCAGGAGCTGGCCTCCTGAGGCAAAACTATAGTTCTTTTCCCCTCTGCCGGAGGAGGGGCTTACGGAAACATCTGGGCTTCAGATGTGCTCTGGCAGGTACTGCAGCCTTCCTTTTTGGTTTCAAGCTTTGTCTTTCCACCTGGGCTGCATGGTACGGATGGCTAGCTTGGACAGGGTGAGAAAATGAAGCCATTTCTTGGTTCGTGTCTTCCTTGCAATGCTAGTCAACCTGCCTCATAGCAAACTAATCGTTTCCTAGCAACTCCAAGTGACATAGCAAGGTGGCATCTATTGGGTATTTTCTCTAATTGACCTGTTGACCTCTTTGAGCCTGGCAGGTATTGCCTTAGACAAGTGGCCCTGCTGACTGGGTTCCCATCCTCACGATGCACGTTCTCCTTCATTCATGCACTCTGTGCCCTGTCAGAAAGTGTCAGAGAGGAACCAGGCCCGGGTCCTGTCCTTGGGGGAACCGACAATCTAGCAGGAAAGACTAGTTTACAGCAAGCCTTGTGATAAACGTTATCAAGACAAGAATAAAATCAAGGCTGGAGTTTATAGGACTATTTTTCAGAGAAGTTATAAGTTGAACCAGGTTATGAAATATCAATGAGTTTTCTAGGTAGGAAAAGAATAATAATACATTTGTCAGAGGGTACAGCATAAGGCTGTGCCCTGAAGGCATTAAAAACAAGTGGGTGACATTCCTGAGTAATCTAAAAATCTTACCCTTGGGATGTTAGCCTGTGTTATTCAAACAAGGGATTCAGTTGCAAAACAAGGAATTGGGCTGAATGATCTCTTCATGGTGGCAGTTTATGGGCATCTGGAAGGTGCCAATCCTCACTGTAATTTTTCTGTCTGAAATGGGTCGTAGCATTTCCTGGGCTTTCTGATGTTCCAAGACGCCGAGGTGATGTTTTAGGTGGATTGCTTGGAAAATGCTGAACCACACAGTAGGGCTATCTCCTGGAAATGACCCAACATCAACAGGCCTGGGCTGAGGTTGGGGTCTCCCCTGAGGCAGGAGGGGCTCTGTGGACAGGTGTTAAGCAGGATGCTGTGTTGTACACACAGAGCAGACAGGCCAGGGAGTCTCAGAACCAGTTCTCCAGATCAGAGGCTATTGAGACAGTGACTCATTGTAGCCCTTGCGTAAATTTGTATGTAGATGTTCCCTGTCACCTAGGGTGGCCCCAAGGGACTCTGTTGGGGTTCTGTAAACAAGCCCACACTTGGAGCACAGTGGTTCCCTGCAAGGCTGTGAATGACATGGTGAGGTGGAAAGCTGGTCCCCTGTTTGGTAGGTTCTTTGTTTCTAGGGTGGCTGGGGCGTGGTTTCTGGTTGCGGAGGCTTTGGTTGGTTAGGGTTGTCATTCTGTCTACTCTCTGCCTGAAGATCATTGAGTACTCAGTGGTATTCATCTGTATAGCTTTGGTATGTCTAGAAAGTGTCAAAGCCTAAGACAGTGTTCTCTCTCTCTCTGTCTCTCTCTCTCTCTCTCTGAAGAAAGGCAAAAAGTATGACCAGGATATTGCATCAAAAATAGCCGTCCAAGGCAATAGTCTTCTTTCAAGAGGGGAAACCGAGCTGGTACAAATGCAAATGCCTAAGAAACAAAAGAAAGCCCCACAGTCAGCTGGCTGATATTCTAGCCTAATTCCCCTTGGAGTCCAGCTCTGCCCCTCACAGACCAGACGACTACAGCCATAACCCCTCCAAACCATAATTTTTTCTTGCAGGAAATGGGTTTAGTCATGCAACTTTTCAAATGTGTATAAATTGTTCATCACATAAGATCGACCCTATACTGGTTTTACTTTTCTTGGGTTTTCAAACCCAATACCCAAGAGCAGACATGGTTTAGTAGCAGCAGCTGTGAAAACAATTTTCACAGTTTCAGTTGAAGAGTTGTTTGCAGGAAGACAGCCAGAAGAGCGCATATGAGTGTGTGCTTCATTCCAGATCATTGGGTTGTTGCTACATGTTCCATTGTAGAGAGAGAATGATCTAGAAACTGAGATCCTAAAGAGCAGATTAGAGATCATGGGAAACGATGTGGTATGGGGGAAGGTTGTGACCTTTGGTGTCCAGAGCTTTGCATGACAGATAGGAGGTTCTCAATAAGCATTTGTTGGGATGGAAAGGTGGTGAATGGATGGATCTGATGGATGGATGGATGGATGGATGGATGGATGGATGGATGATGGATGGATGTGTTGATGGATGGATGATGGATGGATGTGTTGATGGATGAGTGGTTAGACAAATAAATGGCTACATGGATGCATGAATGGATAGTCAGACCTTTTGTTGAGTTTCCTCTCCACCACATGTTAACTTTTATTTTGGAAATGTACTCAACACCCCTGAATATCATTTGCAGGTGGAAGTAGAGAAGTCTAATGTGTTGTGCTCTCTGAAAGAATTTGATAGAAAAAGAATTGTGTTTGAAGTGTTGAACAACAAGCTTCCTGCTCTGGGGATTGCAAAGCTGCCTGCTATATCCCAAGCCAGGATGCCCATCATACAGAAAGATAATTGAGCAGACTTCTGGACTTCCAGAGTGGAAGGGCAGGTGGGAGTTCAGATCACTCTCTCAAGACTAGGAATGTTCATCAATGATTCAGATTGCTTTCCTAGGAGTGAGTGGTCCCAGGGGCATACAAACAGAAGTTATGCTTAAGAGTTATGTCACAGAGAGACAGACTCCATCTTCAAAGACTCAGTGATTTCTAAAGTTTCCCATGAGTAGCAATCTATTGAAGCTTGTAGTCTCGATAAACTCCTCTGTGAAATGGACAGGAAAACTGAATGCTTATGAAACACAAAGCGACTGGGCATCAATGGGCCTCCACATGGGATTTTGGTGAGTCAACTAAATGAGAATCATAACGCTCTTTGGCGGTAGGTGGTGTTTCATGTGGGAAGTTCAGGTTGACCAGCTGGCTTTGAAGACAGTTGTCGTGAGCTTCGAGAAACTTCCACAGTTCAACACATATTCTATTCCTCTAAGTATCTCTTAGACTACAAGGCCAGACCTGCTTTCTGTCTCTGAAGCCATCTGACCTGTGATCTCCGCCCTCTATTTTAAGTTCCAGGATCCCCAGCCTGGTGGGCCATCCCATAACTTAAAAACCACCCCCCCTCACATGCTAGGCGAACTTAAAAGGAATTCTGGAGTGGTAGCGGATACCTTGATTTTTAGTTCTAGTATTGGACTACTTGGGAACATGTCCCAGCTCTGCTACTTTTCTAGTTCTTTGCTTTCTTAGCCTCTCTGCTCTTGGCTTCTCCATCAAACGAGAACAATAATCCAAACATCTCTGCAGGCTGTGTGGGCACCAAATTTGTGCCTGGCAGTGAGTGAGCAGTTGATGGCATCTGTCATTATCAAAGCAAAGAGCCCTCTTGTCATACGAATCCCTGTCACCTCAAGGCAGACTGGATTTGTGCTGCAGTGCACTGGGCAGGGAGCCCGACAGGTTTCAACAGCAGCGATTTCAGAACGAGCGTCCTCTCCACCTGCGTAACTGAGACTGGGGGAGCCAGAACCTTAGCGGGTTCCATGGCAGAGGTGGGATTCTTGTCTGACACGCCTCCTGGAGCGAGGGGGGCGGGGGCTACAGCCCAGTGCCTCAGCCTCGCAAGTCTCTGTGCCTTGGCTGCAGGAAACACTGTGATTTACCAGGGCCATTAAGCTGCCTGTGGCATCTGAGGATTTATAGCCTTCCTGGGGTGAGAGGGAACTAATATGTCGTTACATTTGTGTAACATTCAGACGTCAGCTGATGGAATCTTTCCCAGCCTCCCTCCTGCTCAGGCCACTTACCCCGTGTGCAGCAGACACATCCAGAAGGAAGCTCCAGCCAACCCCACTGTGCTCCGCCACTCGGTGAGGTGCTCTTCCACTCTGTGGAGTGCTCCCCAAAGCCCTTGGAGGAGACCACTCTACTCCACCCTTATTTTCTACTGAGAAAGCAGAGGTACAGCCTGCTCAGATGAGCCGCTGTCCAAAGGTCATGCACATTTTGGGGTGGTCAGGGTAGAACCCAAGCTCAGGACTTAAAGAACTGGGGTCCTCCATTTCAATCAGCTTGGGAAAAATGTGCTAACTATGCAAACAGATCCAAAAAAAGAAGGAGAGAGAAAAAAACTCACTTATCAGTCAGGGACACGTCAGCCTGTCTTTAACATAGTAGCTTTTGTGCTGAGCACATAATGGATTGTTTCCAAGGATGGGACGCCATGTTGTAACTGTCCCTACACATTCTCTACCTCTGAATTGTTCTTACCCGACGACTACAGATGGATCATTTTTCCCTTTATAAATTTTTTTAGTGTTCCATACATGAATATAGTGAATTTATAGTATTTTTACATCTTACTTCCCAATCCCATTCCCTCTCCTCTTCACACTACAACGCTTGTTCTTCCCAACCAGTCTCCCTCCTATGTTCACGTCTTTCTACAATTGTGACTTACTGAGTTTCATCTTGTTTGCCTTTGATGGCCCGTGACAGGCAGGTCATCTTTGCTCCTGGGTGATGTCACTTTTCCTTTCTTCTGGTTAGGAAGGGGGAACGATCTGAATTATAGCTAGATACACATATCGACATGGGTTCGAGCTCTGGGCACCTTTGTGAGGAATCAGTGGTTGAGTTACCCGCACCCCCCAGCAAGTCTGCAGGGGATTGTTCAGTTGATGGAGAAGGCCCCGCCCATGGTAGGGGGGGGCTAGTCCCTGGGCAGGCGAATAAGATGGAGGGAGCTGGTTAGGGAAGTTGGTGTCCTGTATACATGCTTGTCTGGCAAATGAGGATTGTCCCTCTCCTCAGGAGATCTGTGGATAGGATGTGGTCAGTTCCCTCAGCCCTTGATGTTGGTGTGAGCTGGGCCAGGAACTGTAAGTAGATAAAATAAAAGCCAAAATAAAACCCTTTGGTTGTGAATTTATCAGCATTATGCAGAGGTCCAGCAGTAACCTGCGTCTCAGCCTGGTCTGCATCTTCTCTCACTCCTGCCTGTTCGCCTGCAGGACTTGCCCGGGCAGCTGTGGGCACCCATGTCGGCCTGCTGCCCCTGGTTGGAAAGCAGAAACTGACCTGCCCTGGATTGGGATGGTCCCCATCTGTCTAAATCTTCAGCTTGACTGCTTAGGCCTGTTTGGATCCTAATTCGACAGTGTGAGCTGTTGGGTTTGGGTACATGACTTCCCTCACTCGTCCAATGGGACCGTCACACTGGGCGGGGTTGCAATAACAGTGAGATGGAATGGCCAAGAGAGCCTTGGTTTCAACGTGGATTGTTCTCCCTAGGCTCATGGTGTGTTTCAATAGCTGGTGCCCAGCTCTGAAGCTGTTTGGGAAGGGAATGGAACCTCGAGCAAGTGGAGCCTTGCCCGGCGAGGCACATTACTGGGCGCCTACGTCAAGGGTGGATAACCCAGCAACCCAGAAGCCAGAAGCAGAAAGAAGCTAGGGATTCAGGAAGCAGTGCCTCCATTCTTCCCATCACTCAACCAAACCATCGAGGTCAGCTCTGGTATCCCCATTCCTCCCAACACCCTGACTGCTTCCTCTGCAAGCTCTGCCTAGGCTACCGCTGCCCTGGGACCCACTGGTGTGCTGGGCTCAGCCTCTGCCAGCTTGCAGAAATGTCCTGTGCATGATGCCATCGGGTTGACTGGAAACCCCTTGGCACGATGACCCACTTGGAGTTGGCTGGACAGTCAGTGGTACCCACTGGAGAGCTGGACTCTGTCCTTATACCTACCATGGTTTTCTGAGCCCCTCTCTCTCTTTCTCTCTCTCTCTCTCTCTCTCTCTCTCTCTCTCTCTCTGGTGGGGGGGCAAAAACTAGGGCCTTTCTCTGCCCAGCCTGGAAGGAAGTTTTCAGAGCAGGAATCATGGGCTGGCATTCAGCCCTAGAGCCTTCTCCTTGACTACTGGTTAGTCAGTGACCTTTATGTGCCACTCCACTCCCACTGGCCAGACGAGAACACAATCCCAGCCCAGCCCGCAGAGCCTCTCCCAGGGAATGGGATTGGATATGCTTATTTGCCTTCTTCCCAGTTTTCCATTGCCATAGAAGTTCTGCTGGGTATCAGACTGGATCTGATAGACAAGGGGTTTATTCTATAGAACACAAAGGAAAAAGCCATCTTGCTAAGGAAACTGCTCAAGCAATCTCACCATGTTTGAGGGACCCTGGGTGCCTTGGGGTAGCAAGAGAGGTCAGATCCCTTGTGAGGCTGTCCTGCACTGAAGCATTCAGTCTGCATTGTGTGCTGGGAACACTTCCCTTCACGGTGCACGGGCAGAAGTTGAAAACCTTAGTGCTCAAGCACTTTTATGCCATTTTAATACCATCTAGAAGACAGTAGAATCACCTCTTTGGGACTCGCAGGGAGGCTTTGGGGTGTCACCAGTCAGATATCTGGGCTTAGGTCTCCATCCCCCAGGGCTTCTCTCTCTCTCTCTCTCCTCTCCCTCTCCTCTCCTCCCTCCCTCCCTCTGTTTGCGCACACGTGTGTGTATGTATGTGTGTGGGGGGTTATGTAGAAGGGTACTGAGTGTGTGTGCTTTGTGGACACCCAAGAGTGAATCATCGTGGATCGCTCTACCTCCTTACTGCTGTGCTCTGGGTTTCCCAGCTTCCTCCCTCCAGGGCCAGAAGCGCAGGCTGCTGCCACTTCCGCCTCCTGTTTTCACATGGAATCTGGGGATCTGAACTCAGATCCTTTTGCTTGCCAGGCTAAGCCCTTAACCCCTGAGCCATCTTCCTCTCTAGCCCCCAAACTCTGTGCTACTATCTTTTTTTGTCCGTTTTTTGAGTTGCTCTGGTTTTGTGCAAAACACAACTTTTTTTTTTTTTTTAAATTTTCAAATCCAACTCTGAGTAGGTACTGGAGTGACTTTGAGTAAGCTGCACAGTTCACTAAGACCCGCTATTCTCAACTGTATAATGGGAACTTTGAAACTTAACTTACTGGGTTTTGTAAGTGACGGTGAACTTTAAACGGAGGTTGATTTGAATTCAATGAACTAGTGAACATGGGTGTTTTATAGAGCACTTCAGGGTGATAACGATATATGAACTGATAAGTTATAAACCGTTCCCACCTAACTTACTTTTGTTATTGGCCTTAAACTTTCATTTGCTGTAAAGGAGTGAAATGAAAGGAAATGGACTTGCAGACTTTCCCCCATGGTTCAAATTCAACTTCGGTGTCACCTGGCCATGAAGACATCCTTGGCCTCCGTCTCCATCACAACATTTTTTTTCTATGAAATGCAGCATCCGTTAAGCTGATCTCGCTCTATGACGTGTGAAATGGTCAGCACATTCTTCTGGTTGCATCTCCTGACCGATTTACGTAACCTCACTTCACCGAGACGGAGCGGGGCCGAGGGGCCAAGTGTGGGAGAAGATGAACGTTTCGTTTGGAACATCGGGACCCTGTGTAATTTTACTTCGGAGCAAGTCATACCTGTTATTGAATATTTGCCGCCGTGGAGCATTCAAAAGGGAGAGAAAGTCGTGGCTGCTGCCTTTAGGGAACTTGCGGCGCAGTTCTTCTTCTTTTTTTTTTTTTTTTCTTTTCATTTGTTACTAACTCATTAACTCGTTTCTTCATTTATTTAATGGTGAGCAGATACTAATACCTATTAAATGCCTAGCCCTAGGATATGGAGACAGAAATGAACAGATCTGGACCCAGCCGAAAAGATGGAAGGAAAATGGCACAGCCGATAGGGACCGAAGCCGTCGTGTGTACAGAGTCCCATGTTCCCACGGCAGGACCCTGGGACGTGCTGGGGAAGGGGTACTGCTTGGCTGTCCCATCGTGGGCTGTTGCTCCTGGAGAATCCTACCTAAATCTGGCAGTGAGGAGGGCAGGAAAAGGGAAAAGAATACAAGGAATTGACAGTTTTGTCATATAGTATAGTAAATGCCCTGAAAGACAAATGAGGCAGGAACTATGGGGGCTTTGGGGAAACTCAGAAGGGTCTCAAGGGCTGGCTGGACATTGGAGACAAATATACAAACAATGTGGGATGGTCATGAGTTAGCTTTGATGGCCTGGTTAGTCTAGATGGTCTGTAGAGAATGCAGGGAGTGAGCAGAAAAGGGATGAATAATTAGGGGTCTTCCAAATCTGGTGGGAGCTTTGACTTCATTCTGCTCGTAGTAGAGCCTGAGGTAAATTCTGAGCCAAGTTCTACTTGAGACAGGTGGGACTTTTGAAACAACTTGTTGATGTCACTATCTTAGGAAGTCTTCCCCCCACCACCACACACACATACACATACGGTTCGTTTTGGGGTAGGATGCACTGTTTCTCCTCTGAGGGTGGTGGTTAATAATAGGACACCCAGCCCAAAGTGGGACTGGGAGAAGCAGACAGGGCTGGCTCCGGCACACACGTAATGACTTCACAAAGTAATTTGTCTTCCCGACTTTCACATTGTTCCCCCCACCCTCCCACCTGTGTGAAAATCTGTCAGTGAGTTGGAGCCTCGTGTTCCCGCAAAGCTGGCGAGAGCTGAGGAGTGTGATGTCAGGGGTGTGGGGTGGGTGTGCTGTGCACCTTTGACCCAGCATCAGGAGGGAGACACGGTGGCAGGAGCGTGAGGCATCCACAGTTAGAGAGAGAGAGAGAGAGAGAGAGAGAGAGAGAGAGAGAGAGAGGTTAGTACTCCATTTGCTTCTTTTTTATTCCATCCCAGAACCTCAGCCATGAAATGGTGCTAAGCACTTAGTCGATCCCATCTAGAAACTTCCTCACAGACAGGTCCAGAAGCTTGTCTTCCAGCTTCCAGCTCCCGCAAGGTCGACACTCAATACGTGCTGTCAGGGGGTCCTGTGCAGCCAGGCAGCCTCAGTCTCCCGAGAAGCTGGGGCAGCGGGCACAAGATGAGGCACCATCCTCAGGCCTTTCACGGAGCACTGAGCTCTCAGGAGATGATACGCAGCTGCCTGCCTGTGCGCTCTCATAACTAGTAGCTGATGGAGCCCAAAGTCTTGTGTCTAGAAGGGCCAGAAGGAAGACAGAAGGGGTCTCGGGGGACTTCAGGACTTTATAAATTCTGCCATCATAGGTTCTCTGCAACAGAACAATACATTGAGAGGACTTTAGGGACATGCTCAGAGCCAGAACCCTCAGAGGAAAGCGGGTGCCTGTCCTTCCAGGCAATGCGTCCTGCCTGGGTCTTTGTCAAGCTCGTGTCCGTCCAAGAATCCCGCCCCAGCTCTGGGGCTTTCTCAATAAGCAGCAGACACTGAAGGCTGTAGGGTGCTCCGAGTGGTGCAGACACCACATTCAAGTCCTTCTGGTTGACAAGATCCTTTTGGATGATTCTAAGGAAAAAAAAATGTGCTTTCTTCTTCATGTTCAGAGTACATGTATATGACAGTCCAGTGGGCTTGGTTTTATCTTGCAAGAGTGGAGTGGAGGGAGCAGTGACGTGTCACTGTAGCCTAATAGGAGATCACAGCTGAGGTCTCTGTGTTAGGAAATTTTCCTAATCCATAGCTCAGTTTTAGTTAACCCCTTCCCTCCCCTCCCCTCCCTTCCCCTCTCTTCTGTTCTTTTTCCTTTCCTCTCTACTACTTTATACCAAATTGATGTTAATTATAAGGTTTTTATTTTTCAGAGAAGTTTGGCATCCTTCTCACTGTTTAAATACTCTTTTCCTGACGATATGATAGAGTAGAAAGAGACAATCAAACAGCGCCACGGTGAACTTCACAGTACAGGTGTCTGCAAGGTACCAGCAGACGCAGCCTAAAGAGACGGGCAAAGAGCCAGCCACATTGTTGGCGGCACCCAATGCATAGCGTGGGCCCAGAGCCCCTTGCCCCAAAACTGGAATTTAAAGATGGCAATATCAGATCAGGGACTCTTCAAAGCGTGGGGGGGGGGCCCTGCTGCACCTGCACCAATGATGAGCCTAAGAGCCCCGCCCTGATGGGGGAAAGATTCCTAGTCAAGCAACACTTGAAAAACTAAAGAGAAAGGTGGGATTTTTGCCAGCAGAGTAGAACAGAAACATCTGGGTGAATGAACAGCTGGCTCTACGATGCGGTGATGTGGGAGTCGAGTCGTAAGAGGGGATTAGCCCAAAGCATGCAGGGAAGGTAAGAGGGGGTGAACCAGCCAAGAGCCTGTGGCATGTTTTCATCGGCTCCCCTCCCGAGAGTCCACATGAGTCTGGTTTCGCGTGGATTTCAGGCTCGCAGAGCCTCGTCGTGTGCCTGCTGAACCGTTCTCGGCCCTTCCCCGCATTGTGTCCTGTTGCAGCAGTGCAATGGAGCCGGCCAAGCACACGTTGGCTTGTGTAAGTATGTGCATAGTCCACTCCTGCCTGACCTGTCCTGGCCGCTGGAGATGAGAAAAGCCCCTGGGACCCTAGTGCATTCAGCAGCCCCCACAGGCTTTGCGAGGCCTTACACTTTCTGTCAGCCCCTTCAGCACGTTCCAAATCGTCCATTTTCTTTGTCATTCCTTGTTTGTGCAGAAAGTCGTCACAGGAGCGCGGTGACAAGTTGTTTGAACGCAGACAGATTGCCTGTTTCCTCCCCGCTCTGGCTGCCTCGGGTTCTTGCCAGCAGAAATCGGGCGGTTAGCCCCCTGCCTCCTCCCTGCCATCGCTTGCCGCTCCTTTACATCACCTTCTCCGATAAATCATCTGGGACGTCACGCCACCAGCAGCGTGGCCGTAAACCCTTTCCACAGATCCATAAACGAGATCACGCTCAGAGGGAAAGCATTAAGCAGTGATCTGGGAAGCATTTGGGGCTGTTTATTTGCCTGGAAACCTAACAGGCAGGGTGGTGGGGATGCCTCCATGTGGAACCGAAAGCAGCACTTCTCTAAGCTGCGAGAACATTCCACAGCGGTTCATGCAGGTACCTAGGGTCCTGTAAAGCCAAATCGGACAAGGCTCCAGGTTCAAGACCTTCGCCGTTCTCCTAGGTAAACTGAGGTGCAAGAGAGAGACCAAGACTCCTAATGAAGATACACAGTCAGCAAAAGCAATGGGCTCGTCCCATGTCGGGGGTTCTTCTAACTAGACGGATGCTTAGGACCATGCTTAGGACCCTTAGCCATGCATCTCTGAAGCACATATTTGACTTCCCAGAGTCTGTTTCTCATCTGTGAAGGGGTGGCGCACCTTGACTTTTTTTATGATTGCTAAGAGGAAGCAGAGAGAAGCACTGACGTGGGGACAAGACACAATCTTCTCCATATAGCCTTGGGCAGGTTGCACAGCGTCTCTGAGCAAAGCCAACATTATTAGCAGGGTTTGAAAACCTGCATTTCAACAGCGCCTGGTACATCGTCAGCACCATGCTCTTGTCAATTTATTTCACTGTTATTGGCACCGTTATTCAGCCCCTGTTGATTATTTTTCCCTTCTTATTCATTTGTGTGTGTTTGTGTGTTACACACGCATGTGGCATGCATGTGTGTGTGTATACCCATTCTATGTGTGTGTGTGTGTGGGCCCAGGGTTATTTCTGGGGATCATCCTTGATTGTTCATGCAAACTCACTCCGCGAAGCAGGGCCCCCCAAGCTAACACAAAGCTGGTCCATAGAGCTAGTCTAGTTGGCCAGCTTGCTCTAGGACCCTCTGTTGCCCACTTCCAAGGCTAGAATTACAGGTGGGCTACCAGGCCCACCTGGCATCAGCATTCATGTGGGTTCTGAGGACCAGAACTAAATGCTTTAAACACTAAGCCATCTCCCCTGCCTGTTCTTTACCATTTTGTATAGGCAAAATTGCAGTGTGGCTGAAGTGAGGGTTCTTAGTACATGTAAACAAGTTTAAAACATGGCCAGGCCATTAATTTGTAACAGGAGTCTGGACAAGCTTTTCCACTATGTGGACCTTGGTTAACATCCAAAAAATGGGTTAGCTGCAGAGCCCTCAAATCGTGAGAATGGGGGAACAAAACAGCCTCACCTGTCATGTCATTTGTACTTTAAAAAAAATTGTAGCTGTTCTCATCTTTCTCGATTGTTATTTCAAATGATTTTAAAGTGAGACTCCCACAAGCTAAGAGCCGGGTCCTCCTCCCTGTTTGTTGCAACACGAGCCATTGCCGGCAGTTTACGCAGTTTGCATCATGCAGCTCTGTCTAGTTCTTCCATGCGATGGAGGCATGATGAAAAAGCCGCCAATACACACAGCCCAGCGATCACCATGGGGCAGGTGAACGAGCCTTTCCCAGGTAAACATTGAGTGCAAGCACTTGCATCCAGTTGCAATGCTGGGCGTGTTACCAGTTCTACGAAGCTACAGAAGTGGGGTTCGTCCTGCCTGGGCACTCAGGGCTCTATCTGCACCACCGTGGCTGTGAGCTCCCTGCTCTACCCGAACCCTCCACTGCAGAAGGTAGGCGGTAAGCCATGGGGGGAAGGGAGTTACAATCCTGACCTGCTAATCATGAGAGGAACCTGCAGCCCCTCAGCAAGAACATCTTCCCACCGGAGGACAAGCGAGGGTAGACAGAACCCTGGGATGGGGCATGTTGGAATGCCTTTTGCTTCACAGTGGATCCTGCACGTTGGGCCGGCGAGTGCTGGGGTTGGTCCCGGGTGAAGACATGTACTCCCTGCATCTCGCATGATGCACGGATGTGCTGCTGAGATGCATTATCCATTAAGTGCAGCAGGGTGCAGTTATGCATGTTTACGGTCTTCCTTTATTGCTTACAGTAATGGTGATCTTTTCTGCATTTATTTATCATATGTGTGTCTGTGTGTGTGAGAAAGAGAGAGAGACAGAGACAGAGACAGAGAGCAGGTACACATGTGGATATCAGAGAATAGTTTTCTGTAGTCACCTCCTTTCTTCCATCACAAGGGTTCCAGGATCAAACTCCTCAGGCTTTTGCCAGCAGGCATCTTTACCCACTGAGCCATCTTGAAGGCCTGGTGGTCATTTTTTTTTATATGGAAAACTTTTTTTGTTCTTGATTGCTAACTTTCCTCCTGGAAAGAAGTATCATATTTATTTAAATACTTCCTTTGTGTGCTTGGTCTCTGAAGGCTGAGCAAACACCTCTAAAATATGCAACTTGGGAGCATGCAACCTCTTCTTTTTTTCTGCTCTACAAATGAGCTTATCTTGAGGGGTCGCCGAGGTTCAGGAATCAGAAGTCTTAGGATATCACATGGACAGACTGGTTTAAGGGAAGAAGATCTGGAAGTAAACATTTCACCATGGCCATTCCATAAGTCTGGGCCACTAGCCTCAGCTTCTCCATCTATAAAATCTATACCTACTGTAGTTTTGGTTACAGAAAATAGAAAATGAGTTAATACACGCAAAGTGCTTGGCACGGTACAGGTATTTTACATTGTAGCTACAGCCTTGGCTGATGTCCCAATAAGGTAACCTCAGCTATTTCTGTGACAAGCAGCCATCTAGCCTCAGATTGTCTGCCTCCACTTCCAGGATGCTAAAGGCCCTGTGAAGGTCTGCACCTCTCCCCACCCCCCACCCCCAGACTGGCTCATGAGAACACATTGTTAATCATCCGGTGGTTCATGTGAGCTAGTTATTAAATACAACCATGATTAAAAATTAAATGACATACACTTACAAGTGAATAAATAATGTGCACAACAAAGGGGGAAGTATTTGATGCTGCTTCCTCCCAGTTCATTACACTGAACCCCTGAAGTCATGAGCTTCTGCTCACACTGTCCCAGCTCCCCCTCCCCAGCCCCACGACTTCACCGTAGTCCTCCAAAGCCAACCCTGGTAACAATATTTCTATCACAGAAATCGACTCTGCAAGTCAGGGCTGTTTGCTTATTTACTTGCTTATTTTACCTCTGGCTAGTGATTAAATATTTTCCAGCACATCTTTGGGTAAAACTCACCAATGTCCAGCCGTTACCTGGCTAGATGAGGACCCACGAGAGGCAAACCCTCTCCTGTACTCAACTGAACTGGTCTCCTTTCGGCTTGTGATCTACTTAGGATTTTGGGTGAATTTCTGTTTCACTGGTAAATAAATACCGAGGTTCGAGATATGTCCTCAGCACCATCTTGCGTCCCTTCCTTCACGGTGTGCAGAACACCTAGAGGAAGAATTGTGTAAAAGTGACTGTCTTTGTATTTCAATCAGGATTTGAAAATGTCATTTCTCGGATAGGACTATTTCCCTCTAAACATGAGCCAGTTTCAGCGATGCTTAAACGGTGCTGTGGAGGATGGTGGTCTGAAAGATGAATTAGACTGAAATCCCCTCCTCACCCAGTGAGCAGATGCTATTTTTTTTAAATTATTGACTAAATAGAAGGCAAATGGATGTCATTTGAGCCACTGTGGAAAACTCATCTTCTTCCAGAAGACCCTCTTTGAAGAACAACAGGAGTGTGTGTGTGTGTGTGTGTGTGTGTGTGTGTGTGTGTGTGTCGTGGGGGGGGGTGATGTCAGCCAACTCAGGTGCAAGATGCGGAGAAATGAAGAAACAAGTAGAGAAACTAACCAGCGAGCCCTGGGAAAGGCTGGCAGGACACACCAGGGCTTTCGAGATGGAGGCAGAGCAGGTAGACCCCTCTCCATATCTTGATTTGAGTTTCAGGGTCACACGCGCTGCCGCTCAGAATCTGACTGTGTCATTGTGATGGGCTGAGTGAGGTAGGCCACTAGGCCTCCCGGAGCTTCATTTTTAGCATTTCAGAAAACAGAGACTGTAGTGACCACCCCATTATTTTCTAGTGTATTAAGTAAGATGAAAGTGTGGAGGAATCTGGGTCCTTGAGTTATCAGTGAGTCATTCGCTCTGCTTGTCGTGAAAAGTATCATGATGCTTAACTTAGGGTCTTGCAGGATTCCATATGGCCCTCCAAATGGTTCTGGGTGAACTCCCCTCCACTACCGTTAAGTATATATTGGTTGTAAATTTCCGTGTGTTCAAGTGTGTGTGTGTGTGTGTGTGTGTGTGTGTGTGTGTGTGTGTACAAGAGGACACTTGAGTGTGTTCTTCAAAGGCCCGAGGAAATCATCCTGGATTGCTCTACCTCCTTATTGCCTTATTCTGGGGTTTCCCAGGATCTCATTCCAGACCAGAAATATGTGGGATCTAGGGATTTATATGCAGATCTTTTTGCTTGCAAGGCAAAGACTTTAACTCTTAAGCCATCTCCCCAGACCTATTAGTTGTACATTTCTAATTCCTGGTCATTTCTTTATTTAAAACATCCGAGTCAAACTGTTCAAGAAGACATATGGTAGGATAAACGCAATATTGAACGCACGGAGGTGCATCTTCCTTAAAACTGAAGCTGTTCCTGCGAGTGTTTCTCCCCCCAACACACACACACACACACACACACACACACACACACACACACACACACTCTATGCAGAACTTCCCAAAGTGGGGACCCCAAGCTCAGTGCCGCATACTCTTCACCAGCTTCGACGAAAATTATTTGAAAAGTCATTTTTTGTCATCTTTCACAAGACACCACTTTCCTAGGCAGAATGGAATGCAGGGCTCCGTCGTGTGAATCAAATAGCAGACGTGTGGCCAGAGGTTAATAACTCCCGTTGCCAGGTCCCGAAAGGAAGAAAAATCACAGCATCAGTTCTACTCTTGACATTTGCTTCTGCCACCCCTTGAAGGGAACAAGGCTCCTTTGTGCATCTTAAAGAGGCCTCCATTTATGTCTCTCCAGAGTTCTCTGTAGTCACGCCGCTCCATTTTTTTTTCTTTTTTGGTGGGTGCTGAGTAATGGGAAGGTGTTATTAGAAGTGGGGGATCAAAACACCCTGGCTATTGGTTGTAAACCATGCCCCCCTCCACCTACCCACTAGAGTGGCAATAGCAAGCCATCAGACACAAGCGGCAGTTCTCTGGTGTGGAAGATCTGCTGCCTGCGGCGAGAATCAGAAGTCCCTGCTGTATCTGTTCAAATATGTGAAGTACAATGGAACGGCACTGAAAGTAGAAAGACAAACCAAGTGTGCTTCGGAGTCGCTCTTTGGACAATGACCCTCAGACCCAGTCCCCTCTGCCGGGCCAAGTGTGACTGCTCATCCACACCCACAGTCGCCCAGTTGTGTGCTTAGGCTGTCAGTCAGCCGTTATTGGCTGTTGCATCTCTTGTGATGATGGCTGAATGACACCGCAGCCAGCGCTGTGTGCTGGCTGTTCCTTCTCCATGGCCCTCCCAGTGCGAAGCTTTCCAGCAAGCTCAGGCTGAGTCTCTCCTCCTTTCTCAGTCACGCTACAAGCTGAACTGTGTCCTCACAGGCGCAGAGTCCTGGAAGATACTGGACACAGAGTCATCCATGCTCTGGACTTAGGAAAACAAAGAGTGGCCCTCCAAAATTGTTGGAAATGCCACTTGTAATCATGAATAGGTTGAAATCCTGCTGAGAATATGCCTGTAATTAAAAAACTTGCTCTTTCTGCACGGGATGAATTCTGACACTTTTTTAATGGCTTTCTGACCTATTCCTTCTCACTTTTTTTTCTATTTCAAATTCTGTTTCTGATGCATGAAGTTCATTTCATGACTCATGAAAGGAATATGACTTGAAGGAGTTCTAACTTATCAAGTCTGCAACAGAGCCTATAATGTTTCAGCTTTTTAAAAAAATATTTATGAGAGAAAGAAAGAGAGTGAACGAGCGAGCAAGAGAGAGAGAGAGAACCCATGGAGCATAGGTGGAGGGGTCAGAGAACAACTCTGAGAAAACAGTTCTCTCCTTCCACCATGTGGGTTTCTGGAGATTGAAGTCCAGTCACCAGGTTTGCAAGTAGACGCCTCACCTGATGGGCTATTTCTATTTGCTCCTGAAATTTTTCATTTCTAAAGAGTTTTATGGGGTATGGTGTTGCTGCTTGTCCTCGGGCCGTTATCTTAATCACACAGTCGTTGTTCAGCACTGTGGACAGGGCAAAAGCGTATGTCTGCCCCATAGGCCCATGCCTGAACCTATGAAGTCCGTGAGTCGCCCTGCTCAGCAGGACATGCTATCGGCTAATGGGGCAGCATGGAGCCTTCCAGAGTTTACCTAACAATGAAGAACATGATCCTTCTTTCATAGAAAGAGTGTGCTGGTCTTCAGAGATGAGGCCTTTGGGGGAGACCCCATCAAGGAATAGGGGTGGAGAGGCAGTGCTGGGCTGTTTGTGGGAATCAGCTGCTCTGCACATGCCTCTGATCGCAGCTCTTCTGATCGCTCCGGTTTGTTCCGGTTGCTGCATGCTGACTCCTGTGGCTCTGCCTTTACTGGGGCTCCTGCGGCAAAGGTGCCACACGCCCTGCGCTCAGTCTCTCCTGGGTGCCTTCAACTCACACTGTTATGCAGTTGAAGTGACAAGACCTTTACCTTTGTCTGTGGACCCTGCCCTCTTTTGTACACGGCGCCTTTGGACCTGGAAGCTTCAGCAAAAGGTTGATAGACACGCTTACCCCAGACTTATTCCGTCAGAATGCGTCTGGTGATAGTAAGGATAATGGTGTTATTAGAAGTTCCCTGAGTGACTATGTCGTACAGCCAGGGCTAAAGAACAAGGTTATTACACTGTGATCTCACAAGCCTAAAGATCAGGCCCTAATCAGCATCTCTCCCTCTTCTTCTCCACTTTCTTCTCCTCTTCAAAACTCTCCCAGCCCTCTGTGCAGTGCTGTGGGCTCCCCCCAAGTAGCTAACATGACGAGTTGAACTTGCCTGAGCATCTGGCTTTGCCTACAGAATGAAAGGCTCACCCTTCCTTCCTTCCTTCTTCCACTGTTACACCTGACTTGATAGGCGTGGAAGTGGGTCTCACTGCACTCTAGGAGAAGAACGAGCTGAGGCTTAGAGAGGTTTGACTCATCAGCTAGTGTCACGCAAAAGGTGACAGAGGCGGAGCCTGAACTTAGTCCAGGATACAGAGCTGTTAGGAGGGGGCACCTCCAGAATTCTAAGGGACATTATTAGTTAAGTGAAATGAAACACCACAGGTAAATACACTTTGTTTCTCTGCACCATAATTTTTAAAGAATTATGGGAAATATAATAGCCTAATGAATATTATTGTATCATTCATTTTTCAAAAGTAATATTATCCCTTATTAATATATTCTGTTTACCAGGTACTGTACTTGGTGATTACAGTCGTCATTCAGCACCCACAGGGATTGGCTCCAAGATCCCTGAGGATGCCTAAGTCCATGGACACCCTCGTGTTCCTCTGGTGTAGTATTTACATATAACCTCTGCATAGCCTCACATCTACATCGAATCAGCTCTGGATGACTTCCAATACCTACTATAAGTTCTGTGTAAATAGTCACACTGTACTGTTTAAGAAATGGTGAAAAATGAAAGTAGTCCGTACATGTGAATTGTAGACAAAACTTTCCCCCATTTCTTCTTTTCTTTGAATATGTCTGTGTGCGTGTGTGTGTGTGTGTGAAGGCCCAAGGGTGACATTGGGAACCATCCTGGATTGCTCTACCTCCTTATTGCTTTACTCTGGGGTTTCCCAGGCTCTGCCTTCCGGGATTGGAATTGCAGGCTACCACCGTATCCAACTGGCATTTTTAGTGGGATCTGGGGATCTGAGCGCAGGTTCTTTTGCTTGTGACGCAAAGGCTTTAACCCCTAAGCCATCTCCATGCCTTTCCCACGTATTTTCAGTCCTACGATCCAGGATTCAGAGGGTCTGTGGTTATATTTGCTGCCCTCTTTACCCCGCTTGGTTTCATGGTGCCGTGAGGAGGCCTCACTACTCCTACCTTGCAAATGAGGGGCTTAAGTGGCTGCTGTAAGATTAGAGTTGCCAGGAGGATTTGAATCCAGGTCTTTGTGGCAAAACCCAGCCCTCCTTGAGCATTCACTATTCCCGACTTGCAGTGGACTGTGAGCGCAATTGTAGCATTAGATGCTGCACTCAGCAGGGGGCGGAAGGCGCGATGGAGGACAGCTTCAGGCAGCAGCTGGAGGGTGGATGGGAGCTGGGATTGGCCACCTGGGAGAAAACAACATAAATGGGGTCTCCATAGACCAGAGTGGCTGCTTGGTGAAAACTTACAACGTCCCCGACTTTATTCTGTAACCCACGACCCAACGTTCTTGGTTCCCACCCCAAGACAGGAATAGGCAGGTTCCAGGCAAGGCCATCCTTCCATGTGCTCACAGAGAGACACAGAAGTGCCTCTGTTGTCGCCGCCGGAGCTCAGCGATGATAGATGGCCGCCGTTTGTGGCGCCTGAAGCCATCATTCATGAAGGACAATGGCCTTCTGGGACCCAACACGTTTGGAGAAGAGCATGAAGCAGACAGAAGCGGGATTATGTGAAACAAAATCAAAGGAAAACTGTGAGGCGTCTCATTTCCCAAGCTTGAAACCAGCGGGAATGAAGCTCTCCTTGTGCAAAAATTACTAGCAAAGGCCCTGAGAGCCGCGCTGAGTTTGCTAGCTTCTTGGTGTCCGTTACCAGCCCACACTGGAAAGGACTGTGCAGGATTTAGCAGGGTTATCCTGTCATACAGCATCGCGTGGCGTATATTTTGTTGGGGTGGGGGCGGGAAACCTGGTGTATATGATTTCACTGTGTTTGCAAGTGAAGAACTGAGGTAGGAATTCCAGGTCAGTAACTGCAGAACCATCCACAGGAGTTTTCTAGGTCTGAAGCCCTGGTCCCTCGTGTGCAAAGTCTGGGCATAAACGGGCGAGTGGGTTGATTTCATTTGGTTTGGGAATCACATTTTAAAACAGTAGAAAATCCGCAACTTGAGTAAGTTGAGGAAAAGTTGATGTTGTATATATGTATGTAAGGTTTAGGGTAATAAAAACAACTGAGGGGCTATGGAGATGGGTCAGGGGTTAAAACTTTTGTCTGGCCAACAAAAAGACCTGAATTCAGCTCCCCAGATCTCACATAAAATTGTTGAGTGAATGTAGCCGTAACCTGCACTTCTGGGGGCGGAGCCTAGGAAACCCCAGAGCAAAGCAATAAGGAGGTAGAACAATCCAGGATATTCTGACGTCACCCTTGAGCCTCCACAGGCATACACATTCAAGTACAATCTAGTTCTCTCTTCTCTCTCTTTCTCTCTCTCTCTCCCCTCTCTGATGCTTTGTGATAGTGGCTAGGAATGAAACTTTCTGAAAGACAGATGAGTAAGAAGGCCCCTATAGTAAGACAGCATACAGCCCCCCACATCTAGTCTGTCTTCGAAGACTGGAATGTGCAGCTTGCCTGGGCAGAGAGAGTTCTGTGACTTGGAAACTGGGAGTCTCATTCAGTGAAGGGAAGTGGCCCACTTTAGAATGAGCTCGGGAACATCCTGGCAGAGGTCAGATCCTCTCTGCCAGGTCCCCATTCCGTCTCGGGTCTCCCCATGATGGGCAGTGGCCTTCAATCAACAGCATGTTGGGAACACATGAGAACGAGTGCTTGCTGACTGCTCGGCTCTTTGTCGGGCTCTGGGGATGCAAAGAATATGTGGGGAGGCGCTGTTACTGGTTAGTGGCAAAGCATTTGGCTACTGGAACAGCGAGGTCTGGATTGGAGTATCAGCCCTGTCGCTTGTTGCTCGGCTAGACAGAGCATATTTCTCTGTGGCTTGGTTTCCTCATCATAAAACATGAGATTATCATAGGACACATTTCACAGGGAGGTTGTCCATGTTCAATATGCACAGTAAACTAATATCATAGAGCATTAAAGAGGCAAATGCATTTAAAGCATTAAATTAAACTAATACTCAGAGTTTTCCACAAGCCAAGGTAAGCAGAGAAGTTGCACAGAGTGTTGACATATTTTTTTTTCTGGTTTCATTACTGTTGTTGTTTTCATGAAACAGAATTTTAGTGAAGGCTCACTTCATGTCCACGCCTGTGCTGGTGCCAGGGATGTGGCAGTGGTTGGCACGTGGTCCTTCTCTTGTGGGTTCATGGGGCTGAACAGCGGGTGCCGATATGCCCTGCAGCAGCAGGAGGTTGTATATTCTTCAAAATGGTTCAGGCGACTGGCTGCAGGGAACTCTCCCTAGAGAGGTGAAGATCAGTTTGGGGAGCCCAGAGAGCTCTTCCTGGAGAGGGGAGCCCTTGCTGTAGAACAGAGAGGAGTTTCCTGAAAGCAGGAGGAGGGAGCGCCGCGTGTTGGAGGCACACCCCTCTGCAAAGACCTCATCTCAGAGACCCAGGGGATTCCGAGGAGGGAGAGACAGCAGGAGCGCCCACCCCAGAGAGACGCTTCCTACAGGCTGGCGAGGGCGAGAGGCACATGCTGCAAGGGCGTGGGCTGCTCCAGCAGGGGAAGAGCATGCGCAGAGGTGCAGAGACGGTCAGTATCACGCATGCGGAGAGGAGGGCGAGTACATCTCACAGGAAGATTACACCAGGCTCGCTGGGTGGAATTGGGTCAGCGAGCTCAGAGGATGAGCCAGCTAACTCCCGGGCTATGGTCCCCCTCAAGCCAAAGAGTCGCAGGTGCATTTGATTTCACTCTGAAGATTTTTTTTTATGGGCTCATAAAAGCTATATATTGTGGGGCTTGTAAAACATCAGCCCGAGCCACAAAGTAGAATTAACAAGGTGCAGTGGAGGTAAGGCCCCAGGAAATAAAGCAAGCGCCTACTGTCTTTTCCTGTCTCCCAGCCATCTTCCAGCTAACTGTTTCGCACATGCAGCCCCCAACACCTCTGACAGGGACGTGGTAGGGAGCCAGGAAATGAACAGTTAACAAGCAAGCCAGAGTGTCAGTACAAACAGACACAGAATCAGAGGCTTCAGGTGGGTTCAGAACTGGTCTCTCAGATACTAAGCACTTGCCCCATCCACATAGGTGAAGGGAAATTCAGCGTACCCATCATTTTTAGATGCGACAACTGGTCCACTTGTACACCCCAAATGTTTAGTATACACACTGAGAAATCTGAATGGTTTCCATTGTGTCCTCTATCAGACCCGACAGTAGCAAGATGGGAATGGGAGAAAGAGCTTATTCATCTGCCTCTCTGTGCCTTGGACAAGCAATGAACCCGAAGAAGCAAGAATGAACCTGGAGTTGTGTGCATGGGTTCCTGGTCTGCGTGCTCTCCTGGGGTCTTTAGTCTTAGCTCCTTCCATTCCTATAAAATGAGCTGTCTCTCCTCCTTTACAGCCCCTGGGGCAGTAGTGAGATGGGGGGGGATGGAGCCTGGCACTCCTTAGATCCTAGGCAATTACTGATCTTCCCTAACCTTTATTTGTTCACAAAAAGGACTCTCAATGTAAACCATGTCCCTTCTCACCAACATTCTGGTTGCTATTTGGCATTGTAGACTGAAGTCACACATGCCAGACATGGGGCTAGTTTCGCATAATAACTCGATATGGAGAAGGGGACTGTTGAGCTCTCCCCTAGCAGTCTTTATTTGGAACATCTTTATAGCACTACAAAGAAGAGCCAAAGAACCAATGTCCTGCGCTGTTCACTAGGTTATTTCCAGAACACCCTGGGCGTAGGCCCGTGTTGGCCACTGGGTAGAGATTGATGGGCAAGGCAGGGCCCTGCCTCCAGGCTGGCAGGAGGGCAGACATATGTACCATTGCTGGGCATGCACTAAGACGGGAACACAGGCCTATGTGCTTACATCTGTTCCTGCCAGGAGGAGTCGGGACCAAACTCTCACAGGTTGACTCAGGCAGATGTTGTCAAGCAAATCTGAGATAGCAGGTCCTGCCCAGGTGGCCACATGGGGCTGGAAAGGCCAGAGCATTTCCAGGAAGCGGGGAGTAGCTCTGTAAGCATTCTCAGATGAGGAAACCCATGCTAGGAGATTCAGCCATATGCAAATGATCGAACAAGCCCCAGCAAGTCTTTTTCTGTTCTCTGGGCCTTTCCCCATCCTCCACACCAGCCTGCCTACCAGCCCCGCAATCCACGATGCGCCGTCTGTGGCTCACAGCCCGCAAGCCAGTGTGAAGCTGACTTGGATCTCGGTCTATTTATCTATCTTCCTATTTATATTTGGAAGCTTGGCTTCTTCATCTGTTAGAACTGCCTGCATTGCACGCCCTGGAAATGTCTCTGTTTACCTTGATGTGCTGTGAGCACGATCCAGGGTTATTAATAAAATGGCAGCTTCCCAGCTGCTGAGGATGGGGAACTGTCATCAAAGTTACCGTCACAGTGGGACTCTGGTAAGCAGACCCACTCCGCTCGGACCTCCAGGACAGGGTGAGGAGACGTCTCCTGTCTTTGTGGGAGCTGCCAAAGTGCTTTACCTCCTTCCCTGGATAGCCAAACTCCACTTTCTGCACACCCCTGAGAACACCAACAGGCAGATTTTCAAGCACTCATTCTGCCTAATTATCAGAAAGTCTTAGCATAAAATTCAATACCTCTCATCAAAAATAAATACTTCCTCCGTCTCACAGGAAGCCTAATTTGTCCGAAGCGGGCACACCTTCTCATGTGGTACCCTCACATTTCAGAAGATCATGGTACTGAACAGCGAACTAACCCTTTCAGAATGACCTGAAGCTTTGAGTTTGCTGCAATCTCCATTGGTCCTTATTGGGTTTTCCCCAGTCAGCCCATGGTTTAGCACTCCAGGCCTTGACCTCCTTTGATTTCCCTGGATGGCGTCTTTATGCATGTTATTGATATAATTCCCAGCTTTCAGATATTCCGTGTTGCCACAAGAGTGACACATTCCATACTTGGAATGGTGAGTTTTTAAATCTTTGCCCGAATTAAGCATATGCCATGAAGATACTCTTCTACAATGCTGGGCTGTGGTGGTGGAAGAGGGGGGAACGGGGGGGGGGGGAACAGTCAATCCCACTGTCGAGAAAAACTAATAATCCCAGGGTATTGTTGCCAAGCGAGGGCGTTCAAGAGGCCAAGTGTCCTAAATGTGTGTGTGTGTGTGTGTGTGTTATATTGGATGTACATACTGGTGTGGGTGTGTGCACATCTACACACATATGTGACTGTGTGTGCAAGTAGAGCTCTGAGAACTACATCTAAAGTCTTTCTCAACACGCTTCACCTTATTTTTTGAAACAAGGCCTGCATGGAATCTGGAGCTCTTTGATTCAATTAAGCTGGCTAGCCAGTGAATTCCGGAGATCTGCCCGCCTCTTCCTTGCTATTGCTAGGGTGACAGATGCACGCCATCGCACCTAGCTTTTACATGGGTGCTGGAGATTCAATCTCAGATCACCACGTTTACGTACCGGTCACTTCACTGAGCCACCTCCTCAACCTCCTAAGTGCATTTTTGACTTGAGGTATTTTTCTAATTTTTATCTGTAACGAGAAAGAAAGAGAGAGAACATGCATACCATAGAGCGGGGGCAGAGGTCAGAGGACAACTTTCAGAAGTCAGTTTTCTCCCTCCACCCTGTGGGACCCAGGATTGAACTGAAGATCACAGGTTGCAAGCCAACACCTCACCCGCTGAGCTATTTCACCAGCCCCTGACTGCTGGTAGCTTCCCATTTGCAATGGGTTTATGGCCCTGCTGTAAGGAAAAGAACCCTTTTTGGATAGCAAAGCTCACTCCAACCTCATTGTGACTGGCAGAGGTGGGTGTGGCTTTCCCATTTCACAGGAGAGGATACCAAGGCTGAGAGAATGAAATGACCATCCTGTGTTATAGAATCAGAGATTTCACGCTCGGCTGTGACTTTGCCCAGTGAGTCTGGTTTCACTTGAGCTTGCTGGATAACTCTGGGCAAGGCCTCCATCTCTCCCCTTGGAAGCACTTCTTTCCTCCACTGTAAGGTGAGGCTACTGCTTAAATCAAAGCTTCTTAACATGAGCATGTGGGCTGGGAGAAAATAACTGAAAGTTAGCATTTTCTCCTGTTGAGAATATAGGTAATAAACCACGCAGTGCTAGCAGTTTCTAGGACTTCGTTACCAGGAAGAATCAGTTATTTTTGTATTCCATTATAGTTATTGGAGATGCCTCGAAATATCATTTACACTCCTCACTACCTCAAGGTTATGATAGTTATTAGACAAGCCGTTAGATCTTGTTATGACTTGGAAAAGAAATAAAAATATAACAATCACAAATTTCTCATTTAACATTTTGATGACTCTTTCAATATAATTGGCTTCCTTTGTAATCCTATTGGTTTTCATTTTTTGCATTTAAAACTTGTTTTTTTTTCAGAAAAAGGAGTTGGCATTTAAAGAAACTGCCAGAGAGGTTCATGGGATCCCTCAAAGTTAAGACTTTGTCCCAAGTGAGATCTAAGTCACTCCAGCTTTTAGGATTCAGATCTCTTCCACTTGGACTGGGTGCTTACTCAGTAGCCCAGTCTGCCCTGCCCCTGCCCAACCTTCTCTGCGTCTACACCAGAGGTAGCCACGGAGACACTCGCTCGCTCCCCTGGGTCCCGTGCCGCAGGATGGCATTCAGTTTCATCAGACGAGCAGCCTCCTACTCTATGGGCAGCTGACGCTGTCAGAGAAATGTGGGATGGGTAGAGGAGAGAGGCCGAGGCTCTCGCCCCTCCAGGTCTCCTGTTCTGGAGACCCTCAGGGTGCTTGTCTGAGTCGGTCTCATACCTCAAGTGTGTATCCTCCCCACCCCTGTTCTTCTGGCAGACCCTTGGGGGGTCTATCTCAGATCTAGAAGGCTTGTGTGTTTCTTTTTGTATTGCAGGGAGGCAAAAGCCTGGAGTCAGACAGACTAGAATGTGGGAAGAAAGGAAAGAATGGTAGTGTTGAGGTTGACTTCAGACGCTTCCACGTGGCACGTGTACACATGCATTACTTCTGTACAACACAGCAACCTCTCCCTCCCCCATATAGTGCAGAATCCCAGTGGGAACTCCTGCAGATAGGGCAGCTGGCAGCTGTGGGGAGGCCGTGGACAGTCCTTGAAGGCATTGAGATTTCACTCGCGACTCCACCAGGCCATGGGGTGTTGCTAAGTGTCAGAGTTTGAGGTCTTTTCTCTCTAGTATAATTTTCTCATCCTGATTGCTTCCCGTCACCTTCCTGGTACACACATGCAAATTAACTCTAAGCAAGAGAGAAAAAGGACAAGCTCTTTGATTCAGAAATGCCCAAAGAAAGCTAAAGTGAACATGTTCTGATGTTCCGAGACCCTAATCAACAGCAGAAATAGGGGGTGGGGGTTTCATAGGCACCAGCAATGATGACTTGGGATTATTAGAGATCTCACCCTTAGGGAGAACTCGTCCTCACTCAGGCATCTGGTGGCAGTGTGATCAGCTTAACTTAAATCAACAGTTTCCTGAATCAGCTTCTATAGCCAAAGAGCATATTCTCAGCCCTCCTGCAGTTTCTGGGCTCTGGTCTCATGAGTAGAGCCAGCAGGAGCGTCTAGCGGCAGGTCTCAGCTTGTGCCTTCTCTAGCTCTGCTTTGTTGGTTCACCAGGGCTCTGGCTTTATGGATTCTGATCATTTAGGTCTGGTGTCCACCTTCCTGCAGGGGCAAACCAGTAGATACCTCATCCCTGTTAGTCAGTGGTCCCCCGCTTTTCCATGCGAGTATAGAAATGACCATGGATATCTCACCATCCATTTCATTCCCAGCCTCCATGTATTTGCCCAGCATAACTCTGGAATTCTTCTGTGGTTTCTTGCTCACCTCCTTGGTTTGAGTTCTTTGGAACCCAGTGAGCTTCTTAACATCCTGCCTTATCCAGTCCCAGTCACTCTATCCCTGGGGCCTTCCTGAAGTCAGTCACCCTTCTTTAGTAAAAACGAGCAGTCATCACTAGTAACTAAAATTATGCAAACCATTCAATATGTATGATGAAGATGAATAATCTGTTGGTTTAGAGTATGAATTCTAGAGTCAAACCACCTCTGTTGAGAAGCCTGCTTCTAAGCCAGCCATGTTGCTGTACTCAGGTAGTCCCAGTATTCCATGTTCCTGAGCTGCAGTAACAAGAAACCATATTGAAACAGACAATCAAACAAAATAGCTCAACCTCTACCATTCAACATATGATTCTGGGCACTCATAATCCATCTATCAATACCCCGGTTTCCTTTCATAAAATAAGGAAAATGCAGCACCTACCTCACAGAATTGTTGCCAAAACATAGGGTGCCTGTTTTATACTCTTAGTACATCCAAAATAGGGTCAAGATAATCAGGAGAATTCAAAGTCCTCTTTTATTAGGTAATGAGATGGAGGCTAGCCTTGGCTTCATTTCTCAAAAAAATGTGTTTATGAAGGTTAAAGGAGTTAATTCTTGTAAGGTTTTTGATGCATAGTGCACCATAAACACCAAATTTATAATTCAAACTATTCTGGTTTCAGTTCTAAAAATACGATCAGCATTTGTCTTTGCTAGGTAAGAGACCCATAAGCAGTGTAGCCCCTCAAGGGTTCATTGGCTTGACACATTTCAGATGTAGACACTGAGGCTGACAGAAGTGAAGGAGCTGTCCATGATCAGCCATCTTGGAAGTGGGTTAGTTAGTACTGGATTTGGAATCCACTAGGGGACAAGCATCTAACCTCACCCTGTGAGAGATTGTGTCCATAGGTGAGCCTCCAGGAAGTCAATAAGGGATCGTGTAGATGGTCAGCATCTGGGAGTGTGTGAGGGATTATCTTGATTAGAATAATTGAGGTGGGAAGATGGTGCAGCATTTCCTGAACTGGGGCAGTAGATTGCATTGAAAAAGAAAGCTAGAAGCTGGAGAGGTGGCTCAGGGGTTAAGCCTCTGCCTTGCAGGCAGAAGGTCCTGAGTTCGGATCCTAGACCCCACGTATAGACGCCGGGCGGAAGCGGGGGCGGCCTGCATTTCTGCTCCTGGTAGGGAGGAGCCTGTGAATCCCAGGGCAGAGTAAACAAGGAGGAGGTGGAGGCGTCCATGGTGGTTCCCGAATTCGTCCGTGGTTCTACACACACACACACACACACACACTCACACACACACACATACATACACACACATGCACAATTGAATAAAAAATAAATAAATAAATAAGAAAGTTAGCCGAGCACATGCTTCTGTCACTCTGTGCTTCTTCACTGTGCACACCACGCGAATCCTGGCATCATGCCTCCCCTGCCAAGATGGACTGTGTCCTTGAGCTGTGAACCCAAATCAACCTTTCCTTCCTCAAGTTGCTTTGTTAGAGTGTTTTGTCAGAGCAACAGGAGAAGTAACTAATACAAGAGGTGACCGAGCCAGGAGTCCATCCCAGACTCTGCATAGCCATTGCCGCCAGCCGCGGTTCACGGGGGCCCACTGAGCAGCACACAGTGTCCTGATCGCGCTTCCTTGCACCGTCAGGTGGAGATGGGCTTTCTAGGTAGACAGACTGGTCAAAGAAAAGGAACCTTGAAGCATCGTTGAGGGATAAGGCTGCAGACATAGATGGGATGAAGACCCGTTACTGTCTTCCCCATGGAAGCCTGATGTTCTACCAGGGCAGCAGACAGGCTTTGATTCAGCTCTGTGCCTCTACCAGGTCCCAGGGACTTGACATCTCTCCACTCATTGTCCCACATGTCAGTGGCCCAAGAGGACCAAAATCAGTGCTCAACACCTCATATGCTCCCTGGTCGTTTCCCGCGAGGTGATTAGCTAGAGAACAGTCAAAATCAAGCTAAAGAAAGGCTAGTTCCACACCCGCCCTGAGCTTTGATCTCTGTCCTTAAGATCTTACAAGACACAGGATATGGGTTGACTAGAGTTTAAGCAAATTCCATTGCTCAGTGTTATGCCGAGGACAAGGTGGATTCTGGGAGCAGAGCAGAGCTGCAGCTGGGATAGAACTGAGCTCCTCCCTACATTCACTCCCCATTCTATTTAATTTCAGGAAAATAAATTGAGAGGAAATATTCATAAATGTGTGTCTCACATGTAGAAAGAAAACTCATCAAGTCAATAATGCTAGCAATACAAATTTGTTTCTAAGTGTTGGAGAGAAGAGGGTTAATGTGATATAATTACTGTATAATTTGGCTTGAAATTAAGTCCATTGAACATGGCCACAGCAGGGCGGAGAGACGTGGGACCCATAGAAACGTGTGTGGTATGGCTCTCGCATTCGATGCTCCTCTAGTCTGGGGCTCTTGATACAAAGTCTGTGAATTTTGTGCTTGAAGAGAGGTGTAATAACCTCTCATGACTGGTTTAAACCAGGGCCTGGCATTTGAGGACAGACCTGGTTTGTCCCCTCATAGGCTTCCGTACTGGTAAAATCTGGAATAAGTCAAGTGTAGTGGTGCGTGTGTGTGCAGGGAAACAGATAGGGCTTTGATACCAACCAGTGTAGAACTCAGAAGCAACCTTTCAAGGCTTAACCACAACTCCAGGATGTCAGGCTTTGTCTTCAATGAGCTAAAAAGCTGTCAAAAAGGTTTTAGGAAGCAGACATGATCCAATCTGTACTTACCAAAAAAAAAAAATCCTTGGCTTTGGTGGTGAGAGAATTAAAGTGGAGAGTGCAGGCAGAACAGACAAGAGAGTCTTACAGTAGTCGAGGTGAGAGATGGTGGTGTCTTCATGGAGTTGTGGAACTGGAGCAGGAAGGAGAAGGAACTGTATTTAAGGTATCTTTGGAAATTAGACTCATAGGACTTGGCAATTGATTGGCTGGGGCCAGTGACAGGCAGGAAGCATAAAAGCAGTTGCCCAGTATTCTGGTAGAATAAGTCAGTAAAGGATGCTAGTCTGTGATTGAACATGCTGGAAGAAAGCTCTCCGCCACCACAACAAAAATAACAGGGAAGATAAAAGGCAAGTTCTGTTGTCTGTCTGAAAGTGATTAGCTCCCTACTTAGAAATAGGTAAAGAACAGAGAAACGTAGTCCCCAAGGAAGTTATTTTCCAAGAAATGTAGAAAAACATGTGTGACAGTATTCAGGACATGGAGATTCAAACTATCACATAACGGATAGGCAAAGGGTCCCAACACTTAATACTGATGAAAGCAAGGGGAACTGGTGGATGCTCATCACTGCTGGTAGACCGTAAAGGAGGCACAGTATTTTGGAGAATAACAATCATTTTTAAAACTATTAAGCAATATAGCATAAGTACTTGGTCAAACAATTACATAAGAAATGTGTGTGAAATATTAAAATATTTACATTAGTAGAAAATTGGAAACAGTTGATATATCCATCTATGGGGATTTATTACTTATCATGGAACCATTTTAAAGTATGCTAATTTACTAAGTTAAAGTACATTAAAATTAGTATATATGGTAATCCTGTTCTGTATGTTACTTGAACATATACCAGGTAAACATCTGTTATCAGTATCTATTTTTTCCTTTTTTTCTCTTTCATGTGTATGTGTGTGTTCACATGTGCATGGGTGCACATGCATGCATGTGTATGTGGAGACCCAAGCTTGCTGTTGGGAATTTTCCCTGATCGCTCTTCCACTTTGTGCCTTGAGACAGGGTCTCTTGGTCAAAGCAAGAGCTCAACAATCTGGCTAGACTTACTCGCTGGCTGCTTCTGAGATTCTCTGGCTCCGCCTGCCGAGACTAGAGTTACAGTAGACTGTCAAGTTCGCGTGGCTTTTAAATGGATTCTGAAGATCTGAACTCTGGTTTCTTGCTTATGTTGCAAGTGCTGTAACTATTGAACTATCTCTCTGGCTTGTCAGTGTTCTTACAGAAAGGCCTAGAAAGAAATAGAGCGGAACTGGCATTGCTAAGTGTTTTTTTTAATAATTATGTCAAATTGTTTTGAAGCAATGATAAGAAGTAGAAGCTCAGAGCCCTTAAAATCCAGCACCCATGGCAGCCCCCTGACACCTGGGAGCTCCTCATCCTCATTTGCAGTGGGTGGTGGAGTTCTGAACATTCCTCTCCTTTCTATTCCCTTGGCGATTATCTGGGGTCTCTTGAATAAAGACTCACTTTCAGTCATATTTCTCTAACGTGGCTTTAGCAATCATGATGCTTCTTACCAAAGTGCCCTTTGGGGAGCTTAAATAGCCATCGATACCATCTCGTCACTGAGAGAAAAGCCAGCCATGGAACAGAACAAGATGAACCTGCCTTGATTGGGAAATAGAACTTAATTAGTGACCAAATGCCAAAGAATTGCAGCTTTGGGCTTTGGGCAGGTGACTAGGGAGGGTGAATGTATATGGCGAGCACTGGGTTAGAGGTGGCAAGGCCTGGTGTCTTCTGTTACTGGTTTTGGGGAACCATATACAACCAAGTGTGAAGCATCCTTGTTTCAGATGCCTGTGGGCTCTGAAGTCACAGTACAGCGAGGGACCTTCACTGCAGCTGCAAAGCGTAGTTAGGGCCACTGCTGACAGGTGGAATAGTATGTGGATTAGCATTTTTAACTTCAGAAGCTACTTATGCTAATAAGTGATAGAAAATATGTATATACATGCATACAGCAACTCATCCTCTGATTTTTTAAAATTTATTTTTTAGGTCTATAAGCTTATTGAGTACCAATCCCTGTTTCTTTCTATCCCTTGTCCCTCCCATTCCCCTCTCTTCCCCTCATCAGTCCATCCCACTTCCTCCCACTCTCCTACCTGGGCACTTCTATAGATTCCAGGGTTCCCTTTGGCTTGTCTATTCTTGTGGGGGTTCAGGACTTTGTGGCATACCAAGTTGACCGTCCTCGGGATACCCCACTGACAGGGGCATTTCCCTTCACTCATACAACTCTAGTCCCTAAGGCTTCCCTTGTGTGACCTTCTCTCTCTTTAGTTCCTCATGTAGTCTATGGGGCATGTTGGTATTTCAGTCATGCCCCACACCCCCTAGGATAGGGAGATTAGGATGACCTGATTCTGGAAGAGCATTGCCAGGTGCATCCTGTGATTTTATAGGTATTGTATGCAAAACAGAATGGATATTGCACACTCCTTTATGCCTTTACATAGACACTAATATCATACATAAAACCTTTTAAAATATTATTAAAACTTCTTTATCTTGTGTGCGTGTGTGTGTGTGTGTGTGGTGTGTATGTCCTAACATGTACATATGTACATGTGTGCCTCGATGCGCATGTGGACATCAGAGGACAACTTTGTGAACTTGGTCTCACTGTCAGGTCAACAACGGCAATAGCAAAACAGCAACTTAATCTGGGGAAATGAGCAAAGGTTGGTAGAAGTAGCACATGGATAGCGCCAAGAAGCTGCAACAGGCCTGGACCACCCACCCCATCCTGGCTATAGTTTTCTCAGATGTAAACATCTCCAGGGTAGTTATGCCATGCAGGAGAGGCTCCGATGCAGGATTAAAGGGCTATCTGCGATTAGCTCGACCTACTCCTTATTTTCCATGAGGTAACATCCAAGACTGGGCTAAAAGTCCAAGGATTGATCTGCCAACTCCTCACTCCACTGGGCTCATAAATAGACAGTGCCCAGATGTAGACGATGTGTGGGTGTAGACAGTGTTACTGCCAAAGTCCAGATGCCCGGCTTGCCAAGTGCTTGAAAGTGATAGAAAGAGGAAACATGAGACTGTAACAAAGACTGCAGTAGTGGTGTAACATCAGGCACAAAAGAGGAGGAATTTTTGGATCCTGTGTGTCATTGAAGCCCTGCTCTGCAACACAGGGAATAGGCTCTACAGAAGGAGAAAGAAAAAAGGATTGGAAAAATAACTCCAAATGTTGAGTGAGTGCCTTGGGGTGGCTACACTTTTCTTTTTGCTCTTTTCTAATGCTCTTAAGGCCTTTTGTGTGTTGTCATCTATGAAAACAAACGTGTGCAGAAATGACTGGAAGGCTGTGTGTTCTGTACTGAGATCTGAGTCCCCTTGGTGTCTGTGCTTGACCCAGAACTGTTCCTGATCAGGTTTAAGTGCACGTGTGCCTGTGTGTATGTATGTGTGTGAGGGCACATGTATTTGTACTCACAGTTCCTTTTTGTGTCTAGGTCCCTGATGAGCCCCCTGACTTCTAGCAACATCCTCTGTTGCATGGATCTGTGACTAGACGTCGACCAATCCTAGGTGTAGAATGTGTGCCGTTTGCCTGCAGAGGATGCCCAGGGTTCATTGCATCTTCTTCTTGTTTTGCAGATGGAAAAACTGAGACTCAGAGAGGGCTAGTGACCTGTCGGACACTGGGAAAGTAGGTAAGTGATGACGCCGAGTCCGGTCTGATGCAAGGCATCCTCCTTCCCCACCCCAATCTCCTGACTTCTCTGCTTCATGTGATCTAAGTGTTCCACAGATGCCTAGCACCTGGGTCTAGTGCTGTGGTTCTGGGAGCCCCAACTTCCCTCTTTATTGTCTCTTGGAACTCTCTAACCCCTGCTGTGGAATTCATACTTTTAAGGTACCCATGCATGTATGTGTGTGTGTGTGTGTATGTATGTGTGTGTGTGTGTGTGTGTGTGTGTGTGAGAGAGAGAGAGACAGAGAGAGAGAGAGAGTATGTAGTGTGTGTATGTATGGGGACACATGGAAGCTGAAGAAGGATGCCACCTTTTTCCCTTGAGACAGGGTCTCTCGCTGATCTTGGAGCTCCCCATTTTGCCTAGGTTGGCAGGCCTGCCAGCTCCCAGGGTCTGCATCTCCAGCCCCCTCCCCAGCACCACAGCACAAAGGGTGACAGGTTCCCACAGCTGGGGGTCTGTACTCAGATCCTGCTGCCTGCACATGAAGTGCTCTCACTCACTGAGCCGCCTTCCCATTTTGTAGGGTTTGGTGATCGTTCCACAACATGCTAAAATGCAACACAAGTTAGTGATCCGTGCTGTCGGACTGAGGCAACCGGGATTGTAGAGAGGGGAAGGACCAAGGTTGAGCTGGAGATGTGATGTCACTAACACGAAGGCATTTGTCTCTGATCCTGTGAGCTTTTCTGCTGGGGGGAGGGAAGGAGAGGGAGTTGGAGGCTGTTGCCTCACGACTGGGAATTTCTGCATCTACCCTTCAGCAGTCAGGAGAGACAGGTTCTTTCCAGCACTCACTTGATGTTTGCAGAAAGCAATGCCTTCTCTGCTTGGGAGCCCGGGCAAGCTGGGAGCCAGGGAGAGACCTGCCAGGGACCAGGGCTGCTGCACCCTCCCAGTGACTGAGATTTAACGTATCAGAGAGAATCGACCTTGGTCCGGGGGACAGGCTCTCCTTGGGCACTGACCCTGCTGAAGGCTGAGGCTTTGCAAAGCTTAACGATTCTGGACTCTAAAGCTGACTGGAAGCTCCTGACTTTGCAGAGCCTCGCCTCAGGCGCCGCGTGGAGAGTGGTAGGGATTAGAGGCTGGGCCGTTTGTTTATATGGAGCACAACTTCTTGCAGACAAAGCTCTCGGGTTCCTTCAAAGTCTAGAATTTCAAAGGGTGCATGAATAACCTCCGGGTCCAACCTAGTGTTTCTTTGTGTGTGGCGTGTGTGTGTGTGTGTGTGTGTGTGTGTGTGTGTGTGTGTGTTCATCCCCCTTAATCTAGTATAGTAAAACATTATATGGGAGGGCAGGAGAGACAGAGACAAAATACGTTTTTGTGTGTACATCTAATGCCTAGAAAGCAACTTTTATGAGCAGAAGAAAATACCAGGTGTAATTTTTCAGCAGGACCCTGAACTGGGCTCTAATTAAGTCCACCAGGCTCTCTGATGGCAGAGACCAGTTATCCCTCCATCCTGACCCATTGTCCTTTGCCCTCTTCTTTGGAGCCTGCTAAAGATGCCTGTTCCTTGTATCGATCTTTCTGAGACAGCCCCCTCCTCTCAGAGCTGTCATCTCTGAATAAGGCTGGTGACCCACCTGAGAGGTGACAGCTGCTCTTGGAACCCAAGCTCCCAGTGTCTCGGGTTGTCCCCGATGGAGACTTTGGGGGTGTCTGTTCAACAGGTGCGCTGCTCTGGGAATTTCAGGGCGCCTTCCTTTCTCTGCAGGTCAGTGTCAGCTACAGTTCCTGGCAGGGTAGGGTTTCCCCTCATCCCACTGCCAGAGAAGGTGAAGGCGCGTTGAAAAGCAGGCTTGGCGCGCCGCAGCAAGCATTCTGCCAGGCCTCCCGAGCGGACGCCGTTCCCAGAGCGATTATCTTTCCTGAGCAAGCAGCAGGTGCTCAGAGACAGGAAGCGAGGCTTAGCCACAGACCGATCGGGATGCTCTACAAGAACGTGCGCTCCTGTAAACAGGTCTGGCTCTGCCGCTTTGCTCCTCTCCTTGGCTCAGTTCTGGGGCTCTGAAGTAGAACACACTCCCCTACGGGGGGAGTTCTGTCTGCAGCACCCCCATTCGTCCCCCACAGTGCCCTAGGAGGGGCAGAATACATCAGAGGGACAGGACAGGATGCGGGTGGATGTAGAAGTCCCGGCTCGCTGCTCGCCTGTGGCCTGTGGAGTGTGCCGACTTGCATTTGAGTCCTACTTTGACCTCCCAATGAACCAATCCACTTGGAGTTTCGCACAAGTTAGTGCAAGTTGTTCTCAGAGTGCATCCTGGTTGGCCGAGGGCACGGAGAGGATTCGGGAGTCAGATAAGAATGCTGTCGCTCGTAGCAAACACTCTGAGAGAGCTCTCCCTGGCATCCTCTGAAGCCCCCCACCCAGTACCCCACCTTTGGGCTCTGGGCGGTGACCACTACACTTTCTCATTCAGCACCACCAAGGCTGGTGTGTGAGCTGACTGGTGACAACTGCTTTGTGCCCAGATCCCAGGCTTCTGGTGCCTCCTGCTGATCCGGCAGGAAACTCTGGGGTCTTTGTTCAGGTGGTAGGTAGCCTGTCTCTTTCAGCCTCAGTTTGCTCATTTTTTTTTTCAAGGAATCAACTGCGCATGTGGAGGTGGGGTGGAGACTTGTGATAATCCTTCAGGCGCACCCCGTAGATAGGGAAGCCGTCAGTAGTAGTTGTCATAGCAGCGGCAGCAGTCATGATGTCGGCATTGATAATGCATCATTTTTGCAGAACTTTCCATTTTTCAAGGAAAAAATTTCTTGGATATTTGATTCTCTCAGCCACTCCCAGCGAAAGACACAAGGCTAGGATTATTCTCCAGCCTGGAGATAAAGAAGCTGGGATCAAAATGCGATGTGACTTGTCTCCTGTCAGCTGCTGAGGGCCTGGCTTGGAGCCAGCGTGGCTCCCACAGGGAGGTGAGGATACAACCCTGGCACCCTATGACCTGCCCAAGAGGTGACATCCATCTTCTCCTGGAGTATAGGCCGCTTTCTCCATCCTCCACCACCATCATCATTCACCTCCCTGCTGGAGAGCCTGCCCTGTTTGTTTGGGGCATTCTGTCTGGTTCTTGACAATCACTTTATCTGCAGGCCCAGCCTCTGGTCCCTGTGGTTGATATCTGCGGGCACAGAATTGGTTCCAAACCAGAAAAGACACTGAGCATTAATCCTGCCTCACATCCCAGGTGGGCCTGTCGCCTGCCTTCAGAGTTCTCTCTCCTCCTCCGCACACACAGTCCAGGCCTGGGGAGCTACAGTCACCCTGTGTCAGCCTTCCACACACTCCTTCCCTGCCTTCAGTGCTTACTCAACCCTCCAGCCAATAGGCAGTTATGAATGTGTTCTCCCTCTCTCTCTCTCTCTCTATACACACACACACACACACACACACACACACACACATATAATTTGTCTCACACACACACATATGTGTGTGTGTGTTCCTTACTATTAGCACATGTACTTCTTGTTTCAAGATGAGATAGCTAAATTTTAAAGAAGATAATTAGCAGGGCAAGAGTACTTAAAAAATTCGGCAATGCTGTTGGAATGTGAACCCACATGTTCAGAGCAAAAGGCATGACTGTTTGTCTTAAAGAAAACAAGTTGCCAATGAATGGCTTTTAAAAAATTGACTATCGGGGCTGGAGAGGTGGCTCAGGGGTTAAGCCTCTGCCTTGCAGGTGGAAGGTCCTGAGTTCAGATCCTAGACCCCACATATAGACGCCAGGCGGAAGTGGGGGCGGCTTGCGTTTCTGGTCCTGGTAGGGTAAAGCCTGGGGATCCTGGGGCAGAGTAAACAAGGAGGAGGTGGAGGCGTCCATGGTGGTTCCTGAATTTGCCTGTGGTTCTACACACACACACAAATACACACACACACACACACACACACACACACACACACACGTGTGCACACATATGCACAATTGAATAAATTAAAAAAAGTTGACTGCCCTTGATTAGTGACAGTGTGTCGGAAAGAATCGTTGGTAAAGCGTTCTTCACACTGCACCCCAGCCATTGGCTTTCCACGATCCTCTTCCACTGCATGGTGAGGTTCCCCAAGGCGGGAGCTGAGAGCAGGGCCCGGGCTCTGTGGGAACTGGGGATACAGGTTGGACTCGTTAAGGGCATTAATAACCAGCACAGGACTGGCTGTGCACTGGGCATAGTGCTGAGGCTTCCATGCGTTTAAGACAGGAAGAGCTCTGAGAACTCCACAGCAAAGGGCTCTCTCCAGCGACATGTGGCCTCACCCACACCTACCTGGCATGCAGATCAGTCATTGACAACGTTTGTCTGGGACCTAAAGTCCATATTCTCCTGCACCCCACATCTGTCGTCACTGGCCAGGGTTCATTCTGATTGGTCCCTGCCTGTGTGAGTCTGGTGCTGGCATAGCATGACATACTATCCCCAGCAAGCTACTTATAGTTAGTAGTTGTATACGCTAAAGGCATGATAAAAGTACTGTGCACACGAGGCAGGAACAGCTTGGCATCATTACCAGGCTAGACACATTGCACGTAACCACGTGCACTGAATTCTTGCCCAGGAGGCTGTCTACATCGACATAAGCACACCGACAACACACTATACCAGGATATGCCCATGCGATGGCAATCCCTTTAGGCAGGGAGTTTTTCAGATGCACCATAGACTGCTGTTGCATATGTAGCCTGATGTTGACCAAAAACACCTTTATATGACGCATGCCAGGGATATTCCCTTCACTTTCCACAGTCGCCTTCTCTGAGAGATGTTTTCCCCACAATCACTTAACACGAAAGGTGAAGGTTTGGACATCTCAAATCACTTTCTGAGTAGTGACAGACCCAGAAGGGTTCTGGGTCACCTGACACAAGAGCTGGTGTTCAGCCATGTCCCACCTGCCCAGATGCACACAGTCCCCTCCAGGTGTTCCTGGTGTGTAGCCACAGCTGGTACTTATGGCCCATTCCGTGCAGTCCCCTGAAGCTGTCGCTCATACTCCGTGCTTAGCTAGGACAAAGTGAGGTTTCCTGCAGCAGGGGCAAAGGTGAAGAAGGCTAAGGGGCTCCTGGTACTACATGAAAGATGGTAGGAAGAGGCACTCACAAAATTAATGAGCAAGGGGTCCTTCCTGAGGACTCCACTCCATTTAATACCTGCAGGCACAGTAAGACCGGTAGGAATACGTATGACCTTCTAAAGTCATGGACAACAGTGGGGAGAATTACAGCCACATTTTTTTCGGGGGGGGGGATTTCTTAGATTTGACTAGCCCTCTACAGAGAAGCCATTGGTGAGTGAGGCTGGAAGAAGTCTTACTCACTGCTCTCGAGGGAGGGCCCCCCTTCCAGCACCTCCCCCACAAGAGCTCGCACACCCGTGACGTGTTTCATCATGTAAGGTTTCATCTTATGCAAGCCGGAGAAATGGCACTCTAGTCTCACTGCTGCAGATAATTGACCCCTTGTGACTTTGTCCAAACGGTACCGAGAACGTGTGTGTTTTGGAATAGGCAGATCTAAGCCAGGAAACAAAGGGGGTTTGGAGCAGATGGGGGTGGGGGGTGGAGGCAGGAATGTGACTTAGAATTCCAGTAGAATTTCTGAGCAGCCAGGGCTCACTGTGTTGTGAGTTTAGGCTGCGTTTGGAGTCCTAAGGATGGCACTGAGGTGCTCAGGTATCTTTGTTTAAGAGCCAAAGCCTGGGTGGGGGGTGGGGGGTACCTGCCTGGCACTTCTTGGCAAAGGAAAAGTTGAGTGTCCACATAATGACTTATTAGCCTGAGCTTGCCTTTGGGTAGACTCAGAGCTTTGCACTCCTGGAGGCGGACCCTGTACACCAAAGAAAATGACGGTCCTCGGTCTCAAACTTGGAGCCTAAAGGTCTGATTCTTTCATGCAGTGCTGTGGCTTTGGATCCATGCACTGTGGAACCTGGGGAGAGGCCGGGCACCTCTCCGGACTTCTATGTAAGATAAGCAGGCGTTTCTCTACCGACTCATGAACCTCAGACCGAGAAGCTTCTCTTGCCTGTTTGAACTTTAAGCTTCCTGCTACCAAGGCCAACGTTTGCTGGGACCTAAGGACCCACATCTCTCTTCACTGGCCAGGGTTCATTCTGATTGGTCACTGCCTGTGTGCATCAGTTGTGGACTCAGCCTTGACTCTTGCTGGCAAGCTGTCCTCTGTGTGAAGTCAAAGGTAGCAGCCCACACCAGTGCCAGCTGCATGTCACTCAGTCCTGTCACATCAGTGACAACCACTGCTACACGGAACTAAAACGCTTATGTTGTTTCTGACGGGAGTGCATCGTGCCAACGCTTCCATTCCCAGGGTCTTTTGAAGTCATCAAAACACATGACAACTCGGGCCTCTTACCAAAGCCAAAGCCTCAGCCTACATATGGTATCAGACCCGAGGGCTGAGGTCTCTTCAATGACCCAACCCCCAAACCGCTCTTTAGCGAGCGAACAGTGCCACACTTTATCATCTGCAGGTTGACGTGACTCTTAGACTCACCCTACACAGCCAGGTGAGAACAGCTCCCTCACCATTGGGGTTCCTTATATCTCCCAACTCTTTATGAAAAGGAAAAAAAGGAAAGAAAAAAAAAAGGAAAAGAAAAAGCAACATAGGGATGACAAGATGGCTAAGCAAGTAAAGATGCTTGTGGCCAGTTCTGACGATCTGAGCTCCTTCCCTGGAGAGGACCAACCAATGCGCGCTCATGCCGTGGCATGCATACACTCACAGCCACACTCACACACGCACACTGCAAATACTAATACTAAGAGTAGAAATTTTAAAAGCAAAATGTAAAAGGAACGGCCTTTTATAAAGGAAAGTGCGCGCACTGGGGATTCCAGGCTGTGTGCCTCAGTCAAACGCTGACCTTAGGGAATCGACCGGATTTCCTGCCTCGGCTCCCCAGTCCACAAAGTGGCATAAAAAGTGGCACAAAGTGGCTAAAAGTGGCATCTGATTCTTGCCCCGTGCCAAATCAGATTGTCACCATGTAGACTACAGTCCCTGCTAAGGCAGCTGTCATTCTCTGCTCATCCTGAAGATAGGGAAGTTGAGGCCCAGGTGACAGTCGCATGGCAGAGCCAGACCTCAAATCCAGCGGCTGTAACTTGACCTGCACATTTCTCAGGCTCTTTCTTGGTTCTGCGTCGGATTCAAATCCTGCTGGGAACTCACTTGGGTCAGACGCCAGAGCCGAGTGCTCACCTTAGCGTCTGATTCCCTCTGCTTGGTCTGTGTCTAACAGCAACTGAGAGCCCATTCCTTCACCGAGTGCCTACTACGTGCCAGGTCTTAACATCCGCCATTTCCTGCCAACATCACGGCTTCTTTTCTTAACCCTGATCCAATCATGTAAGTGAAAGAACGACAGGATTAACCAATCTTCTGAGTGGTGAGCTCCCCGTCAGTGGAGGAATCCCAAGCAAGAGCAAGACAGCCCTTGCCCAGACTATAGCAAGGGTTCAGGTCCTGTCCTGTTAGAGCATCTCTCGGATCCCATGACACTCTGCAGTGCTGTGGCAGGGTGTGTTACAGCCAAGAGCCTGGGATCTCACAGTAGCACAGAGGGAGATGAATGGGGACCTCTCCCTGCACTAATTGCCATGTTCTCCAGAGATCCCACGGAGCCAGCAGAAGCTTGGACTCAGCATAGACTCTGCAGTACAAATACTGCGTGATAAGGAATCATTTAATCCCTCTGTGCCTTTGTTCAAAAGAGACCTGGGTAGCTTTGTCGCTCACTGTGTCGACGACATAATACATACATGTAAGTTGCGGTGGATAACTGTTCATTCCTATGGTGACCAGTATGATCCATGAAGAGTCTAAAAACTGAACTGAATATAGATAAAGACTGTCTCATCCACAGTCAGAAGTGAAAATGAGAGCAACAAGGCCAAATCAGCCCACATTTACCTCTGATGTTCACCAAAGGGGAAGAAGGAATGGAGAACTTATCTTTGAGTTTCCTTGCCACCCAGGGGAAAAGAGAAAGCAGATAGAGAGAGACTATGTGTTGTTCTTATTGGCTAATGCTGAGTGTTAGTTGAGGAATAAATAAACACAAATGATAAGCTACGGAGAGGCCCAGCTTGTGTCAAGATAGCATTATATGATGGATGAGGCGGTATCTCCCGAGAACCAGAATCTGGAACAGATTCGCTCTACAGAGAAGCTTAGAGGGGCAAGCCCCTCGGCGGAGCTGCAGTGACCTCCCTGCAAACTGTAGAGTGGGGTGGACCTTCAGATATTTCACGTCAAGCCCTGGGCGGTTTGTCTTGTTTCCACTGCAGTGACAGCGGCGGTTTGTCTTGTTTCCACTGCAGTGACAGCTATAACCAGACCCCTCCCCCCAACACACACACACACACACACACACACACACACACACACACACACACACACGTGACCATTGTCTTGGGCTGAGAGCCATTTCTAGACAAGGTTCAAGTGAGCGGCCAACAGCAGCTGTCCACACAGCTGGAGGATGAGCGCTTTGGTCTCAGGCCGGTGCCCTCCATCCAGTCTACATAATCCACAGCTACTGGTCTTTCCCACCAGCCTGCTGTAGTGAAACCTGTGTTCTTTCATCATGTTCAGAAGAGTCCTTGGATCCTTCCAGACTCAGTGCTCTAGAAAGATAAATGCTATGGGCCGCTGGAATCCACTCCCCAGAAGAAACGCATGTGCTGTCTTGGCCCTCTACGTCTGTACAGGACGTTTATTGATGGTGTAATGATAAGTCTTTGGTGTTGCAATTGAGTTTGCAAGTTTGAACAGCTGGCAGACCTTGGACAATTTTCCTGACATCTCTCTTGAAAAATGTGATTTTCTTATATTTTTCTTTGTCATGCGCCCTGACCACATTCCATTTGAGTGCTAACTTGTTTCCCTCCTGCCCCGTTCAATGCACTTATCCCCCATGTGTTTCTTCTTACTTTTCTTTTCTGACACCCTCTTTCTTTTAACTCTTGCCAGTTACCTGATAAACTTGGCCATCTAATTAGCTCCCACAGCTTTCCTGACTGTACCACGCTGCATCTGTGTTAGTGGATGTAAAAACTACAGCTCAGAGAAGAGATGAGGGGTCTTGTGAGAGACAGAACGAGGCTGTCTAGGTTCTATGAGTCCCTAAGTGTGTGCTTGCTCTTTTACAACCTTGCTGTGTTGTGTTTGCTGGGGCATTTTCTTTATTTCGTGTGTGTGTGTGTGTGTGTGTGTGTGTGTGTGTGTGTCTGTAGATGTTATTTTGCTTAATGTCTCTCTGCTTTCCCCCCTGAGATGGGGTCTGTTACTGAGTTCAGAACTCACTGATTTGGCTAAATCACCTGCCCAGAAAACCCTGGGGATCCTCCTGTCTGTCTTACCAGTGCCAGGATTATAAGTGTGCTCCATCCTTTTGCATGGCTGATTAGGATCCAGCTCAGGTCCTTATGTTTGCAGAGCAAGTGCTTTACCCCCATGCTATCTCCTCAGCCCCAGAGGTGATTTCTTAACAGTGTTTTCTAGTGAGCGTGACCTGGCTGAGACTGCTCCCAATCCGGACTGTTCATTAGAAATCACTTCAGCCTGATGGGAGCTGCCCACCCAGCTCCAACCCCCAACGTAACACCCGGAAACTAGGAGACTTCCATGCTACTTTCCCTGTGTGGGGGAGGCTCATTCCAGTTTGGGCCCAGCCCCTTCATCAGAGCTGGACATGGAGCTTTTGGAATCACGCACCTGCAAGGAGATTTCGGAATCACAAACTCCCTGTCAGGGCTGATGGGCCCGGGACACAGGGAAGCCAAGTTACAGGCTCTTGATAAATGAGACTTGTGGTCAGTCTAGTTGGCCGGCGCCACAAGCCCGGCAGAGTTGCTGGGGGCCTGGCGGGGTCTCTGGGCTGAGTGCCCATGTCCTCCACAGCCCTCACCTTTAAGGAAGTCTGTTTTGGGAAAGGCACGACTTTGGCTCCGAGTTGGGGCAGACTCCAGAATGATGATTAGGGTATTTCAAGGGTGACATCCTGGAGCCTCTTTCTGGCTTAGTGTTAAGCGCAATCCCTAGGGACACAGGCATAAAATCAGAGTCCCATCCTCTACTCTTAAATCTCTCTGTCTCTCTCACTCCACATGTATTATGAAGGAGATTGTTCAAGCAACAAACACGGTCCCTTGGATACCTGATATTGTGTGACTGTGGGGATGATGGCTTTATGGACTGTGTCCTTTGGAACCATGATGTCCCGGTAGAGAGTAAACAGACAGCCTGACTGGAGTCTTCCCTCTTCGTTCTTTGCTCTGCTCCAATTTCCTGTGTGACCAGTGATGTCACTTGACCTTGCTGGTCTTCAAGGTTACCTTGTCATCAGTGTGTCAATCAGTGGACATCAATGGACAGTGAGTGAAACAATCCCCTAGAAGTTCAAGTTGGTAAGCCAATGTGTTTAGTAGAGTTATTTTTAAGTAAATGCATGGGTGAGGGGTTGCTTACAAGAGTGTAGAGGAGTTGGAAGCACGAGCGTTGCCAAACAGTCCCCATCTAACCCCCATCACCCTTCCACCTCCTCTACAGCCTCACTCCCCAGGATCGTGTGACTGGGGAGAGGAAGAGGGAGTAAGGACCTGACCCTCCCCCTTCTCTAAGGAAGTGTTGGCAGCGTCTTCGCCCTTAGCACAGAGCCTCGGCTGGGTTGACCTGCTTCTTTCCTTGTGTGACTGTGATCTCTGTAGGTGGCCCCAGATGCTCTGCTTCATGATGGCCGGTATTCGTGTCCCATCAGGAGGCCAGCGCTTTTGTAGAACGCCCTCCATCCACTCGTGACTAGTGACCTCAATGAGGGAGGGATTCCTAGATATTGTTAGAGCACTGACCTCCAGGAGTATTCCCTTGAGGATGGCCTTGATCTTTGTGGGGTGGTCTAGGGCCACGTGGGTCCTGGGGGTTCTGTCCGGCATGGTTCTCCATGGACCTCAAGAGGGAAGAGGTTGCACATGTCCAATGCTAACTATCACGGTGACTTGGGCAAATTTGTGTGACGGGTCCCTCCCCCATGATTATCCAGGCTGTTGAGAAAGAAGCAGCTGCAGCAAAGCAGAAGGGACCCCCGCCCCCTGCGCTGTCGTCACAATGCTGACCGCTCGGCCTCTCCACGACCTGTCGTTTGCGGAGCGGGTCACTGATCCTGTCTGTGCTGGCATTCTCTGGAGCGACACATGATCACACATGCGAAGGGAACCTTCAGAGCAAACGCAGGACAGGCTGAGGACTGGTGACTGCCTCTTCCTCCTGCTCAGCTTCATTTCTTAGTGTGGCTCCTTCTCCAGTTACTCCCAACTGAACTTTCTAACAGAAACGTATCTCCCCACTGCACATAGCCATCCGACCAAGCGATTCGCGGACCCCATTACTGCTAGTCTTCCCAATGAACCCGCTGAAGAGATTGAGGTGCCCACCTTCCTCCCTACCCTGTGGCGTATTGAATAACAAGGCCTCCTCTTGATCCATCTGTATCCCCAGTATGTAGCAGATGCTCTAGAGTGTGTTGATGGGGTAAGGGGAGCGATCTCTCTGGGAACTTCCTATATCTTGCTCTAGGTACCGAAGACTTCATGTCCCCATCTAACAGTCCCCATCACCCTTCCACCTCCTCTACAGCCTCACTCCCCAGGATCGTGTGACTGGGGAGAGGAAGAGGGAGTAAGGACCTGACCCTCCCCCTAATCTAAGGAAGTGTTGGCAGCGTCTTCACCCTTAGCACAGAGCCTCCGCTGGGTTGACCTGCTTCTTTCCTTGTGTGACTGTGATCTCTGTAGGTGGCCCCAGGTGCTCTGCTTCATGATGGCCGGTCACTCGAGGGCGGGGTCATTCTCATTTTAGAGATAAGGACATTGGGGACGATGGGGGCAAAGCCACCTGCCCAAGAGCACAGAGTTGCACCTAGAGGCAGGAGGGATCGGAGCCTCTGGACTCTTTCCGCACTGATCCCTCTCTCTGTTTCCTTCCTTTTCACATTATTATCGCGCAAACAACAATAATGGGAAAAGAAATAAAATCACCTTCCATCTTGCCACTTCTAGCAAGTCAGCTGTTTCCGTTTTTTTCTACAATCCCTACAGTCTCTTTCTCGCATATTTTTTACAACAGCATTATTGAGATATAATTCACATGCCATAAAACTCACCCTTTTAAAGTATACAATTCCCCAGTTTTCGGAATACGCAACCATCATCGCTATCTAATTTTAGAACATTTCATCACCCCCAAATGAAACCCCACACTCATTAGCAGTTGCTCCCCTTCCCCTGTTCCTTCCCTACCCACCCCCCTGCCTGTGGCAACCACTAATCTACTTTCTCTCTCTATGGACCTATCTGTTCTGAAGATTTTATATAAATGGAATCAAACAAGATGCTGCCTTTCAGTCTGCATTCTCTCACTTATCATAATGTTTCCAAGGTCTACCCATGTCGTAGCATGAATCCATGTTTTATTCCTCACACACACACACACACACACACACACACACACACACACATACACATACACATACCCTACAGTGTTTACCTATTTATAGTTGGTATTTGAGTTGCTTTCACTTTTTGATTATTATTAATAATGCTCTTATGAATATGTGTATGAGTTTTGTGTGGATATATATTTTCAATTCTTTGTATTATCCTGAGAGTGGCATTGCTAGGTCAAATGTCGATTCCCTGATAAGCATTTTCTGGAATTACCCACCTGTTTCCCAAAGTAGCTGCTCCATTTTGTAATTCCCCCAGCAATGCATGAGGTTCCTAATTTTTACACATTCTTTCACTCATTGCTTTTCATTGTATGTTATTTTTTATTTTTGATATCGTTGAAGTTTTCAAGTAGTATGTCATTGCAGATTTGATTTGGTTATCTCTAATGACTAATGATGGCATCTTCTAATGCAATTATTGGCAATTTTTTAAAAGTCCCTTGGAGATATGTCTATTATATTCCTCTGCCCACTTCTTAATTGGGCATCTTTCTGTTGTTGAGTTATGAGCTGATATGTTCTGGATTCAGATCATTTGTCTATGATTTACCACTGTTTTCTCCCATTCTGCTAGTTCTCTTTTCACTTTCTTGATAATGTCCTCTAAGACAAATTTTTAAGTTTTTAATGAAGTCCGCTTAATATACTTTTTTTCCTTTGATTGCCTGTGCTTTTAGCTTCACATTTAACAAACTACTATTTATCCAAACTCATGACAGTTTATTCCTCTATTTTCTTTTTCTCTTTCTTAAAATACTTTTTGAATTTGAGAAGGACTGAGAGAGGGGGGAGAGACGGGATGAGAGAAGGAGAAAGGTATATACATGTATGGGTGGGGGTCATAGGTAGAGGTCAGAGGACGACCTCCAGAAGTCAATTCTCGCCTTCCACCAGGGATGGAGCTCAAGTTTGGGAGCAGGCACCTTCCCTGAGCTATCACACCAGGCCCTATCCCCCTGTTTCTTCAAGGAACCCTATAGCTTTAACTCCTTCGTACTGGGCTGCTTCCAGTTAAGCTCTGTACGTTGCACTGGGTCTGACTCCATCTTTATTCTTGTGCATGCTCATCATATCCAGTGAGCCTTCAGTCTGTTGAGAAGACTTTACTTCCCGTAGCATGGTCTTGGTGCTCTTGGCAGAAATCAGTTAACCCTAAATGTGAGACTTTTCTCCTGGACTCAGCTCTACTTCTCTGCTCCAGGTCTGTATCTTGATGCCTGTTCCATCTCGTCCTGATTATTGCAGCTTCATAGTAGTTTTAAACGTGGGAAGTACAAATGCTCTTTTTCTTTTCTGGTTTTTTTTTTGGGGGGGGGGAATTGACTAATTTGTGTCCCATGTATTCACATGTAAATTTTTGTATCTACTTGTCAAATTCTAAAAATAAAACAAAATCAATATTTAAAATGTTCAACTAGGAATCAGGGAGATGCGCAGTGAGTAAAGCACTTGCCACACAACTGTAAGGACCTAAGTTCAAATCTCCTAAATACAAGTAAAAGTTGAGTGCAGTTGTGAACAGGCATAATTCCAGGGTTTCCATGGAAAGATGTGATAGAGATAAGAGAACTCCTGGAAACTTGTGAGACAGCTAGTCTGGAGTATGTAGCAGCAATTGAGATCCTCTGTTTTAAACAGGATAGAAAGAGAAGACTGATGACACACAAGGTCCTTCTTTGATTCCACAAGTATACCATAGCATGTACAAACACACTACATACACACACACAAACATCGCATACACATTCTCTCTCTCTCTCTCTCTCTCTCTCTGTCTCTCTCTCTCTCTCTGTCCTCTCTCTCTCTCTCTATATATATATATATATATATGTATACTCACACAATTTTTTAAAAATCTTAGTTGAGATTTTAATGGGGAACAGATTGCATCTGTCAGTCATTACTACCATCTAAACAATGTGTAACCATGGAATGCCATTCTATTTATTTATGACTTTTTGCCATTTCTTTCTATGATATCTGGTGATACTCAGCATGCTGATTTTCCACTGCTTTTCTTAAGTGTATTCTTAAGTATTTTAATATTCTTGTATGCTGTTATATATGTAGAATCATTTTCTTGGTTGCATTTTTGGCTTGGCCATTCTTAGAGTACATAAATGCAATTGGTTTCTATACATCAATCTCATGTGCTACTACTATCTCACTGGACTTATTTATTAGTTCTTTTCTATTTTATCTTGGGGTGAAATTCTTAGAAGCCTCCATGTGCATAAGATCTTGCCATCGATGACTAGAGATACTGTTACTTCTCTAAATCCAAATGGCTTTATTTCTTTTTCTTGACTAATCCCAGTACAGTGTAGAATGTGAGTGTTGAGAGTGGATCCCTTGTCTTCTTTCCAGTCTACAGAATAGTTTTCAGTTTTTCATCATCCAGGTTGATGTTAGCTGCAAGTCTTTCATAGATGACCTATGTCAGACTGAGAATCACTGTCGTTCGGTCTATTGAGTGCTTTTTTTTTTTCATTGGATTTCGCCAAGTATTTTCCCTGTGTCTATTGACCTGGCCATGTGGGTTTTGCCCTCTATTGTCTTAATATGGTATATCAGCATTGATTGGGTTTTGTGTGATAAACCAACCTGACATCCCTTGAGAAATCTAAGTTGGTCATGATGCATAATCCTTTTTATTTGTTTTTATGTTGACTCAATGAAGTTTTATTAAGAATTTTTATATTTATGGAGTGGATTGATTTGCAATTTTCTTTCCTTGTGGCATCTTTGTCTGGTTTGCGTATTAGAATCATAGAGGGAGCTGCAAAGGGCCTTTTATTTCCTGCAAAAGTGTATCAGGAACTTATGCGAATCATGCCTCCCTCTTGAAAGCCACAAGAAATGAGGGCGGTGAAGGTGACACAGCTCCCAGGTGGGTCTTTCCAGCCTGTAGACGCGAAAACCCGACATTGGATTGGAGCTTGAAAACTTCTCCGTGGTCACGAAAGTGAACTGTGAACCTCTGATTGGCAGAACAGATGTAATTCCTGCTTTAAAAATATATATATTTTTTGTTGAGACAAGGTCTTATATATCTCAGGCTGGCCTTGAACTCATTATGTTGTGTGTGTGTGTGTGTGTGTGTGTGTGTGTGTGTGTGTGTGGCAAAAGAGCTTGCCTACAGAGGCCCAAAGGTGACATCAGGAATCATTCTAGATTGCTCTATTTCCTTATGGATTTGCTCTGGGTTTTCCTGGGTTCTGCCTTCCAGGGTCAGGATGGCAGGCTACCATATCTGTCAGCACTTTTACATGGGACCTGGGGATCCAAGCTCAAGTCTTTTTGCTTTCTAGTCAAAGACTTTAACCACTGAACCATCGCCCCAACCTTCAAAAGAGAATTTTAAATATTTCAATGCAAATACCTAGCTGGATCTTCTTGCAAAGCAAGACTATCTCCTCCACAGCAAAGGAGACATCAGTCTCCTGACCCCACACTGAACAAGAGACCAATGTTTGCACCTTTTTCTCTCCTGGGACCCAACCTTGTCCTCCTAGCAAATCCAGTTATCTTGACTCAGAATCCAGGAAATTAACAAAAGGGCCCAGTTTTGTTTTATTACTTCTTTGTATGTGGAATCAAGGGAAGAACGTTCTTGGCTTACATGGCTTCCCACAGAGAAACGAGAGTCTGAGGTGACACAGATGCGCAGTCTCCACAGTGCAGTGATGTCAACCCCCCATTTCTGAAGGGGGAGATGGGCGTGTGGCCGTTCAGGGAGTCATTTCATTAGCTAAGGCAGCATTTTTTATTAAGCCCCTGCTCCATGCCAGACTCTCTACCGGAAGCAATACTTGGTCACACAGAAATCCACTAGGGCAAGAAGAGCAACTGGCCTGCCGATGGGGTTTATTGTACTCCTGATCACTCCCAGGCAGGGCAGGGCAACAGGCTGGGCACAATCAAAGACCACAGAAATGTGGAGCAAGGCGAGGTCAAAGATGGGCAGTGTCAGAGGTGCGGCCTGTGCAGTCTTGAAGCATGCGTGGGAGTTGTCCGGTGGGCCTGTGGGTTAGGGCCTGGGGCCCAGCAGAGCCAAGGGTACACAAAGGAGATCCTTTTTGAGGGCTCAAAGGAAGAACAGGAAAGTGACTTGGGGGGGCGCGGGCAGAGGGTGAAGCCTGTGCTCCGGGAGGGAGTCTGGATTGATCCTGAGACATAAGAAGTTCTGAAGAGTCAGGACACTTGTCCCAGCAGTAGCTCTGCAGTGCTGGAAGGCAGCAGTGAAGTTAGATGGGTCACACGAGCCAGGCTCAGACCTTGGAGACTTGGATGGAATGGAAATCCCTGGAGCCTTATCATGGAGTCCCCCCCCACACACACACACTGTACTGGGGAGGTGGAGACAGCAGGGTTAGGAATTGAAGACTACAGGACCTCATAGCTCGACGCCAGACTGGGCTGCATAAGGTCCCGTCAAGAAGGAAAGAGAAGAGGAGAGGGAAAAGAGAAAGGAGGAGGGAGGGGAGAGAGGAGAGGGGAAGAGAGAAGAGGCAAGAAAGGCAGGAAAAAGAAGGAAGGAAGGAAGGACGGGAAGGAAGAAGGAAGGAAGGAAGGAAGGAAGGAAGGAAGGAAGGGAAGAGGGAGGAGGAGAGGAGGAGGGAGAGGAGGGAGGAGAGGGGAAGAGGAAGGGAGGAGGAGAGGAAGGAAGGAAGGAAGAAGGAGAGGAAGGAAGGAAGGAAGGAAGGAAGGAAGGAAGGAAGGGATGGTGAAAAAAGAAAGGGAAAAGAAAGGGAAAAGAAAGGTATCCTAGTCTGTTAGCATGTGAGACCACCGTGGTTGCGAGGTGCAGTGATCATTCCCCACTCACCCATGGAGTGTTTAATCCTTAACAAGTCATTCAGTTCTCTGAGTCTCATTTCCCCTCCTCTGAGAAGTGGAAATGAGTGACACATTCACCCCCCTTGGGACTGTCAGAGGGAATCATGTCAGAGGAGCTGAGTGTGATCATTAAGCTTTCAGACCCTTTGCCAGGGTCCCTGGGTGCTGGCCCCACTTCCTTCATCTCTCTCTGGACAGAGCCCAGCACCACGTGTACTAGTTGCTCTTAACTGTGACACCCAAAGTCAAACAACGTGAAGGAAAATGGGAGATTTATTCAGCTTATGGTTCCAGAGGGGAGAAACAGTCTTTCATGGCAGATGCGAAGCTGGAGGCAGCTAAGTCACTGCAAACATCTTGGAGACTGAGGGCTGCAAAAGTGGGGTGAGATTAATCCCCTCAAGACCCACCCCCTGCGACCTTCCTCAGCAAGCCTCCACCTCTGGAAGGTTCTGTGACCTTTCCAAACACATGAGACTGCAGAGGACACCTTTCAAACCATGACGCCATGTTTGCTGCGTAGCCACAGTCAAACATGTTTGCTGCTGAATTTATTTCCAGCGCTCCACCCTTTCATCGTTCCAGGTTTCTGTCTATCTGGAGGAAAAAACAAAAAACAAACAAAAAAAAAAACACTTGACGGTGACCTTTCAGAAATCTAAATAAATCAATAAGGAAGGAAGATTCTAAATCATCCCATTTTTATATATTTATTTCCCCAAGCGGGCCAACCAGGTATTAATCCATTTGGGGCTTTCTTGTGGCAGCAAAGCCTGTAGCTCCTGCTTCACTAACCCAATTCGGCTGCCCTGGTTTCTGCAGTCGAGTGGCGGGGCCATGTCTCTTGGGCAGAGGGGAGTCAGAGAGCGTAGGTCTGGAGCAGTGCATGTTTTAATAATGCTTAAGGGGCTGGGATGGCGCTCAGTGGGAAAGGTGCTTACCCAGCATGCTGCAAACAGGGGTAGTGGGGTGGTGGGGTGGTGCTGTGGTGGTGTAGTGGGGTGATGCTGTGGTGCTGTGGTGCTGTGGTGGGGTGGTGGGGTGGTGGTGCAGGCCCATCACCCCAGCCCTAGAGAGGAAGAAGGGGGAGGATAGAGATGCAGTATCATCCCCAGCTCCATGGCAAAGTGGGAGCCAGGCTGAGCTACATGAAAACACTCTCTCAAAAGAAAAAACCGTTGTAACCCTGAACCCCCACCCCCAAAAAAGAAGATTTTGGAAAGGTAAAATGGACCTAAAGGCTACAGGAGCCACAGCCAAAGAGTATGGATGTAGAGAGATGCAGTCACATTCCAGCATGTGTACACCTGACGCTCTTCCCTCCAGTTTCTGGTTCCCAGATGTGACATCCATTGCTACTTCTGGTTCCTTCCTGGTGGGACAGGGCCAACTAAGGTATCATTCACAAGCCCAGGGCCAGGCCTGCCTCCCCCTTAACACCATCCTGTTACACACACACACACACACACACACACACACACACTCTATTCCTCCCCTCCTCCTCTCACAAGATTCCAAGCTCCAAAGGGCCTTCTCCTTGGCCCACTTGCTCCCAGGCCTTTTGCAAAGAGGAGATCAGGAAGCCTTTGAACTCTCTTGACATTTGAGAGAGTTTTCTCTGAGCTCATCAGATTGGAAATCAGCCAGAGCTGGTGCCCAGCAGGGGAGTCCTTAATGTGGTGGAATTCCAGATTAGCTTGCAAAGACCACCTTCCCTAGCTCTTAAGCCAGTCTATAAAATGAAGCTAACATGCACTCATGTGTGTGCATGTGTGTTGTTCACGTGTATCTGGGACTTGGTGGCCATGCAAGGACCTACAGGGTTGCAGTATTGACACACACACTGCCTAGGCCATAACACATGGGTCTAGTCTCAGGTGTGTATGCGGGGTACACCTGAGTCCCTAGCCCACCCCACCCCCCATGTGCTCTTCTGGCCTGCGGCGCGGCTATGCCTACAAGGTTTCTCTTAAGGCTCTGTGGACTCTTGAGGATGCGGAAACCCTGCCTCACCTTGAAAAGCATCCTGTTGTTTGTGTCATCCTGAGGGTAACAGCGTCGCTGCGCCGTCCGTCACTCGTGCGCATGTGCGCACATACCCAGTGCCACTTGGGAGCTTTGAGCTCAGAGAACTCCGGAGAGACTACCATGGCCCACTGGAGTGACCCCCCTAAGGGACCTGCTTTCTTCCTCAGAGAAATGGCAAGGGAAGGGTTCTAGCAATACTGCTTTTGTGTCTGCTTAACTTCAGTAATATGGGAGTGCCCTTGGAATGCTGGGAAAGCCCCTGAGCCACATCCGCAGTGCGGGAAGGGAATCCTTCCCTGGGGTTTTCCGGGAGCCCCTGCCGGCTTCCTAGTCACAAGCAGGCCCTGGTGTTGGGGGTCCAATCTTTCATCCAGATGTTGGGAGTGATGCAAGCCCCTCCCACACCCCTAAGAATGCTTCTGCAGCTGCCAGAGAAACAGGTCCTCGGACAGCAAGTACCTGCTTGACATGTGATGCTCATGAGTTGCTTTCAGTGGCTCTAGGTCTCCTTGGAGAATGAGATCGCCGTCCTCTTAGGCATCAGCGCATCAAATCCCTCCTCCTGCCCCTCGTCCCTGTTGGAACCAGGTGGGGAAAGAAGCACATGGTGGCATCTATGCTGCAGTGGCCGCTCGCGCTACCTTCTGCTCGCGCCTGCTCACGGCTGCCTGCTGTCTCCTCCTCTCCTCACGAGTAGATCTGGGGCTCCCCGAGACCTGGTCCGCACTCTGCGGCCTCAGGCGGTGTCATCTTATCTTTTGCCCGCTCTTAATTAAGTCGATCTCCTGGTCTGGTGGGTCTGCTTCTGCCCACCTCATGCCTCGTGCTCCTGTCTGCGCCATCCGATTAAGCAAGGACCCTCCCTAGTAGTCGGAAGTGGTGGTTTTCTCCTATAATCCAAGTACTTGGGAAGCCGAGGACGGTGGGGAGAAAGTTGAGAACTTCAGGCCAGTTTAGTTTACATCTTAAGACCCGTCCCCAGAGAAAAATAAAAGAAAGAAGAAAAAGGAGAAGAGGAGGAGAAGGAAAAGGAAAAGGTCAAGACCCCAGAAAACAATGTAGACTCAGCATCAAAGCCAGAAACACCTGGGGTCCCAGGTGCAGAAAGGCTGATTGGTTAAAAACAACTGGCCCAGGCAGCCACCTTAGGGTTCAAGTCCTTGCCTGCCTGACCCTGACTACCTGCCACCTCTTGTTCCAAAGACGCGACTAGCAGAGCCAAAGCAGGTAGACCTAAGGGCGGAAAGCGGAGAAGGTTTGCGGATCACAAGTTCTGGTTCACACCCCAACTTCACACTGACAAGCCATCGTCAAGGCGGGTCGTTAGTTTCATGGCTTCTCTTCTCCAAGCCTAGTGACCTCTCTGAAAAACAGCATACTGTCTCCCCCTTTCCTGCCGCAAAGAGCCAGCGAAATCACATGTGTGAAACCACACTTTTATTCCTGGCTCAGAGTAAATCATCAACAAATGCTAGTACCCCCTCCATCTGGAAGCTGACAAATTCAATTAACCAGAACCGCCCATTCCCACTCCTCCATCCCCCGCCCCCCCAACCCCGTTCTCCAACCTCCCAGTTCATGGAATCATAAATCTTGGGCCTGAAAAGCAGCGTCATAAATCACCTGGCACCACCCGGGTAGGGGAGCTGTGGCACGAGTTGGCGCCGTGTGTTCCCCAGTCTTGCTGGCTCAGCCTGCAGGTCTTAAGCAGAAGAATTCCCACCAGCACGGCCAAAAAAGAGGGGGAAGATGCTGTCAGTGGATTCCACAAAAGGGCTAATATTAGCCGGGCTGGAGGATGGGGAAGCGCCTATATTTAGAATCTGTGTCTTCAGTCCTTTCCTGAGGCAGCAGGAATTGGGGGCCGCTGAGGGGGAAGGGTGGTTGTAAGTGTCAGATAGAGCAGCTGAGCTGGGGTTCCCTTCTTGCCTCCCCAGGAAGCGGGCAGGTCTCACGAAGGAGGTCTACGGGAGAGGGAGGGTTGTGGCAGAGTGTGCCCCGAAGTAGGAAGGAGAAGACGGTGGCAGAGGCCGGGGAAGGTGGGGAGGACCCTCCCTAGTAGTCGGAAGTGGTGGTTTTCTCCTATAAGATGCGCTGACTGGAGCTATCACAGGGTAGATCTAGACCGGAAGAGAGATGCAGGAGATGCAGATATGGCCTCATAGTGGATGTCTGCGCATCCTTCCTCTCACAGATTATCTCCTCAGCCTTCTTCTGCTTGCTCCCAGGGTGTATCTCCAAGGTTCTCCATGATAATTCCTGCCTTTTTGGTATATCACATAAAGATACACTTCTACCTGCCATTCATAGCCCTGCACGACAGCCCACGCAGAGGGAACAGAAGATGATCTGTTTCTGGCCCACTTGCTCCACAGTGCGGGAGTCCCAGAGCCCAACTTGAGCAACCACACACGGAGACCCCCATTGTTCCCCTCAAGTAGTATGTAACACTCATATGTGCTCTCCTGTCTCTGCTCTTCATCTCTCACTGGAGATTTTGGAGCTGAATTGACACAGCCAGTGCCCTGAGGTCCAGCCTAGAGTCTCTGGTGGGCAACACCCACCCGAGAGCTCTCCCACACTGCACCTCAACTTTCCACCCTTCAAAGGAGGGAGGCCAGCCAGATGACAGCCGGGCCCCTCCGCCTGACAGTCTATCTGCTCAGTTTTAGGTGGCATAATGAAGATATAATCAGAAAAGCATGTGCACTCTACCCCCCCCCCAAAAAAATAAAATCCACACGATCCAAAGAAAAATAGGAATGACTTCAGATTTTTCACGGTCTGGTATTCCTCTCATTCGCTCCCCTTCCTGGAGTCTTAGGCCAGACCACAAAGTCTGTCTGCACAGGATAGCAAGGCTTACCCAGGGGGAGCTAGCCTCAACTCCTTCAGGCTACCTCTGAAGCTGCGGCACGGAGATGGGCCTGGGCATGCGTGTCGCCCCCCATCCCCTCTCTCTCTCTCTCTCTCCTCACACACACACACACACACACACACACACAAGTAGTCAGAACTAACCTGCCTGTAGCCACTTCCCATGTTCACTTTCTGGCTCTCGTCATTGCTCTAGATGATTCCTCGCTCCGGCTTTGTATTCTCCCTTTTCCTTCTTCAGAGATGGGCAAGGGTCTGGGAAGACCTTAGCGATGGAAGACAGGGTCAGCAAGAGAAGAAAGAAATTGGGGTGTTAGGGTATTTGCTTCACAGAGCTCCGTGCCCTCGGCTGGTTTGATTATTTGCAGTCAGCACAGTGCGATGCTTTTCTTTCTTGTTCCCTACAGAGCGCGCGCTGGGCCACCTCCCAGAGAAACCTCCCCCCCAACACACACACAGCCTGCAGGCACTTTTGGCACATTAATGTATGACTAGAGAGCAGTTGAAGTTTCCAGGTGAAATATTTGCGTGTGGTTTGTATCTGAGAAGCAGAGGCGCACATATACACAAGCAAAAATAGTCGGTGGTTAGCAAAACACATGCCTAGATTCACTCCTCACACATACCTGCCCCTGGAGACTTCTCTGGGAATCATTTTCTTCCTGCGATGGGTTGGATTGAAACCACTTCTAGAATCACAGAATGTCAGTGCTGGGGGGGGGGGAGGAAACATTATTCAGCCTAGAAGATTTCAAACTTTTACTGACCACCGCCGGGTCTCAGGTTCAAAGAGAATTTTCTAGCGGGACATGATGAATGAAACAGGAGAAAGCAGAGTTGGTCTAGGTGAAGTGGGGAGAGGAAAGGGGGGGATGCCTGAACTCTGTCAAAGGCAGTGTGAAAGCCGGGTTTGGAGGAGGCATCTCTCAGCATCCAACAGGAAACCGAGGCTTCTCTTGGCTCATGTCACCTGACAATTCAATTGGGCAAAGCCAAGAAAGAAACCCAAAGCCAGACCATGGGAGAGGTCATTTCACAGCTGAAGTATTATAGGATGAAAACATCATTGATCTTGACATCTGAGAAGGACCAGTGCTGGGAAGATCAACTCACGGCCACCAAGATCCAGATCTGAGAATGCTCCAGTCTTTTCATGAAATGGTATTTGCATCTCACCCCAGCCACCTCGGCCTCTCAGACCCACGCACATCCTTTCGGGTACTGCAAGTCACCTATAGCGCATCGTTAATTCCTAATGCATGTAAAACAAGACAGTGATGTTGGTTGGGGGATAATGGCAAGAAAAAAGTCTGCATAGATATTTGTGATCCTGGACTGGTTGGGACTTATTTCACCTCTTCCCCCTCCATGGCCCAAACCAGCCGTCTTTCTTCTGCAGTAGTCTGCTCTGGTTGAGTGTTGGAGCTCACCACCTTCCCCACCCCCACCCCCACCCCCACCCCCATCACCATCACCACCACCACCACCACCACCACCACCACCACCACCAATTACAGTAGAAGCACCAAGGTCGAAAAGTGCCAGTCTAGTAGGTTTAAATCTCTCTGCTGCCCAGGTCTAGGGTTTCTGTGGGATGGATACTTAGGGGTCCCTTCACTTTCTACTCCCCCAACCCCACTCCTCTCTTAGCTGTTTGACCAAGGTTCCATCTGGGAAAACGTAAAAAAGACAGAGGGAGCTGCTTTCAGCAAATGAACTAGTGAAACACCCACGAAGTGGCCTCCTTCGAATGAGCGAATCAGCGACCTGATTTACCTGACTCCGCAGGAGGAGGTTGACCTCTCTCCCTTTGGCAACCAAATTAAATTAAGGAGCAAAACTCCTGGATCTTCAGTCACGGCAGGCAGGACCACAGTGAGTCTTCTTGACCTCAGCAAAACTGAGGAGCAGTAAGCCCGGCGCTCTTGCAAAGGCCCCTCGTGGGGCCGTGTAACAAACAGTCCCGTGACCTGTGACGACACCAGGAGCTCCCCCCCTCCCATGCTCATCTGTTTGTTCACATTTCATCTGCTTGGGCTTTTAAGACCTGAGGCAACTGCCTTCTGATGCCCCCCAGCCCACATTTACCACCTCAGCCGTCTCAGCCTCTCAGCACCTGTCTGTGTCCTTCCAATGGGTACTGGATCTTGAGGAGCTGCGAGCCCAGTTTCCACAGAGAACCACGCTACACTCTACTCATGGATCATTGTAGCTGTCTCTCTAACCTACTGATGAAGATGGTCCCTGGCATCAAATCCAGTCAGCTCTTACCTGGCAGTGTTAATCCCCAGCATGTCTGAGGAGTTTAAATCCTTGATGGCATCCTGTGTTTGCCTGCCCAGGACCCCCATTTGGTTTGAGTCATGCACACAACCACTCTAATAATGTGCTTGGCAACTTAGGTCCTCACCAGCCTGCATGGTACGTGGCAAGCTCCAGCCCAGCTGGACTAAGTAGCAAGACACTTTGTCAAACAAATAGACAAGGTACTCACCAAACAGAATTTTTTTTTTTTAGTGTGTGTGTGTGTGTGTGTGTGTGTGTGTGTGTGTGTGCACTGAGTATCTCTGTGGAGGACCAAGGGTGACTTCGGGAATCATTCTGGATTGTTTCTACCTTGTTGCTTCACTCTGGGATTTCCCAGGCTTTGCCCATCAGGATCAGAGTGCAGGCTGCTGCTGTTTCCACCTGACATTTTTATGTGAGACCTGGGATCCGAACTCAGGACCTTTTGTTTCTGAGGCAGAGTCTTAATCCCTGAGCCATCTCTCCAACCCCCAAAATTGTTTTTGAAAAATGCTTAAAGTGCCAGAAGGAGAATGACTGGTTTGAGTGGGGACTTATAAATAGTCCTTCCTTTCCTTCCCATTTCTCAAGCACTTGTGAAGCGCAAGAAACCCCAGGCTCCGTGTAACATGACCCAGATACAAGGTCAGCTTCCTCTCCTGAAATGTCCAGTGCAGGGATTCTCTGGAGAAGAGAAAGCAGGAGACCAGTGGGAGGTGAAGTGTATTTATTAAGTATCTTTATTTTTAAGACCACTAACTTTGGTCTCAAAATATTTAATCTCTTGAAACTGGTATTCATCTTACAGCTGAAGACACATCATGAGTTAGCTGTGATTCCTGTAGGAGTTCTCTCCTTTTTAAAAAAAAATGATTTATGACATAATGATGCTATCGTCTAATTCAAGCAGTTGAAATTGATGGCATCTTTAATTTGATGAGATTGATATTAAGATCTTACCACATGCCACGTTCCATTTTGGGCCACTTCATATCAGTTGTTAAATCTGCGAAGGTATTTTGGGTGGCAGAGATGGATATTCCCACTGTCTAGTTGCAAAAACTGAGGGTCCAACAGGTAAAGGGACTTGGTCAGGATTCAGATTTTATTAAGGTAAAATTTGAACCAACATCATCTTCCTGACTCCAAGGCCTGTGCTATTGTGGGTAGATATGTGTGAAGGGCAGGGGGAGGGTCCTCTTTCTCTTTGCTTTTTAGAACCATCCCAGAACAGACCCGTGGCCCAAAGGGTGTTTGTTTTCATGGGCAAAATCACATTCACCAACTGGTCATCTGGCACCAGAAGTTTCATGGATAAACAAAATATAAAAGCCCAAGAAATCCAAATAATTCATACCCAATTAATATGTATTTTATTTATAAATCATTATTATATTATATATTAGTTATTATATATTATTTTATTTATTATTACAAAATTTTCTTGGGGGCATGCGAGAAAGGGCCTTGGCCTGGGGAGATATATGGGAAGAAGTGATCTATGACTGAAAATCTATAGCAACAAAGGGGTTTCCTTGCCATTCCCCATCTCTTCTCCTGCTAAATGCTCATAATATACGTGTTTGCTCACTTAATGGAGTTCTGTACATTTCTTATGGACTTTCTTCATTCAAAAACTTATTTGTGACTAGATCGGGTTATTTTAAATATCTGTCTTCCATCTCTGAAATTCTTTATTTAGTCTAATATTAAGACTCTCAACTTTATTTCTTATTTCATTTATTGCTCTTTTTCTTTGCGATTTTTGCTTGATCCTTTTCTATGATCTTTTTTTCTTGTTGATGTTGAATTTCTTATTCATGTCATCGGTCGGCCTAATTTCACTGAATTGTCTGCTCGTATTCTCTTGTATGTCATTGAGTTTGCTTAAAATCGTTATTTTAAATTCTTTCGCTAACAGTTCACCGATTTCCTTTCTTCGGGGTCTGTTGCTAGGGAGTTGCCATGCTCCTTTAGAAGCATCAGGTTTCTTTGCTTTTTCAGGCTTCTGGTGCCTCTCTGGGGTCAATATTCACACATCTGGAAGATCAGTTACCTCTGCCAGTTTTATCAGATGTGCTCAGAGTAAAAGACTGTCCCGTGGTGATGTGTCCTGGGGTGTCAATGGGGTAGACTGTGTGGGTTTAGTCCCAAGTAGGCATTTCGGAGTGCGTGTAGCTGCCTAAGCGGTACCCATGCCCATGAGGTCTGTGGTCAGCCTGGGCCACAGGAGCTATACAATTACACTGGCAGCCGGACTCAACCCTCTCATGCGGGTGGTGTGATTCAGCTGGCTGCAGATGCAGGATGTTTATGGATTTCTGCAAGTGCATGGAAATGGGCTCACACTGTAAGCCCCCGGAGAAGCGCAGCCCACCGTGGTCAGCATGGTCAGGGCGCTAGTCAGTTCTGAATGTTGCTCAGGAATATAACCGTACCAACAAGTCCAAAGGGCGTTCCTTTCAGTCTGCGTACCAAGTTGGTGACCTCATAATCATTGGAAACCGGCCTGCTCGGGGCAAACTGCCTCGTGCTTTGTGAGACCAAGGATAGAGAGATGGGGGGGTAGGGGATGAAGTCAGGTAATGCAGAGAGAAAATGCCAATAAAAACATCATTTTCAAAAGTGTCAGCGAGATAAAATACAATAATAAGAGAACCAACATTCTGGTAAAACCTAAGAGACTTACTAGAACCTGTGCTAGAACTTAAAAATCTCTTTCCAAGAGAGACAGGAAAGTGAGAAGACAGAAACCAGAAGTGGAAACTATTCCGGTTCTGACATATAACACTGTTCCGCAAGCTTCAGTCAAGAGCCACTTCTAAGCCACTGAAAGAGCTAAGAATGAAATTCAAAGGGAGTTCAAATGAACTTTCTACCTCGGTCTAGAGTTTACCGAGCTGGTAAATTGGCATGCAGTAAAATATTAGAAAGAACAGCGCTGTCTTGTGCTTTGTGTATGTGTTTGTAGATGTGCAGATGCATGGTAGAGAATGCATGGTGGTGCTAAGCTTAAGTGTTAGCAAAATACTTGCTTTAACTTTTAGAAAACACGAAATGCCTTATTACCTAAAGTACATGGAGAATGCTCTACTCAACAGTGAGGATACAGAGATATTGAAAATATATATTAATCTGGTGCCGCTTCAGTAACCTACTACCGTATGCCAAGTGCGGTGTAAAGAAACAGAGGCAGGTGGAGTCGCTGGACTTCCTGGTACTTAACACACCCTGGGACTGTGAGTAGATATTCATCAAGGAGGAGGACGCTCTAGCAGAGATGGGGCAGAAGCAGAGTGTGTTGGGGGGGGGGTTGCAAGCACCGTCAGCAGATGCAATAAGGAGAAATACTTAGAGAGCCAGAAGGCCACATAACTCAGTGAATATTTGTGCTGTGAGTGATATTTAAGTTTTATCCAGTACCAATAATTCCAGCTCACTTCAGAGAAGGGAAGTGTAAGAATTGGATTGCAATGTACTATACGTAGGTATGAAGAGAAAGTGCTTTTTAGAAATAATTCATAAGTCGCATAATGTTGGATTAAGGGACTAGGACCTAAATTGTTTTGACTATGAAGTGGCAGAGAAAAGAAAACCACAGGGGTATCATTTTGGGTGGTATACCTGGTGTTGCACATACACTAAATCCAGTTCTGATCTCTTGTTAACAACACAATCCTGCACTTCCCAAAGCCTCTTGTGAAGGAGGACTATTTCCAGAGTCAGGGACCAGGAAGAGAAAGGAACCCTCTCTGGCAGGTGGCCAGGCAAGAGGAGATACTGGCCTACGAGACTGGGTGACGGCGATCAGGGACGCAGCCAGGAGCAACGGAGGAGTCTCAGCCTGGCTGCACCAGCCAGGAAGGCTTGGGAAGGAGCCTGTTGGGGGAGGAAGAGCTTGCAGGACACCCACAGAGCTGCCGGGAGAACAGGAAGCCCAGAAGCAGTTCATCCTGCTGGTTGGATTGTTTTTATAAACGACACTCTAAAATCAAATAGATGCAATAAAAACACAGTGGCCTTTTCATTAACCGCACCACAGAGGCCCCTTGTTCAGCAGCCTGTTGTCAATCAGATCTGGGCCATTGTCTCTTTCCCCAACCCCCTATAATTGGCATCTGTCTGGAAGGAAACAAACAAATAGCAGCTTGGTATTTTAACTAAGCAGAAGGGGTGCTGTGTTTGAGGGTCTGCTTGGCCACTAGGGGTGAGGGGAAACGAGGGCTCCCAAGAGGCTGGTTATCCCCCAAGTGGAAACCTGATGTCACCCTCCCATACAGCTCCCTGTCTGCAACCCCCTGCCCGTTGCTGCTCTGATCGTGTTCCTGAATCAGTGATCCAGAGAGAGCTTTGTTTCTGCTTTCTGTCTGTGGAAGCCCCTCAGAGACTATTCATAAGAAGGCCTTATCCCCCCCCCCTTCAGAAAGTCTTGGGAAAAAGAAGTAGACATGTTCTCTGGCTGACTTCATACATGACCACTTAATAACCATAATGCTACACTCTTACCAAATAGCACCATGGAACAAACCTATCAGGCTTAGTTAGTGATGACATTAAAGCATTGGGATTGACTGGTAATAGCAGCACATCATGGCCTTGCTATTGACTAAGAGTCTTAGGGTAGATTGCTAGCTAACACTTCGGAAAGCAAATTCATTTCCAAGTAATTCTCTTTGATGTGGAATGACCTGGTCCTGTTTCCTTTCCCTCTCTTGATCTCTCTGCCTTCTGATGGCTGCTGCAATGTAGACCTCAGGCTACCATGACTTCTGCTATGAATTTCCCACCATAATAGACCCACCTACCCACCCGCCAACACCGCCCTGGAACTGCAAGCCAAATAAATAATTCTGGTTTAAGCTGCCCAGGTCAGAATATTTTCTCGTAGTCACAGAAGAATAATTGCAACAGGAAACCAAGTAGATGGGGAGATGGGAAGATGTCCTTGTAGCAAGAAGATGAATAGCTGGGGAGTGGGGGGGGTGTGGATGACTCTGATCCTGAGAGAGATCCAAAGATCATTGTGGGTCTATCTCCAACCCAGCTTGTGTCCCATAACTTGTGGTCACGCCTATTTACCCCACAAAATTTGGAGTACCGAAAGGCAGAGAGTCTTGGGTTTCATGATCCTCTGTTTAATGAACAGGATGACTTCAAATGGTTCCCTGGGACTGGGGAGGTAACTCAGTAGGCGAAGTGCTTGCTTTGCAAGCATGAGGATCTGGGTTCAATTCCTAGCACGCATACAAAGAAAGCTGGGTACAGTGGTGCCTATAACCCCAGTGCTGGGAGTTGCAGACAGGTGGATCCCAGGGGCCTAGGTGTCAGCAAGTGTAGCAAAAATAGTAAGCTCTAGGCTCAGTCAACGAACCTGCCTTGAAAAGCCAAGGTGGAGAAGCTACCTAGGAAGACATCCTTATATCAACTTCTGGCCTATACAGGTGTCTACATGGGAAAGCACACACATGAATGCAAAACACACGTGTGTGCGCGTACACACACACACACACACACACACACACACACACACACACACACACACACACGGTACCTCCTTCTTGCCAGTCTCCTTGGCCACGGTCACTTAAGTGAGGCCTATGTAAAGAAAAGGGAAAGTCTTGCCCAAGCCAATTCGGAGCCTCCTCCGTCTCCATCAGAGTCAATAAATAGTGGCTGTCACACTGTTATTGCACCTCCTAAACGCTTTAGTACACAGCGTAAGCAGAGGGCTGTAAAGACTGTTAAGGAAGTCTCGCTGAGAGCAGAAGCCAAGAGAAGGACTGGGCTGGGCGCAGCGGCTCCCTGGCAGCTCCCTGGCAGCTCCCTGGCAGCTCCCTGGCACCACGGGCGGCAGCACTGTGAGCATGCGCTGAGCTGGGGCCTCGGGTGCAGCCAGGGGCTTTCTGCCGGGCCTGCGAGCTCCCAGCGTGCAGGCGCTCTGTCTGTTTAGGTCACTGCCTGGGGTCTAGGCTACCAGTGGGAAGTCAAACAAGACATGGCCACCCTCACTAGGAAGTAAGGGGTGTTGTGCGCTGCAAGCTGGTGAACTAGTCATGTGGTGGAGAGAAGGGGTCTGTCATTTCCATGGGTCCCCGACTGTGCACTGCAGGCTATGGGGACCAACCGGTTCTTCCTGTCCTGAGTCTTATGCAGAAGAATAACCTGGCAGGTTATATCTTTGCCTCATCCTGGGTTCCTTCACCAACAAGTTTTCCAATGGATCCTCTATATACATAGCCTGAATCAGGAATCTTTGGGAAATCTTAAGGGTTGAACTCAGAGGCTGGGAAACCACATCCCAAGAGAGGCTGTTCGTTTTGCCCAGGGTCACACAGTATGCCAGCTCCTAACTCCCCCACCCCTCATGTTTTCCCCCCAATACCACACAGGGCAGAAGGATCCCTTAGAGCCTTCTTGAATATTCATACGACTCCACCACACACCAGGAGCTCGGAGCTGGGGGATAGGACTCTGTAAGCATTGGATTGCCTCTTCTAGAACAAAGCCTTGTGGGTTTACCACTCTGGGAAGATTGCCAAGCTTCAGTAGTATTAATAATTCCTTTGTTTTTTAAGTGCCTTATAATTGCATAAATAAGACATACTTTCTCTTCTTCAATGGTAATGAGCCTTATTTGACTGATTGGTTGATTAATAACATTCTAATTCCTCCAGTGGCAAAACACAAAGGCCAAAATTGGATGCAGGGCCTTGGGATGGTAGTTTCTGCAGCAGCCCTGGTAGGTCCATGGGAAGGGTGTAGTCAATGACAATCAGCATCCCTGCATGTCCTGCTGTGACATCACCAATACCTTTTACTCCATGGGATGCTAGGTACATCCTTTGAGAACCTGACAGTCAGATTTTTTGGCATCAATCATGGCGGCCCTGGTCCTGGATACTCTGGTGATTTTTGGACACTGAGAATTGTGAAACAGATCAAAACTGATTGTGTTTACTGCTTCCCATTAGCTGCTGGGAATCTCAGGGCAAACCTAAGTCTGATCTATGATAGGTGCTGAGGAATTCTTGGCATGTTTCGGGCAACGGCAGCAGCTCACACTTGCTAAGCGCTGGCTGTCCATATAGGCTCTCGATCCCTTCCCACAGTCAACCTAGTTCTGGGAACACTTGGGAATAAAGACACTCATTTGTGTCCTAGATTCCTGGGTCATGCATAGTGACTTCTTGCTCCTGGTCAGCTGCTGGTTTTCAGACCGACTTTGTAGGTCAGCTGAACCGAATGGCTACCTTGGAATTGCCTTTGAATTCAGCTTCCTGTCGATAGCCACTAGTCTACAGGGACTAGGACAAAGTCCCTGTTCTTGCTATGAACCACGGGGGGAGCGGGGGACAGCATGGCAAGGTCATGTACTGGCCCCAAGACAAAGGGAAGTAGGAAGTCTTGTTGATCGGTTGACCAACTGCTTTTAAGTGTCAGATGGACTGGCAGAGCAGATGAGGTTCTGGATGAATGCTGATCATCCGTCCTCTGACCACAGAAGCCCACTGTGCTTGGGTAAGTGGTGGGGGCAAACTGAAGTGTGACTTACTGGGTAGAAAACTCAACTAGCATCCATGAAGCTTTGGGTTCAATTCCAAACCTGCAGAAACTAGTCATGGCGGTACTGCTTGAGATCCTAGCACTTGAGAGGTAGAGCCAAAAGGATCAGAAATTCCAGGTTGTCCTCTTTGCCTAATGATTTCAAAGTCCACAGAGAATTCAAGGCCAACCTGGGCTACCCCAAAGCAAAACAAAAAAGCTATTTCTATCAAAGGTACCAGGTGTGGCAACACCCACTGATTCAACTCAACTGCATTTGGTAGATATTCATTCATTCAACACTATCTACAGTGGTCACCCCTGTGCCTAACCCACTTGTTCCTTGAAAATAACCTTCCATATAGTTATTATCATACTCATTTATAGCTGAGATTCTTAAGCCTAGAGGCATTAAGTAACTTGTCCAGAATCACACAGCTGGCCTAGGAAGGATCCGATGGGATTCAAACCTCAGGTTCTCCATACGCCAACTATGCCAGGCTGCTCCCCGCCAGGTGGTTCTTCCCCTTACTGTACCCCACATTGCTGCTGAAATTGTTTGCAGAGTTCTGTCTTGAGCTCTCATTTCCTAAGCATCTCTTCTTGCTTGTCCGAGGAAATGGGGGCGGGAAGGGGACCCATCTTCAAAGCGCTGAGGGAACTGGAGAGAACAAGCAGTTTACACTTGTAAAATTTGTTTTCAGTTTTAGCCAGGGGTCCCAGTAATTTAATCATCAGAGCTGAAGTCCGCTTCCTTGGGGGCTTCCTGCCCCAAGCCAGATGTGGTGTGTGTGTGTGTGTGTGTGTGTGTGTGTGTGTGTGTGTGTGTGTGTGTGTTTTGAATCTGGTAATTTTCAAAGAAATGTCCGGAGCCACGGCTGGCCTTGGGACTGGGAAGACACGGAGTGTCTAGCAGACAAAGTAACAGCAAGCTCTATAGTTCCACCCGCTCTTCTTGCTCTCCCAGAGGTCCCGGGAAGGAGACTTGCATGGGTGAGAAACCTGAGCCTCAGAAAATTGGCAAGAGATAGGGCTAGATGTGGACACGTATTATATCTGGAGATACAGCCAGGACTGCCAAGTGCAGCGCGCGTCCTCATGGGCCACCAGGTGGCCGTCGCCTGTCCTGAGACTTTACTCTTTCTTTGTACTGCTGAGCCTCTGAAGGATTGGTCTGACATGAAAGCCACCCCCCCACTCTGCGCTGTAATCCCATGTGATCCGTGCAGGTCTGTGATCTCATTGTCACCCCCACGTCTCTTCAAGTCCCCTCGAGCCCCACACGAGCGGTGTCTGCCTCCATCCTGGGGTTGTGGGAAGCCGCGTGTTGACAGTGTAACGTCTTCCTTCTGCTTCTGAGCACTCTGGCCTGCTCCAGTGCTTGTCTCTGGAGTCAGCAAAGAAATGTGAGAAGCTGTGGAGAAGGAGGTGCCGACGTTGTTTTGTACAGATCTGAGCTGTTTAAATGGTTTCGTCCTCAACCAGCCCCCACATTCCTACCAAAGGAAAAACATCTGAAAAAGCTACAAAACTCTGTGACCTAGTGTTCTCTCTCTCTCTCCCTTTTCTCTCTCTCTCTCTCTCCCCCCTCCCTTCCTCCTCTCTCTTAGCCCAGACCTCCAGACCCAGGGGAGTGAGAAGAGCTATTCCCCAGGCTCCAGGGAGAGCAAAGAATAGGGTGTGGGCTCAGACCCAAGCCAAGTCAGTCAGTTTACTCCCAAAGTAAAGGAATGCCCATCCCCCCTAATTCTTTGGGGGATCACAGTGAACATTCCAGAAGGAACAAAAATGGTGGTGCCCAACTCAGGTGCAGTCCACAGCCCCTAGCCCTGACCTGGAATTCTGGGGTTAACCCTGTCAGCTGCACCAGCTGGTAGGCTAAGGTAGCTCAGCCGACCAGTGCTCAGCAGCAGGGTGCGCTGTGGGGAGCTCCCCGGGCACTAGGCCCGGACTATTGTTCTGAAATTGGAAATGATCCACCAGATGACTTCTTCCATACCCAAGTCACAACCCACAAGGACTCTGCCCTATGCGGCCCCTCAAGTTGTCACCCCGTTAGCCCCCCAAGAGCCCAGGTGGGGGTTACAGCTTGACCTGGCTGCTCTCTCTAAGCAGCCTCATCCCCCTTTCTCCTTTCTCTGCCTCTAAGCAGGAGGAAAGACAGGATGAGGAGCCATCAGTTCTAGAAACCCGTTGTCCATTTGATGAAGGAGTTTTGGAACTAGACCTGGGATCGCTCAGGAAGGACTGGGAGTGATCAGACTGTGTGCCCGGAAGAATCCCAGGCTTCCTGAGTGAGGGCGGGGTGCCGGGAGGTGAAGTTCCTTCTGACGGCAGAGAGGGCCTGCTGTGTGTGAGGGGGAAGGAAGCTGGATTCACAGCGCGTGCTACCAGGCTTGAGCCAGGGCTCCGCCCATCCTTAGCCTCCCGGAGGCCTCCCGAAGGCAGGGGCTCAACTTCTTTTGGAAGATAGTCAACAGGTGGCAGATCTGGAGTCGGGTGTCTTCTGATTCTACGACCTTAAGATGTTTCGTCCAGCTTCGGTGTCTTCTCCTCCAAATGGGGCAAATCACATCCATTTTATACAGGGGCTGTGAAAACTAAAATAATGTAGAAAAGCATCCACAGCACATTCACGGGAATAAAAAGGGTGTTCATTAAAAGACTGTTGTTACCCTGCTGATGAGGTTGAGATAAGTGAGACGCTCAGAGTAAAACTTAAGGAGACACTCACAATCGGGATCATACCACTGCAAGCCCTGAATTAGAGCATGGGCGCCTCCTTAAAAGGTTTTCATGCTTATCTCCTTGCTTTTCTTATCTGATCTCAACTCTGATATTATATGATTGAAAGTTACTGCGAATCACGGACACTCTGAAGTAAAACTGTTTGTTATTGGTGGCTTTAAAAAAAAAAAGGTATCTACCCTTACTGGAGAAACAGATGGGTAAAGCACAGTATTTGTTAGTTCTATAAATAGTTTGTGAACTTCCACAGGAAGCCACAGCTATACAACCACTCACTACTGTCCAGTGGAGAATGTGTCCCACTCTCACTCTCTCACCTGAGTCATGTCCTTTTCCTATATTTAGAACTATTCAGTAGGTCTGAGAAGGAACCAGAAAGGGATGAGTCACACAGCCAGGGATTCGGTCTGAAAGTATTTTCGTGTAAGTCACTGATTTGGGGGTGGCAACCCTAAGTGTGTTAGAGAATGACCGCAAGGAACAGGTCTTTGTTTCTGGTTTAATTCTTTCCACTGCCTGGTTCAATGGTAAAACATACTATGTATTTGATGAGTACTTGATGATACACGTGTAAGGTCAGAAGACTGGAAAAGAAGGTAGATAGAGAGATGGCTGGCTAGATAGATGGACGGCAAGTAGATTTACAAACAGATGGAGATGTGGGTGGACAAATGGATGTATGAATGAGTGAATGAATGGCAGTTTAGTTTAGTTGTAGACAACTGGTAGATTTACAAATACATGAACAGATTGGTGAATGTCAGGATGGATTAATGGATTTACAAGTGATGGACAAGTAAGTAGACAGCTGGATGGATGGACAGATGAGTAGAAAGATAGGTTTATGAATAGATATACAGGTAGGAAGATAGGTGGATTGATAAGCAGATTGATACATTTATGAATAGATGGAAAAGAGATATGGAGATGGATGGATGGATGGATGGATGGATGGATGGATGGATGGATGGATGGGTGAAGAAGTGAATAGACGGGTAGATTTACAAATAGATGAACAAGTGGGTGGGCAGGTGGATGGATGGGTAGATCTATGAATAGACTAATAGATGTGTGCGTAAGTGGCTGGGTTAATGAATGGATGTGTGGGTAGAATTAAGAGATAGATGAGTAGATAACTATGTAGATAAATAGTCAAATGAGTAGATATATCAGTAGATGGACCAATAAATAGATAGATAGACAGATGGGTTGATAGATGGCTATAGGGGGAGGAATTAATGGCTGGATAAGTGGCTTTCACTAGAATGTAAGTTCTAGTAGTACAGAGAATTTCAGATAGTCTATTAATTGATGTTTATCCAATGCCTGAGATTTGACACATGATTGACACTAAATATTTATGGTTGAACCGATTGAATAATTGGGAAGAAAACAGTATAGGCAGGAATATGGACGGATATATAGAGAGTGGTTTACTTTTGAACTCTTCTTAAACTATAACTTTATTTGATCTTCAGTGGACTTGGTAGCTATATAAGTGACCAACCTGTCCTTTGGGTCATCCAGCATCCATTTCTGCATCCTATATAGCTGCATCCTATTCTGCCCTATGAGCATATTCAAATTCTTCCAGAACTAGACACACATTCAACCGTAAGCACATGGGCCCGAAAACTGTAGGTGGTTTGCATTTGTGGACCATATGAGTTTGGTTGTCACTATTTTCCAATAGACCGGAGAAGAAACCATCCCTGTCCACATGACTTATTGGTGGTGGGATCAGGACTGAACCCCGACCGCTCATTCGGGCTTGCTTCTTTCCAGATGAACATGAAGATGTTTGGCCTGGGGCAGCTTGAATGAATAAGTGGCAAACATGTCAGTCATGTTTCAGGAACCCATGAGGGATCATGGCTTAAAAAGAGATACATGGGACTGGGAAGATGCTTCAGGGGTTAAGGCCTTTGCTTTACAAGCAAAACGACCCAATTTCGGATCCCAGATCCCATGTAAAAATGGCAGCAGGCTGTCAATTCTGACCCTGGAAGTTGGAGCCTGGAAAACCCCAGAGCAAAGAAATAAGGAGGTAAAACAATCCAGGAAAATTCCCAGTGTCAACCTTAGGCCTGCACAGGCACACACACTCAAGTGTCCTGTACACATGCACACACACACACACTCATACTCACATACTCATACCAAGGTGGGGCGGGGAAGGGGAAGGAAGCTTTGTTTGCATCTATATAAGCCACTGTCTCTGTCAGCAGACACCTGGACCATGTGATATGCTCAGAAAGCCTTGTTGTCTATTGGTGTTAGTGTATGATTCATCTCACAAGAGATTTCTCAGTATTGGGATTTAGAGATACAAGAAGGAAACTTCTTATATTTAGAGATGAGTGTTTGTAAGTCACTTTTGCCTTCTACAAGCTTGACCCTTGTGAAATGGTGCCATTTTCTCATCCTGTATGATGAAGAATGTGGGTGGAATGGTTAAAAGAAGCTGGTGTATGTATTTACAAAGACTTGGATTAGAGTAGATCTTAGAATGCTGTACAATTTGGAGAGTTGTATCAGTTTCAGGTCTTACCAGCTTAGAGAGTCAGCAAGAGAGAAGGAAGGAGTGCTTTCTAAGCAACAGGCCCTGCCAGTTGCCCGTGTTAATATCATGTAGTTTTGGGTATTGCTCAGGAATGCAAGCGCAGTTGACTCCATTTTGCACATCAAGGAAGCCAAGGGTGAGAAAGGTCACCCAGTCCATCCAAGATCTCATCATTGGTCACTGATGGCCTGACTCCAAAACCTCTCACCTTGCCGTGTAACAAGCCCAACCCTCTACCCCCAAACCGCTGTTTTCCCTTCCTCTCCAGTTTAAGAGGATCAAGACACCCTCACCTCTCAGAGGCTGGCAGGAGGAAGACCCAAGCTCTTCCACCTGAGCAGGCTGTTGGCGCCCACAGTTCTCAGATGACAAGTCTTTTGAACATTTGCCAGTATCTCAACCCTTCTAATTAAACCCACATTATCCACGATGATTCTTAATGACAGCATTTGCGGAGTCAGGCTGCTCTCTGCTCTCATGTTCGGTGTGAAATCGTCCCATCTGAACAGCAGCACCTTCTATGGCCTTGATAATGGGTCAGGGAGAGAATCCACACAGCCTGTTTCAGTAGCCTCGTTTATTCTCTCCCAATCTAGAAGCGTCTCCTCGGGGAGATTCGACCTGCCTTGCAGATGGCTTGATAGCTTGTGTGCTGTGGATAGATGTGAACTATTGCTAGAGTGTAGCAGAAGAAGTACATCAGTGTGTGGTGGCCAATCAGGCTGCGGGGAGCACGTTGAGTGTGGCCCCTCTCTCTAGCTGAACTACTTGTGTCTGCTGAGCAACAGCTATAGGTCCAGTCTAGGTGTGACCCTGAAAAGACAGCTACAGCATCTCTGTAAGAGCACTATGGGAGTTCACTGAATGATTCATCTAACTTCTGAAGATGTTTGAATTTTTTTTAATGCTCGCTAGGAAGTGCTGTAATGGAGGCTGATGAGATAGCTCAGTAAGCACCTGCTTGCAAGCTGGGAGACCTGGGTTTGACCGCTAGAAGCCTACATGTTGGAAAGAGAGAACTGGCTTCTGAAAGCTGTGCTCTGACCCCTACCTGTGCATCATGGCATTCTCTCTCTCTCTCTCTTTCTCTCTCTCTCATAAATAGAAAATATAAGAAAAAGAAATGCTGGGCTGGAAAGAAAACTCAGGAGTTAAGTCTCTGCCTTGCAAGCAAAAAGGTTCTGAATTCAGATCCTGGATCCCACGTAAAAAATGCCAGGTGGAAATGGCAGCAGCCTGTGTTTCCAGCCCTGGTCTGGCAGAGCCTGGGAAACTCCAAAGCAAAGCAAAGAGGAGGTAATTCAGTCCAGGGTGATTCCTGAAGTCATCCTTTGGCCTCCACAGGCACATACTACCCTCTGATATATACAGACACAGACAGACATATACATACACATACACATACACATGCAAAAATAAAAAATAAATGCAGATATCTGTCCTTTAAATAAAAGGAAAAAGAATACTAAGTGCAATAAGAGTCCTTTGGGATGTAATTTCCAGTCTAGAAGTTGTTAGACTGGTCAAGCCATGGGTATTAATTTCATAACAGAGGCCTAGTTCCTTAATTCACTGACCAAGACTGACCATGACTAGTCTTAATTGCCTTTGCAGCTCATCTCCCACCTGATGAATATCTGGAAGTGCGGGGCTTTTGGCACTTTCCTCCTTCATCCCTTCCTCAGTCCACAGAATACACCGCCTTTACTAAGCACCGTCTCCTACATGCCAATTCCCATGTGTCCTTTAAAGTGCCGCCTCCTTTGCCACCAGTTCTGGCTGGGCAGGATGTCTTCAGCTGTGTTCCCCCTGCAGTTGATACAGCCTTCCCTCCTTGTCTTGCTTATTTTAGCCACTCTCCAGTGGCCTGGGACAGAGTCGTCCTTTGGTAGTTGTGCAGTAATCAGATGGCTGTCTGAAAGAGGCAGTGCAGGACTGAACATTTACTTGTGTGAGCCTCACTCACACTGCCCCATCTCCAGGGTGCCCTTAAAGCCCGATGGCAACCACACACCCTGAAGGTAGCCAGGACTTAGAAACCAAGACGTTAGAATCCAGGGAGAAAACAGTTGATAAAAGGCAGGATCCCTATTACATCAGGGAGAACCTGGCACAGTCACCCTTAAAGACCCAACCTCTGAATCCTGTATACTGAGAGGAGGCACTTCCCATGGTTCTTTCATAGTTGACAAGATCTTGCAAAGTCTGGCTGATTACGTTGGTTTCCCAGCAGCATAATGAAGCTGTCAGATGCCAAGCTCTGGCAGTAGGCAGTGCTGGCTTGGGTACCAGCTCTGCCAACTCCTGGTGCGCAACTTAGGCAAGCAAGTCAGTTATCCTCTTTAAGGCTCTCCATTGCCCTGGAAAAATGAAGCATTGAATGAGCCCATAAAGGGCACGTTCAGCAAGCAGACAGCACATTCAGATGGGGTTGCCGAGGAGTGCTTAATGAAGGGCAAGGTATCTGGATACCAAGAGAAAACAGGGTCTGCGATAGAGGAAAGAAGCCCCTTGAGAAGCCACAGCCTATTGGCAGGCGTGCCCAACCCATAGCCTATGGGGCCACATAGGTATGGATTTGGCTCAAGCAAAATCTTAAACTCACTGGAAATATTATTTTTTATAACCTGGTTGATCATTTCTAGACCATGAACTTTGTGTGTGGCGGTGTCTTGTAGCAATGTCACCTGGGAGGGAGGATGAGGACGCGCCTACTTGTGAGGATAAATAATGTGCTCATCCCTCTGGTGATTTCCAGAGCCTTCCTGCCACCTGCGGGGGCTGTGGATCCCCTTCCCTGGGGATCTTTCTACCACAGCCCCAAGATCGCTGGCAGCTCCTGTCATCTGGAAGGTGCATGATGCCCATCTGGACCTGGATGGGCCTTGCCTCTGTTCTCTCTGTGTCCGTGCCAACCTGTGCCAGCCGGTGCCACCCCCTTCTTGCCAGTTGCTTCCTTTGCTGCACACTCAGCCTCTCTCCTCCCGGTTGCTGGAGCCCAAGCGGAAGTCAGAGGGAAGGGCCCCCACCTCACAGGACAGGAAGGTGATAAGGAAAGGAGCTGGAAGGCAGTACGAGCCCACCCAGCCCACCCAGCCCACCTCATTCTGAGCTCCCAGGCAGGCCCCTGCTCACCCAAACCATATCAAGTCCTTCACCTGGACAGGAAAAGGGACCAAAGACAAGATCAAAGAACTAAGAGCATTCTTCATAGATCTTCACAAGAAAGTAGGAAAGATAAAGTTGGACTGGGGAGGAAGAATAAAGGATCTTTAATTGTGATTATCTGCGGATGTCTTTTATCCATCTTATCTTGCGCCCGCCAGTGGCTGGGGTCATTGGAACTTCATCACCTCCCCGAGCCTTGTCTCTTCAGTGCGCTGAGCACACATCAAAAGTGCCTTTGTAAGGAGCCGTGTGCTGCCGTTTTTAATTAATTTTAGCTTTATTTTTACATTTGATCTGATGAGCCTTTATTGCGCAGATATCCCTATCTGCTGAAATAGGTCAGCCTTTCCGGGCGTTCTTTGAAACTCTCCTCATGTATAAATAACTTTGGCTGGCTCTGGGCTCTGCAGGAGACCTGGCTGCCCTGCAGGGATGTGTGTTGAGATGGGACCCCCGTGGGTCACTTCCTGCAGAGAGCCGGCAGGAGCCGCCCCAGGCATAGCCCACCATCAGGCCCTCCTGAGCACCAGGTGGGAAGACTCACAGAAAGCCAGCGGATAACCATAGAGACCTGAGATGAATTCTTAACAGGCACCTTGAATTTTCCTCCTGAACCTGCCTACTCATGGGCGAGAGTAACATGACCAGCCTTCCCTGGTGACTTGCAGAGCCTTCCTGTCATCTGTAGGGTCTGCCGCTTGTGTTCTTTGATCCTCCTAGGTCCCCTTTGTCAGATGGAAGGTGTGCGATGCCCATTCAGGACTGGGAGGACTTTGCCTCTGTCTTCTTGGCATCCTGCCCCTGCCACTTGCCGGCCGCTTCTTTCACTAAAGGAGCAACAGTGTTTGTCGAAGAAGTCTACTGGGGTGATCCCAGCGATCCACCCTGCTGGGGAGCGGCCTCCACCGTGTATTGTGACTCTCCTCATCTCTCCGGCCTCTGCTGCTTCTCAGTCACAGCACCAGAGCATACGACCGTGACCTCTTCGTGTTATACCAAATCGGAGCATTCGCTAGCCTCGTTCCCATGTGTGGGAAAGTATCACAATAGAAATGGGGCTGAGGAGTTGGCTCAGGGATTCAAGCCATCATGTAAGAAGCAAATGGACCTGAATTGGGATCCCCAGGCTCCATGTAAAAATGTCAGGTGGATGTAGCAGAGCCTGTCCTGGCCCTCAATGGCGGAGCCTGGGAAACCCCAGAGCAAAGCAACAAGGAAGGAGGACAATCTAGGATGATTCCTCATGTTACCCTTGAGCCTACACAGGCACACACACTTGAGTGTCATTTGGCACGCGCGCGCGCACACACACACACACACACACACACACACACACACACACACAAATTACCTTCAACCTCACTCCCCGGATAACTCCTATTAAGTAAGGAGAAGCATCTGGTCTGAAAGCTCAGAATTCTGAAGATGTGCTGGTGGGGGGTTCAGGCATGACTCGGCTCAGCACCCCAGCTTCCTGTCTCCTTCATAACTCTTCCAAGCCCCAGGCCTGTGTTTTACTTCTAGCATGGCAGTCACTCTGCCCTCTGCTGTGTACCCAGCGTCTGGCTAGCAGAGCCGGGAGCGCGCTTCCCAGAGCTTAGGCGCTCTTGTGACCTCGCCGTGCCCTTCCACGGTCTGAAATGCACCCGAGTTTGTTCTGGGTGGTTCCAGGTTTCAGCTATTTCGGACAACTCTTTAATGAATTTCGGTGCCTCTCTTGACATTTTTGGGGTGGCTGGATATAACTGGAAGACTCAATTTCTAGTCCCTGAATGGATGGACCAAAACGTTTTGCATTTTGAAGGACGTGGCCAAATTGCCCTGCCGCAAGTCTCCCAGGTGGGCTCCTCCACCAGCAGCCTGTGACAGAGCCCTTCCCAGGAGGCAAGAACTATCATCTTGTGTTTTTGCCAACTGGATAGGGGGAAAAATAGCATTTCTTTGTTGTCTGGATCCTTATTTCTTTAATTATCAGTGCAACCAAACATCTTTTCATATGTTTATTAGGCACTTGGGCTATGCCTTTCTGAATAGAATGTTCATATCCTTTGTTGTGTTTCTACTGGATTGGAAATCAGTTTTAAATTATTTTGTGACATCAAATGCGGGTTCCAAATCACAATTCTTTTAACTTCATCACCACTTTTTTATTTTGGGTTCAGTTGGAGATGCCAAGCTAAGGGGGAGGGAGGAGGGCCTGGATGTCTTTATCCTCTACTACTGGGACAGAAAACCCTCTTGTAACCTCTTGGAGTGGCCTGTCATCCCCGCACCAAGTAGAACAAGGCAATGAATTATTTAGGGTCCCTTTGGTTCTTGAGGGGAAATTCTACCAACCAGACTGTCTGTCCTCTGGCAGCTGCTAAGTATCTGGCACCAAGACCCAGATGAGCTGTGGGAGTCTGTGTTGTCCATTTAGATGAGGGTTTCGTCGAATGCCCATTGAGAACCTCTGGGGGTCATATCCTTGACACCATCTGCTGGACCGTGAGGATCACCAGCCTGCCAAGAAGTCTGAAAGGCTGTGGCTATTCTCCATTCCAATGTGTTGTGTTTTCTCTCCCCTAGCACGAAGGGGATTCATTCTCTGAGCACGTTCTTTGAGCAGCAGACGCCTCGTAGAGAAAGCTAGGCCTCTCTGGGGACCTGGATGTGCTTGGCTGGGCCTCACTCACGTGGCCAGGCCCTGAGTGTGCGCTTGAGCGCCTGCAGGGGATGCTTTTGGCCCATCCATCCGTCCATACCACAAGTGTGCTGAGACGCAGTTTGGTAATGCATTAAAAGTTTGCATTTTAGGGCTGGAAAGGTGGCTCAGGAGTTAAGCCTCTGCCTTGCAGGCGGAAGGTCCTGAGTTCGGATCCTAGACCCCACATATAGATGCCGGGCGGAAGCAGGGGCCTGTGTTTCTGGTCCTGGTAGGGCGGAGCCTGTGAATCCCGGGGCAGAGTAAACAAGGAGGAGGTGGAGGCGTCCATGGTGGTTCCCGAATTCGCCCATGGTTCTATACACACACACACACACACACACACACACACACACACACACACACACACACGCATGCACGACTGAATAAAAAAAAATTTTTTTAAAAGTTTGCGTTTTAGAAAGAGAGTGAGTTCTTGAACAGCATCGAATGAGCTGGATAGCTTCTTGGGGCCTTTGAGTTTGGTTTGCTTTAAAATGTGGCCAGCAAAGCACAGCACAGAGATGTGAAGTCTGTTGAGAACACGCACGTGTGCAGCAGCCGTTGGCACCGTCTTGCTGCACAGATGAGCCAGCCTAAAACTCAGGGGCTTAAAATCATCATGGATCCCTGGGCATGTGCCTGAGGGGGCAGCGCTAATGCTTGGCTGGAGTCGGCTTCAGTTCGCAGGGCAAATTCGTTCTTCCCTGGAGCCTCTCATCCCAGTGGAGCCAGCAGGGCAATTGGATGCCCCGTATTGTGGGAAGAGGACCATGCCAGGAACTGGAGAGGTGGTTCCATGGTTGAAGCATTTGTCCCACAAGCAAAGGGACTCAAGTTCAAATCCCCACAGCCCATGGAACATGCTGGGTGAGTATAATGGTCGTCTGTAATTGTAGCCCCAGAAAGTAGAGAGTGGGAATCCCCGGAGCAACTAGCTGACCAGACTAGTCCTGTTGATGAACTCTGGGTGTAGAAACTCAGTCTCTAAAAGGAAAAATAAGGTGCAAGAACAATGAAGGGTGATTTCCAGTGCTATTCGTGGATTTACACACATACACCACACACACGCGCACGCACACTCATACCTGTACAAACATGCATACGCACATACATCCTTTCATACTCCCCCCACATTCATGTGAAAATAAGAAAAGAACCAATGGCCAAACCTTTCCTCACATTCCCTCTATTAGCATTCCATTGGCCAAAAGAAGTCATATGAGCAAGTCGAGCACTGGGTAGAGAAATGCATCCTACCATTAGCAAGAAATGCTGAAAGTACAGAACAAAGGGCTCGAGGTGAATGTGAAGACAACAGCTGTCACCCGTCGTCACCTATCCTGTGCTACAGGCGCGGCTTCATGGCTGATGCCAGAGAGTGATGCTTGGCAAGTCTTCTCCCCACCACAGGTCCTCTTTAATCCTTACTATCCAGCCTTCCAAAGACGGATCTCTGAGAAAAATGAAAGGAAACCAGTGTATTTTTTCAGTCCACTATCTCATCAGTCCACTTTGGACCATTCTTAGCTACTCAGCGATTAGTTCTTCAAGGATTTCCTCTCTTCCATCCTCTTCTTCTGGGGTCTCTGTGTGCTGTAGTTGTCTTTGTACCTGTATTTTAACAGAGCTGTTGTGTTTCCATCTATCCTCTTGTACCTCACAATGGGAAATTTACACAGACTTCATTTTTAGTTTACTGACTGTCGTGGTTCGACATGTGAGTTGTCTCCTACAGATTCGTGTGTTTGAGTCTTTAGCTGTTTAGGAAGGTCATGGCACCTTTAAGAGGTGGAACCTTGCTGGAAGAAAGCAGTCCAGGGGGTGAGCCTCGAGGTGGATTAGCCCCACCTACTTCCAGGAGAGGTCTGTTCTTGCAGTTGGCAGCTTTGCAGCTCTCAGCCTCCATGATGGATGTAACTTCGCCCCCTCCCGCTTCTGCTGCCAGCCATGCCTCTTCAGCCCTGAGGACTGTTTCTCCCCTCTGGAACCATAAGCTGAATAAATCTCCTTTCTTTCACTAAGTTGCTTGGTTTTGGGTGTTTTCTCACAGCAACAAATAACGAGTAACCAGTACACAGACCGACTTTCCAACTGTTCTTAATCTGCTATTTCATTTAGTCTCTGAAATTTTAACTTTAATGATGAGTTTTATTTATTTTTTACTTTTATTTGGTTATGCTTCAAACCTGCTTTTATGTTGCCATGGTTAAAACAGCATGGTCTTGTTCTTCCAATATAATTTTTATTCCTTCAGCTATCTTTTTAGTCTTTTAAATATAATCATAACCTAAGAATTGTCTTAACATTATATATATTTACACACACACACACATACACACACATAAAACAGTTGAGTGGGTGTATCTGTTCAGGCCCAAGGGTGACATGAGGTAACCTTGCTCTACTTCCTCATTGCTTCTTTCTGGGGTTTTCCAGGCTCCACCTTCCAGAACAGGAATTGCAGGCCACTGCCATTTCTACGTGTATCTGGGGACTTGAACTTAGGTCCGTTGGCTTACAAAGCAAAGGCTTTAATCCCTGAACCATCTCCTCAGCCCTAGTTTACTATTGCAAGGGCATTATCCCTCCTGGTTGTGTCTGCTAATGAGAATTTCTTGTGCGATTTGTGAATTTTTTTTTTTTTTTGTCTCCAGGTGCTGGGGCAGGAAGTTGTTGTTTGTTTGTTTTATTTTGTTTTCCTAGGAGGGTTTTCCGGCATTCGCCATTGTGTAAAGACATCTGCAGAATCTTCAGAACTGTCCTGTGCTTGTGTCGACCAAGCATCACAGAGGAGGCACTGGTTTCCAGCTAGTGTTCACATTAACTTCTTGGTGTGAGTTTCCAGGACCCATCATGCGGCATGAATATAAATGTCATGTTTGCATGTGGCCTGGGATAGATGTGTCCCTGCTCCCTACCCAAAGCCCCGTGTGAAAGCAAGATTTCCTCTGTAGCCAACTGGATAGAGGCCTCAGACATGGCAGAGACGCAGACTTTGTGCCAAAGCCCTAGGGCTCAGTTCTGACTCCTTTCTCCATATGACCTGACACACGTGTCTTCTTCCCCACTGCAGATGTTAAACACCTCCCACCCCCAGCCATTAAGGTCTGCGTGTCTCCTATACTTCTGGACCACCAGAGCACTGACTTTTCCTCTTGATACCTTGGCTAAATAATCCCTCTTAGATAATCTTCATTTCTGTTTCATTTAGCTCCATGTTTCTATATGATTTAATTGGGGGGGGGTTGTAAATGTATTCTCCCATATTGCCAGAACCAGAAGTGGAACATTTAGAGCTCCTCCGATACACTAATGCTTCCCTGTCTTTTAGGTTTCTCCCCAAGATGTAACCCAAAGAAATGAGTTTTTAGCAAATAATTGACCAGCTAGATACCTACTGGGTCTGAAAAGCAATTGAGAATCTAAGCTTTGCCAGTAAGTTACTGTCTTGAGTTGTCTTGTATTGACGCTTGTAATAATTAGAATTTCAATTATTCATTTTCAATTAGAAGCATGGTACGGTGATCACAAATGTCATTAAGAAATCTAATTGTCTCTAATGCTGGATTGGTAGAAGGTACCGTTTCCTAGGAAAACAGACATCCTCAATTAGAAGAGTGATTGTCGCAGCAGAACTTTTGAAAGATGATCGAAGGAACCAAGGACAGTGGGTCATTGAGGATGTGTGGCTCGGTGCTCCATCCAGGACAGAAGCTTCTGGTCTAACTGCTTCCAGAAGCAGGATTGAAGGTCATGAGATGTGAGTTCATATTCTAGCTGCACCTCTTCCTACCTGTATCCTTGGCACTTCAGCCCAAACAAAAGCAGCAGCCAGGTGGTGACTGGCAGAACCCACGCTGCTTGGGTGTGCCCTGCGCCTGGCATACTGCTGAGCTGTTCGCTTGTCCCGTGCTCTGAAAATGCCCTCATTTAGCCTCACCACCAACATCCTAGGCATTCCTGAGATGAAAATCAATTCAGGGAACAAATGGTGTGTTGGAAGTCGCTGACGCGGAGTGCTTACGTAACAGATGACTAACCCTTTGACTGCTGCAGAGAGCAGCTGGTTGATCCACTTCTCCCCAGTGGCAGCTACCAGAACACTATGTGCATCTCCTGGGCTAAGAGCGGATCACTGGGAGCTAGGGTGTGACAGATCTCCAACCAAACCTCCCATCTCTGACTTCCTAACAATACATCCAGAGAAATTTAAAAAGCCAGTGTAGAATTCTCAAATAAATAAAGTGTGAGATGTGTGACTATGTTTAGGCAGCTCAGGGGATTTTTGTTATAATTCCCATTTTTCAGGAGAATTTCACATGGCTGAGTTTGCTGGACAGATGGATTTGTAATAGGACCCAGCAATGTGTCTGGCATATAGTATGGGGCTTTAAAGTATTTATCGAGGTCTTGAGAAATGACTCAGCAAGCAAGAGCACTTGCTACCCATAATTCACATAAACTGTGGGGTGTAGTCCCACATGCCTGTAACCCCAGTGCTGGGGTCAGTGGGGAGAGACTAGATGATCTCTGGGACTCGCTGACTATCAACATAGTTCCAGGTCCAGTGAGAGACCTTGTCTCATGGGAACAGAGAGCTGAATGACAGAGCAGAACACCCGATGTTCTCCTCTGGCCTCTGTGTATGCACCTGCGCAGACACGCACGCACACACGCACGCACGCACGCACAGAAAATTCAAAAAAGAAAAACTGTAATGAGTGGATCAGTCAACGATTTCATGACTGAGGGGCTCACGCTGTCATTTCTTTTTAAAAGGTTTGGGGTTAGAAGGGCCTATGCTTTGTATTTCTGCGTCTGTGAAAAGAGGGACAAATTGGTGTCTTCTTCTGTGTAACAGTGCACTCAGAAAATCTTCACAGATCATATCAGATAAAAGCTATTGTTTTGCTTTAAGCACTCGGTCAGCTAGGACTTCTTATTAACTGTTTCCACGTGCCATTATGGTGCGTTAATGAGGATGAATGAAAATACTTAGTGAAGGTCAGGGGCAAACACCTAGATTCCTCAGGCAGGTTCAACTGGCTTGTCTGGAACTTCTTCCTCGTTCTCAGCTTTTCTTCCCACCTTCCGGGTAACTGGCTTCCACTTCCAGAGAAGACAGGGGACACCACAGAAGGAAGGAGGGAGTGAGGGTGCACAGGGAAGGGAAGTTTGTCTTCCCACAAAAGGAAAAAAACAACGCATTATTCCAAGTCTCCGATGAAAGAGAAAAAAATACAGGCTCTGAAAAACACTTGACCCTTTCCACTGAAGATGCTGTAGTTTCCATGGCAATTAATGGTGTCAAGAGCACTTCATAACTCAAAGGTCACTAGTGAAGACGCGGAAGATAGGAGAAAGGTGTGTGTGTATTTTTAAAAATAGTATTTGAAGAATTTCTTTTTTTTTTCAACTTGAAAATCCTTCCACAGACTGTTAAGTCATTGCATATGTCATTGGGCAGAAGTTTCATTTTTGAATTCCTGGGGAAATGTGCAAAGTGACTTCAGTGATAGAATTGGAGATACCCCCAAATAGACTGTCCCCAAGGTAAGGGCGCCTCTGAAGGTGAAATGTTACGCTCTGGCCCTGGCAGTCCTTGGAAACTTTGAAAAAGGAGTCTACTGTGGTACACAGAACTTTTTGGATTTAGCAAGGGGAGGCTGGCAGGACCTCTGCTGTGGACTAGGCATGAAGACTGCTGAGTGAGAATTTAGCCAGCTGGTTTCTATTTGCAGAGCACTTGTCCTAGGCCAGGCACTTTGCTGGGGAGGGGGATTACACAGGTGCCTAACATAATCTTAAAGAAGTGAAAGGTCTTCAGTTTGGAGGGGCCTGAGTCTCAGAGGAGCTACCAGAAGTTCAGAAGGTCACTGAGAACTCTGAGATTTTAGGGGGAGTTACCTTCCTTAGATAGGAAGTTTGTCCCTATTAGAGGGTAAACAGGGCTCCCATCGCCTCCTGCAAAGCCCCCACAAAGGAGTGGGGAGACGGAGTTCCCTGTCCCACAACCTTCATTGTTAATCAAGAAAGAAGGAAACAGATCCTGAAATTTCCTGGAACCCAGACATCTTCCTTGTGTTACTTCATCAGTTTTTAGGTGTGTGTGGGGGGTGCAGTAGCAATAGTAGTAGTAGGCACTTGATTATATGTGCCTGTGAAGGGTGACTTCTGGAATCGCCCTAGATTGCTCTACCTCCCTTTTGCTTCGCTCTGGGGTGTCCCAGGCTCCACCTTCCAGGGACAGAAGTGCAGGCCCCTTCCATTTCCACCTAGTGTTTTTGTGTGGGACCTGGGGTCCGAACTTACGTTCTTCTGCTTGTGAGGCAAAGGCTTAACCCCGGAGCCATCTCTTCAGTCCAGTCTGTTAAGCTTGCAAACATAGTTGCCGATTGCGTGCCCAAAGTGGAAAGAGGCTGTATAATACAGAATCAGTGCTGGGGTGTGTTATCTGGGACCGACGTAAGCTCAATCCTGGCTGTTACTTCCTGGCCAAGGAAGGTTAGAGACATTCATAGCTTTCTATCACTTTCAAATAAATTATTAGCGACTACGTCACCGTGTGGCCATAAGGATCGGTGATATAAACGTAGAAACCCAACGTGGATCTGAACCTGCTGGGTCTTCGGGAAGCAGTGGCTGTTGTGACATGAATTTACGTAGTTGAAAAAGGAAGATGGAGACCCCTCCCCCTCCCTCTCCCCCAGTCTGTTCTCGGAGGCCATCTTCCATCTGTGCTTGAATGTCTTCCCTGCCGGAGGAGACTTGACTTTTTGTTTTGTGTGGGGGATGTTGACTATTTCATTGTTCAGTACAATATTCATACAGGTGAATGTACCCACAAATACTGCCAGGTGAGCACCTTGTGGTCACACCAGAGCTGAGGACAGCCCCTCCCTAAAACAAACCTGTCACCTGTCACCCATCCATCCCGTGGATACCCAGCATCCTCATTTGCCAAAAACCTCACTCTTCTTTGTTGTTCCCACATCCAAGTGTGCCGGTTCAAACATTATAGCTTAGTGGTCCCATATCTGTACATCCTAGAAGTGAAACCACTCTGTCTGTATGCATTTGTGTCTGGCCATCTGGCCACCTTTGCTCAATGCTATGTTTTTAAGAGTCATTCCAACTATATGCAGCTCAGGTTGGTTCATTAGCGAAATCTTCTTTCCTTCTGCTAATGGAGATGTAGGCGTCTCGGTGGGTGCTCAGTTGTTACGAGTAGTGGTGTTGAGGATTTTCTTGCACATCTTCTGGCTTAGACCTAGTCTGCAGTTGCTGCTCCTGGGGTCTACAACATCGCTAGCACCACAGTGTTTTCCAACGTTTCCAGCTTGCTGATGTGTTTTTGGGCTCCTTCCATTCCAAGCACACAGCCCTGCCAAGCCCACCAGCTTCTGCTTTAAAATCCATTCGATGAGAGTCAGGCCGCAAAGCCAACACCCGGAGAGCCATGGCAGGAGAATGCCCTGTTTGCAGCCTGCCTGGACTGTAGCAGGGGACCCTTCCAAAGAGTCAAAGGAGAAGCCTTTTCGTAAGTGGTTGTAACAGTAGAAGGAAGTAGCAGTTGGGGTGTAGCCGCTACCTCGCGAACAATCAGCTCAGTAGGAACTAGCATTTCTTGAGCACAGGAACCTGTAAGTAGAGCCTGTTTACCTGCGCGCCCCCCTCCTGTATCTTTTTTTTTTAGTGGATTTAGGGTCTGAACTTACGAATTTACTCAACCTTAATCTCTTGTATTTCTTTCTCATATTCATTCATTCTCTCTCTCTCTCTTATCCTCTCTCTTTCTCTCACTCGCAAACACTTTCTTTTGCTCCCTTCCTTTCCTTTTTTAAGGGCTGTGTTTCACATGTTTCTCACATGGCCTGTTTTAACCTTTCCAACAATGTCATGAGATCAGTTCCCTCGTTGGTCCTTCGGGTGCAGGAACTGAGGCACGGAGAAGGAAGTGCCTTACAGCAGATCCACGGACAGGAAGTGCTGAAGCCACGCCCATGCCTGAAGGGGGTACATCTGCCAGCTAGGTGGGACGTCTCGAGCACAGTGCCAGCTCTGACCACATGTGACGTTCCCTCCGTGGTACAGGGCAATAAAGAAAGGCGCTGAGAAACTTGGTTTAAGCCTGTCAGTCCATCTCACATTAGGCAAGGGGGCACCCGCTACTACAGCACGCAGCTGTGAGCGGGTACAGCCAACCCTGGCAATGTGGTCTCATGAGAGAGCAATTGCAGGTATCAACAGCTGGCTTAGGAGGAGCTACTTTTCTGTGCTCAGAGTTATAGTTTGGAGAAATCCAGGAAGGCCTCTGGAAGAGGTGTCCTATAGGACCATCCTTTCCCTAGTTCCCTCTACTGGGAGGCAGTGCATGCCTGTGAAAGCAGCCACAGGTGGGGCTCTGACTCCCCACGACCCCCCGACCTCTGCTGTGTCTCTGAGTCCCGAAGTCCATCCCTTGCAGGTGAGTCTCCTTCCCTGCTCGCCCACCCCCCACCTCTCTTGCTTGTCTGCCGTGGAAACAGGCTTGTGAAAGAGCCGAAAGAGCCGACTGTTTGTTTTATAACAGGAGCTTAACATGATTCATTTCAGATTCCCCAAGGACTTTTGTAAAGTTTGGACTGAGTCATAATATATTTTTTATTAAACTCCAAGACCCAACAAGAAGGAAGCTGTGTTCGACAACATAATATCGCTGATGTACTGCAAAGCGGCCTTTTACGGGCGAGTCCTCTGGCTATCAGCTCCACAGTCCTCTGGCCTCTCCTATCTCCATTGGCCTCTGCAGGGAGATTTTTTTTTTTTAAGGCTTTGGAGATTTGTCATACCAAACATCATTTTATTTAACGTCATTGACAAAAGCCGAGGGTCTCAGGACACAGCAGCTCACCACCACCTGCCCTGTCTAATAACAGCGGCCAGATATGTTCTGCAGTGCACCGGAAGGGCTGAAGGTCACCCCAGATTTGCGGGGCTGTGGGAAAGAACCAAGAAACCCAGAGGGTGGTCCCCTACACAGCTGCAGCATCACCCAGAGCTCAGTGCGAATTCTGAGCCTATGCTCTGTCTCGGACAGGTTGAGTCACAAGGGTGGGTGAGGGAGTGGGGGACCCCTAGCATTTAGGTTGGAAGGGCACCTCCAAGTGATTCTGATAGCTGCTAAAGCTTGAGAACCACTCCCTGCCCAAGCTGTTCTCCTGGACCATGATCCTCACTCAGTGTGGTGTGGAAGTGAATTGGAAATGCGAGCCCTTAGTCAGACTCCCATATTTTAACAAAACCACACTAATTGAGGATCAGTCCTATAGCCTTCACCGCCCATGCCCCAGTGGGTCAGGGATCTCAGCTTCCTCTTGGGAACCCTGGGTGGGCTGCAAATAACTCAGCTCGCTGGCTGGATCAGGGGTTTTCAGTGGCATGGTCAACTCCCACAGCCGCAGCTGCATGGGAGGTGCCCACCCTCGTCGGTGACTGGCATTGTGCTTGCAGCCAGCCTTCCTGCATGTCGCTGCTTTTGCCCCCGACTGAAAACCCCCGCGGCGTTGGGCTGTTCGTCTCAGACTCTCCTTTGTTGAGAGAACCGCCCCGGGGTTCCCTTTGAAGGATCTCTTTGGTGGTCGTTGTTTTGCCTTTTTCTGTTTCTATTTTTGTTTGGTTTTCTCTAAATTCCTGGTAACCTACCAGTCAGGGCGTGACTTCAGATCATAAATGAGAGGGTCCTCAGTGTCATCTAAAACTGGAGCTCCTGACTCCATCAGGTGGTGGGGGGGGGTGCATTTGAGAACAGTTCTCAGATGTGTGATCTGAGACCACCATGTGCACCAGACACTTCAAGAAAGGAGACAGCAGAGTCCCAGGAGCCTGATGCACGGATGAAAAGCGAAGGCAATGACCTGAGAAACAGGGGGGCCTCCTCCTCTCTCCCTGCCGCCTTCCGTCTCTCCCGCCTCCCCAATCCCCAGATGTAAAGCAGATGCAGTGAGAATCAAGAGGGGAGCTCCAGACTAGGAGGAGGGGTTCAGGGGTTAGACAGCCACTGCCAAGGGGAGTCAGAGGGATAACCCCCCACCTCCAGTCCCTGGGCCCCAGACAAGCAGGGAGCTGGTTCTTTTTCCTTGAAGAATGGCTGAAAAGATGCTGGCAGGCTGCATGTACCCAAGGGTCCTCAAACGCTGTAGAGTTGGGGGGTCCTCAAACGCTGTAGAGTCGGGGGGCGGGGGGGGAGGCTTGCGGATGCTGTGTAACTCTGAGACTCAAAGAGTTTTCCAAAAGCCTGTATCCTCTGCTCTCAACGACTCTCACTTCTGGGAAACTGTCCTAAGGAAAAAGCAAATCTGAAATGCAGACAAAAATATGGCCCATGTTGCTTTGCTTATGTGCGTGTAAAGTAAAGGAAAAATCCATTGACCACTCGACTCTCCTGGTTGGCTACGTTACGGACTTGTTCTCAGTGTGGAGTATTTTGTAGCCTGAGCTTTTTTTGTATGTGCATTTGAAGATTATTGCTCATTTGTTTGAGTTCACTTAAGCTTTGCTTGTGGTAACTCCTCCCCCCCCCAAAAAAATCACTGTTGGTCAGAGGCTGGGGTGAATGTAACAGCTGTTTTCCTCTCCTGAGCACACACCGCTTTTGAAATCAGGGAAAATATTAAATAAACATTATTTGCCAAATTAAAATCAAATCAAGGTAAATAAATAAAGCATCCGTGTTCCTGTTGAAGAAGAAAGTCCTCTGCTCCTGAAAGGAGGGATTTGCCTGTTTCTGGCTTATCATCTTTCCGGGATCTTCAAAAACCAGTCACCATGAAATTGACTTCTAACGGATTCTAATTGAGATGAGGCCCCAATGCCAAGATCAGAAACGACAGTGGGCCTGGTTGTCCCCATGTTGGTCCGTCAGTGGGCCCTGAGCCCTCCCCCTGTCAGAGAAGCTGGTCCAGGTTCCACATTTCAGACATTCAGAGATGACTCCTGAGCCCTGCCACACATTAGACATTGTTTTCACTACCCAAAACCTGGGAATCAATATCTGTTCACTTGTACCTGCATGAGTTCCAGACGAACCGGACGAATGTTTCCATTCAAACACATCACGGGCCGGCGCTCCCTTCCCTTTGCGTTCATGAACTGCTTTGGTGACAGTCTGCAAGAAAGCAGTCATCAGGCTTTGTCTCTAACACGTGACCTTTGGTGAAGCCCCACAATGACCTATGAACTAAGAACTACCAAGCCTCTGATGTGTAAGAAAATCGGTTAAACATTCTCTCTTCTTCCTGCTCGCTTACTTCAGAGGTTAGGCCTAGTCGTCACCACTCACAGTGGGATTTTCTCTGACTTTGGAATAATCGATTTCCTAACTGTCGCTTGCAGCAGGCCACAGGAATCCTAGGGTGGTCCCAAGCTCCCCAGATGGCCTTGTCCACCCTTGTGCTGTTGGCCACCTCAGAGTCTGACCCTGGTTCTCTGTCCTTCTCCTTGTAGGCCCCCCAAGACCTCTCCTGCAGCCCCGTACTGTCAGATGCATTTCTGCTTTTCACAGACAGAACAATATAACTCTTCTTCGCCTACACCCTGGAGGCCTCCCTCCCCTTTCATGTCCAAGCAGGCCCATTGAAGCAATTTTCCCCCTTCCGACAAAGGAGCTTTCTCTCAAAGATCCATTCTGATTTCTTTTCAACCAGTACCACCACTGTGGCCAGCATTAGAACATCACTTTGCCTGTATCTGTCTCTGAACGCTGTGAAATAAATGAAGCACCGTGGAAAACACCAGAATTTAAGCAAGACAAACTAATCAGGGAGAAAGTCAGGAAAGCAACCGCCACGGCTTAAGAAGTCTAACCAAACGAGCAACTGTTGTTACTCCTTCATCAGTTTAAAAACCTCTGAAAGATAGATAGTTTTTTTGAGAAGAGTAAATTTCTCAAACTGATTCAAGAAAAATTAGAAAGACTTAAACAAGATCCTATATGCAGAGGATATGAATGGGTTGTAATGGAGGTATTTATTTTTTATTTTGGAATCATTTATTTTTTAAAAGACTCTAGATTAAGGCAGTTTCATGCTGAAACATTCCAAATATTAAAGAATCTAGGATTCTGCTTTCTCTGCACAGTGCATAGTTTAAATCCTGGTTTACCCTTTTTTTCTAAGTCCTGAGACCTCAGATGTATTACTTTATCTTTCCACATCTCAGCTTCCAAAGGCATTTGATCCAAGCAGCAGCCATGGTTAGGCAAGCATGGAACAGGCAGGCTTTCTAGACAACAGACTTGGGTCGATTGGGTTATCAGCCCTGCTGACATTTGCCACACTCGTTCTTGGAAATAACTGCTTTTGCTTGAGCTACCTCCGAAGTCCAGGTGGTCCCCACACCAGAGAAGTGTTGACCATAAGAGCCCCATACTTGCTTCTTGACTATTGGTACAATACTAATTTCTATCCACAGAGTTACTTTTACCCATCACTGCAACACTGAGAGATAGGCATTACCATAGTCCCCATCTTAAAGACGAGGAATCCAAGAAAACCCAGCCCAGAAAGCACCACCCCCAAAACCCAGCTATCAACAAGCAAAGCTGGGAATGCAGCTGAGCTCTAGCCCCAGGGCACATAGCCCCCGTAGTTCTCTGTGTCTTAGTGCCTCCGATCTACAAAGCCCTTGATGGCCGATCCCTCATGTGGGGGGTCATGTGCTCTGCTCATGTGACTGCGGCCACAAGCAGGTGTTCTTATGCTGCAAAGGAAGAGATTGGAGCCGGATGGGACTTCCTATTGCAGTTACTCTGCGTGTTGCTGATAAATTCACAGCCTAGCAGCTTAAGGAAACAAGGGATTTTATTTTCTCCTATGATAGTCCAGTCATGGTCCTTATCTAGCTTGGCAGAAAAACCCACACCAGCACCGGAGGATGAGTGAGGGAAGTAGCCACACCGCATCCACAAAACTTGAAATGGACAGTCTCACTTGCCAGATCAGCATGTCTGGGCAAATATATGAAAGGATTCCAACTTTCTAACCAGCTCTTCCTATCTTATTTACTTACTCAGAAACCAGTCTCACCCACAATGGACTGGATCTTCCCTATCAACTAGATAATCTCTTGCAGGCTCGTTCAGAACTTAACCATTCATTCTCTACAAGTGTGCCTAAAGCTTGAACCCTCAACCTTCAATATGAAACCTACATCTAACTATGGTACTTACCCCAAATCATGAGGAACCTCAGCTCTGGGTCTAGTCCACTCTTCCTTTATTCCTGAGCATCGTAAACTTCCATGTCCTCCTCCTCTGAGCACAAGAACATTTAGCAGGGCTCCCAGAAGTTGAATAGATGTCAGTGACTAGTGTTATTACTGCAATCATTGCTATCAACTAACTGTTAGACGGCTTCATCCTTCTGACAGATGCTTGTAATGCTCTGTGATGCATGGTGCCTGTCCACGCATCCTCAAACCACAGTTAATGGCAGGAGCATCCGACAAGGCCCAGATGCCAGTCACTGCACCTGGGTCTCTGCCACCTCCCAAGACAGCCCCACACTCTGTGATTAACCTCCCTGAACCTCAGTTTTCTATCTGCACAGCGAGCATAATAACCTTACCCCCAAATGGTACTTGGGAGCATTAAATGAGCCAATGGATTTCAAAAATGTCTGACTTAGAATTTGCTGCAGAAAATATAGCTTCCTTTCCCTTCTTTGGTTGTATTTTTCATGGAACCGAGCCAGATTCTGATGAAAAGCAGACACTGCAGGCATTCTGCTCTATTTTTTTTGGTAAGACTTTTCAAGGCAGGTCTGCTGTGGAGGTAACTGAGCGCCTTTTGAGCTCAGGGCTGTGTGGGATGCAGAGGGAGCACAAAATGTGGTTTGACAGACTCAGGTCCTGGTCCAAACAGAGGGAGGATGATACTTCCCAGCTCACCTGATTACACCTAAGTCTTCGGTCCTATGTTGGTTGGGCTACAGGGAAACAGAAGCAAGAGGATAAAGGTAGGAATATCTAAAGAGATTGTTCAGATAATCATCGGAAGCTGAGAAGTCCCCAAATCTACCATTATCCTGAAGACCCAGGGAAGCCAGCAGCATCCAAAACCAAAGGCTTGGGAACCAACAACATGCACATCCAAGGACAGGAGACGGGTCTCCCAGCCCAAGCAGAGCAAGTTCACCCTTCCTCTGCCCTTTTGCTCTGTGCGGGCCCCCAAGGGACTGGACGATGTCCACTCACATAGACAAGGTCAATCTTAACACAGGGCGTAGAACCCCTACTGATGTGATCCAGAAACATCCTCACAGACATGCCCAGAAGTGTTTTGTCAACTAACTGGATGTCTTGTAGCCTAGTCAGGTCAATACATACATCTAACTATCGACATCCTTGCCGAAATCAGGGTAACGCCTTAGAAATCTTTCCTTTCCTTTCCTTTCCTTTCCTTTCCTTTCCTTTCCTTTCCTTTCCTTTCCTTTCCTTTCCTTTCCTTTCCTTTCCTTTCCTTTCCTTTCCTTTCCTTTCCTTTCCTTTCCTTTCCTTTCGTTTCCTTTCCTTTCCTTTCCTTTCCTTCCTTTCCTTTCCTTTCCTTTCCTTTTCTCTTTTCTTTTCTTTTCTCTTCTCTTCTTTCTTCTCTTTTCTCTTCTCTTCTCTTTTCTTTTTTCTTTTCTTTTTTCCCTCTCTCCCTTCCTTTCTTTTCTTTCATTTCCTTCTTTCTTTTTCTCTCTTTTATTGTGTGTCTGTTTTGTGTGTACTAGAGGGCACTTGAGTGTGTGTGTCCAAAGATGCACAAGACGGACTTCCGGAGTCATCCTAGATTGCTATACCTCCTTTATTACTTTGCTCTGAGTTTCCCCAGAATCTGCCCACCATGGCTGGAATTACAAACCACCGCCATTTCCACCTGGAATTTTTTACTTGGGATCTGGTATCTGAATTCAGGTTCTTTTGCTTCTGAGGCAAGGGCTTAACCCTTGAGTCATCTTCCCAGGCCAGAAATGTTCCTTTGCAGGTAGGCTGAGCAATGCAACCCAGACAGCCTTCCTAAACTGTTAGCTGCATATTAATCTGCAGGGACTAATATCATAACATAATTAGTATAGCGGTGCTCCTGGCTTAATTGAAATCACTGCATACGAGGGGCGGTTAATGAGAAATGCAAGGTTTGATGATTCAGAACTGCAGAGATTTAGCGGTTTAGTGGGTGCGGCAAGGAAGTATTGGATTTATTTCCTCTCCCTATTTTCTTCGTGCATCTGGACAGGAAGGGTCTGAAAGGAGTTGCTAACAGTATGTATGGTGAGCAAACTTTGATTATCTGGAAACCCCTCGGCTCTTTGGAACATAGCAGAGAGCCAGCCAAGCAGGAAACAAAAAAATAAGCCTCTGCGTCGACAACACACATTTCAATTTGTCTGTGCACCACAGCCTTTTCACGGCTCTGATAAGAAATCCTCCCAACCCACCATCACACGCTATTTGTTGATGTGTCCGTTATACACAATGTTAATAAGCCAGATGATCTGATTCCCCAAGCATGAGCATGTGGGCTATGTAACCACATCCAGTCCCAATTGGTCAGAGACACAGGTTTATGCTTGGGACAGGGGGTAGATAAAGATGTAACAAGCGCCACTCATGGTGTTTCAAGCAAGGGGCAGACATAGTGTCGCAGTCACGTTTCAATCTAACTCTGCTAGTTTGAACAGAAAGGAATGTGAAGACAGATAGCAGGTGACTTATACACTTGCAAGGAATGTGGGGGGCCTAGCTCCGCTGCCAAAGAACAGGGACCCTCCCCCAGTGCGGCTCAGAATTCCTGTCATCCTCACTCCTTGGCACTCAAGACTCCGGGAACCCAGTGCAGAAACTACAGCACGCGGTTCAAAGGACCAGCCGCTTCCGCTTGTGTGCTGGTGGGAAAGCCCCTTGTCCTGAACATACTCCCCACCCACCGGACCAGCATCCCTCCCCCTGAACATACTTCCCATCCACCGTGCCAGCGCCCCTTCCCGGCATTCTCGTTGGGCTCTGGTTCCTGCTGCCTAGGCCGTTGGAAACAGAAAAGGGGCCGAGGTGGATGTGGAAAGAACACTGAACAAATGACAGGAGTTCAGGGGCTACATCTAGTTGTACCAGGGACACCTCACTGTTGCTCAGGGGACCCAGAGTGACGCCTGTGTGTTGACAGCCAGGAGCTCACAGCATGAACAAGTAAACACAGAAACCGCAAAGACAGGGCCAGAGAGACAGTTCGGGGGCTAAGACGCCACTCACAAACATGGCGATTTGAGTTCAATTGTCAAAAGTCCACTCCTCTCTTTCATGGCAGGCACGTGTTGCTCTCTCTCTTTTTCATAAATAAGTAAAATAAAACATTTTTAAAGTCCCAAACAAATCCCTCAAAGATACAAAATGTAGGGCCCATCCCTTTAGAAGCCGCTATTGCCACAGAAGGTGGCTGCCACAGGTGTCCGTGCAGCTGCACAAGTAGCACCGCTGGTGTCATAGTTAGGCACAGGTGTCAACTTGGCAGTTGAGGGTTTGAGCTCTGGGCACATTTGTAGAGAATTAGTGGTTGAGCGAAGCCCAGAGCAAACCTGTAGGAGATTGTCTAGCTGATAGGGAAGGCCCAGCCCACAGGTGGGTGGGAATAGGCCCTGCAATAAAATACAGAAAGTTGGTTGAGAGACTTGGCATCCTTGTGCACACTTGGCCAGACATGCTGGTCTGGCAAGTAAGGATCGTCCCTCTCTCAGCGTACGCAGAGACGGTGTGGCCAGTTCCCCCAGCTCTAGTGTTGGTGTGAACTCTGCTGTCAAGCTGGACTGAGAACTGTAACCGGAAAATTGAAAGAGAAGACAAGCCCCTTGTTCCCTTAAGCCATTTGATGGTGATTTATCAGCAACCATGCAGGTGAACTGCTATAACTGGGCTAACTGCTACAGTCTTCGTTGATACATCTGTATTTTAGTTGATGTGGGAGACACAGAGAGGGGGCCACACGCTTGGGTTCCGCGCACAGGTGGAAGTCAGAGGACAACTTTTGGAAGTCAGTTCCTTCCATCTACTATATAAGTTTCTAGGAATCAAACTGGGGCCTCCAAGTTGGCAGGTTTGCCAGCAGGCACCTAACCTGCTGAGCTATCTTGCCATCGCTGGGCACAGTTTTTAATTATCTGCTGAAGTGTAATAGTATTCAGGGGGCTAAGTGAGAGGGACAGGCCCACCTGAAGGCTTCCAAAACTTTCCCATAAATCCGATGCACCTTTCCCTTACCATTAGTGCCCTGAGATTGACATGCGGGAGACTGACATGCAGGAAATTGCAGTCTCCTTTGTCCTGCTGGGTTACCAGGTGATAGAGGGGTGGTGGCAACATTGCAGTCCTGTTTTATACTCTCAGAGGGACTTTTGGGGAGCCCAGCATGCAGAGCCCCAAGCATCCTTCCTACAGAAGGCAAGTTGTCCCCAGAGATAGTGTCAGACACCTCATGGAGCTTGAGCAGCCTCTCCCCCTATCCTCAATGAGACAGAGAGGTCAAAGAAGTAATAAAGACAGGACAGAAGTCTAGCCTAACAAAATAGCCACCTCCTAATTCTTTTCGTTGCTTGTTGCATTTTGTTCATGTGAAGGAGCAGGACCTGACGATGTGGTCCTGGGATTTGAGATCCTCTTTTTTCTCCCTCCCGAGCGCTAGGATCTGGGTGCCAGCTTGCCAATCCACAGTCCTCATTCTCATCCGGAGGCTTCAGACAGGTTTCTGCAAGCTAAACGCAAGTACATGTGAGCAGGGGTCTGGCTTACGGGGACCTATAAGAGGAACAGGTCGTGTCCACAGTGTCATAGTTAGATACAGGTGTTAACTTGACAGTCGAAGGTTTGGTATCGAGGCACATTGATGGAGAATGAGTAGTTGAGCTCAGAGTGAAGCTCTGAGATTGTCTAGTTGATGGAGAAGGCCCAGTCCAGGGTGGGTGGGTCTCGGTCCTGACCAGGTAAATAAAATGCATAGAGCTGGCTGAGGAAGTTGGCATCTTCCTGTATATAGCATCTTTCTGCATACTTGGCCAGACATGCTGGTCTGGCAAATATGGAGTGTCCTTCTGTCAGCCGTTATGTGAATATGGTGTGGCCAGTCCTCTTAGGCCCTTTGGTGATGGGGTATACTTTGCTGTCAAGCAGGACTAAGGACTGTAACCAGACAAATTGTAAGAGAAGATAAACCTTGTTCCTTTAAATTGTTTTGAGGGTGATTTTTCTCAACAATCATCCATGCAAACTGCTACACGCAGAGTCACAGTTAGGCCACGAGGTTTTGGACACGGCAACCTGTTATGCATTTGCGCATTTGCATGTTTATTTACATCTGCATGTTTGGCCATCTGTATCCAGGTAGAAAGAGAGATTAAGTCTAGTTCCTCCTGTCTTCTGCTCCCAACCTCTGGTTCTATTTTCTCTGCCCTCCCACGCTATGCTGGCCTGAGCTCCAGCGGGTTAATCATTACCAGGATCAGAGCCACCAAGCTGATGCTTGTGCCTAAGGTCCCAGCTTCCCCATCCTCAGGCTGCATGTCAGGTCACATGACCAGAGGGCATGTCAGCAGAAACTCTGACTCTCCCAAGTTCCCATACCTCAACCCCACATACCCTTCATTCTGTCCTTTGCAGAGAGCTCCTCCTCTTAGGGATCTGAGAATGCTTATCGAAGGGACTTTCAGTCCTCTCATGCTGCTCCGTGGTTTCGCCAAGCCTACTGACAATTTGCCCCAGAAGTCTTTCCATCTGTGTACCTATCCTTACGTTGTGTATGCACAGGCCAGAGAGCAACACTGGATGTCTTCCTCTGTCGGTCGCTCTCCTTATTTTTTTAGATAGTGTCTATCATTGAACATAAAACTCACTGATTGGCTAGACTGGCTGACCAAGGTGAAATCCAAATATACACCTGTCTCCACCCCCAAGTTGGGGTTTGGGGTTCACGTGTGTACTGCTGAGCCCTCTTTTACATGGTTGCCGAGGATCCGAACTCAGATCCTCATGCCGGTGCCACAAGGCATCTCCCCATCTCTGCTCAGCAGCTGTTGCTGTCCTGCTGGCCAGTGCCCCCGGGCAGCTGCCCTGTGTGTGGGGAAGAGCCTTCTGCAGACTCTCGCAGCAGAGATACAGGGACCAGGAGCCTGGCTCACCATTACTTTCCTGAAGGAAGTACCAGCTTTGGGAAACAAAACGACTTCCACATAGCAATTATGTGCACAATTACACTTCCAGCAGGTGTCACTTAAGAGGGTGAAAGCCGTTACGTGTTCAAACGAGAAAGTGGAAAAGAGCGTCTGAGCATGCGCAGCAGAGGCACGCTCTGCAGCATGGCAGGAGCCAGTGTGTGCAAGTCTCCCACCTGCCACACATTGCTTCTTCATAGCAGTTTTCTCCCCATTTCCCAAAAGATGAGCTAAGCGTTCAGCACGAAGGATCTTAGGGAGATCCTTGGCCTGCATGTTGGGGAGTGGCCACTGGTGTCCTGAAATTATCGATAAGAAGGGAATAGAGACACAGAGAACTAAAGGGGCTCACTCCTGCCTAACTTGCCAATAAGCCACAGACCTGGGATTTGAATTCAGATCAGCCCAACGCATGGAAGTTGTTCAGTGCTGTACATTTGGACAACTCTAAATATCTTTGGGTGTTTGTTGCAAGGGCAAATCAAAAAGTGCTTTGTTGAGCAGGGCTAGAGTCGTGACCAGGAAATTTTGTAGGACAGAGCAGTTTGGTGGTGGGGGAGAAGGGTGGTGGTGGAAGGTTGGGGGCAGGGAGGGCAGCAAGGGGAGGGAAGGTGCAGAGTGCCCAGGACAGAGGTTTCCCAAGTTCCCTGGGTCTGAAACGCTGGCACAGTTCGAGCCTGGGTCTGCCGGCATGGGAAGGACAGGTTGCATGGGGTGCACGTGCAGACACCCCTGCCTCCTGTCACTGCCAGGAATGAGGACATTTGGTGACAGCGCATCTTGGGCTCAGGCTGTCAGGGGTCCCCCAGGGACCTTTCTGCATCTGAAGCATTTGACCCCAGCTTGCAACTTTGGCCCTGTGTAGGTCTGTCTTTTCATCCACTGCCTCTTCTGCAAGGCCCCACAGCCATCTGGTCACCAGCCTCTCTCTTCCCAGTCCTTAAGGGACCCAGTCTCAACACAAAACATAACCTAGAATCCCAACAAGTGACTGGAGCCCTGGGCGATACGGCATGAGGCAAAGAACTCACTCTTCTCTATCTGCGTTTTGGAACTTTGTCTTTCACTGTGTGCAAGATCCCTGCCTCACTTCACATGTGTTAGCAAAGTCACAGAAATGGAATAGAGGTATCCTAACCCCTACTTATGGAGGAAGAGGTGGTGCATATATTTCCCAGAGTTAAACAACTAGGAAGTAGGTGTTTTGATATAAGACTGGGAGCTGTATCCTCTTATTAATTCAGTGTATTTGATGTAGCAAGTACATAGTAGAAGTTTAATAAGCGTTCTTTTTAATGTCTGCCTCTTAAAACCGACCTTTGAATGAATCTGCAGCCATTTCAATTTAAAAGAAAACAAAATAAGACAACTCATTTAGATAGAATATGTTTTGCTCTAACTTTTGTTTCTTTGGTTACTAGGGAAATTGGATATTTTTCCCAAGTGTATAGTCACTTAATATACTTCTTATATAATTGGCCCTGGTCGGCTCCCAATTTCTTTATTGGAGTACTCATTTTCTTCCTTTCATCGTTTGTACTGGATCTTCCTTAAGTGGAGCGCGTCTTTCGTGCTGCAGATGTTTGATACCCCCTTTCTACTTGCTTTGCTCTCTCCAGGAAAGGATAGGCAGGAGTAGACAATCCAGCTAATTTCCATTCACATTGGGTTGTGTTCTCAGCATGTTAGGACCCCAGGGAAGAGTGGAAGCCTGTTCCCCGAGGCAGTGCATGCCTTGCTGTCCCATGGAGTGGGCCAACAGGTTGAAAGACGTAAGGAAACAGACTGGGAGGCCAAGGCATACACAGATGCCCAGCCCAGGCCCCGCGGCTCTTACTCAGCAGCCAGACAAAGCTTCTGTACTATAAACATATGACAGGTGTGTGTGTGTGTGTGTGTGTGTGTGTCTGTATTGCTGTACATGCTTAGTTTTACTCAGTGGAAGATCCAAACACTTTGATTGTGCACCAAAAAGCACAGGTATGATAAGGCACAAAAGTGCTATCAGTTGGGCTATCTCTTGTCCATTTTTATAGATATGTGTATATGAGATGTGCACATGTGTATATGCATGTTTGCATGTATATGGATACTTGTCATAGTTAGGCAAACGTGTCAACTTGATAGTTGAGGGATTGAGCTCTGGGCACATTTGTAGAGAATTAGTAGTTGAGTTTGGCCCAGAGCAAACCTGCAGAAGAGTGTCTAGCTAATGGGGAAGGCCAGCCTATAGTGGGTGGGACTAGGCTCCAAACAGATCAATAAAGTACTGAAAGCCGGTTGAGGAAGTTGGCATCTTTGTGTATACTTTGCCAGACCAGCATGTCCGGCAAGTAAGGATTGTTCCTCTCTCAGCCGTTATGTAGCGATGATGTGGCCACTTTCCTCAGCCCTGGTGTTAGGGCATGCTCTCCAACAAGCTGGACAGACTGTAACCGGACTCTCATAAGAAAACAAACCCCTTATTCTCTCTGGTCATTTATCAGCAACCATGCAGGCGAACTGCAACAGAATTTGGTTTCCAGGAAGTGGAATGTTGCTGATAAATCTGTCTATGTGGATTTTGTGGCTTTTGAAAGGTTTCGCTAGACAAAGTTTGAAACTGTTTGAAGATTTTTGACTTTGTGGATTACAAATACCATTCTGCAGAGTTTGATGGGCCATTTGGAAAATAGTGATGCTGAGAGAATTATGGATTATTTGGGCCCAATTTGTGATGAGGGAACAAGGACTTTGGTGAAGTTGAGTTTAAAGATGATAGACTGGTTTGCTTGATAGAGGAAACTGTGTTGGTGGCCTGTGAAGCTCTGGATGTGGAAAGGGCAGGCAGCAGATATTCTGCTGCTGTTGAAGAAATGAACATCCGTGAAGGAAAACCTAGTGACTTTCACTGGGACAGTGGAAGACGTGAAAATCACCGTATGGCGAGTTTGTGGTCTGAAACCAAGATTCCTTCAGGGGACAAAAACCCAAGTTAAAGCTGTTTCTTGCCCTTTGCAAGTTTGGCTGCCTAGAGAAGAGGCTTTTCCAGAGTCAGTGCACTAAAGTTGGTACAGCTGTGGCTCGAGTGGCCCAAGCTACGTTTCAACCTCGTTTGGAATCTGGCCGCTTTCCTCAGGTGATACTGGTTTGGGTGTAAGATTGAGGGGTTCACGGAGAGCAGCAAAAGCTTGGCACCAAGTGGCAGGCGTAGAGTTCCTGCAAGAGAAGGTGAAGCTTATAGCTAGAAGTGAACCCAGAGTGCTGTTTGAGATGCCAGAACCATGGGATGTATGCTGAGGATGGCTGCGAGAGAGATTCAGCCTTGTTCGGAGGAACTCTGCTTTTACAACTTTGAGCTGCAAACAGGGACTAGGAATGCCTAGAATTTTTGAGCCACCACGACTACGTGATGAGCAATAGAAGATGGACATTAAAGTACAGGATGTGGTAATTCGTTTGATGTTTTCTCATTGTTACAATGTTTTCATTTGGGATATTTAAAGAAAGATTTTCAGTTCCAACATCTTAACTGAAATTTTAATGAGACAATATTTTAAATTTGTTTGTGAAATGTATTTATATTTTTAAGACAACTTAAAAATGCTATGTTTTTGTGTCAATGACAAGGAGTGGAGTGTCATGGTTAGGCACAGGTGTCAACTTGACAGTTGAGGATTTGAGCTCTGGGCACATTTTTGGAGAATTAGTAGTTGAGTTAAGCCCAGAGTGAACCTGCAGGAGATTGTCTAGCTGATGGGGAAGACCCAGCCTATTATGGGTGGGATTAGGCTCTGGAATAAAATCTAGACAGCTGGTTGAGAGAGAGCCCGCATTCTTGTGTTCACTTGGCTAGACATGTTGGTCTGGCAAGTAAGGATCGTCCTTCTCTGAGCCATTATGTAGAGACGATACAGCCAGTAACCTCGGCCCTGGTGTTGCTGATAAATGCTGCAGGCGAACTGCATCAGTGCTCATGTGTGTGCAGGTGCATGTGCATGCAGATGCCCAAGGACATCAGGGATCAGCCCCGATCACTCTTCCACCTTATACATTTGAGGTTGGATCTAAAATTAAACCTGGATCTTATTCATAGGATACATTTGGCCAGCCAGCTGAAAGTCTGAAGATTCCCAGTCTCCATCTGTTTTTATTTTCCTCTAACTTGGATCCGGGGGATCCAAACTCTTCACGTGTGGGAAGCAAGTGCTTTGACGGCTGAGCGGCCTGGTCAACTTTGTTGGGCTTCACTTTGTTAGAGTGGTCTGCTGATCTTTACGTCCCGGGTCACCTGAGCAGCCCCCGTGTGGTGGTGGAAGTAACGATTGGTAATGATTAGTGAAGAAACTGAGGCTCAAGAGCATGTCTGTGACACCCCCACCCCCCCTCCCCGCCTAGCCAGGCAGAGACCCGGTTTCTATCCTTGGGTGTTGGAGCTGCTGTTGTTGCTTCCTTGGTGACTGAGTCTTGAGGGGACAGTCCTGACCATCCATCCATGGAACAAAACAGAGTTTGGTCCTAAGCCAGCTCCAAAAGGCAGAGAGCCCCTCGCTACCTACCAGTTGCTGGGTACCGATAGCTGTGGCATTGCTAGGTGCCAATATCACAGGGAACACACCAGTCCCAGTAATCATGAAGCTTCCACGGGGCTAGTGAGACAAATAGCATGCAAGTTAATAACCATACTGTGTCAGGCCCTGGAGCCCTGAGATGACAAATCAGATATCAGGACTGGACAGGAAGGCACCACGCAGCACAGAGAGTCTTGAGGACCATTCTACGACTCTCGAGAAGAGTGTGCGTGTGTGAGTGTGTGTGTGTGTGAGTGTGTGTGTGTGTGTGTGTGTGTGTGTGTGTGTGTGTGATGTGCACGAAGCTATGACTTCTAACGGGGTCTCCAGGCAGCCAATAGGAGGATGACATGCTTGGCAAAGGAAAGAACAAGAGCAAAGGCATGAAGGGCTGAAAGATGTGGGTGTGCTTTGGAAATTGCAAGACTGGAGTGACAAGAGAAAAGGGGAGAAGAAATTAGAGCTTGATGCTAGAAGGGGAAGGTGGTAGCCAGGTTGTGAAGGTCTGCTGGAGTCCCCAGAGACAAGGACACCAGATGCTGTATAGATGCTGCAGTTCCCACATGTCTGCCATGGCTGAGTGTCTGACTCTGAGCTAGAGGCCCCAGCAGAGGTACAGACTTCTGTAAGCAAGAAGTGGGGAGACATATGGAGCATCACTTCCTCCTAACAATCCACAAGGCCGGGTCTTAGAGCCTTGGAGAACAGCCTGGATGGAATCCAACAGCGGGAGGGAGGGTGTTTCTTACCTTCCTTACGGTTTGTCAAAGGATCTGACAAGAAGCAATTAAAGGAGAGAGGGTTTCTTTTGGCTCAGAGTCTGAGGCACTGCAGTCCATCATAACAGGGTCGTCATGGCAGCAGGAGCCTGTGGCAGCTGGTCTCATAACGCCCACAGTCAGGAACCAAAGAGAGATCAATGCTCATGTTCAACCCACTTTCTCTTTTGGATTCAGTCCAAGATAGTCCTTGGAACGTACCACCCATGCTTGGGATGAGGTTTTCTGCTTCATTGAACCCAATGTAGACATTCCCTCACAGACACACTCAGGGCCACATCTTCCTAGATGATTCTAGATCCTGTTGAGTGGACAGTGTGACCCCTCAGTGCAGAGCCCCCCACTAAAATCCTTCCATAGCTCTTCCCAAGCGGTCAAGGTCATCTGGCCAGTCTGGTGACCCGGCAGGACCAAGCACAGCTTAAAGACACGTGACGGCCAAGTACAATGTGGTGTCCTGTGTGGGGTCCTGGAGGAGAAAGAGACTCGAAGAGAAAACAGCGCAAAGCTGAATAAACTACAGATGTTCGGTCATAATAACACCCGACACTGGTTCATTAACTGCAACAAACGAACCATGCCGACAAAGGTGTTGATGTGTGTGGGAGATGGGGAAACTCTCTGTGCACAATATTCTGCAGATCTGTAACTACCAACAAGTTTTATTTTTAAAAAATGTAAGACATGTTATAACAAAAATTAGAAGAGTAAAAGTGGGGAGGCATTTGTAAATGCCCCTCCCCAAGCCCTCCAGTTTCCCTGCTTCTCTCATCTTTAGGACGCTCTCCTTCCTCATCCTGTTTTCTCCTAGTCTGGCCAGTTTTCAGCCTCAGCAAGGGTGTGGCTTGGGTGGTCCCTGGAGGGCTGAGTGAGCAGGTGGGTGAGGACCCAGAGGTTGAGAGCAGGTCTGTGGCGAAGTCTCCGCTGGGGTTTCTTCCCGGAGGCCAGGAGAGGTTGCGAGGGAAGTGAGGTTCCGCAGCCGTCCATCAACAGCCCCGCTGCCCCGCACCTGGGGGTCCCTCCACTTCCTTTGTGTTCATGGTGGGGGGTGGGATTTGAGTCTGGGACCCTCGGGGTCAGTCCATAAAAGACCACCTGTTGTAGGGACTTGAGGAGAAGCCAAAAAAGCAACTGTGTCCCACGTCCCAGAGCTCTGCGCGCTGATTGTGGGAAGCTGACTCTGCTCTAAGCACTGGCCCTCCCCCCCCAGCCACCCCCACCCCCGACAGGGGAAGAACGTGTCTTCATGGAGCGCTTACATGGCTTTGTCCTTTTTCTGGTGGCGTTTTGTTGCTTCCTCTCTTTTCAGTCCCAGCTGGTGTCTGTCTATAGATGCTTCTTGTCTTGCCCGTTCAAACCCTTTCTCACTAACAAAGGATGCACTGTCACTCGGCGGTCACTCCGAGGTTCTCCCATTGTCCTCAGGTCCCTGTCGCCTCTCCCTAGGGGATGGTCCTCTCCACCCTTCTGAGTATGGGGGCCCAATGCTAGCCCTTCACAGTTAGCAAATGCCTACACACATAAGACCTCCAAAGCCACACACCACAGACACTTAAATGTCTTCCCATCTCTGCTGGGTGATCCCTTTCTGGATCTGGCTGTGGTTTTGTTGAAGTCCTGGCTGCACTGCAGGACACGCTGACCTGTCCGTGGATTCCAAAGTGTCACAGGAGAGATGCTTGGCATTCACGGTGTTGCTGGCTGACTTTCCAATATTCATGTGCCATATGGAAGCAAGAAAGTCATATGCAACACACACACACACACACACACACACACACACACGCACACACACACGCACACACACACGCACACCACATACAGGCCTGTCTGTCCTGACCTCCTTCTCCACAGACCTTCCTCTCACACGTGTCTCACCTGCCACTCATTTCCTCTGGGGCACAGCTGCCCAGCCAGTTCCATAGGGACTCCCTAGCCTGGTCCAAGCACTAACTGGCTATACTTACAGCGCCAAGTGCTACAGCTGCAGTTTCTACACGTACCTTTAGCAGCTCTGGTTTAGGCAGGAAAAGAGAAACCATTGTAGGCGTTTCAACAGAGAGAACTGCATATGGGAAATGGATCGTGCAGTTCATACAAGAACCAAAAGCTGAACTGTGCAAGTTGGAATGGCCTAGAGCTTGGGAACAGCCAGCAACTACCATCACTGTGAGACTGGAGGGACCATGAGAGAGACAGCATTTCCAGATCCCAGATTCTGGGACGATCCAGGGGTAGAAGCAGGAAGCATTCTACAGGGTAACTACCAAAACTCGCAATGATGGAGGTGATAGGCTCACTGCCTGCCAGGCATGTGGTCAAAGACGAAGCGAGAGAGGGAAGGAGACCCTGCCTTGCTTAGTCTTTCATTAACCAAACCTGCCCAGAATCCAGTAAGCAAGAGGGTCGAGGCATGTGGATCCCTGCAGTGCAGCACAGAAGGAAGATGCGGGGCGTGTAGGGAATGGATCCAGGAGCAGATAGCCAAGTGATTGGCAGTGTCCACGCAGACTTCTCCCATGCATCCAAATGGCTGCCGACCCAGCCTCCTCCCTTTGTAGACACCTGCTCTTCTGTATCGTAGATTGTCAACTGACATCCCAATAAAGGCCTTGAATTTTCATATGATCTCCTGCATAGGATGAATGATGAAACATCAGGTCTCCCCCTTGTTTTGGGGAGCGGACAGTGAGCTGACATACCCTGCGGTCATCCTGTCTGGCTCCTGTATGTAACTACGGTCCCACGTCCTTGAAGAAGAGCATATCTCTTTTCTTCTGTGACATCGTCAGAGCATAATGACTCTGCTGGTTCTTACAACCGTGACAGCCCCAGAGGTTCTGCTACTGTACATTGAGTAATCATATTCTGCACTGCAAGGCCAAGCTCACCCCTCGCACCCCGCTACCCAGGCACGCTGGACTGGACAGGCCTTGTCAGGAGCTATGGGTGAGGGCTTGATGAATCGTATCGGGGGCCTCCAGCTCTTGTCCAAGATGACAAGTCAGTTCCAGCCTGTCTGCTTTCTGAGCTCTCTCCTCTGCCTCTGCTCAGTGGGAGTCCTTGTTGCTGGCCCTGGAGCTCTGGGCAGAGGTGAATATGGGCAGGAAACACCCAAAGACAAAGCAGAAGGAACAAAGGTGCTAGAGCTGGCGAGGCCAAAGAAGCAACATAAAATATGACAAAGGCTTTGCACTTGGCCTTCTTGTTTTGTTTTGGAGTATTTCAAGGGAACCAGAGAGAGGTTGAGTTTGGATCGGGAAGAAAGTGGAAGAAAATCATTTTCAGATTTATTGTGGCTGTTACCGAATTAAAGAAAGCAGCAAGGGGATTAGACCATGTGTGCAGACAGCAGCAGCCAGAGGGCCTTGGTCCTTCCGGGGGCATGCTTGAGTATCCCTGGACCAGTGAGATTACTGGGCCCTCTGGCCCAGCCTGGGAGATCCCACATCATTTGGAGTCGACCTCCCTCCCTTCCTCCTTCCTCCTTCTCTCTCTTTCTTCCTTCTCTCTATTTCCTTCCTTCTTTCCTTCTTTCTCTTTCTCTCTTTATTTCCTTCCTTCTTTCCTTCTTTCTTAAAGAGAGAGAGAGAGAGAGAGAGGTACATACATGCCATGCATAGAGGTCAGAAGACAACTTTCAGAAGCCCGTTCTCTCCTTTACCCTGTGGGTTCTGTTCTATGACACTCTCCAGGGAGACGGCACACAAATATCTATTCAGCCTAGATAGGAAATTGATGCCAGATCAAAGTAAAGATTACATCAAAGTCTAATGTGACCACCAATGATTTACTGAGTGACTTATGAGAGCATAGGTGAGGGTTTCTTACAGGAGCAGAAATAACTGTAAGCCAACCACATCTAAAAGCCCACCCCAGCCTGAGTGAGGGTCAGGTAGCTACAACTCTGGAATTCTCTCTATGCCTTACAGCCAGCTCACTTCTAGAAAAGTCTCCTCTAGACCGCCTGTCTGGTCAGAGAGCCCCCCCCCCCAACACACATACAGTTGCTTACAGATTATCTTTACCTTGGGGAGCAGGCCGATGCATCTGGTTAGTTTCAGGAACTTCCTGGGATATTTTCTTACTGAGCTTTCTCACAGGGTGAGATGTTTCAAATTGCTCCAAGACGCCTTCTTGGGTTAGATTCTGAGCTGAGTCCAAGATGGCCTTTTGTTATGCCTGGAGAAAAATACAATAAAACTGCTTCCTGGGATCAAACTCAGGTTGCTAGGTTTTCAAGCAGATGCCTTCCTGCTGAGCTATCTCTCACAGGCGCATTCTTTTCTTCACTTTAAGGCAACGATCATTATTAAGTATTAGTAACTACAGTCGTAGAGAATATTGTTTTGAGGTACAGAACGCATTAGTCCATCTTACCTAGAGCAGAGAGACGTCTCAGTGTCTCACACAATGCGATGATTATTTAGTCCTTTGGTCAGAAGAAGGGCAGTGGGCGTTGGGAAGGGAGCTTTTATTTAACGTGAGGCTTGTTCTGTGCTGTCTGAAATTCTGGGTTACTTCTCTGGGGCTACTGGTCTCCCCTGCAAGAGCGGCCTTGCTGATTGCATGAGTTTCTTAGCTCATTGTTGTGATAAAATATGACAGACGTGGGACTGGAGAGATGGCTCAGGTGTTAAGACTCTGTCTTGCTAGCAGAAGGACCCGAGTTCCAATCCCAGATCCCACATAAAAACGCCAGGCAGAAATGGCTGCAGCCTGCACTTCTGCCCCTGGTGGGCAGAACCTGGGAAATCCCAGAGCAAAGTAAGGAGGAGGTAGAAGCCATCCAGCTGATTTCCTCCACAGGGATTCATGGTGCCCTTTTTCTCTCTCTCTCTCTCTCTCTCTCACACATACACATAAGTAGATAAATAGATAAATAAAATAAAAATATGACAGAAGTCCGTAAGAAAGGAAGGGCTAGTTTTGCTCAGAGTTCATGGGTGCAGTGCACCATGGTGAGGAAGCCACAGCGGCAGGGGCTGGAAGCCTCTGGTCACACTGCCGTCACAGTCAGGAAGAAGTGTGCGCTGCTCAGTGCGCTTCCTGTAGTCCAGGAC